>CM057091.1:14221533-14821533 GCA_029959045.1 Taenioides sp. WSHXM2023
GAACAAAATCTGGCTTTTCAATAATAGACTTTTGTTTGTAAATCTTGCTATGGTCAGACTGAGGACAATAACTCTTTTCTGACATATTATTCCCAAAGAACTGATGCCCTTTTTAAGTTGGCAGATCTGTTTAAAACTTTCCAGACTTTGAAAAGTTGTCTGTGCCCAAAGCATTTTTATCGAGGTAAGAAGGATGGATGGCCACTGGCAAATCTAAAAGGTGAATTGAAGTGGAAGGCTCAGTCTGAGATGTGTGCCACATGTGAGCGGGCGTCTGAGGACAGGGTCAAGGCCACACTATTCAGCACATTGTTAACAAATGTCTGTGTGTAACTGTAATGCAGATAGAAAGATGTTAGCCAGTGTGGGAGTCAAAAACACAGGGGAGTATGGGACAGGGTGAACCTTGAATGAAGCAAAAAACATCTTGTCAAAAAAGACTCAACAATGTACTGGAAGTGTGACAAAATACTAAAAATTCAATATGCTGAGACTTAGCTGGTGATACTATATCAAACTAAACTATACTAAGGTTCTAATAATAAATCAGAAAGATCATGACTAGTCGACCACTGAACTAATCATATTGCAGAACTGTAATTATCTGGACTATACAAGCTCTAAAACATATGCCAAAAGACTGCTGCATTAAATCAAAAATCAATCATAAACCTTATTTGCAAATATTCTTTATCTAGAAGCCTTCAAGTCACCACATTTCAACTTTTATTTTGTTAAAAATGCATGTTGCATTATTAGGGGTGGTACAAAATCTCGTGCCACAAGATCTTGCGAGACAAAATGGCCACAAGATTGTGCACAAATGAGAAAAATGATCTTGTGTTTACATTTGGATTGGACTAAAAACTGTTATGTGTTGACGAGTTATATCTCTTACAATTCCAAAAGGCAGTGCTTGTAAACAAAAATATGACATCAAATAAATAAAAAATGGTCACTCCAAAACTGGAAACTGAAATGTGAAATTTATATATTAGTAGAACAATGTTCAAATCTTGTCTTTTGTCTCGCTCTCGTGGACCCAATCTTGTATCTCGTTCTGTCTTGTGGAAATTGTGACCCCAATCCCCATTACCCCTTTTTAGCAACTTATTCAGAGAAAGGAAAATTGTTTACGAAGTCAAGGTGACATAGGTACCACTTACACATTTAATTGGGAGGTACCATTTAATCCCAAATACCAGCCCAACAATTTACAAGAGTTTGACAGTTAGACAGCTAAAGCAGTGACTAAGATGCTATTATACTGGCATTACTTAGTCTCATGTGTGAATTGTATCTGGCTTTGGCCCAACATAAACAGCACAGTAGTAGTAATAGCAAAAGCGGGAGGTGTGACAGCAGCATACAGCCTGTACAGTGCAGTCATAACTTCACCAGCTGACATCATGAAGCAGGTTTCGCTGAACAGGAACAACCGCCCAGACCAGCGAGGTTGGACAAACACACTGCACATTCCTCAGTTGTCAAAATGAGAAACAAAATCAATATTTGAACATTTTAAAACCAGTAATATCTAGGTCTAATATGAGGCATGTCTGACCCAGTTAAAACTAAAGGCAATCTGTCATACCATTCTGCTGCAATATAGTTTCTAGCTAAGTGAGTAATGCATATAGAAGGCATTAGTCACTTAGTACAAGTGGGGAGGCACAAGGGAGGTCACTCACTGATACATAACTGATGAAAAGGTGCATCGCAGAGAAAACAAGTCAATAATAATGCACAAAAAAACAAGGTTGTGGTAAACAGTAACACAGTAGGGAATTTACTGATCGGAATGCAGTAATAATGTTTGTGAAAATAATGGGAGTGTACACATAATCTTGGCAAACATTAGCACACAACTAACTACAATAAATGCACCTTTGAGTCCAATTGAATTAGGCTACATTCACAGTCCCTATTGCATAATTGAGGCATTAATGAGTTCAGTGAATTTCAGCAATCAACAGGTAACAGAGACAAGAGACTGAACTCACTCATCCCTAATCATCTGTCCTATTAATCCATATTAAACATAACATAAACATGTATTATAGTTAAAGTGTACAGTCTAATGCTGAACCTGGATCGGTCCAAACAGCAGGACTGGGCTGATACTGGGTGTAGGTTTCCAAATATCCCACAGCACCACACAAACACACAACTTTGATGAATGCTAGCTCATGTGAGTGATCTATGGCTAACATGCACTGTGATGTACGGCTGATCCCACTGAAAACCCTTTTGGTGCCTCTGTTTATCTTCTTACACATGAGCCAACGCAGAGGTAAAAACGGCAACACTTGCACTGGGATCGTACTCGGACAGGTACCCACCTTATTGGAGGCTTTGGAGGACATTTTACACGCGTATTCCGCTTCGAGGAGACAGGTTAAAAGTTATTACAGTCTCTGTTTTGGTTAAAACGTGCGGTATTTCCTTTTCAAAATGAATTTTCGCCCAGCTGCCGCCGCGCCGGGCTACGATGTTATTTTATTTGATCCAGGACGACGGGAAACATGTCACGAAAAGCCGTATAGAAAGTCCAAAGTTCATTATCTTATCTTCGTCGATCGAAACGCAGGGATTAGTCCTGTTTCATATCGAAACATGGAAAGCTCGTAAGCGTCAAAATAATGATGTTTTAGCCCGCCTTAAGTTGGGGTTTCCTCGCTAACCTCTGGATGAAAAGTTAGGAAGAGTATGCATCAGTGGGACGGTACACAGCAATGGCAGGCTGCTCCCTGCTCCGTGAGCAGCGCCGTGGCGAGGCTGTCCGGACTGTACCATTACGCCATTATAGGGGTGGGCGAGGATGGAAAAACGGGGGCACCGCACAATAATGCAAATTGGAGCGGCTTAATGATTTAATAATTACATATAAATTCGCAATACGCTAGTTAAAGCATATATTTGCAAACTTTTGATTTAAACGGTTTATTTTCCATCTGCTTAAAAAAATACGGCGCCCCTTTATTCCCGCAGAATAAACAGCTTGGGATACAATGAGCAGAACCGACGCTGATGTCCTGCAGATGCTGAATGCTCAGTTTTATAGTGTTTCGTTTTAGTTAGTCTAAAAGTTAAAGTATACGTTTTTGACTAGCACATTGATTCAGCCATTATTCCTTTTCCATAGTTTTCCTGGAAGTGCACACGTTTCTTACAAGAAGCAAACAAATAGGCTAGCAAAAGTCCACAATAAAACTTGGACCCCCAAAGATGCCCCAAAACAAACACAGCTTTGAGGAGAGTGTCTGTGGTAGATAAGTCACCTCACAGGAAACCACAAATACCACTCAGCTCCACTCCTGGACTTCCTAAAGCAGACCCCACCCACAGGATGCAACAATCTCAGTCTGTATTGTTCCACGTTTACTTTTACTTCCAAAAAAATACGTGTGCAGCCTACAACTGCACTGTACTTTCTGGAACACAAACCTCCTTTAATAATCCACGGATGGGACTATCGTGCTAAAGCACCTTGATAATAAAATTCTTGCTCCATTGCAGAGTATGAGCAGATGAGTGTTGTGTCTAACTGGTCTAAGGGGATAATTCCCACGAGACAATAATCCCACGAGGCTGGAATATCGCCTGTTTGGAAAAGCAGACTTGTCTTAAGTGTCGCAAGACATGCCCCCTATAAAGGCCAGGTCAACAGAAAAACAGGACCAGAACAAACCAACTGGGATCAGGGGAACAGGGGAGGTGCGTTAAGTAACTTTTCTGGTGGAAGATCCGTCAGATGCTTTTCTTTATGGACATGTTATAGCTTTGTCTGGAATGTTTCAGAGTATAGCATTAAACCTTCATTAAATCTTCATGAGACCAAACCAGACCAAGTTACAAGATCAGATCTGTGGAGGGGCAATCCTGCTCACAGTCAGAATGCCTGTTTTTCTAATTGTAATTGTAATTGAGTAAATGTTAGGTAGAGCTGTTTAATGTCATACTGTGGAACATTCCAGGCAGAGCAATGACACATCCATAGAAACAAGTAGATGACAGACCCCAAACCAAAAGGTTACATAGTGCACCTTTAAGTTTGCTTTTAGAGGTTTATCTATTTTCAGCATTTGCTTTAACTTGCAAAAACAGAAAACACAGAACACAAAGCCCTATATACATACTAATATGGACGCAAGTCGCTCACTCCTGGTAAAGCGCCTCAGTTCCCTCTCAGGATCGAACAATGCAGACAACAAGATGTTCAGCATAGTCTAACAATACTTTTCCAAAGAGAAAAAGCGATTCTTCAAGTTGCACAAAATCACTGTATCTTTATGGTGAAAATAAAAACCATATCGGGGACTGCTCTGCTCTTAGCCTTTGCCCGTGGTCCACACCTGTGATGGCAGATGAGATGATGTGACAGAGGAGAACACAGCATTAGTGACACTTCATGTGATCAAAGCACGTGTGTGTGTATGTATGTGTGTGTGTGCGTATGTGTGTGTGTGTTGCGTGGTGTAGCCATTGGCCCTCTCATATGCACATGTAAAGAGGCGCAGCTTGGCGGAGTAGAACATGGCTTCAAAGCTCAGGTGCTGTCATGGTAGAGCAGGCACATGGAAACAAAGGCGAGCACGCAGGCTTTTGGAACGCTGCGCATCACAGGGTTCACTCACCTCGGCCTCTCCTGCAGCCAAATGACTAATGTAGAGTGAAACTGCATAATATGAGCATCCTCAAAACATACCACTGTCTGTTGACCTAAGTAAGCACAGGAAAAGACATATTATGGGTCCTGCTTAGTATAAGGCTGTTTTTGTGTCTTCGTCTGTCCTGCATTAACTTTGAGAGGGGCTGGGGCACTGCTCTGTCTGCACCCTGTGGCCTGTAGGTCTAGCCCTGGCCCCTCTGTTTTTCTCTACTCTAATAGGAATCATCTGGAAGCACAGGTTCATCAGTGTCCTTCAGTAGGGGTGGGGTTGGTGTTAGAGATATATGGAAAACTATGAGTCATAGTAGTAACCAGCAGTGAAGAAATGTTTAGCATGATACAAAGTACAGTTTTATGTGTCATATAAGAAAATATGATCTAGATGTAATCTCCATGGAAACAAGTTTGTGACGGACACCCAACTTGAAAAGTTACACAGTGTAGCTTTAAGAGGTCAAAATCAGAACTAATCTTGGACTGAATGCACAATGCTTTTTACTTCTCTTTGAATCTCAATCAATCTCAAACTAAAACTGGAATTTGAGAAACTTTGCTACTTCTTTTATCAGCAAGCACGGTGGTGTATTGGCTCATAGTGATAACCAAATATATATGTCGAATTTAAGAGGACAGCTGTTTGTGACTAGATTAGTATAACATTACAGGATTAGGATGCAGGATTAGAGAAGCATCTCTTGTATTCAGTGAGGACCTTTCAACACAATTTCATCTGCTTGTTGAACTCTAAAAACAAAATAAGCCATGCATATCTCATAAAATATTGCATCTACAGATAAGAGCCCCAAGATCAAAAAGCTTTTCACTGAATGCACAACAGATCCATGCATTTAACTTTACAATGCACACTCATCTATGTTGTAGGAGTGGCCCTAAATCTGATCTCCCACTAAAAATGTCAACTGCTTCCTGACATCCAGCTGTCACATATTCAGAGATAGTCATTCATAAATCACACGCCCACGACACACTAGCTCTAGTAATGTGTAATACAGTTATGCTGACTAAAAAGATACTCAAATGTTTTTCATTATGGTAACTTTAAATAAATTACTTTACTTATTGGAAATGTAGATGCATGATCAATAGACATAGCTCAGCACTTCTCCATAGCTATATGTACATTTTGTTTTCTTCTAATTGTTGAAGCACTTGCAAGAATAATATGATTTTGTATTGAAATAGACACTAAATAATCAAATACATTTTTTGTTAGGCCACAGCTGTGGATCTCCTCTTTCTGATAGTGAGAGCAAATAGAAAGTCTGTGATCAGCCAACCAAGAAGTCCTTATTTCTGCTCCCCTTTTTGCTCTAAATTTGTTCTTTTTGGGACACAAGGTGAGCGGTGTGTTTAGAGCTTTTTTTAAGCGAGAGCGATGTGGTGAACTTGAATGAACTTACTGCATGCTTTTACTAAGGTAAATATATGACCAACATCACAAAACACTATTTGAAAACTCTTAAATGTGCATTATGTAACTTTTCGGTTAGGGATCCATCATTGCTCTTCTTCAAATGTTCCACAATATGACATTAAACAGACATTATACCTTACAAGTATTCAATTACAGGTGGTTTTATTGCTTTAAAAATACCTACAAAAACAGGCGTTCTGACTGACCACAGATCTGACCAAAGTAGGCCTTTGTAATGATAGAAAGGTTTAATGCCATACTGTGAAACATTTCAGACAAATCAATAATACAGAAAAAAAAAAAAAAAAACAGAAGGAGGACCCTCCACCAGAAAAGTTTTTAACTTGTGTTCATGTCAAACCAGAAGTATTTGTTATACATTTAGATATTCATTTCATTTTTATTTAACACTTTTTAACCCAGGTAGGCCAGCTGAGAACCAATAATTTATAACAGCAAGAGGTAGCAGCACAAGAGCAAAGAGACTACGAATACAATGCATAACAAACATACAGATAAAGCACTAAATCTTTCACACATTTAACTATTTACAATATAAAGGACTATGAAAGATACACTTAAAAAACAGAATAATCAGGAACTAAATCCATAAGAATGACTTGAAATGTTTTTGTTGCCAGTAAATGCGCCTTGGAAACAACTCAACTTGCCATTTTCCAATACAATAGTCTAAAAAGGACAAAATTATCAGTGTTATAAGAATGTGTCTGGGCATTTTGTCCTTCAACTCTCTGCATGTTCAAAAATGAGCACACACTGTTCTGGAGTTATCTTTCAGACTCAAAGGCTACAAATTAGTCTTCTGCCTAATCATGGTCTTAGGAAATGATAAATATTCAAGACGCCTGGATGATTAAAAGATTATCCTTGCCTGCAGAATCAGACACAGACACAAACATAACTCAGTGTGATTCATAAATGCACATCGTGCACATTTTTGGTCTACTGAAAATAACTTACGCCTGGGCACCGCGCACTTGTGTGTGAATTTTGCCATCCAAAAGGTGGACTTGGTGACACATGGTTGCAACAATATAAGCTGGCACGTTGGTATTGGTATAGTCAATGTTTACTTTATACATGTAAAATACACTGTTATAAGTGAAAAGTGCCTAACAAATTAAAGGACCTGTATTATGTTATTTGTTTCTTCCTCAAAAACATACCTGGAGCTGTGTTTTGTTTCATTCACACATGTTTAACACACAAATCCTGCATATTTAGGATGAGTTCTTCTGTCAAACAGAAAACACTGTACCACCTTGTGATGTCATGTGGTGATACAGGTAATGCAGGTAAGGCCAATCTACTGAATTAAAGGTAAAAGGTAGCTGTTAACTTGAAAACTACAGCTTCACTACAGCTAAATGGTAGAAAAGGTAGAAGGTAGACCTTTGGAGATGTAAACGGACTAATAATAAACAGTTACTCAGACACGTGTGTTTGAATGAAATGGGTATGTTTTTGAGGAGGTTACAACATTTTACCATGGCTTAACGCTCACAAGCATATAGGACCTTTAAAGTAAGATCAATTTAAGAATTGTGTGGTCAAGCAAATATCCACTGATCATGTTTTGTAAGCTGATGAAAGCCAGTAATTACTGGACCATGCTTTACAACCTATATTAAAAGATACAGTAAAACAAGCTCTTAAATAGTTTGTCTGATCCTACTTAATCGTAGTTATGGCAAGGCTCTGAATGACAAATTGCCATTTAAATTCC
The DNA here is from genome assembly GCA_029959045.1 of Taenioides sp. WSHXM2023. Taxonomy (NCBI): domain Eukaryota; kingdom Metazoa; phylum Chordata; class Actinopteri; order Gobiiformes; family Gobiidae; genus Taenioides; species Taenioides sp. WSHXM2023. The sequence continues at coordinate 14,229,388 of CM057091.1, forward strand.
TGACCCAAGAGACACTGCATCATTTAACCACAGATTTGTAACTACACTGTTATTTACTTAGCATAGCCTTTGACTTTTGTTCTTGTGCTAATAAGTGTGGCTTACTGGTGTAAATATCCAACAATCCTCTGTTAATAAATTGTCTAAGCTACTGGAGCACCTCAGAGACAGACAGACTTATGGACCGGTCAGGACAACAGCTGTGGTTCATGTTACAGCGTTGACAGCGAGCCAAGGCATTTAAGTGCCATTTGACACATTCTGTAAGTGGCATGTAATTGAATTTCAAGGAAGAGTTGAGATTTACAAGTCTAATACAGGAGCAACTGCACATCCCAGACTGGCACGGTCTAGTGATGCAGTTACTGCAATAGATTTATAGTACAGTGATCTAACAGGACAGAGACATGGGCTGTTCTTCAAAGCATATATGTAAAAATACCCAAGTACTACCAAATGTTTGCAATGCAAAGACAAACCTATTTTAAGTTCTCATCTGCTCATAAGGCTACATCCCAAACCACCATTTAAATATAACTTATTATTTGCTGTAGCTCATGAATCCATCTAGTGAGACAAATTCATAAGAATATTTTCCCCATCACCAAACCACCATATCCTCTCAACTGCTTCCAGAAATGGAATAGAAACAATGCATTCATTGACTGTGGAAAAGCTGACAACCATTATCTTTTATCTCTTGCGTTGGAAGTCCATCTTGTTTCTGATTTGGAGTAAAATGAATTGAGAAGCACTATAGATAAAAATTGCTTTGATATGTTCATGAACAATCAAAAGATTTAACAAAAATTATGCAATCAAACATTTGCATAATGTATTTTAACTTCCTGTCATATGCAGAATTTTGAGGATGTTTACTCTTCAGAAGATAGGACATTTTATTTTCATATTCTTAATTGCTATGGCGAGTCCTGATTTTTCATCATTCTGAAAATGATGTATTCGGATGGAAAATAACAGTTTTCTTATATCTAGTCTAATCATATTGTAATGTGAAATGAAACCATCTTCAGTCTATTGAGGCCACAATGCTAAAAGAATAGGTACGTGAGCAGAGCTGTAGCTGACAGAACTGCCCTCCTCGGCCCGCTCTGATTGGACAGTAGCTCTTACCATGGTACTGCCTGTTACTGCTACATTCCAACAGTATGAAGCCTCTGGCACAGGCACAGCAGTGGAAACTGTGTGAGCTCCAGGGAAAAACACAATTCAACTGAAACACACTGGAACAAAAGTTGCACTATGAGACCATTGTTTTTTAAAGTCATATAGAAAAAGACAATTTAAATGTCAGTAAATCACCAACTATACCAACGATGTGATCTAATCCAAAATTAGGGGTGGGCAATGTTGAAAAAAGCAAATATATTTTCAAACGATATTATGGCAGTCCATCAGAAATGTACTAAAACATCCCTGTAAATGGCTTGGTTGAGGTTCAAGTACCGTACAAAATGTAAATGTGCAGTAAATATTGATATACACCAATAATCAAAGATTATGCAGGCTTCTATTTTTTTTTTAAGTTATTTTTGCACTCTTTTAATTAACCCATATTAGATATTATTTTTTTCATATTTCCAAAACATTTATAATATTAGTTTTTGATGAAACCCACCTCTATCCAAACTAAAATTAACTTGGATGAAATAAAGACAGAACACAGTCTGTGAACAGCCTCCCAACATCTGCAGTGAATAAGACACAGCAAAGTGATGCGATCACTATCTATAAATATTATTCTAACTTTGTTCATCCACCTAAGAAAATATGCCAACCCTGGGTTAGTTTCCGTTTGCACAGCTTGTATCAAACATGAATCTGTTCTTATTTCTACAAGGTTCAAGAGGTCATATTACGGGGGCTGTCCTGCATTGACACGCCCTGCAAAACATAATTTTTACATTAAAATGTCAGAATATTGAAACAAGTGGAGTTTAAATGTACAGTGATACCCACCTGGTTGTTTAACATTTCAGAATGTGTTGATTTGAGCTCAGTGTACTGTCATTGATCTTGTATAAACTAAAGGGTGAAATCCATATCTCAATACATGAACATGAAGAATAAAATGATGAAAAATTAAGACCGTTACTATAGCGATTAATACGTTTTGAATGGGAAAGGTCCACATTAGAAGAGATGACAATTTGCCTAACTAAACTATACCTCCTTTCGTGAGAAAAGTCAGATACAAATATTTGTGTATACAGCATGACTCAGCCCTAAACACATTCCTAACCCCACGCTGTGATGCTGGGTTTGGTGGGACAGTGGTTTGGTGAAGGATGTGTAGAAGATGCAGTGAGCTGCAGTGGCCACAGGGGGCAGCTGGGAGCGGCTGCTGATCAAATGTGAAGGGATCCAGGCTCTGTGAGTTAGCTGACTAATCCTCTGCTTGGGCACTGCCAGCCTCCACTCTCATCAGCTTTGGTGTTCTCTTGTCAGACGCATTTTTATAACGTCCCACTGGCCAATTGGAGCCGCTAATGCCCCACACAACAGGGCATAATGGAGGGTGATTATGGACTGCTGTTTTAGCACATTTGTGGAGTCAAAAGAAAGAAAAGCGCCACTAGCCATTGTCCCGCTCAGCAATGAAAGGCCCAGTCTGATGATCTCAGCAGAACAGCGAGCACCCAAAGCCAGTCTGAGCCACCCTCTGGAGCTGTGACCTGCGGCCTGAACCAGCACAGAAGACTGGGCAGGAGGATTTACAATACAGCAGTGTACAGTCAACAGAGGAGCTTAAACTAGAACTGTAAACATACCCAATTAGAGATCTGTATCTGTAAATTGACTTTTTTTAAAAGTTTGAAACCAAATGCTGCTTTGTAGCTATTGTTATGTGGGCTCAGACAGTCACAGGTTCTGAACAGGCCCAAAATATACTCAAGTAACTCATCCCTAAACTATAGACAACAGGCCACACTGTAACATAGTGCCCGCCCCATACCCTTGAGGAGGTCGCAATTTTAGTGCTTCTGTTTTTACATGACACTCTGTGGGGATGTTCCTGGATTTCATATTCCATATTAAAATATTGAACATCTTTATGAGATTTTTCAACAGTAGAAGTCAGGTCAGTGACAGCTTTGTGTGACACAGACACAGGTTGGCTATATACTCTAATGTTCAGGGAAGGTTTTCAATATTTGTTTTACTGGATCAACAATGAGCTGAAATGTTATCTACGTGTGTTTGCCTTCATTTCTGCAGTCACATGCCCTCCTCAGGTGCTACAGATCTGACCATGTGACCTGAACTGTAAACATCATAAGAGGCTCCAGTGGGACAGTCACTACAGGGGATTTACTTATAGGAAAATACAGACTTTACACTTAGCATGAAAAACACACATCAAATGCTGTTTCTAATATACCATGAATACAGAAATAAAGAAAATTATAGTGTTTGGTTTGGGCTGTTGTCTCAAATGTACAGAACATTATGCTTCATTTAAATTCAAATTGAAAAGGCAAAACACTCACAGCAAAGCAGAAAGCAAGTACTAATACAACTATCTAATATTAATATCCTGCCTTGGTACCTACTGTTAGCTGCAACTTAGTAACATGCTACTATTAAGTAGTACAACCAAACTACACTATTTTGATTTTGTATTTATCTATTTAACACAAGGACAGTGTACAGATTACATTGATCTCAAAGAGAAAAGATGCTCTACCAGATTTAGCTACAAGCCTCTTTCCATCTGCAGTCCTTGGGGATGCAACCACTAAAATGACAGGTTCAGTGCAATTACTGTCACTACTACCACCACTAATTATAATGCACCGATAACCACTACAGCAACCACGATTACTTCAACTATACACATGTGTCTCCCAGTTTAATACCATACCAACAATAGGCTCTGTGCACACTAGCTCACTGTGTCACTATCATTAAATAGTGACACACTTTTATTAAAATAGTTAAACATAAAATGAACATCCTATTAAAATTCAAATTAATTCAAATAAAGACTACCCAATTATTTTTAAATGTAAAATATTTCAGTTTGTGTTGTTGTTTGAATATGTATTATGGCTCAAAATTAGCATTAGTGTTAGTATTAAGACACAAAACTCTACCCTTCTAAAAGCAGAAGTGTCCTCCAGTGAAGTATTCATTTTATTTGTGAAGTTTTTAACATTTTGTCAGTTACATCCATACACAACTCACTGTCCTCGCAGAGACATGAACAAACATTCCACCAGAAAAGTTACGTAGTGCACCTTTAAGCAAATCCATATCCATGTATCAAACTGGAGGGAACAACAGTATGCAGAGGACAGTGCTGGGCCGTGATTAGCCGTGTGGTCATGCAGTTAGTCAGAGTGCAGTGTGCAACAGCAGCAGTCCCCGGGGAAGGTCAGCTCCTATGACACACACAGAGCAGGACAAGAGCCGCTACAAGCCCCCACTGTGAGTCACCACTCCGGACCACCGCCACAGACTCAACAGGGAAGACAAGCACATATAAAACAGCATAGTCCAATCTGCAGGACAATTTCAGGTGTTAATCCCTCAGTAGTAGAGATGTGGAGGTACCATTTACAACACGAATATTAAAAGGATCAAAATAATCCTCTTTGTGCTTCCATATAGACTGACTGACAGTGTTCACGGATGAGATTAAATGGTGAAAGTAACAGTGCAAGTTGATATTATGTAAAAGTTGACCAGCAAAAAAGCCTGAAATGTATTTTACTGCTGAAAAAAATTATTATGAAATATGTTTAGTTTTTGGAACAAAAAAGCTTGATAAGTCAATAAGGAATTACTGTAGTGCGTTTTGGAGATGGGAGGAAAAACTTGCATCAACATTGTACAATGTGTCAGATAAACATTTTGTTCCCTGTGCTATCTGATCTAAAAACAAATCTGACATTTCAGATTTCCACTAAACCTATGATATTTGCAATAACTATACCCGACACTAGAACAGAACTGTACTGATTTCAAAATGACCGTTTGCTAGCAAGTAAAAGTAGAATAAATAAGATAACTTTGTTGGCAGAGCAAGACAGAGCATTTGTCCATGAAGTAAAGATGGCTGGTGTGTGCTGGTAATTTGACTGAGTCTATCTTACTTAAAGGTGCATTGCACAACTTTTCTGGTGGAGGGTCCGTTATCTGCTTGTCTCCATGGAGATGTTATTGCTTTTCATGGAATGTTCCATGGTATAATATTAAACACATCTATCTAGCATTAAATTCATTAGTGGTGTTTCTTTTGCTCAAAAATACAATGATTTGTTCCACAGATCTGACTTGTAATGTAGCCTATAGTTGTCTGCCTTGAGATGGATAGGTTTAATCCTAGAACATTCTAGACAAAGCAATAATATCTCAATGAAGACCCTCTACCAGAAAAGTTGCACAATGCACCTTTAAAGCAGCTTTATCTACATATCACTGATTTAACCATTTTCTTGCAAGTAAAAGTTGAAAAAATAACAGCAAGTAATATTTCTGCAACAAGCACCAAGCTCTGTTGCAGTAAAAAAAAAAAAACATCAATAAAATATAAGTTTAAAAATTATGCACTCACCACACACGCGCTGCCCTGCACACACAGAGCCCCAGTGCACCTGATGTGTCCCCGGCCTGCCCCAGCCGCTGCAGTAGATCAGAGCATGTGAGCGAGGAGCAGGGCCAGAGCACACTCAGGGGACAGAGCGCACAGCCAACCTGCTCTGACATCTGTGAGGGCTGGGAGATAATCTACATGACACTGGTCCTGACAGGAGACCACAGATCGATTTAAAAAGGCTAAAATTAGAGCAGGAGAGTTTACGGGACGACCCCTTTCCAGTCACCAGAGCTTTGAAGAAGGGGACACCTCTAATATTCCCAAGTCAAGACAGGCTAACAGCAGCTCGGCCCTTTGGCTTGACCCCCTGTTCCCTTCCTCCCTGGGTCCTCTCCTGCGATAACATAGACATTCCAGGACCCTGCCTCTCCACAAGCCTCTCCTTTAATTCCAGTGCACTGTGAGGAATGTGGGGATGGATGGACAAGCAGCCAGAGGGCCAATGCGAACATATGAGAGGAAATGAAAAACATTAATAAACCAAAGACTGTGGCATCTATGGTTTAGTTTAGAGTCCACTCATAGGCGCATGCACAATCACAGAAACATCTGCCAAGCAATGGGCAAATCCATTTGAAACCTGCTCATATGGAGCTGTAGACAAGGATTAAGCACTGGTTCAATATTAGAATTATTATCAGCAGACAAGGTCAATGTACTGTGGGGAATCACTGCAATAAAACTGACAAAGAATCACAAGAGACGCAGGAAATACGTATAATTAGGCCTTATTTGACACCAGTCTCTCGTTATTTTTGATGCTTATTTTGAATTTATTATTACCATTTATATTATTGCTCTTTGTATTATAATATTTTGTGATGTGTGAGCTGCTACCATAACCAAATAATTTCCCTAGTGGATGCTTAAAGTTTGTCTAAGTTTAAGTCTAAATGTCAGAGAACCTTTTGGTATCTTGAAACACTAAGCAAACCACAACTAATTCTGCCAGTAAGGTTACAAAGTTGGTCGTTTGGCATAAAATCACAAAAGTTAGACACTATTTTCAGCGGATTACTAAAAATAAGTGTGTGTGAGAGGTCAGGTGAACAGAGCACAAGGCAAGTCAACTGTGATGATAAACCCGAGTGAGATCAAAGAGGCAAAGCTTTGGCCCGACGCATAATCTCCACAAGAAAGAATGCACTGTTCTTAGTTATAATTGGAGTGAGCGAATGAAAAAAACAGTACGGCTGGAGCCTCAGAAAGAGTGATATATAGTGTGCAGTGGGAGCGTAAATCTCCAACATGTTTCTGGAAATCAATTCTCTTCATTGGATGTAACTTTATTTATGGGCTGCCATTAGAGAGGCCCCATCAGCAGCTATGATAACTTGTTGTTGCTGACGTAAAGAGGAGGGGCTTGGTGGAAAGCAGAGTTAAATTACCAAGAGTTAAAGTATAAATAGACTTTCTTTCTTTTTGTGTAATAACTTAATATTTAAACGTTCACTTTCAGTATCATTTTACACATAAATTGAAGCATTATGATACAAGATGTAAATCATGACATAAAATTATTAGGATACTACAAAAAAAGAAATATGCTATAGCAGCCATACATTGTGTGGGCTACATACAAATGCAGTTTATTATGAATCTATTCAAGGTAAAGATATGTACGATTCACATCAAGATAAGGTTGAATTTTGAAAAATTGCCACCCTTCTTTCTGTAACTGCTGCTGTGAGCCTCGTCATTCTGGTCTTAAAATGTTATCCCCCTAAATATAATATTGGTGTTTTTATTTTGCCGTTTTGTCCGTAAATAAATTCCTATTCCTAATATTAGTATATTTAGTTCACTTGTTTATAATTGTGATATATGTTGAATTACTTTTCAAATTGTTGTGCTTTACAAGGTCAGGTTTTGATATATCAGGGTTACATATTTGCAGCTTTATTTGAAAACTTTCTAAACAAAACATATTCAAAACTAATAAACAATTTGCCACCACAGTCATGCCATCTTATTTTTCGCTTATCTGTTTATTTCTTTAGTTTTTCTTATGTGAATCTATCTGAGTGACATTGTGTGGAGCTGTCCTGTTGATAAGAGCCTTCCTCAGACTAGAACAGAGGATCTACTGTGACAGCAGGGCAGCCATCACACTGACAGTAGTTCACAGTATCCTGACCTCGGACTTGATCTAATCTAACACCCACTTGACATGGCTTTATCACACTTCTTTCACTATACATCCGTCTGGAAATTTAAAGACTCTACAGGCAGTTTTTAATAGTTTTTTTGTTCAGTTTAGTCTCAAAATGATCCCGTCTACACCTAAAGATGTTGTTGCTTCATTTAATCAGCTTGTGTCCACAGATTTATTTGGGAATTCAAAGACTGTTCTCTCAAAATGCATTTTTAAAAATTTACGCAAAATTTCATTAAGAGCTGTTTCGGGTGTGGAGAGAGGGGTGGGAGTGAGTTTTTTTTTTTGTATGTTATTAGTTTTTTGTTATGTTTAAATTGAAAAAATTAAAAGAAAAAAAAAGTAAGAGGTAGTTACATAAGACATCCAACTTTTTTATAGGTACTGTCAGTGAAGCATGAAATTTATACCTGGTTCAATCCATAAAAACAGCACATGGTTCACATTTATAATAGTAAACCACAGATGAAGTTTCAAATTAAAATATACATATTCTTACTGCTGCCCAACAAATCAATTTAATATCTTCACTGGGGGTATATCTCTTGTTAGGATACCTCTGTCTCTATTCTTGCTTCTGCCCCCCTGCACTGGCTCTGCACTGGTCTACAGGCCCAGGACTAAGGAGGCCAGCCAGATTTATTAAAAGAAAACAAGCCAAAGAATAACACTGATGCAGGGATATGAGGACAGTTAATCTACTGGCAACGTCACTGAGGTCCACGAAGTTCCCACTACATCAATGCTTGTTCAATATTTTCTGACAAAGTTACTGGTAAATATGTGCATAATAAACAAAATACCCTCATCTGAAATATTTAATCAGCAACTTACAACAGGCTGACGGGTTTGTTTGAAATATCCAAAGGCAATGTCAAACAATGAGATAAATATAACCATACTGAAATGTTCATTAATTCGCCTGGCAGGATGCAGGGAAAAATGCTGACCCACGGATGACAAAATCCCTATCACCTGACTGATCAGCCCCCCCTGCTGTTCCTCCCACCACCACCACACACCTCCCCCTGTGGTATTTTAATGAAACATCTCAGGCAGACTTGCACTGATTTCAAACACTAGAGCTGACCTGCTGAGTTCATATCTCATTATTATGTTCAAAACTACACTACAACATAATACACTATCTTACTTTCTCTATCTTTTCCACAACACTGTTAAAGTCAAGTTAATCTCAAGCAACCTCAAGGGACACATAATATAAAATTGTGATATGCAGTAGCTGTTGAATATTGCATGAACATTATGCACTATTTGTTTTGTCAGTTGCTTCTATTTAAAGGTCCTATATTACACAAAATTGACTCTTGTGAGCTTTTAGTCATCTTATAATGTTGTTAGCTTCTCAAAAACATACCCGGAGATGTGTTTTGTTTCATTCACACATGTTTGAGTAATCCTTTATGAATAGTCTGTCTACATCTCGAAAGACGAAGCAGTAATGTTCAACTTAACAGCTACCTTTTATCTTTAGTTCAGTAGAGATTGGCAATTCCAGGGCCGAAATTATCCAGATGATTCTAGTGAAGGTGTGTGGCGTTTACACAGTGGAACACATTCTGTATTTCTGTACTTCTGTGTTAAAATGCGTGAATGAAACAAAACACAACTCCAGGTATGTTTTTTAATGAGGAAACAACATTAATAACAGATCAGAAAATAGGCTAATATGGGTGTTTAAGGGACAGTTCAACTTTATTTAGTTTAAATTAGGTCAAAATAAAGACTAAACCAAGCCTCAAATAATGTATATCTTGATACTCAATATATTGTAACAAGGGCTCTGGAAAGTCACAAAATCATGTAAAACTCCTAGCAAACTGTCTTGTGTATAAATATTATGCTTGTTAAAAGAAAAATACATTTGTAATATGTAGTTCAGCTAGTATATATTGTTACTATCAGTTGTTGTTGTATGTGTGAGTCTCTTTCCCTGAGCTCTGATCTGCCACTCACTCAGTGCGACAGACTGGTCCCTGGTGGGCTTTTGTGGAATGTCGATTTGACTTAATTAAATTTTCTGGCATCAGCATCAGCTGTGGAGTCAAAGATGGAGTGACACTACAGGCATCTGCACACAAACTGACAGGAGTTCAAGATGGTTAATTAAAATGTGATGTTTGTGGTAGAACATGCATTACATTCTTTAAGTGTTAAAGGGAGTAAAACCAAAAGAAAAAGGAATTTAGACCAAAAAAAAAAAAGGAAAAAAAAAAAAGAAAAACAGCAGAATGTCAACAACAACAACAACAAAAGTATATAAACTATAAAAAAGGAGCCTACTCTTATTTCTACTTAAATTTGAGTGAGATAAAACACATTACAATGAAATAATATAACATAGCTTAGTGTAAACATATGTTCATTCCTCAGAGTTGTTCATAATTTGATGTTGAGCAGGAAAAACAAACCCATTTTCGTTAGTGGTGAAACTCTGCCCTCTGCAGGACAAAGGGTCTCATTGGCGCTTGATAATGAAACAGCAAAGGCGCCTCTAGTGTCTTTAAACGTAAACTGCACCTGAGCACAAAAACACCACCAGTGTGCCTCGTGCAAATATGCAAATCACAAGGGAAATACAATCCAGGGGCCTGGGGTGGAGCTATGACTTTAAAACATACAGAATAGAGTTATGCCTAATTGATGAAATAGGCATAATTTTATTCATGTAAATATTTGTTTTTAATAAAATTATTTAAAAAACATTTAAATTATAATCTGTTGCAGAGATAATTAATGCGTTCACAAGTTCAGACTCATTATTCCCAGCTTTACGGTTGATTAGGTGCAGAGTTTATTACTGTGAGGTAACTGACTGCTCAGAGTGACCTCTGACCCTTAGGGCTCAGTGGGCTCTGGCCTGTCACAGTGAGAGAGACAGTGGAGGGCGAGGTGCTGACCATTCAACCTCAAAGAAGCACATACACAAATATAGTATGTGTGTCCGAAAACACAAGAGGGGTGACAGAATTCAGAAATATACCACAAATGTTCTTTTAGCAAAATGTATGTATGTATGTATTTGTTTGTTTCTTGATTTGTTTGAATGGGGACAATGCACATTAATTAACATGTCTGTAAATGCGCTATAAAGTTAGTTTCCAACTGTAGTCCCCAGGCAAGGTCTAAAATTATATACAAAAACATTATATACAAGTAAAGTAACAAATAGAAAAGTTAAGGAAACATAAAAGCAGATTGCGTGAAACATATAACAGCATTCTGCAAAAGCACAAGACGTGGACATGTACAACAACAACAACAACATACGCCAACAACAATGGCACAAGACAATAGACACGCACAATTGGCAGGCAGCCAAAAACAGCACAATGAAATTACATTATTAATTATGATCAAACTGATTAGATTTGATTCTCAAGTCTGTGACCATAAAGTTCAATGTAAAACTTTATGCCTGTGTGCCATGTTTGAACTGTCCCATGGATATTAGGTCATGCTTAACCAGATCCACACCAAAAAGCAAAAAATTATCTATATCAGGCGGGTAGAGAAGAGATGATATTGATAAAAATGACCAAAAAATATATTTCTCTATAAATGCTTTTAAATGCTTCAGATAGAAACAATCCAATACATTTTTTGCAACAATTCAGAAACGTGGTTATAAATGTTTTGGCGAATAATTACACAAGTACAAATGATTCTGATAAGAAATTCATTATATTTCATGGCCTACACTGGATATTCTTAACCCAGTTTTTGGGAGATGCAGACTTTGATTGGCTGCTGTAATGGACAGAAAGGGCATCAGAACTGTGAGTGGAGTACATCCCTCAGCAGGTAGTGTCCTGAAATAGCACCTGATCCTAATGGAGCACAGAGCGGCCCCTGAGCCCCCGGTCCTCTCAAATCCACCATAAAAGCCCCTGACCCCAAAACTCAGCCATATCTCCTAAAATGGTAAAGGAGACAAAAACTTTAAAAAGGAAAAACTCTTAAGTGCTGAAAATATATTACTCAAGACAAGATCACAGTATGTCACAGTAAGTCTTAAATCTTTATTGACCTGGTATCTGAAAATTTCCAGATGATTTTCTTATGTAATATATGAGAGGGGACAAAAAACTGAAATCTGGAAATTTCGTAACCAACATAAAGCCTGAAATAATAACTTCCTTGAAATATTACTCAATATTAGTCAAATAGTGAAAACTGTGATAAGAAATAACAAAAATGGGTATCAAGTGAGTGATATAACTATGCTAAATGTTTTAGTAGCATATATTTTGTATTTTTGTTTTTTGTCCTTTTTTTGGTCTCCTTTTGTAGGCCTTCTTTTTTTTTTAAGGTGTGTACATTATAAGCTGTTAATATTACACATCTCTATGTAAATTGTCTTTGAATTGTAAATTGAAAAATCCAAAATAATCAGACATAAAAACATAAATAATAAAAATGCTCAGATACATTTGAGACCTATTAACTTGTGATACCTTTTTATTTACATGATTTTAATAGTCTTTGTCAACAGAGGCCACAAAGCTGCACTGTGTTTGATGTGGTGACTTCCCTCAGGACATCTCACCTTACCATGGTTCAGGTTTCAGCAGGACAGCTCGGACCAAGGGAACTTTAAAGGTCAAATGTGAAACGGAGTACCCAAAGGTGCAGTGAGGAGCTAAAGGTTATAGACACAGCACCACTGTGTGTCACCTCCTGCATGAGACAGACACAAGTGAAAGACAATGCCACAGAATCAAACTCACAACTCACTTAATAACGTGTTTATTTTCAGGTTTATAATGTAGGTAATACTTTGCAACATTTAGGCATATCTGACTCAAGGATTTTTGCCTTCTGAAATTTCAGCTTAGTGCGGTTAAGCCTACAGCACAATGGGTGAGAGACTTCAATTATATTCTGAACTGAAATCTATAGCATGTATTGAGTCACAGGAAATCACCAAACCACAGTCAGGTTTGACCTGTGTGTTTGTCTGTCTCATCATATTTAGGCTAAGCTCCTGGATGAATCTGTGTCCAGCTAAAACTTTAACTGGAATACATTTATTTTTTAAAAGACTTTAAAGTAACAGATTTGTCCATTTTGTCCTCCCTATTAAAAATATTTGCATTATTATTTAGCAGTTTGTATTACATTTTTGACAGAATTGCATGCATATACATGAATATACATTTTAAATATATTTTTAAAGCTTAATTACGTCTACAGTTCATTTGCATCAGCCCATGTCTTCATGGATTACTACTATCATTTGTAATATGACTTAAGTCCATTAAGCTTTATGAGCCAAAAGAATAAAATGCCGGAAAGGTCACGCAAACTGGGAGCTGAGCCAGAGAAAAGCTACACGTACAAACACCAATGTCTCAACAAAACTGTTTTAATTGTCCATTCACAGCCATACTCTCTGAACAAATGGGATCTAACATTTAAACAAAGAAATCCATTGGTGATGGCTGTACTCAGAGAAGTACCATAAGTGTTTTCCTATTTATTGCCTCTCTTCACATCTCCTCGCATTACTTTAACATGGATACATTATCGCCCTAACCTCCAACACCCGGGGCACATGAACACTGTTGCCATGGAAACAGGAGAGGGAGTTTAAATTCCATCCCATCTCGTTACACGAGGCTGCAGCCTGCTGCCCCCACGTGGTCCAGGGGTGAACGCTAGAGTCATAAATTAACCCAATCTGCTCTTTCATAATCCCACCACCACTCTCTCATAACACGCTGCTCTGCATGGGCTTCTGTCACAAAGATTTTGATTTTGATTTTTGCAAAATAAAGGTTGACATATTTGATAAGATGTCAGCTAAAACCTATTGTTAAATAAATTGATATATTTAACCAAACAATCACACACAGAAGCTATTGGAGTACGTAATTGTGAAACAACCTGAAAATAGTTCATTTTTGAATCTGACCACCTTCTGTCTGTCCATGGATGTTCAAAGCATGTCTGTTTTTTTTTTAACCATAGTTCATGTTTACCCATTGCTATGGTGATGCTCACAGCGTAGTGATGTAGATCAGTGATAAACTGTTGCCGGAAGTACCTGTACAGTACAGTACAGTACAGTTAGCATTAGAATTCTCCCTGACCCATGGTATATCAGTATTTATTTCTCCCCTATATTACCACATATAATTATAACCTTAGATTAATTTCAGTAAAAACTAAATTTGTCTCAATACACTACACTACACTCATTTCTGAATTGCCTTATATTAGTTAAAGATGCAATATGTAACTTTTCAGGTGCCACTTGTCTCCATGCATTTGTTGAATCACAACAAATAAATTCGTGAGTGGGTTGTCTCTCCATAGATCTGACCTATAACTGCTAGTCTCCAGGGAGATAGATAAGTTTAATGCCATTTTGTGAAACATTTAAGGCAAAGCATAACATCTCCATGGAGACAAGCAGGTAACAGAAGCTCCACCAGTGTTTCATAATGCACCAATAAAATAAATGTTCAAATCACATCAAATCAACAAAATAACTTGAGTTAGAAAAGACTGCAGGCAGAAATATTAGTCTCGTGAGAAAAGAGTCCTGATCCGCGTGCCAGTGAGTCTGTGTTGTCAGGTCAACCGCTCACATCGGATCAATACCATTAATTCCACTTGTGTAGAAAGAGTAAGTCACTTTTAGCACTTAACATTATTCATGTGCTTTTGATGAACACCTCAGTCTCTACATAATGAGAATAAACACGACAAAGACCAGGGGGCCCAAACAATATATCATCTTTAACCAACTGTAACTGCCGGAAATCAATACTGAACCCAGGGCTGGGCACGTGTGAGCAGGTGGCCCACAGCTAAACAACACTCTACGCTACGCTCATGCTTCCTTTACACTCATCTTCACGCAAGTCTATTTTAATTTGTTTAATCCTCTCATCTCTCTCGTTTTCTGGCTGCTTGGGTCTCATCCTTTCTTCCAGTGTCCTCCAGTAATTCCTCTTTCCTTCTACTGTCCCCGTTTGAGAAATGCTGACCCATAGCTTCACTAATGCGAGCAATCAATATCATGCAGAGGACAGTGGACGGCCGGACATACTAATATGAAGACCCAAATGTATGCAAGCAAGCCAACCCCCCATCTCCACATAGCTAACACTCACACTCCGCTGGTGATTGATTCATTTAATTTCATTTTATGAGGAGTATTGGATATAAGCATGTGTTAAAAAGGCCTCTTTAGCTGTGGGCTGCTGCTGGGTATGTCATAGATCATCACTCATCTATCTATAGAACCAACATTGATCGTGGGTGCCCTTCCTTGCTGACATTACAGATGCACAGAGCCGCGGGATGGGCTTCCATGGAGGGGCAGAGAGTGGGTCATTATGCAGGGGGCGCCATGTCTTTAAACAGCTAATGAATCATTGCGATCACAATCAAAGCTAAAGGGAACGTGGGAGCTATAGCCTATAGATTTCCAGCAGATTAATGACGTACCCCATTAGCAGGACTCTCCATAAGCTGTCCCTAATGGCCATCGTGAACCCACAGCCCCAGGAAGTGATCAAACTTGGGATGAGGCGCCGTCCAAGTCAACTGTACAATCAGAGAAACGGTATGGATTTACACATAGATAATACAACAAACAAAGCCCACATCAAAGCTGTAATTATAGTAACAGTTATCGTGGAGATAGAGGTCAATAGCAGCAGGCTAAATAAACAAGAGAAAATTTGTTGCACTATAGAGGAGGGACGAAAGAGGGACCCATTTTGCAATAGACAGAGGTAGTATAGAAACTTAGATGCATTGTGTATCTTTTGAGGTTACTGGACTTGCATTTATTCAGTTATAGATGTATTTACTGCTCAAAAACACTTGCATTCTTGCTGAGAGTGAGGTCACCTCTTCATTTCCCCTACATCAGAAAAGTTACATAGTGCAACTTTAAAGGTGTACTAACTTTTCTGGTAGGGGGGTCCGTTGCCTGCTTGTGTCCATGGAAATGTTATTGCTATCTGGAATGATCCACGGTATGGCATTATACTTATCAATCTTGCATTTATTCAATTCCAGGTGTTTGTAATGCTAAATAAATACCTCGAATAACATGCATTCTTACTGTGGGCTTGCCTCTCCACAGTTCTGTCATACTGTTGAGCATTCTAGACACAGCAAAGCAATAACATCTCCATGGAGACGTGCAG
The DNA here is from genome assembly GCA_029959045.1 of Taenioides sp. WSHXM2023. NCBI lineage: Eukaryota > Metazoa > Chordata > Actinopteri > Gobiiformes > Gobiidae > Taenioides > Taenioides sp. WSHXM2023. Next base: position 14,245,358 of record CM057091.1, read on the forward strand.
CGGACCCTCTGTCAGAAAAGTTACATGGTGCAACTTTAAACAAAACTTTCATTTGAGATACACAGACCTCCTTAAGTCAAATGGTACAAAAACATGTTGCATCCTTCAGCTATTGTGCCAATAGTTAATATGCCTTCACCTGCCTTTTCAGCCACATTGTTAGTAAAAAGACAGCGCCAAAACGTGTTTAAATCAGCTGACAAGATACAGAAACAGCAACATCACATGACCACTCTGGGAAGATCGCTAGTGAGCAGTCAATATTGTCAGGTATGAAAACAAACTAAACCTTGGTCTGAATAAAGAATCTAACAAAATAAATTATCAGAAGACCAAATGAACCTAATTGGACAGGATTATTTGAATATTTTACCATGGAAAATGTACTTACTAGAAACCAAATGAGAAGCACAGTCTCAGTTTGTGTGTTACTGTCTCAACTCAGCTCCATATTAAGACTTTAATCGACCTAAATGTACACATATCAAGTTTATAACAGTGACCCTATGAGTGCTACTACCAGATCAAATGTATTCTGTTTGTGAGCGTGAGATTCTGGTTCAAAATATAAACCAATATGAATAATAAATGAACAGTGAAAACATATATGGCATATCATATAAAACATGCAATGGGATTTATGCACTGGTGGGAGTCATATAAAAACGTTCATTTTGCTCTTATGGAAGCCACAGTCTTTCAGTCCAATACTGGAGCTTGATTTCCTGCTCAGCCCCCAGTTTAGAGCTTTATATATCTACTTATTCATAGCCTGTACTGTACTGCATATGCTTGTGTATACATTCTACTGAAACCAAATAGCTTCAACATGTCTGGATCAGATTTTCCATCGTCATCAGGATGCTCCCACAAGCCTAAATGGCCTATGTGGCTCTCATCATTGTATAGGAATAAACAATGCTGTAAACCATTACAGTAAAGACCACCAGTGAAATCTGATAAGGTTGACAAGTAAATGTAATGGCTGGAATTGGCACAGATGCAGTATGTAACTTTTCAGGTGGGTGGGAGTCTGTCACCTGCTCGTCTCCGTGGAGATGTCATTGCTTTGCCTGGAATGGTTCTAATTTATCTTGCAATTATCCAATTACATGTGTTTTTAATGCTCGTACATATCTTGAAAAATATGCACAGCTGGGTTGCCTCTCCACAGATCTGACCTCTAACTTGGACTTGGGGCATCAGCTCCTTGTCACCATGGGGCTAGATAAGCTTAATGCCATACTGTGGAACATTCCAAGTACAGCAATAACATTTCCATGAAAAAAGCAGGTGGTGAAGCCTCAATCAAGTTACATGGTACACTTTTTATGTAAGATATTATTTTGATGCTTGGATTCTGTAATACAACAGATTCGGTCCAACTACAGTCCAATTCGTAGTGTTATTGTATCCGTGGGCAAAAATGTAGAACTGAAGACACTAAAAAAAAATGAAATGCTGACTGTTTAAATGTATTATGTGGGCTTTTTCCATTTCATTGTTTATGTATATGTTAATTCAAAGCACATAATAATTTTGAAACATGTGGCACAAGTTTGTTTGAATCACCTCTTCGTTTCTTGGAGTGTATGAGTTCAAAGGCAGAAAATTGAGTTTGTTACAGTTCATTATAAACAGTAATGAATTCATTTGTTGCATGAAATGATTCACACAGCATGCATATGTGTGATCTACTGCAGCTAAATCTCCAGCCAGAGACAGAGGGCCATTTCCAGGTAAGATGAACAGCCTGTATATGAAATGCAATTTTGTGGCATTGTGGGCTGTGAAAAAAGGGCTGAACCAAGTGAATTATAAGGTCCCTGTGAAGCCTCTGTCGATCTGAGGAAAATATATTCATCTAATCGAAGCGTGTCTGACCGAGCTGTCATTCCTCACAGGGTCCATCCATGTCATAACCTCCTCAGATCTATTGCGTCCATCACTGCTGCAATCTCTCTCCCACGGCTCTGTCACACGCTCTCAGGGCTATCAATAAGGGGCAGGGTGTGGGGTCCAACTATATACTGTAAAATAACACCACATAACTAAGTGCAGTGCTAAATGGCTAATGATGCTAATTGTTTAAAGGTCCTATATTACACAAAATGGATAGTTTTAAGCCATGTTATAATGTTGTTACCTCCTCAAAAACATACCCAGAGTTGTGTTTCGTTTCATTCACATATGTATAATCCTGGTTTATTAGTCTGTCTACATCTGCAAAGCTCAAAATGCCCTGTTCCACCTTGTGAAGTTGTGTAGTGATAGTTTTCTGTTTTTCAGTTTGAGAGAAAAACCTAAAAATAGTAAATACCAAACTCATAACCTGCCAAACTTTTTAATTACTTCTAATTAATTCTTTCACATTGACAGGGCTTAAAAGACGGCACAAGTGTTTTCAAAGTACCGCAGGAAGATCAGCGTCAGTTCAAGGACTCGATTGGGTCAGACTTCACACATGCTCCATAGATCCACCAAATGACAGTGTAGTGCATGATCAATCTTTATCCTTGAGGCCGGGGAGCACATTGGCACCTGCTTTGCATCAGGAGACAAACAGAGCCCAGATCGTTGTCTATTGAATAAATAATAGGTAGGATCCCAGGAGGACACTCTTAATTTAGCCACAAACCTCTCTGATACCTACAGGCTTCATAGAGCTGTTGCATTAAAATAGCAACCGAGTTAAAAACGAAAGAAAACACAGTATTCTAAAGCGGATAATTTTATTTATCTATTATTCATGTGGCACACTTACTGGACTTCTTCTGACATAGACAACAACCAGTGGTGTAAGGAAACAAAGTAAAAGTAGTAAAGTACTGTACTTAAGTATGCATTTTAGGTATCTGTACTCTACTTAAGTACTTTTTACTTTTACTTCACTACATTTTAGAGCAGGTACTGTATCTCTACTTTCTACTCCACTGCATTGTTGAACTGGTATAAGTATTTTTTACGACTGTTTGAGACCTGCTGAAAAGCCTAAGGGGGATATTTTTAACACGTTCATAATGAGCAAACAAAAAATATGCAAATAAAAGCTAGGAAAAAACAACTGATTCAATTGTTTCTGTTCAAAAATGGAGCACAAATCTTTATCAAATTAGATCTTTTTTTAAACATACATTATTATACATTTATTATACATCTTATACATACATTACTTAAGTAGATTTCTTCATGTGATACTTTTAATTTTACTTATTTTCTTTGCTCCTGTATCTGTATTTTTACTTAAGTAACAGCATTGAGTACTTTATCCCCCACTGACAACATCAAAGGTCACCCGGAAGTTGGTGAACAATCTCAAAGCATTTGATACAAGTGCATCTCAATGATAAGACATAGAATCACAAGCCTCCTGTGTTAGACTATGTCTCATGTGTTGTTAATGGGAAGACAAACAAGAAGCGTGACTTCCCTTCAGCTATAGATTTCAACTTTAACCTCAGTCTAAATATTGTATGAAGACAGAGTACACACAAGGTGCCGTAGTAGTACTGTGCATGCATGGATACCATTGACATATTTATAAGGCATGTATTTTAAATAAAGTGGGAATGAGGATTAAGTCACATGATCACCACAAGTCACACCAATGTCAAATAATAAATGAAACAAATTGAAACCAGCCAAAGTGTAAATTAATATTACAATCAGTTGAATGTTTTCAGATTTCTGTAGGGACGGAGCAATATGGCATGGACATCTTTTTCATCAGAGAGTTCAGACACCATTGCAAAAGGTAATATTTTCCAGTCACTCATTGAATAGGTGGAGTGGATAGGGACAAATCAATGCATATTCTGTGTCTGAGCAAAGAGCTGGGTTTTAATATGGTTATAAGGCTAACTGCAATTATGTGGTTGAGAATGACATTGTTGCCCACTCATAACCAGGGCTGCAAAAAATCCATCAGTAATTTGTCTAAATAGATTTGCAAGATGCTCTGTTCCACCTTGTGATGTCATGAACCAGTAGTTTTCAAGTTAACAGCTCCCTTTTACCTTTAGTTCAATAGAGATTGGCAATTCCAGGATAGAAATCATCCAAATAATTCTAGTGAAGGTGTGTGGAGTGTAAAAACCCAGTGGAGCACTTCCTGTATTACCACATGATATCACAAGGTGTTTTCTGTTTGAGAGAAGAACCCAGCTTAAATATTCAGGATGTGTTTTAAACATGTGTTTTAAACAACTCCAGTTAGGCCCATGTTTTGATGAGGAAACAACATTATAATATAGATCAGGAAAATAGTGTAATATGGGTCCTTTAAAAAGCAGGACAGAGTGCATACAGTTCCAGGGGGAATTAACATTTGAGAGAATATTTAAATATGAATTGATGAACTAATTAAAGGATCCCGTGGTTTTCTGAACATGTTTGAAGATGTCAAAACTACAGGTACATTTTGTTCTTTGCAGAGGACTATCTGTTATCTAAATGATTACTGCCTTTGTGATTTGATAATTAAGCCAACTCAAACTGCGATTTTAATTACATTTTAACTTCCTAATTTAACTTAACATAACTTAACTTTATTTCTTCCCAGAGTTTTGCTTAAAAACACAGCTGATCTTTTGCCAGTCTAAGTACAGAAGTCAAACAGGCCCACTGCCAGAGATGAGGCAGGGGCAGGGCTCATGGCCAAGATTTATCCAGTAATGTACTCAAGGTTGTATTAGAAATCAAATATTTCTGGCCTCAGCTCTGAAATGCAAATCTACAGAAAACTCAATTCTAAAAGCCAATCAAATTTGGACAGTTAATTCAAGTGTGTGTTTAAAATGATTTATGATTGTTCGGCAGCAGTATGACAACTCTCTCTGTCTGCCACTGTATTTACATTAACAGTAAACTTGGACCTTGGTTCTAGTTTAGCTGGTTCTTTTCATTAATCTCATGACAAAATTCCTTGGCTACCCGTCTACCAGTTTACATTGAACTTACAAATGAAAAATAAAGTACTTTTGATTTGTTAGAGTCAACATTTATTAAAATATAACAACACATCAATAGTCTGTACAATATTCAGTGATAGCTGATTACTCATTCTAGGGCTGCATAATTTTGGAAACATTTTTCAGACAAGTGTTGCATTTATATAATCTGTGTATAAATGCAAGATTCTGTTCAGACTGTACATTCTAAACAAATTCAGGAGCATTAAAGGTCCTATATTGGATAACGTTGACTATGGTGAGATTTAAGCCATGTTATAATGTTGTTATTCAAAAGCTGGAACAGAGTGTTTTCTGTATTAGAGAAGAACTCAACCTAAATATGCAGGGTTTGTGTGTTAAAAGTGTGTGAATGAAACAAGACACAACTCCAGGAATGTTTTTGATAAGGAAACAACATTGTAACATACATATCCAAAAAATACTATAATACAGGCCCTTTAACATGTGAGAGAAATTAATGAATAAACTAATACAAGAATCCCAAGCATTTCAGAAGATGTTTGGAGAGGGTATAAACTGCAGTTACAACAAAACTTTTGTATAAAAAAATTAAAAAAAGGATATTTTGTTCTTTACAGAGGACATTCTTTTATCAAAGTAATGGCAGCCTTTGCGCTTTGATTATTGTGCCAACTCAAAATGCATTTTTGACTTGATTGCGATACATTGAACTCATACCAATGATGTATATGTTATCCACACTGCTCACACAGAGATCTGTCTTATGGCCCCCCTCCCCTTTTCTCTCTCTCTCATCAGCAGTGGATTAACTCATGTGAACTCCAATGATGTGTCTTTTAAATGCAATCACGAGCAGTCCCTGTTCTCTCCGCAGACATACTGGCTGCTGTTTGAGGAAGAATAATGAGTGTTCCTGCAGAAGCACCTGGCACATCCCAATTAAGGTCACCCACTAAACGCGGAGACAATATGAGCTGTTAACATGTTAGCATGAAGAGGAAGTGTGAGGGTGGGAAAATGAGCCTCCAAGATATTACCTAAGCTGAAAAACGACATGCAACAAAGCATCATTACAATGTCAGTCTCCACATAACAATCCATGAATTGCTAAAATAATCTAGGGAGTGAGTAAATGTATTATGTGTCCCTCTAACAACACAAGAAGTAAAACACATTGGCAATGTTTTGACGCTAGGCCTATCACAATAACAAAGTTTTTTATGCTACTGACACAATAACCCAAGAGCGGATTTAAACCACAAAAAACTACACTAAATTTACAATACTATTAAAAAATCAAGAGCTGCAATAAATAAACAGCACTTACTTTGTATCTGTAATGAGTTATAGAAGTTATTAATTTAACCTTTCATGACTGAAATCTTATTGTATTGCCAAAAAATAACAAAAAATTCCCCAGGAGTGAAAAGAAAAAGTAAGAAAAATATTTTTCCATCTTTCATCCATTTTGAACAATAAGTAAATACAGTAATTATTGTGACAAACCTATTTGACACTAGCTGATAAATAAGATACAGTATATGACTGCACTGCAACTACTTGGGAGGAAGAAAACAACCCTATGTGACAAATACAGAGTCTGACCAAGCTTTAGTGGTAGTTTGGCTCTTACTGTGAATATAAACCAACCAGAGAAAGAGAGAGGGGTAGAGAGAGAGGAAACGAACGAGAGAGAAAGAGAGGGACACACACACAGAGAGAGAGAGTGCTAGAGAAAGACAGTGATAGATAGAAAGAGAGAGAAAGAGTGAGTGAGAGAGATAGAAAGACAGAGTGATAGAGGGAGATAGAGTGCGCGAGAGAGAGGCTGTGGGTTCAGGACTCAATGGACAATCCCAGGCTTTAGTTCCAATCTGCTTACCCAATCATTTATCAGATTAATGCTTTTTTATGTGAGCCGGTCACAGAGAGACAGTGGACATGGGAACGTGTTAAATTGCAAGGAAATATTACATAAGAGGAGGCCATCCCTGAATTTGGGCTTTTGTGTTCAGTTAAACTATAGTCTGTAGGGATGTTAAATCTGAATGAAACTATGATAACTCTCTCTAACCTTCACTTACTTGAGTACAATCCTTTAACTTAGTTTCTCAAACTGTGGTACATGCACCACTGGTTGTACACAAGCTCCTTCTGGTGGTACATGAGGTCCTAATATGAGTTCTAGTATCTGTTATTTACAGTCAAATTTATTCAGTTTTTTATCTTCTTTTGGGTAGTTCTTGGTTAGAACTACTTTGGCAATGATGTAGCCCGTATTTAGGCCTCAGGTGGTACTCCAGATATTTTCTTAGGAGATATTTGGCGTGAAAAACTTTAGAACCACTGTTTGCTTGGAGGAAACATTTAGTTTAAAGTATAATCCTTACATTAGCCTCGAGCAGGTCGATGCTGTCCAGGCTCTTGCTGCGGTGAATGCGTCCCTTGATCCTGCGCAAAGAGGGCTTGCCCTGGCTCATAGGCAGAGACAGGGTGGAGGTAGCAGGCATCGCTGTAGCACCAACACCACCCGCAGCATCTATCAGTACATCTGAGACCCCCGACGCGCCTGGAGGAGACGTCTCGCCATCCGGTGGGGTCACCCTGAAAGAAAAGGCCATTCTTTTCATTTTTATGTATTTATTTATTATTAAAGCAATCAGCTATCTCTGGATACTACACTCCTGGGTAAAATGAATTGTGTATAGCTTTATCTTTATGTTTTTACAGTTTGGATGTTGAACAGTGCTATCATTGTCCATTATGAATACTACTTTGGACTTAGAGTGACCATGCGTTGTCTTATGAAGATCAAGCATAAAGATGGCCTGAGGATCATGGTGACATAACTTTCCTCTCACTGTCTTTACTTTTTAAAGGACATCTTCTCCTGTTGGGTGTAGTGCTAAGCAAGTGTGAGTAATTGGGCTGAATGTCAGCGGGTAGCCTGCAGATGGAGACTAGGTACACACCACTCTCTTTTCTTGTATTGTGAAGCCAGAATTAGCCTGCATTGTTTGCTGGCCTGGGCTCAGAGAGGGAATGTCCAGGAAAATAAAATAACTCAATACAAAATTACTGGCAGAAGGTGCACCTGAATTCAGTTTTACTGCAGCAAAACAACATCCATTATCATAACCCAAGTCAGTGAATAGTGACAGGCTGCAGGTGTACAGATGGGTCCGACTGTAATTAAATTATTCAAAGAGTTATTTACAAAATACACAAAGCTTAGAGAATCAACTATAAATAATATTTTATTCAGAGGAGCTACAATTTCATTTTAAAAGGCCAACAAAAATAACACAATAGTGCTTTTGTACTGCAGATGAACAAGTATTGGACCAGTACTGTTAGTGCATATATGGTGAGCACTTAGCGCCTGCATTAGATCAGTCAATACACGCTGCTTTTGTTTTATGTCCAGAAGAGTATTGATTGTAAAATGTGTCTATTGACAAGCTTAAACAATAGAAATAGAGCAGGAACCACAAACCCGTATTGTCTCACACAGCCTTGAGCTACTGTTTATCAATGCAAATGAGCTCAGCATAACAGAGTGTCAGCCCCATCTAACCAGGCAATCCTTCTGATTTACAAAAAACAGCTCTGTTTTATCTCTGAGCTAAAAATCTAAAGACCTTATGACAGCATCTACAATCACACAGGCTCAGCACACCAACATACTGACTGCAAAAACATTATTAACTGGCTTCTGTTTTAGGTGAAAAGTTAGTTTAAACAGGCTTGAATCATTGGAATCATTAACAGAAAGATCTTCAATTAGAATCCATGGTGTCACTTGATAGGTTGAAGAAAACTATAAAATGTGTAGTGACAGAGACATGTGTATGTTTTTCTTGAGAGATGCAAATGGTTTTTATAATGTGATACATTCTGATTTTACTGTTAATGTTTCGTATTTGTATTGTGTTGGCTGCTACCTTGGCCAAGTTTCCCCTGAAAAAGAGATTCTGAATTTCAATGGGACCTGGTTAAATAAAGGCAAAATAAATTAAATTGAAACTAGCCCCATGATAATGTGTTTAGGGTTTCTTTCGGCTAAAGAATTTCTTAGAAAGTGAAAAGGCAGCTCAAACTGTCCAGTCAGTTCTGTTATTGTGCATATCCTTATAATCTTAATCTTGAATCTAAAATAATTATTCAAATTGAAACCGCGGCCAGGATGAAAACCACACTGACAGAGGCACTGTCCCCGACCGCCACGCAATGTTGCAAAGACGTGTCAGCCACGACAGCCCCACAACATCCAGAGACTTAAGATACTTAGGACAGATCTCATCCACCCCCGAAGCCTTGCCGCTGAGGAGTTTGCCAATTACCTCACTGACTTCAGCCAGGGTGATGGACGAGTCTGCCTCCAAGTCTCTAGACTCTGCTTCCTCCTCAGAAGACGTGACGGTGGGATTGAGGAGATCCTCAAAGTATTCCTTCCACCGTCCGACAACATCCCCAGTCAAGGTCAACAGCTCTCCACCCGCACTGTAAACAATGTTGGTGAAGCACTGCTTCCCCCTCCTGAGGCGTCAGACGGTTTGGCAGAATTTCTTTGAGGCTGTCCGATAGTCCTCCTCCATGGCCTTTCCGAACTCCTCCCAACCCCGAGTTTTTGCCTCTGCGACCACCCGGGCTGCAGCATGCTTGGCCCACCGGTACCTGTCAGCTGCCTCAGGAGTCCCACGACCCAACAAGGCCCTATAAGACTCCTTCTTCAGCCTGACAGCATCCCTTACTCCAGGTGTCCACCACTGGGTTCCGGGATTGCCGCCGCGACAGGCACCACAGACCTTGCAACCATAGCTACGAGCAGCCGCGTTGACAATAGAGGTTGAGAACAAAGCCCACTCGAACTCCATGTCCCCGGCCTTCCCCCGTAATCTGGGAGAAGCTCTCCCAGAGGTGTGAGCTGAAGGTCCCCCTGACAGCAGACCCTGCCAGACGTTCCCGACAGACCTTCACTATACACTTGGGTCTGCCAGGTCTTTCTGGCTTCCTCCTCCATCAGCGGACCAAACTCACAACCAGGTGGTGATCGGTTGACAGGTCTGCCCCTCTCTTCACCCAAGACACGACAACAAAGTCGATCATCGACCTCCAGCCTACGGTGTCCTGGTGCCACATGCACTGATGGACACCCTTGTGTTGCTTGGGTTCAGATCAGAGAGGCCATTCCTCCGAAACACCCCTCTCCAGGTGTCACTGTCGTTGCTCACGTGGGCGTTGTGTGGGGGACCCACTAGAACAATGGAGTTCCCGGACTTCAAGAAGGCCAAGTACTGTGCGCTGCTCTTCGGCCCGTAAGCCGACACAACAGTGAGAGACCTGTCCACGACCCTCTCATTCACCGGGGTGAACTCCAACACACGGCGGCTGAGCTGTGGGGCAATGAGCAGACTAAGAGCGGTTCAGAAGCCCCCATGACGAGAAACACAGCAAGGCCAGTTACGTCGCCCAGATTGGCGTTACCGGGGCCTCACCCTGGAGCCAGGCCTGGGGTGGGTGCTTGCGGGGAGCGGACGCGGGCAGGCAGGTGTGAAGCGGCTGGGAAGAGGATCAGCTCCTCCAGATCTGAGGCCATGGTTCTTGACCAGAGAAAGGTGGCTTGCCCTCTCCGGGTGGGTGAGGGCAAGAGTACGTTCCTACCCTCACCTATGGTCATGAGCTTTGGGTAATGACCGAAAAGACAAGATCGCGGATACAAGCATCCGAAATGAGTTTTCTCCGCAGAGTGGCTGGGTGCTCCCTTAGAGATAGGGTGAGGAGCAGTCCATACACTAGTATGGAATTGCTAGGCAGAGCAATTCCATACTGTATCCATAAAAACAAGTAGGTGGCAGACCCCCAACCAAAAAGTTACATAGTGGACCTTTAAATATGATTGAACTATATAATGTTGTGATGTTATCTGAAACCCAGCAACAGAATGAAAGTGATAATCAATGCTGCAAGTACATGGTTAATCGAGCTGTGACCTGTTAATAAGATTTATCAACACTTAATTAGCAGAAGTGCAGAGTGACACAGCCTTTTATGGTGAGAGTGTCCAGTCACCACAGCCATAATCCCACTGTTACATTTACAAGGGGATTCCCTCACATCCAGCGGAGGCTTATGGGGCCTGGGTTTTACAAGCACTGTCTCTGAGAAGAAGTGCTGAGCTGAGCCATCGCAGTACAACAGTTTACTACCTGTGGCTCACTCGGCTACTACAACAAATACAAACTGATCAGAAAAGTGATAGTTTAGAAGAATTTCTGATACTGTAAATTCATATCAGGCAGTGTTGAAGCATTCATATAAATCAGGATAACATACTAACAACTGAGCATCCAGTACAGATGCATTTCATTAGGCACAATCTACCCGGAGTTGTGTTTAGTTTCATTCACACATGTTTGACACACAAACGCTGCATATTTAGGCTAAGTTCTTCACTCAAACAGAAAACACTCTGTTCCGCCTTGTGATGGCATACATGGTAATACAGGAAGTGCTCCACTGTGTTTTTAAACTCCACACACCTTTATAAGAATCATTTGGATGATTTCAGCCCTCAAATTGCCAATCTCAGCTAAACAAAAGGTAAAAGGGAGCTGTTAACTTGAAAACTATCAATGCATGACATCACAAGGCACAAGCACATTTTGAGCTTTGGAGATGTAGATAGATTAATAATAAAGGATACCTCAAACATGTGTAAAAGGAAAAAAAACAAAACACATAACACTAGGTTTGTTTTTGATGAAGTAACAGTATTATAACATGGCTTAAAGCTCACAAGTATATCCATTTTATGTAATGTAGGACCTTTAACTACAATTTACTACAATTTCTAAATAATCAGCAAAGACTATGTCCAGCTACCTTAAAATTTGGGAGTGTAGGACACGCCACTCATTTCCTGGAGAAAATAAATCATTAACCACTAAAAGATGCTAACAGATTTGGGGAGCATATTTTGAGCTCTCTGAAAAAGTGGATTGCACACATCAGCTATATAAGCAAAGAAAAGTACAGTTAGCACATCCGTTTGCCCTGAAAACACCAGGAAACACACACACAATAACCCTGATGTACGGATAATGAGAACAAACTGCACATGGATCTCTATAGAAAAGACATTGGAAATTGAGAGGTGTAAAAAGGAATAAATATGAATAAAACATCGCTCTAGACCTTAAAATAGAAAGGCTTCCTCTTGCCCTGGATTCAAGAGGTCAGTAGCAAGCTGTTCAAATCATCTCAGAATAAGAAATCATTTCATTAAAATACCATAATCAGTCTCTCCTTGTATTATGGTATTTATATCTATGTTATAATGTTGCTTCCTCATCAAAAACATGCCTAGAGTTGTGTTTTGTTTCATTAACACATGTTTAACACACAAATCCTGCATAGTTAGGCTGAGTTCTTCTCTCAAACTGAAAACACTCCACCTTCCACCTTGTGATGTCATGTGGTAATACAGGAAGTGCTCCGCTGTGTTTTTAAACTCCATACACCTTCACTAAAATCATTTGGATAATTTCAGCCTTGGAATTGCCAATCTATCTATGCTGGACAAAATGTAAAAGGTAGCTGTTAACTTGTAAACTATCACTTCTTGACATCATGAGGTGGAATAGAGCATGTTGAGCTGCAGAGATGTAGACAGACTAATAATAAAGGATTACTCAAACGTGTGAATGAAACAAAACACAACTCCAGGTATGTTTTTTAAGAGGCAAAAGCATTCTAACGTGGCTAAAAGCTCACAAGAATAAATTCTGTGTAATACTGGACCTTTAATATTATTTGCTTGCTTTTTCATTCATCCTCTGATTCACTGCCAAAAAATAATTTCATTTGTAAAATTATAACCAGCGTATTATCCTTTCCAACTAAAGTAACAAAAGCAATATAACTGTACATATGATACGTGGGTTTCTGTTTTATTCAATAACTGGGGCACTCACTCATCATTGCTAGAGATGAGCCTTGTCTTGTTATGTTGTGGTCTATGACTGCCAAACAAAACGCTCTCTGAATAGCTTAAGCATATAAATTACAGCTGTTTTGAACACCTTCCCACACAAGCTTCGCTAACACAAATAGGCTAACCTTGACAGTTATGTGGTAGATTTATTTTACTAGCAAGTTGCTTAACAACACAGGGCCAGGTTAGAGCTGCGGCGAGGCAAGCTCACTCACAGTAAGAATACACAAAAAACTGATATCGAGTAAATGCAAGATGGATACATTTAATGCCATACTGGGATATTCTAGACAAAACATCTTCATGGAAACAAGCGGGTGGCGGATCCTCCACTAGAAAAGTTACACAGTGCATCTTTAAAGTTGTTTTCTTGTCATTGTCTGGTCCATATTAGAATGCACACATTAATCCATCTGCAGGGGGTTAAACAGCCACAACAGAATCAAATCCTGATAAACTAATGAGAGGGAGGGCATCTGAGGTACAACCTATGTTTCGGTATATGTATGAGGTATACAGTGGTACATCATCTATAACTGCCTTCACTTTTAACCATTTTGGTAAAACTTCTCCAGATGGCTTGTCATTTTCAGAACATTTATTCTCGCTAACCAGGGACCAGCGGGACAGAAGCAGGTGTTTCTCATCTATATCCTGACAACACTCGCAATAAGAAGCACTGCTCTGATGATTCAATCCCCCACTGGCTTCCTGCTGCCACCCTGTCAACTCTACAGCTGTCAGCTTATTATCTTATTTTCTTTTTCTGATCTTTTAGGACCTAGGATCTTTCAGGCACATGAGCCTTACAAAACAGCACATGAACGATAATATTGAAACTACTTTATGCGACTGACACAGTAACACTAATGCAAGATTATTAATGGATAATAAACCAGTAAACCAAGTAAGTATTATTAGACCTACGCTACAACAAATAAATAGCAGAATGAGACAATAATTAGCCATAAAAGTTAGTTATTCAAACCTTTACAGCTCAAATTTAGCTTGTATTACAACAAAAATACCCCAAATCTCCCCCACTTTTACAAAGAAAATTTACGCATAATAAATACTGAGCCCCATTGTTCCAGCTTTCATATATTGAAAGATAAGTCAATATAGTAATTATCATGACAGGCCTTCAAATCACATTCAATTCTGACAGCCAATCTGCATTTATATGGTCTACATAACCATCAAATCCTCAACTGCACTGGCATGTTCTTGAAGATATTTTGGGTATTCAAATGTGCAGCTCAACTTGATAATCAATATATATATATTGATACCAATGTAAGTATCAAAGTTTGAAACTGGATAATAATAAAAACAACTTTTTATATTATAGAATGCAATTTTCAACACAGATTGGTAGTAGTGTCTTTTAATATTATTATTTGGTTATACTAGTACTGTTATTGAACAGTCTAAAACTATTCATGAAAAGTTTATAATGTCTAATTTATGTGTCTTTTTCAGTATTGATACTTCACGAGTTTAAAGTTTTAAAGTGTTTGTATTGATTAGGATCTGATAACGGACTTTTTGACAACCCAAATTTTGGGTGATGGATGGACGTCATGCCAAAAGACAGCACAATGGGAATCTATTCTTAAACCTTACTATCACTGAGCCGACACATTTACCTACTAAATTACTGCACCCTAATTTGATGTTGGTTTTATATTGCACACAACGTAATAGCCAATAGACACTGTTGTCAGAGAGAGTGCAATAAGTAAGGACTAGGAAGGACAGGTGAATGGGCATGACGACGCATAAAGCTGGGAGGTAGAGTGCTGAGAAACTCCAAAGACCATAATGCAAAGGGACAGGGAACAGAGGGCAGTGCCAGAGCAGAGCCTAGAGGTCGTCCTGAACGCCAAGAGAGACACAGGAACTCATCAGCATTTACATCACAGACTCATATCTGCAGGGGAGAAGTCCAAACAAAGAGACACAGGACACAGACTACTTGAGCTCAGTGACCCCCAAAGATGTTCTAAACAAATAACTGAAAAGTTGCAGAAAATACAAAAGAGTGTTGATGTAAAGAGGTTTGAAAAGCACCTGAGCAGAAGAGGACACACTGTAGACACAATTGAATACCTCAGTATTTTAGGGGTCAACCCAATGATGATATTTAGATGACATTTTGTAATCAATTTGAATCCATCAGAATTGTACTAAAACAAGTTTGTAAAAGTTGTAATGTTTAAATACATTAAAACCAACACCAAAAGTATGGAAAAGTATAAAATATATTTTTTGTTGTCAACCCAATGATGATATTCAGGTGGGTATGTACTAAAACATTCCTGTAAATGTTGTAAGGTTCAAATACAGCAAATAAATAAATAAAATAAAATAAATGTAAAACTAAACACAAAAGTGCAGAATTATCACTTTATACTATTGTTTGGAAAAAGTATTTTGTTTCTGTTATGTTTTTATCAGCTCTTTTTTAGTTTTGAGCAAAAATATCCTTGAAAAACCAGAGTAAACACAAAAGGCTGTTGATGCACTGAAGGCACCTGAGCAGAGTCAGACACACTTTGGATCTGTGTCCATGATTCAGCGCGACAGTAGCGACAGATCGACAGACCAGATTAGGCATATACACACGTATCAAACAAGCGTGATGTCCATGCAGTGTGAGACCACCCCCTGTGGAGATGAGACCAGGGTAACGTGCCTATCAGCAGGGGGCGTCAGTCCTATAACACACATCAACAGCAAAACACAAGTTCATGCCAGAGTCAACTGGACTTTTATCAAACTAAGATCAGGAAAACTTGGAAAACAGACTCCAAACACAATGTCAACAATGAGTGCTAGGTTTTAAGGAATATTCTTTCACTCCAGTGGATTCTTTGACTTTTCGCCCAGTATTTTTTATTGATTAAATACATTGATAAAGTATAGGCTTAGTACCAAAAATAAAAAGGTGACTCAATTAATGATTTTTTTTTTTAATTATCACAATGACAACATATTCATTGACACTATTCTGCATATCTGAGCATACCTGGCTGGACGACCCCTTCCCTAGCCTGGATGAGCCCCCCTCTGTCCTTTAGTCTTGAGTGGGATCTGGCCCTACAGATAGACAGTCTGCCCGTCCATGGGAGTGGTAGTCCTTGAGTTTTCTTATTTTCCCACTGTTATATTTATTTTTTATTTTTTTCCTTGCCAAGAAGGAGGGTCTAAGGATGAGGGACGTTCTGGGGCAATTATCTATTTACTTCTTTTCTGGGAATGTTGGTTAATCTGCTTGTCTGTTATTGATCAATGTCTGTTTCACTGTTTGATTTTCTAACTTTCTGTTGGTTAAATCAATGGTCTTGTTAAGCCCTAAGTGGTAAATGCTTTTGTGATTATGGGTTTTACAAAAATAAATTGAATTGAAAATTGAATCTCCAAACCAACATCAAGCAATACTGTCAGTTTCTTCAAATGAATGAAAGTCAGTGTCCCAGCCGGGGGTGTGGGGGTACTCAAGATTAAAAAAACTATTTAAAACAATTTCTTCTTAGATTTAGACTTGATTGATGCACAAGGGAACTTATTTGGACACGGTAGCTCACACATCACAATATATTATAATAACAAAAAGCAAAAATATAATAAATTCAAAATAAGTAGCAAAATAGCTAGAGACTGGTGTCAAATAAGGCATAACTATATAAATGTATATGTACAAGTAAAAAAAGAAATGAAATATAGTAATACAAATATATCTCTCAGCTATATACAAGAGGTCGTAAGGAGAAAACAGTGCAAAGAAGTCTAACGATTCTCTAAGAAAACTCATAAGAACTTGCCTTGTTACAGTTATTTCATTACTTCATTGGACAATAATGTGTCCTCTATAGGGACAGAGTGATGGACAGCACCATCTCGTCTCCCCCTGAGCCACCATGACAGTCATGAGGCACCGAGTGTCTGAATCAAAATCTGTAGTCATGGAATTGAATGATATCGGATACACGGTCCATCACCTGGATATGTCTTTGCTCTGCCTGAAATGTTCCACAACTGTGACATTAAACAGTTCTGCTTTACATGTATTCAATTACAGGTGGTTTTATTGCTCAAAAATACCAAGAAAAACAGGCATTCTGACTTTGAGCGGGGTTGCCTCTCCAGAGATCTGACCTGTAACATGGTCAGTCTAGACAAAGCAATAACATCTCCACAGAGAAAAGCATTTGGTAGACCCTCCACCAGAAAAGTTGCACAATGCACCTTTAAGTAAATTTTAAACTGGATACTTTTTACTTTTACTTTACTATATTTGAGAGCAGGTATCTGTACTTTCTACTCTACTTCTTGAACAGGACTGAAAACTAAATGTATTTTTCATCATTGTCTGAAACCTGCTGAAAACACTGAGGGGGTATTTTTAACACATTTGTAGATTGAGAAAACAAAAATATACAAACACACAAAACACATATACAAAAAATACAAATGATCAATTCTAATGTTTCTGTTGAACAAAATTCAGCACAAATCTTTATCATTGAGTACTTCTTTCACCACTGGACTCTGCACACGTGACTGAGCGGCAGGTGAGTTGGGGGAGAGGCACTACAGTTTTCAATTTAGAATGAAGTTAAAGATTGTGACTAAAGATGCTGACTAAAATAAGGCTTATTGATCTGGCCAATTTCATACTACATGAAGAGGTACATGTAACTATGGAAACCCTGAAAGTTAAGGAGTATAGACAATTTTTGATAAATTGGAAAGATTAGGAAAAAACAAACAAGGTCTCCCTGTATTCTATGGGAAAATGACACATAACACATCTTACAAAAGTTAAAATTGTGTAAATCATTGAGCTTTTACTTGTGTATTTAGAATATGTGAGTCTGCTCCATGATAACACAGAATTATTTCAAAATTCCCTTTTCTAAACCTTGGAGAATGCCCATGACAAGCCTTTTTTGAAATCCCCTTAGCACAGGAAACACGTTTGGTATTGATTTAAGAACGAAAACATCTCCATAAATGTATATTGATAGGACAAATGACTGCTTTTAGTCTATAATGAGTTCAAACACAATTTTATCTCAAACGGTAAATGGCAAATAAAAATGATCATAATTCTTCACACAAACACATCCCCACAGCAACAGGAAGCTGGAGAGAGATCCATGAGTTAGTAAACCCTGTGTAATCTGTTCCCTTTAGTGGCATAAACCGTGGAATCGGAGATTACAACTGTGGTGCCAAACTAACATCATAATACAACACTTAAAGGTACACTGTGTAACTGTTTGGTTGGGGGTCCATAACCTGCTTGTTTCTATGGATATGTCATTTCTCTACTTGAAATGTTTCACAGAATGACATTAAACAGCTCTACC
Organism: Taenioides sp. WSHXM2023; assembly: GCA_029959045.1. NCBI lineage: Eukaryota > Metazoa > Chordata > Actinopteri > Gobiiformes > Gobiidae > Taenioides > Taenioides sp. WSHXM2023. The sequence continues at coordinate 14,263,666 of CM057091.1, forward strand.
ACGCATTTATTCAATTACAGCTAGTTTTACAGCTCAAAAATACCTAGAAAAACAGGCATTCTGACTGTGACTGTGGTTGCCTCTCCACAGATCTGACCTGTAACTTGGTCTGGTTTGGTCTCCTTGAAGATAAAAAGGTTTAATCCCATACATTCCAAATAAAAAAGCAATAACATTTGATGGACCCTCCACCAGAAAAGTTACACAACAATTCAAAACAAAATATTATATCTATTGAATTGTGAAAAGTCCTCAAAATGTCACCTGCAACAGCCAAACTAACATCAACATGCAGCTTCCTAATGGAGGGTGCATAGGAAACTCCTTGGTATACTGTAAATAAAGTATAGGAGAAGTGAAGACTGTCTTTTATTATATCAATTTCCCTACGGAGATAATAAAAGTACTACAAAAAAAAACAACAACAACAATAACAGAAAATCAAAACCAACATCAAAACTAACATCATCATGCAACTTCTAAATGGTGATTAAAATGGAAACTCTTCGGTGTATAAGGTATAGGAGGAGTGAGGACTGTCCACTCCTTATAACCCTAAGATTGGATGACTGAAACAAAAAGGGCATTTCTTGACTTTAGGGAAAACTGGGATTAAAAAAAAAATGAAAAAAGATCAAGTAGTTTCACATATTTTTCTGAAAAGTGATGATCATGATGACAGGGTTCTCCGGACTGAGGCTCCTGAAATAACCGAGGTAACTCACGCGAAGCTTTGTCAGTTTGTGTAATCACGCCTCACAGCTTCCTGGAGCGGTACAGTAGAGAGCTAGAGACGGGTGATGGCTGTCATTGTGCCTCGTCAAGCAGGTTCACAGAGAAGACCACGGGAAAGATGAGCGGGCATCTGGGACACTGTGCATGTTCAGAGATGGAACAGCGGTTTCTTAAGTGAATAATTACTGTTTATGGATTTGGGGCTAATTACAGTCATCTCTGTTGATGCAATATCATTATGTGTTTTACTAAGTTTTCCTTTCTATCCTAAATCCCTTTAAAGTCCAACTCACAACAATACAAAAACAAACACTATTTTCCCTTAACTTTTAACAATGTAACTAAACTGTTCCTTTTCCAGTGATAAAATATTAATCCCATATTATTTCTTATGAATCATAATTATATAAAATGAATGGAATTTACGTAGTTACTGTACATGTAGTTTTCTATTCATTGCCACTTCTGTTGCCTATATAGACTGGAGTACCCAACTTCTTATAAATGAGTAAATGTTGTCTTTATCCATTCATTGGTTGTATACTGTATATAGCAACACTGTCATCTATTGTAAAATAATTTCTCAAACGCAAACCCAGAAGAAAGATCTACATCTACAAAACACTTGGCTGGGAATTAGTCAGATAGATTTAAATAGCAACTTTCTCAGGCTTTAAGATGTCTCTGAGTTGTCTGTGTAGCAAACAGATGACCATCGTATGACTGTATACAGTATGACAAATACACTGTTGTCATAGTCTGATTTGCACTTCATAACAACTCAGACTTAATATTTTGGGCACCTTTATATTTTATGTTGGCATAGATAGTTGGCATCCTTTATGCCAAAAGTATTTTGTTTAAATTGTTCTGACCATAAGTGTCATTTCACCAAGATCGGACCTGTTGATGCCCAAATAGCTGATCTGTACCTAGATTTGTGAAGCATCTCGAAGGTTGTCCTTGCACAAAAACTAACCTGAACGCTCATAAACCTGTGAATGAGTGAAGTGATTTCGCGACACACACTGGCTGAGCTTCCTTCAGTTAAAGTGGCTGTCGAAGGAGATACTGTAACACTCTTCTAATGGTGAGCCCCTCCCCCACTGTGATGTGATGGGCCCAGACAAGCCGCCGTGCCGCTCTTAAGGGAGAAGTGTCACATCTCACCAACAAAGGTTTACTAAATGTCTGACAGCACTAACCTGAGCTATAACCAGGAAACATATTCTAGCTGTGTGATGGCTGTCAGATGGTATCCACAGGGATCTCTCCTTGCAATCATTTTAGACTACTATAGCACTGCTTGATCAGGGATTTCCCTCCATAGACTCTATATAAAACTGGACATAGTTAACCCGCTAGCTGCCACATTCCAAACAGGAAGTGAGTATAGGGCCGCTTCCAGCTCCATCAACTCTGGCTCCAATTGACTTTACATTGAAAAATTTCCACCCATCTCCCTGTGACTGCTGAAGTGACCCTCGTCATTTTGGTATTGTTCATATTAACCCACTCTACATGGTCCTGGTGTTTTTATTTTGCTATTTTGTCCGTAAATAAATTCCTCTGCTCCAAATTTGCCCCAATAATTGCTAGCTTTGTGAGCTTCATTTGACTGGAGCCGAACACTGTGGGTGATGTCACACTCCCTTAGTCTTTATACAGTCTGTACTCTAAACAATGCAACTTTTTCAACATGCAGAACATTTTCAATCTATGGTACATGGTACAAGCACATGGTAAGTCACAATAAAGAGTTAATGGTGCAAGAGCCAGTTTGAAATAAAAAAGCAACTGCTTGCTATTTTATTATATATATATTTAATATATATATGCTAATAAAAAAATGTACTGTTAGACTCTGTTATTCATACAACAGTTTATAAACACACTCAAGACAATACAACTGAAGTTTGACCATAAGAAGCTACGCTTGGTTAGATCTCGTAAGGACTTGATAATGGTAGACCACGGGAAAACAGTGGGACAAGTGTAGTACTATAAACTGTCATTGTGTCCTTCGGCAAGGCACTTCACCCCCTTTGCCTAGTGTGAATGTGATGAATGTGGTGTGAGTGCAGGTGGTGGTTGGAGGGGCTGATGTCACAGATTGGCGAGTATCTGAAAAGGTGTACTATAGAATAATGCATTATTACTGTTTACCAATGGAGACAACAGAATGTAATGGTGGAGTGGGGATTTAACTGCCAACCCTCGTGATGCAGTAATTGCTCTACTCAACGGAGTCAATGCTGCTCAAGAACACAACAAAAGACAGCTCACTATTTTGGCAAAAAATGCCTGAAATTAAGCACTTGTATGTTAATAAGGGAGGATTTGATTATAGAACATCAGGTTGTAAAAATAAGTGTCTGGAAAAAACCTGAGGGAATATTCCCTCACATGGAGATCTCACTTCACCATTGTGCCACACTGTTTTTGTTGAAGCATCTGCTCTGAACACTACAGCAGAAACAGACTCCAGACAAAGCGCTATGGAAATACATTGCAGAAAGAAGAAGGAACAGTGCAAACAAAGCTAATGTAATGTAGCACTGGCAATGTTGATTTAAATAAAAGTTCAATAAGGGACCAGTTTTAACCTATAGACAATGGGGAGGAAATACAAAAATCCCGTAGACTACATTTTAATGACAGATTTGTACGTACTTCAATACTTAGGTTCACTTTAAGTTGGAAAGTACTAAAACAGTTAAGTGGAGAACTGCATTTTTTCAAGTGATAATAAGGGACTTAGTGCATGCACATGATGTACACAAAATGTTCTGAAAAGCACTTTGAATTACTTTGTCTAGGAATTTTGCTCTAAAAATAAACTTGCCTTGCAATGCCAAAATCCTTAACCTAAGTCTGTCATGAACTCATCACTAGCTGCCTTCTGCTCTCATCCTTCAAGCCCAACCTGCCCATCCTGCCTATTTAGTAAAACATCCCGAGAAGACAAAACACGAACAATGTTACTTATTGCAGCTGTCTTGTATTACACTGAGTGAAGAGATTTCCGAAAACGCCAGTCAGTTTTTGGGTGAATCATTGTTTTTAAAGCTCGTCACTCCACGTGAAAACAAACGCGCCCCGCGCACTTCCTCTTTGGTACTCACCACAGCTGTCTCTTCTGCGGGAGGCAGTCTTTGTTGGACGCTGTCACTCCCATGGCCATTTGCATCACCGTGATGTACTTCTGGTACTTCATCTTGTATTCTGTGACTTGCTATATCTTGGCTACTTTTTGGTTTACTTCTAGGTGTGGGCGCGTAAAAGCTGTCCAGGTACGCACGCATCCAAGTGTTTGTTATCGTGTGCCGGCGTCCGCTGCTGAGTCCTCCGCTTCAGAAGCGCCATGTCCACTTGTGGAGGTCCGCCGACAGGTTAAAGGTTCCCCCAAGGAGCTCAACGAGAGATGCCATACCGCCGCGACCCATGTCTACACTGACTGCCTAATCTCATTACAGCTCAGAATAGATTGGCTAATCCAGACACATTTTAGTCAGGAAAGGGGCATTTTTAGGTGTAGCGATACTTTTTACGCCCTCTTTTTTGTTTTATTTACACCTAATTCTTTCTTTTCTTTCTGTCTCGGACCAAAACAAAGAGTGGACTGGATGCAGCGGCAGGAGCGGCAGCATCCGTGCGTCTGTGAGGTAGTGTGGACCGCGAGAGGGGCGGGCAGCGAGGGGGAGTGACGGAGCAGCGAGGGGGAGGGTTGGGCGCGATGTCATGGCTCAAGAGGGGGTAACCTTAGCTGCCACGGAGCGAAACATCATGTAGCAAATGAACAGGCAGGCCCATGACCGTATTATGATTTCTGTGTGTATCGCAATATAAAAATAACGCACCACTCAGGATTTGGGTCAGGAGACTTCAGTTAATGTGATCAAAACAAGAGTTCACGGAGAAGGCACGAAGCTGCAGTCACAACACCAGGCAACAGCAAGAATCAAAACTCACAGGAATACAGCGCAGACAATCAAATCACTATTAGACACTGCAACATATGGTCTAATACTTCTAAAAATAACAGTTTTTATGACATCTTAATTGCAGGGACTGATGTATAATTTTGACTCTAAAAGGGGTTTATGGTATTTTAGAAATAGAGAAATATAAATGGAGCTTCTTTGGTGATATGACCTCACCATACATGAAGGCCTATATCGAAATTCAACCTGTGGCCTATTGGTAGCCTAATTGATTTTATGAGACATTGTTTAGTCATATACTGAAACCTTATACATCCAAATCAATAATTGTAAACTGAGTGTTATGAAGTGCTTTAAACCAACACTGAAATGTGTTATGTTATAATTGACTGTCTCATTAATCAATTTCAAAAGTTAAATAACACATATTGTCAATGAATTCATCTTGAGGTTTCCTATTAGTAAACATTTCAATGATATGAAAATAGCTCACTTTTTCATCTCTAAATTATAATCTTGTTATTTCAAACTCAAGCTCTTTAGGTGTCACTAAGTGCCCAGGTCACGATCCTGACATGAACCCAGCAAAGTAGATTAGTGTAAGGATAAGGTCATGTATGTGTGTGTGTGTACATATATATGTGTGTGTGTGAGTGAGAGAGAGAGAAATTAAATACAATATAGTTTAATAACCACACGTGGGCTGTTGAGTCTGTACTTCTACAAGACAGAGGAGACCACCAGTGCCGGAGGAGATGCAAATCAATGTAGTGATTGATTCAGTGTCAGATGCCCAGTAAACATGAGCCATTAGAGGGTCCTCAAGGGCGTGGGGACAAGCGGCAGACCACTTCATATATATCTGTTTTCAGTGACTCCTTTTCTGCTGTATTTGCATCGCAGGCCAGATCAGGTTTTCTAAGACTGAGAAGTGATTAGGAGGAGCATGATGTAACATGACGGCTCACCAATCTCTTCTTGGGCAGGACCATTTTAAAGCACTTTTATTACTATTGCTGGTAAATTTTCTATCTATTTTCTATGAGGATTTTGCCCTAATTGCACACTTTAAAGTCACAGTGTGTCAAGATGAGATTAATTGTTTTACATAGCTATTATATAACAAAATTAGTGGATAAAATGTAGCATAAACAAAGGGCTAGGTGAGTCAACCCATGCACCGAAAAAAATAAATCATAAAGGAAACAAATAAAACTGAAAACCAATACAGTGCCAAGGGAAAGTAGTTAGTGTTTATTAGGCTATAAGACGTATTGCAAGTTTATGCTGTAGCCTATCAGAGAACATAATATTGAAATAAACTAATTCTTCTACCTCATAACAATTTAGACAACTGGTTAGAGTAAGAAGTCAAATTTGAGATCAGCTAATACATTCATTTAGACCCCATTTTGTCACTATTTAAAACTGTGTCTTTGATTTTGTCATACTTTTCCAGAGACTTTAATGGTTTATTTCAGTTGAACCAGTGTCTTTCATTGTTTTATTTATTCATTTGATTACTTTTTATCCTTTACAGCTTTTATTTATCATTTTTGGCTACTATCTCTTGTTTTAGTATATTATTATTATTATTTTAAAAGAATTGGCTGGGCAGTTGTTTGTTTGTTTTAAAGGCCATATATTAAACAAAATTTATTATTGTGAGCTTAAGCTATGTTAGAATGTTGTTAGCACGCCAAAAACATACGTGGAGTTGTGTTTTGTTTTGTTCATACATGTTTGTGTAATCCTTTATTATTAGTCTGTCTTTATCTCCAAAGCTCAGAATGCGCTGTTCCACCTTGTGATGTCATGTGGTGGTAGTTTTCAAGTTAACAGCTATCTTTAACCTTTTTTCAGTAGGGATAGCCAATTCCGGGGCTGAAATGGTCCAAATGATTATAGTGAAGGTGTATGGAGTTTAAAAACACAGCTATATAAATAAAGTGGATTGGATTGAGCTTGGTCAAATGTTGTAATTTCCATACTTGCATGATATTTTCTCTGATGTCGCTGCCCTAACTTGTCTTTGGTAGGCCTGGTCTATGAGCAGCTGAGGAGGAAGGTCAGAGGAAACTGCAGCCGTCAGCACTGCTTGAAATTGGCAGCCTCCAAAATAACAAAAACTGAGTGAAAAGCTCTGGACATGCCACACCCTCCTCTCCTCCTTTTGCCCCTCGGATGTTCAAGTTGTGGGGAGTTGGAAAGCAGATTAAGTAAACACGAGCACTGGGATACACATACAGGCACACACTGGCACACACTGGCACAGCAGCGGAGGCCTGAAGGATGGAGAGGTCACCACAGCCGTGACGTGGGCTGGAGCCAAAAGGACAGTGGGAGCCCAGAAAGATGCTCAACAAACTGCTTATCTACAGAACTTTTCCAGGACAAAATTTATAGGGATAAACCGATCCAATACTGGTATCTGATATCTGCTGTCTGTGCTAAATCGGCTTCAAAATATCGATTCAGTCGATATCCCGGCTTTCTCATATAAATTGATGTAATAAGACTATTTACTGGTCATATTTGGCCCAGAATGTCTCATAATGTTTGAAGTTTTATTTGTACAAAGCTTGTTGTGTTGTATTCAGTCTGTTTTCAGTCTCTGTACTGGTATTATTTATCGGGATATGGGCAGATACTTAAAGCTACAGTAATGGAATCGGTAACGGAAATGAAAAAGCTGGATCGGTGCATCCCTAAAAATTTGCCTGTTGATATATATTTCTTTGCATAAAAATTCTATAATTGTCTAACTTCGATTATAATAAAATGTATATTTAATGTAAATCGTCACCTGCTTGTCTCCATGGAGATCTTTTTACTTTCATTACATTTATCTATCTTGTATTTATTCAATTACATTCACAGTATATTCTGTAAGGGGGTTTCCTCTCCACATATGTAACCTGTATCTTGGCCTGGTGGCATCACTTGCTTGTCTCCATGATTAAAAAAAAAAAAAAAAAGCCATACTGGTACATTCTAGGCAAAACTATAACATCCAGATGGCGGGCCCTCCACCAAAAAGTTACATGGTGCACTTTTAACACACATGCAACAAATAATACAATCTTTTGAGGAACTCAAAAAAACAAGAATTGGCACATGTTTTTTCATATTACCAAAATATTACCAGATTTGTACATGAGACTATCTGGCACAAAACAATGCAGTTTACCCATACCTCAGCTGCCACATTATTGAGATGGAGATACAGACAAGAATACCAGATTGGTTTAAGAGTAAGATTTCCCTCAGGAGCAGCACCCTTCCAAATGTGTCGTGCCCCCACCTCCCTTACCATAAATTACACTATCCCCTGGCCCCTTGCCACGATTAATCACATGACCACAGCAGCCAGATTAAATCTCTGTAGCCTTGGATCGTTCGCTGTCTTGCTCGCCCTGCCTCTCTCACATGCACAGCACATACAAATAATCAGGAAGTCCAGTGGTGTCTACAAAACAGTGAATGTGTTGCTGTGGGGATGAGGGACAGTGAGCCTGGCATGTGTCACTGTGGACAGAATATTTGCACCTGGAATATTTCGAAGTGGCACCTGGAGGTAACGGCTCCAGTGGCTCTTGGAAGTCAGTCTTCACGGATAGTCCTCTCCAAGGCAACTGAATATAATGACAATAAAACACAATGGAAGCATTAAAAGCATTAGGGCTCTACGCAATTAGTGCAATGATAAGTTTACCTTTCTTAAAAGAGGTCAATGTAAAGCCAGAACACTCAGCCAGACAATGGGGAAGAATAATGGCAGAATTACTGATGCAAATGACTGTGGCAGTCTCTGAAAGAAACAGAGCATGTGTCACTTTATAAATCATCTGACTGTTTAGAAACAAAGCTAAAGAGAAAATTAGCCAAGCACAAAAAACTGTGAAATTTAATTAAAGTAGACATAATGTATGTTGGGCTTTTATTCTGACCCAAAATAGATCTAAGAGACTTGCTTTTCTAATTTTATGCTGAACTCATTTCAGATGCAAGATCATCAAAAACGATATGAAGCAACACTCATTGTTAGATTAAAGTTATGCTTGTTTGGTTTGTAATAGTTGCAGAAAAGGCAAGTGCTGCGCTATGGCATAAATTAGTGGAATGCCTAGTGATGCGCAGATTTCTCTTGATGAAAAGCCTCTTGTGAAGTGTGTGAGATGAGCTATGATGTGATAACAAAGCGCACATGGACCGCCAGACATAGAAACTGCAGTGGATGCACAAAACATATGAAGGCAACCAAGGGTAATGCAATATGTAAATGAGCAAGTTCACATGAATCTGCCTGCTGTTGTTTTGAAGGAACTGCATGCAAAATTTACAGAGCACACACCATCAAAAGACATAGGCACGCTACAGTGGTCTATCCCATCCCAGGTCAACAGTGAAGAATGGAGGAGGGTGGAGACTGCAATAAAACATGTCTTATTGGCGGCCATTTTGGATCCATGAGGCTGTTGCTAAGTAACAGGTGATATGGAGGCAGGAGACTTTAAAAAAACAGCAGACCTCACAGTTGTGGGTGATAGCAGAAGACGAAGGTGTTGGTGCCAAGAGGAAAAACAAACAGTGAATGAGTGGGAATAAACTGGGGCTTTAGTTTGACAGTGATTTATGGACTGGCTTCAAAGATGTGGGGAGTGAAAACAACAGCGCCACAGGAAGGATATTCATGTTTAAACACATAGAGTTTGACAGTTATGGTTTTCTGTGTTTCAATACACCTGGACAATACAAGTGTAAAAATGCTCAGAGAAATTAATCAGAGTAAAAACCTATATACATTTGAGAATCTAAAGTCTTTCATAAATGTCTTCCCATTGAAAATTTAACCCACTGACAACTGTCATTATATTGTAGGGAGAAAAACAAAAGTGCAAAAAAATGTATAAATTTAAGCAGCACCACTTAAGATTTCTGGTAGTGGTGGTTTAGGTGGCAAACTTCATCAGTTACAAGTCATTTCTGTAAAAAGGCAAGCCCCTTCACACAGTTCTCTGCTCGCTTCCTGTGGCTCAGAGAATAGACTTTAAAGCTGCTCTATGATCTTGTCTCTTCATGAGTTAACACCAAAATACATTTCTGACATTTTAGTGGCATATGAACTGTGTAGCACTCTGAGGACTTCAGGGACTGGCCTCCTGCTGGTGCTCAGAGTCAGAACTAAACATAAGCATGGGCAATCAGCATTTCAGTTTTATGCAGCTAATCTGGATCAAAGACAAAGTTTAGGTTTTTATTATTGCCTTAATTACTCTTGGTTAATAATGTTTTGGCACATAGGCTTTTTAATAGGCTAGTATGCAACATGAAATGGGAGTCAGACATGGGGAAAAATATTCACCAAACGGTGTCTTATGTCTCTTATTTTGCATTGTAAATAATAATAACTAAACTTAAAGCTCCTATATTATGCAAAATCAACTTCTTAGCCATGTTATAATATTGTTACCTCCTCAAAAACATATCTGAAGTTGTGTTTTGTTTCATTCACACATGTTTGAGTAATCCTTTGTTATTTTTCTGCCTACATCTCCAAAGCTCAAAATGCTCTGTTCCACCTTGTGATGTCATGTAGTGGTAGTTTTCAAGTTAACACATACCTTTAACTTTAGTTCAGAAAAGACTGACAATTCCAGGACTGAAATCATCCAAATGATTCTAGTGAAGATGTATGACATCACAGGGTGGAACGGAGTGTTTTCTGTTTAAGAGAAGAACACAGTCTGGTATGGAGGGTTTGTGTGTGAAACAAAACACATCTCCAGGTATATTTGTGATGCAGGAACAACATTATAACATGGCAAGTTGATTTTACAACAGATCAGAAAATAGTGTAATAATAGAGTAATATGGGCCCTTTAAGTCAATTTGTGAGTACGTGGTCATAGTAGTTGTAGCAGAAGTCTCATCTCAGCTTGTGCAGGATATAAAGACTGTTACCTGAGGCTGTGGAGCTGGGTGTTATGGGTGTCTCCAGTTAGCAGACCTTGACACCAGCTGCACCTGCCCTCCCACCGTCACCTTTATTAACAGTCTGCCAGGTGGAGGCTGCAATGTGCTGAGGCAACTGATCACCACAGCACTGAGATCCAGAGGGAGACAGAGAGCCCCCTGCTTCCATCTGCACAACTTTTAACAAGTAATACCAGCAACAATTCATAATTTGCAGTGAAATCACACTAGGGGTGTTCTACATGTATGTGTATTGGCTGTATGTTCATTAGTTACCGTGGAGACACAATGCACACATTAGCAAACACTTCTGTGGAGCTTCTGTGCTAGTTTTTATAACACACATAAATGCAAGAACAAGATCATATCTAAACCACTCTGACATTTATACAAAGAAGCACAGCAAAGTTTGGATTAAGTAAACGCTTTACAGGACATAACGTAAAGTTAAAAAGTGAAATCTTATTCAACTCACTTTGGTCTCTTACCTAGACATTGTGAAAAAGTACACAAACCTACACCTACAGGATTGGACGTGGTTATATTTCAAACCCATTGTCAGTACTCAAAAAAAAAATCATGATACATAACAATACAGCAGTGATGATAAAAAAAACACTCTTTTTTTAGACAATAATGGTAGTTTTAATCATAAAAAATATGATCATGTGACAAACTGTCTATTTGTTGAGTTGTGAGCCTGTGCTTTTCTGTGTATTGCAGCTCATTTTGCTGCACATGTTGCCAAGTGGCTTTACGTGTCTAAAGATGCTGTCACTTTGCATCTTATCATGGCATTCCCAGTGAAGAAAAACATACCATCTGTGTTCTGGATGAATGTAAACATGAACATGGCTCACCAAACTCTGCTCTACACATGGCACTACACAAGTGTATAAGGGAATCTAAGGACATTGTGGAGACAGAGCAGAAAATGAATGCATATTTAGATTGAATATTTATTTCCTTAGGACCAGTAGCAAGCCATTTTGTCAGAACAGTTAACTACTTATAGTAATACCAGTAATGGGGCTGACGTATGTAAGCAGGGAATACACATGAGATCAGCGTATGTGGCCAGAGGGCTTCTATGTTATATGAAGATTATGTGAATTAATTATGGATGTCTCTATGGTGTAGGTACAGTGATGAGGCATCCTAAAGACTGCTGCGTCACAGTGAGCACATACAGCTACAGTCACTAGACACTCCATGACAGCAGCTTTTTCTTATTCAATAAAGAATTTTATCAAAGCGAATTTGAAGGTGCACTGTAACTTTTAAGTTGGGGGTGCAGCATCTGTTTGTCTCCATGATGTTCCACAGTACAACATTCATTTATCTGTATTGCATTTCAATTTGTGTTTATTACAAAAAAGTGAATGTACAAAAACATGTATTCTTATAGTGAAAAGGTCCACCTCACCTCAAGATTTGTCTTGTAAATTGGGCTGCGGTGTCACTGTCTCCATGGAGATAGATACGTTTAATGCCATACTGTGGAACATAGCAAATCAATAACATCTATAGAGACAAGCAGGTGGCGAACCCTCCAACAGAAAAATTCCAGAGTGCATCTGGTAAGTTAAGATCTTGTTTGGAAAAGATGGTGTTTTACAGTAAAACTAGGCCATACAGCTCAGATGTCAAAAATCAGAGTGAGGTGGTCCAAAATTAGTGCTGCTGAGTGTTTGTTCTCCAAAAAGCAGAAAGTGAAGTGCTTTTTCTATTTCGGTGCTGTGGTTGCAGTGTCTTGTTCAATCCCCTGATACATCACTGTGTGATATTTTTGCGCTGTGTCAAACAAATGGGAACCATTGCATTGGGAAAAACTACTCAATATTACCTACAAAACAAAACAAAAAATGCATTTAAAAACAAAAAACCTGATCATTCTGTCTTGGTTTGATTTTCTCACACAAAAACAACCTATGTCTTAGAAATGATCTTTGAACGCAATGAGGTTTCCTGGTTAAATATCTTTTGTTTTTTTGTCAAATAATTATTATATGATTATAAGGATTTTTAAGGATCACAGCAGAGAGAACAAGGCTTTGCTGGATATGTGGGAATGAAATGAGCATTCTGCCTTTTTATATACAAACACATGTTGTTTACATGTTGTTTTCTAGATAAACAGCTGTGATCTTTGAGTACAGCTGGGGTCAGATACATGGTCAGGACTAAATACTTTTGAGAACTCTTCTGGTTTCACGTGTTCTTTTAATCTAATAATGGAGGCACAGAGCTTGTATTAGTCAACTAAGAATTTCTTTGTTCGACTACAGCCCTAAAACGATACAGGGAAGGGAAACTTTTCAAAGTCATCTTCTTTTGTGGTTTCTCTCAGTTACATTTCACTTTAGCGACCTTCCCCGCCTCCTCACTGAGTTAATTATTTAAAGTGTATCTGTATATTTAGATCACATATACATCCACTGCTCAAACAGCCCTTGACAGAAGCAGAACTGTAAGTTGCACTGATCACTCCGATGAGCCAAAGTCAAGGTCGCTGCCGCACGGTCCCGCCCCCAGGCTCAGGTAATTCGAGCCCTCTGCAACACGGCACCCCCGCAGTACTGTTCAGTGAAAAATGTTTGCTGTCATGTCGGTGAGAATGGAAATATGAGATAAGACATGCAAACAGGAGCAAGTCTGATTTAAAATAGTACTATCTAGAGTAGACTAGGCTAGCTTTAGCTGGGAGTCAGAACAGGTCCAAAGAGTTTAATGTCAGATAGTAGTGAAAGGGTCATGAGGTCAGGTTAGTCTCCTTCACAGCCTAAAATAATATAAATACATAATTTAAAGGTCCTATATTAAACAAAATTGACTCTTGTGAGCTTTTAGCCATGTTACAATGTTGTTAACTCCTCAAAAACATACCAGGAGTTGTGTTTTGTTTCATTCACTCATGTTTGAGTAATCTTTAGTCTGTCTACATCTCCAAAGCTCAAAATGCTCTCTTCCACCTTGTGATGTCATGTAGTGGTACTTTTCAAGTTAACAGCAACCTTTTACCTTCTGTTCAGTAGAGATTGACAATTCCAAGGCTGAAATGATCCAGATGATTCTAGTGAAGGTGTATGGAGTTTAAAAACACAATAGAACACTTCCTGTATTACCACCCGACATCACAAGGTGGAACAGAGCATTTTGAGCTTTTGAGTGTTTTCTGTTTGAGACAAGAACTCAGCCTAAAACAAAACACAACTCCAGGTATTATCTATTGCCGCCACACCCTAAAACAGCCATTTTTTACTTATTACCTAAGATACATAAAAACCTCACATCTCCACTGGGCCGACCGATAATAAGTGGCATTGACACCATCACCAAACCTACATCAAAGTACATCGACTACTTCATTAAGCCTCTCACTTCATCACTTTGGTCTTACCTACAAGACTTTACTGATGTTTTGAAGAAACTGCATAAAATTCATACCATCCCAGACACGTGTTTGGGCACTGAGGGCCTAGAAGCTCTAAAATATTTTCTCAATTTAAGGTCTGAACCTATGGCCCCTCCTACAGATTTTCTCGTGGCTCTTACAAGCTGGTCCCTTAAAAACAACATTTTTATGTTTCAGGACCAACATTATCAACAGATTGAAGGAACTGCTATGGGTGTGGCATACACTCTGAACTACACCAGGTTATACATGGGCCTCTGGGAAGAACGTCATATATTTCATCACAGCAATCCTTACCTTCACTGCATCATATGGTATGGCAGCTACATCGTTGATTTATATTTCATTTTTGTTAGAACTGAGAATGAGCTTAATAATTTTCATTACTATCTAAACAATACTAACAAAAATCTCAAATTGAGTGTACAGTACAGTAAGAAGTCAGTAAACTTTTTAGATATGAAAATTTGTGCGAACAGTCAAGGGGAACTACATGCATCTCTGTATCGTAAAACAAGTGACAGGAACACTGTCCTGCATGCTGATATTTTTTATCCTAAACCGCTTCTTGCCAACATACCATATGGTCATTTTCAACGATTAAAAAGAATATGTGATGACTCTAACGACTTTGATTCACAAGCTAACAAGATGTGCAGTCGGTTTCAAAGGGAGTACAATAAGAGAACACTTGACCGTGCCCTTACCAAGGCCAAAACAACAGACCGCAAGGACCTTTTCCGCAAACGGCAAAAGCACTAGCAACCCCAAAGGACATTTCTTTCCATGCAGTTTGGACACTTATCATATGACATTAGACACATAATTAAAAAGAACTTTGGGATTTTGCAATGGGGACTAGACTTTTTTTCCTATAGGAGGGCCCCACCTCTAAAAGACCACCTGGTCTGGAGCCACCTCCAAAGATTTACACATGCTAGAGTTTTTCCAACTATAACAGCACTTTCGTCGTTTACAGGTTCGAATGCGAATGTGGCTGTTTTTACATTGGATGCACCAAATGCAAATTCAGAGAGAGACTGGCTGAACATAAATATACCATTAGAATTAACAACATACTCTATCTGATGGCAAAACATTATAAAGCGGTTGGTCACAGCAGTCCCAACTCTCTCAGGGCCTGGTGATAAAGGTCATCCCCCAAGACCCTCGAGGAGGAGACCGTTCTTACAAAATTTCTGGTGCTTTCTAGTTGTGATACTGTTAATTTAAAACAATTTTTGATGAAGTGTTCTTATCTGTTGTGTTAGAGTGGTATACTGTCAGTATACTTGGATTCAACATGCATATGTATATAGATATTGTTTTTAATAATCACATGTTTGATAACTGGTCACATGACCCCTGTGAATAGGATCACCTGCTGCTCATTCTATCAGCCCTAATGAAGACTCATAAGTAGTCGAAACGCGTTGGCGTGGCCACTAATAAACGCACTGCAAATCAGAGTGCCTCTGCCCTCCTCTTTTATCTTAACAAGAATTAAAGCCCCCTGGTCTGATGAGCGCCTGCGTTTGTAAGTTTTGATCCAGTGTAGCACTCTAATATCGTCATTTTTTACAACTCCAGGTATGTTTGTGATGAAGAAAATACATATATAGACTCTTTAAAGAGAGATACAAAGTCACTACCATGCTATACAATGGTAGTGGCTTCACATTTTTAGTTTATATTTTTGAGAGCCTGTTGTGTAAGCTTCTGTCTTGTGTAACAATGCATAGCTCTTGCGTGTAATATTTGTAATGTATTATTTCTTATTTCATGCTTTTTTTTATTAAAAAGGGTTATTTTTCTTGATGGTAAAATTCAACATATTTCTGTCTACATGTTATAATCTAATCTGCATCTTTTCATGTGTCTCGCAGCAGTCCTGCAAACACAAGTATTAGATCTGAAAGGAGGAATGACAAAAATCAAATGAAAGTAATTCACTTCACGTCACGACCCAGATCTTGCAGTCAGGTGAGAGTTGCTTTCGTATAACTGAAAGGTACGGTTCACCTCACTGATGGAAACACTAAGGACTCCTGCACCGGTTAAGGAAATAGGTTGTCACATTTTTGGTTCAAAGTTATGAATAACCTCCAGGAGCCTAAAATATTCTGCGCTGACAACATGAAGCTGTAGTCATTCACTCTGTCGACAGGGCCAAAGCTTATGATTACCTCAACTATTTTTCTACTTAACGCCCTGGAAACACATTTGGTGTACATCACAGATTATGCTACAGGAGTCTAAGCTCTGAGAAGTATCCTCCACAAATAGAGCGATGTAATGTAGCTTATCCCCAGACATTGACTGAGCTGACTCCAGACTTCAGTGCCAATCCTCGACTACTGAAAAATGAAGGTACATTCGGAGTTTAAAAATATCCCAGGGATGAGGGCAGATACTCATCAATAATTTTAGTATTTTTGTGAGATAGTCTCCATGACAGAGTTTTATTAAAGCACCACTTCAAAAGAAAATCAAAACATCTATGTGCACTAGTGATTTTGTTACAAAAGAACTGGCACACCCTATCAAGAAAAATGGCAGTGGCTAGCACTGTGACCTTGCAGAAAGAAGTTTCTGGGTATTTCTGTGAGTTTGCATGTTTCACTCGTGTCTGGGTGCACCTTCCTCTGATCCTTCTGCTGCTTAGAGGAAAGCTCCCCAACCTTCTGTGCCTGGTGTTGGCACATCTGCATACAATTAACTCTGATCTGGAGCACTTTTTAAAATAATAGTGATTTCCTGTTTGAGGTAGATTTGTGGAATGTGTAACTTGATTTCTGTCTACTGTAGAGTCATTCTGATCTATTTAAGGTACAAAGCTTTTTTGTCCAGTCCCTCTTGAGTCTGTTGTCTCAGACCTATTTACAGTTCAGTTCATTCCAGCTTTTTTCAGAGCTCTTGTAGCACTCGGCTCTCCTCAAAGGGGAGTAGATGGGTGAATATTGGGCAAAGGAGTAGATGTCTCCTACATTGTCTCTTGAGGTGCTGGCTCTGGAGTGGCCCCTGTTGGTTTGGGGCTTCTAAGCATGGCCACCAGGTTGAATCTAATAAGTGAATCTAATAAGTGTTTATCCTCCTCAAAGCTGAACTTGTCCCAGAGCTTCATGGTCATTCTTTCTGCTACAGTGAAGTGTGTGTCTTCTTCTTTGTCTTGATCGGTTATGAGCTTCAAACTTTGTCTATTTCTTCCAAGTCATAAAAGAATCTTGTTTACAGATACAGGCAAAAACAAAATCTGATTATTGTTATCAGAACAGTAAAAAGATATTTAAATTGGTCCTTTGCCTACCCCTAGTTGCAGCCTAGCATACAATCAAGGAGACCTCACTTATTTGAACTCTGATCAAAATGTCAACAGAGCAGTTAAGTTCACTATCTTCAGCAGGACTAGTAAGGTCATGAAGACAAGTGAGTAATGAAATCATGTATGTCCCTGGGTGCATTAGAGACAGTGAATGTAGAGTGACTCACGTTGTATGCTCCTACCCTAAAGAGGCTGTGGTCCAAACCATCACAAACGCTCCTTCCACTCTCATCTTGTCCTCCTCTGGGCAGATCTGAAATACAAACACAAACTGGCACTTTAGTCTCAACAGTTTAAAATATACTTAAATAACATGCATGACATTCATATATTAAAAGTGTAATAAACAACAAGAAATCAGTTTAATGTAAACGCTACGAACAGTAAGGCATCTTTGTGGTGATGGCAGGCTATACACAGAAGAAACAGCAGATTGTGTTGTAGTGTTATTTATAAGCTGAGGCTGGGGCTCTGTTTGGACAGCAGCATCCTGCGCAGCTAAAACAAAGAACAGGTCTGCTGCTACAGAGAGAAGCCAGATCACAATTATGTAATGTTATTCTTCTTTATTACACTTTCCCACAAGAGAGAACTCAGGATAACAGTTCAGATACAACAGCTGCCAAATGTGTCTATTTTATTTAAAGGTCCTATATTACGCAAAAACTGACTCTTGTGAGCTATGTTAGACTGTTGTTACCTCCTCAAAAACATAACAGGAGTTGTGTTTTTGTTTCATTCACACATGTTTGAGTAATCCTTTATTATTAGTCTGAAACTGTCCAAATTATTCTACTGAAGGTGTATGGAGTTTAAAAATATAGTGTAGCACTTCCCGTATTACCAGATGGCATTACTTCACTTCTAGAAAAGGGTACGATAACTTCTTGTCTCCATGGATATGTTATTCACAAATATTTCCCAGTAACAAACTTATCTAGAAATGCAAAGAAATACCATTTCTTCGGAGTTGAGACAAATAGTTGGCAAGCAAGCAAGTTACACAGTACACCTTTAATGCTTGGAACAAATAATCCAAATTATTCTATATATTTAATGATTCTGTATATGTTCTAGACAAACACAGTATTACTGGATTGACTGGGATGATAACTGAATGCTGAAAGTGATTAAAAGTATTACAGAAAAACCTCATCAAATGACACCCCAATATATTGACGCTAACAGAGAATTAAAATAGTGGTTTGAGTACTGAGATCATCAAAGTAAAGTCGGTTGAAGAGTATCCCATGTTATTGTTACATGGTGGACTGTATCTCACATCAGATTCACACGTGGATGGTCTGAGCAGCACAGTCGTCCTCCTGAGAGACATGAACTGAATCATTCACAAGTTCACCGTGTCCTTACCGTATGCAAGAAGCCTCCTTTACACAGCCCAATACAATACTATAATACTTACATTACACAGTTTAGATATTCTAAAAATTTAGAATCATTGTTTAGCCAACACCATACATCTCCATTCATCTGTTCTCATTGTTCTTTGGGTCAAAAGTCAAACTCCAGCTGACAACTGTGTCCACCATCACACTAACAGTGATTGAGCTGTGGACAGTGTTTTACTACATTGTTATTTTCAGATGTTTGAGGAATTTCAGAGCAAAAACAAGTTAAGTTAAGTTAAGTTAAATTAATTATGCTAGAAGTGTTAACAGTATAATGCAAAATCCACCCAAGATAAAGACAAAGTTGCTTCACAAACATAATCTCAAACCCAATGCCAATGCTCCACTAACTCCTTGAGTACATGAGGTATGAAGAAGCTAGGACATCTTTTCTATTTTTTTACTTAGTAGAACATAACAACAATAAGATATGGAAGAGAAAGATCTCCTACGCCCTTAATTTCACTGACTGTCCTCTTAAGTATGAATAATAGACTGTATAAAGAAGTGAACTAAGGGAGAGCGACGTCATCCATAGTGTTTAGCTACAGTCAAATAAAGCTCACGGGGCTAGCAGTTATAGGAACAAATTTGGAGCCAGGTCCATATTAAGAATAGGAATTTATTTACAAACAAAACAGCAAAATAAAAAACACCAGGATCATGTAGAGTGGGTTAATACGAACATTTTAAGACCAAAATGATGAGGGATGACAAATTTCCAATGTAAAGTCAATTGAAAACAGTCGATGGAGCCAGAAGTGCCCCCGTGAACACTTCCTATGTGGAATACAGCGGCTAGGGGGTTAGCTATGTCCATTTATATATACAGTCCAAAGAGAAGCATTTCAGTTCAAGACAGCTTTGTGTTTGTTTCTGTAATGTGCATCCATTTTAAGGGATGAGTAGCTGACTTATTGAACCACTGGTCTGAATGGCCTTGACAAGAATAAACAGGAAATAGACTCTTGCTCTGGACTCAGTGGTGAAACAGGCACTGAGTTAATCAACCTCAGCACTGACAAGACAGAGGAACATGTCTTGTGGAGTGGCTAAAACCCTTCCAGGGAACTACTGTTTTTATACAGGGCTATATAAAAGACCTCATCTCACTAGATCAACTTTTATTAACACTAAGGCACTGGATGAATTATGCTGAACTAAAAAAAATGCTTTAAAATGTATTAAATGTATTATTGGGTCCAATTACATTAGTAGTTAAGAGCTGTACATTTATTAAAGGCATTGCACGATTTTCTGATCTATGTTATAATGAGATTGACAGGTGGTGGATCGGTGCAGTGTCGGCAGTGATGTGGTCGCTGTATCGGACCGTTGTGGTGAAGAGGGAGCTGAGCCAAAAGGCAAAACTCTCGATTTACCACGAGCTTATCAATTCCTCCCCTACGTTCCTACCCTCACCTATGGTCATGAGCTTTGGGTAATGACCGAAAGGACAAGATCGCGGATACAAGCGGCTGAAATGAGTTTCCTCTGCAGAGTGGCTGGGTGCTCCCTTAGAGACAGGGTATGGAGCTCAGTCACACGAGAGGAGCTCGGAGTAGAGCCGCTGCTCCTCTACGTTGAGAGGAGCCAGCTGAGGTGGCTCAGGCATCTGTTCCGGATGCCTCCTGGATGCCTCCCTTGGAAGGTGTTCCTCCTGGGGAAGGAGGCCCCTCCTGGGGCCTCCTTCCCCAGGAGGAGGCCCCGGGGAAGACCCAGGACACACTGGAGGGACTATGTCTCTCAGCTGGCCTGGGAACATGGAGGAAGTGTCCGGGGTGAAGGAAGTCTGAGAGTCCCTTCTTAGACTGTTGCCCCATGACCCGGCCCTGGATAAGCGGAAGAAAATGGATGGATGGATGGTTACTCAAACATGTGTGATTGAAACAAAACACAACTCCAGGTATGTTTTGAGGAGGTAACAACATTATAACATGGAAAAAAGTCAATATAGGACCCTTTAAGTCTGGGTATTATGATTAAGTTACATTGTATTTTATATTGGCATTTTAATTTTTGAAATGCACCATTATTTGTTGATAAAAACGCCTACTTCAAACACTATCAGAGAGCTGCCTTGCTTCATTTAAAATCTCTGAAAAGAGGTCACCAGCAGCACATACATAATACAGTTGGTGGCTAATTTTGATGAGTAAAATTTCTGTTTCAAGAAGCAAATGTGCATGTCTTTACAAGTCTCATTAGGCAGTTAACCAGTCACAACCCTTCTGGTAAACAGGTGAAAACATGAAGCTCAAAGTGTCTCATGTTACATTATTATGCCTGTTAAATAAGTCATTACTCACTTGAGCACAAATCTTCCTAATGGACGTGACCACTTAAAGCATGTTTTTTTCAGTTTGGCAGTAGAAATATGGCCGCAGACTCACTGTCCATAATAATACATGTTACAGATAGCCGTAAGTGGCGTACACACACACTACATCAAAGACACAGATCTGAATGGGAGCCCATCCAGCGGTGGCCTTAATCCTTCAACACCTGCGATTTGAAGCACACGCGTTTGATGCTGTTGGTCCTGAGGAGAGAAAGACACTCAAATCACACAGATAATAGCTGCTCATTCCACACAACGGGACAACTTTAGATGAAACAGGGACGGTCTATACCATAACAGTCAGTTCTGGAAATGTATGGGGATTTCATGGCCTATATGTTGTGCCAATACAGACTAGAAATGTCCCACAAGTAAAGTGGGCAACACAACATCAACTAGAATAGATCATCTCAATAGTTGTTAAGAACATGCCAATTAAGAATATCTCATCTAGTAAGAAAACTACCAAAAAGTTGCAAAAAGGTCAGACAAATTGATCTTGCACCGTAACATAAAAAGGTATTAAGTATTCTTTCACTGTGTTTAATTTTGCTCCCCGTGCCCATAAATTCAACTGCTGAACCTCAACCAAGATTATATGGTCTACGGACTATACTGGAACTGGATCCCAGTACTAAACCTGGACTAGAACAAGACTAAACCAAGTCTACATCAGGACTAAACTGGGCTCAAACTAGGACAAGTACCAGGACAAGAAAAGTTTATTTTAAATATTGTTATTCGGATAATAAACTAACATCAAGATATTACATACGTATATTTTTGTCAATATTACTCACCACAACCTCCAAGTAGAGCTGCTAGGTAAGTAAGTATCGAAATGTGTTTATTTTAGTTGCCTGAAATACAATACGTTTTTAGTAGTGTCAATTTCTGTTAAGTAGAATCACTCAAAATTGAGGAGAATTATAAAGATTAAGTGTGCTGTACTTATGTGGGTCTCAAATTTCACACATGCGCTAAATTGAGTGATTAATTATAACAAATACAAAATGTTGGAATGGAGCTAACACACTCTTCAGTTGTTACTGTGAATGGCGTCGCAGATATTTATAGCTTCACTCACTTCATTTGAAACTGCATAAATGAATCTGTTCAGCAACTCCCTCATCTCATCAAATGAATATTGTTTGATACATTCTTGTGTGCTGATACCGAAGTAGGCTTTATTACTCGTGATACATTAGCATTTAAGTAGGAAATCAACAATAATATGAACACATAGACAAAGTGAGGAAAGGAAAGGAAAGGAAAGGAAAGGAAAGGAAAGGCAAACATTTCCATTTCTGGCATTTTTACAAACACACACACATTGCGTATCAATGCTTTTGGTAGCATTACTACATTATTTCCTCGGGACTGAACATAACTATAACCAATTACTATTGCCATAACATTAACCTAAACAGTTTAATTGTATTTAACTTGTAAAATGTGTTTTAGTTTACAGTAAATTACAACACAATAATATAATATGATCCTCAATAATAGATTTCATAAAAGATAGATTGTTTCCAAATAAATTCACCATTATAATACAGACTATAAATATACCAGATCATTTTAGATCTGCCAGTGCCACCAAACATATATCTAACTGCACAAATGAAAACAAAACAAAACAAACAGAAACCACCTTGGACCTGTTCAACACTGTACCACAGTACAACATGTCCTGCTCATAACATTTTAACAGGCAACATCCAGCCTCTGTGCTTTGTTCAGTACAGCACTCACTGGGGGTTGGGGAAAGAAAAGGGTGTGGCTTGGATGTTGTCATGGCAACAAGTTATCATTGCTTTGAACCTCCTCCACCAACCAGTCACAGCGTACGGACAGTGTGGTAACTCATACCCCCAATGTCTGCCAAGAACATATCTAACAGCAATAAAATAAGGAGGGGGAAATCTACATGGGATTTTAATATTGTGATTATCATGGCTTACAATTACCAAAACCATAATTCACTCACTCATAGGTGATGAATTTGAAATAGAAAGTAATTACAGTTCAATTACAGTATTTGAAATAAACATGTTATGTTAAATATGTGACGATAAGCATCAAGAATATATACATTGGACTAAACTTGAATCTTGCAATAAAAAGCAGACCCCTTTCTGTGTGTTATTGTATTAAAATACTTCACATGAATTTAAATCTTCTAGATTTTAATATTTTGTTGATGCTTTTTACAAATGCACAAGGCAACAGTTGAATTAATATCCAATTCCTTTACTTCTAAAAGGTCTACACATCACAGGACAGTACTCAAAATAATTAAATAAGGTCTTCCTCCATCAGAGTTCAAACAGCATAGTCCATCAGTTACAGCGCCAGCACCAGAGTGACACACACGGCTGCTCTCCTGCTGTATCCGCCTTTAATAGGATGCTAGTTTTATAAAATAGAAGGTTACATGACATTATTGGGTTTCACAAAGCAGAGCCAAATGGTTCTGTTCATGCCTGTGTAATACAGCAGAGCACCTGACCTGCAGACAACCCCAGTGAGGACACATAAACCACCAGGCAGCGCTGTCTCCACCCTGTGCTGTGGACTGCACATAAAAGGAAGCTGAGATTGCAAAGGCTTTTATCAGGCTATTTAAAAAATACGTTTGTTAATATGTGTTTATGAGTAAATTTCGTGCAAGGGAAAACTCACCTTGTAAAGTTGTGTAGTAATGGACTGTCTGGCTATGGCCTGGATGGTCCTCTCTAGAAACACAAATTATACTCACTGGGCTAGGTCATATTCAACTTGAACATACTTTCAGGCATTATAAGACAATATATTATAAGACATGAGAAGTACATGAGAAAACACATTAAAAATAATATTGAGCAGCTATGCTGTACTAGACATGGGTTGCACTATGTCGCCATCTCCTGGATAAAATTAAGCATTACGAAAAATAGATACAATTAGTTAAAAGAGTTGGATACTTCTTCACAACAGGTACAAATATATTTCTAGTTATCATATAATACGATGCACTAAATCACTAAATACACTAATTCATTATCAGTGGTTATTTCTTATGTATTTATTTATTTTTTAGTTATTTTTTTTTTTTACGTCTGACGTCATCAGCTGCACGAGCCAAACGTAAAGAAAACAAAACCGTGATTGTTTGCTAATGTTTTTTTTCGCCAATATTCGATAAAGCTACTCTCTTTACCCTACTTACTTATCGATTTATAACTCAGAGATAGCTGTCATGTTTCATAACAAATCTGCCTGGTTTTCAGCCAGTGTGCCACAAGAATGCAAGAAATTCTGGAGTAAGTAGTAAGTAGCTATAGTTGGCTAGCTTTAGCAACCAGCAGGTTTTCTTGTCAAAAGAAAATTGAAATTAAATAACTTTAGGATTTAGGATATATTAAAATTGTAGTTAAAACACACACACGCACACAGACATTGTTTACATTGTTTGACTAAACCATATTCAACATTTAATTAATTATTTTAATTCAAGATATGCTTTTGATCAGTGATGGAAGGAGGGACCATAAGGGATTGGAAAACAGCAAATTACCTGTTCAGTCAAGATGCTTTATGTCCTGATACAAAAAGGTGAATAGCAGCACATAATAAACTAGATTTTCTTTCTTTAGGCTTATTTGAGTGTTTCTAACTATTCTTATTGTTCCTTTTCAGAATATATTTCAGCACAGACTACCTGTTTAATAGGGCGACAGTCTTCCACAGTTTCTTCCTGTCCGCCTGTGAAAAGAGGAAAAGTTTCCAGTCCGTGTGCATTGGCCATTATGTGCTGCCTCCAGACTCTGTCCAGGATGGTACGTATCACTGATTTTGTCCCTCTATTTATTTTCTATCATCACAATGGATATTTTAAGATGATTTTTTATGTAGAGGTAAGAAATGTCATTGGGAGATTGATTTGGGAATGTGACGATTTACAGTGGCCGGAGGTAAGATGAATCCCCAAAATGTGTAAATCAAAAATGAATATAGCATGAAATTTGTTTATAAACAGTTTTGGGTTTTTTTCAGACCTTTAGTGAGGACACTGAAGATGAACACAGTGACGGAGAAGCAAATCAACTTAAGTATGTTGTGTGCTTTTAAATCATTTTATCCAAACATTTAAAACTATACTTAAACATATTACACACACACATATTTGTCTCAGCTCTGTAGAAACAGTCTCTTCAGTGAATAGGGAACCATGTGGAGGTTTATCAGTCTATCCCTCCAATAACATGCTCAAAGGTATGTTAACTGGGTGGAAATGTTTTTTGTTTTTTTGTAAATTAATGTTTATTATATTGTTCACAGGTTATGTAACCATGGAGAGTCTCCCAAAGTATTCAGGAGCTTTGAGTGATTTTTGCCCTGGATGTCTCAGATGCTGTGCTTGTAGCTCACACCATTGTTTACTTCACACATAAATCAACAGACCAGTTACACAGTGGAACAATTTATAGCTTTAGTTGTAGATAATTAATGTATAAATTAGGCCTGTCGTGCTGTAAGTATATGTTTCTGCTTTGTAGCAGGTGAAATGTGAATTTGTGCTTGTTAAGCTATATTTGCTAGCATCATTTGCATGTAATAAATCTTGCACTGAAGTATACTAGTACATACATACACTTGAAGTTTGTATGATTATTTATTATCGTAAACATTTTTCCATTGATTTATTAAGTACATTTTCTCAGCACAGAACATCAATAAATGAACCATCATTAAATATATACATCTAAGTTTTTAAATCCAAGGTTTATTACCCACATTTTAATCTATATTGTAAGTGTTAAAATAATAAAAATTGCATTTTTGAACTGGTATGTATTAACAGTAGCCCACAATACTATATTACTGTACAAAATATGTCATAGATCTTTGAATGGTGCGGAAAAATGACCCAACCTGGCAACAACTGGGTCGATTGGACGATACCATTTCAGAACATGGGGTCCATTTAAGTTTCTGCGTCCCGTATCGAAATGGATTTATCTGTTTCCGATTGACCAATCGCGGAGTTTGTTTTGGTGTCCGCCTACATAGCTTCTCAGGAAGGTGCAGGTGCACTTTGACACTGACAGCTGCGATCCCAAAAAAATGTAAGTTTAAAGTGCACGTTTGTCTAGCTCAGTTAAAACACCGCCATGGACACGGATAATCTGTCGGTCGTGCTGCACTCTCAAAATGATCTCAGACTGGTATGACAGTTTACACGTGCTACTTCACTTTTCATAATGAAACTTAAATGTTTTATTATTTATTTTTTAGGAGCAGCGTCCAGTGCCAGAGCCAGGGGCAAACGGTAAAAGGCTACACCCCTGCTAGTTTTTTTTTTTTTTTTTTTTTTTTCTCAGATTCAAAGGAGTATTAATTCATGCATTATAGCTCTGATTTCTACTGTACACCGCTTTCATGGTTCGTTGTCCTCAATATAAACTCTTTATTTTGCAGAAGTATTGCTGCGGATGCACTCTGTGGGGATCTGTGGGTCGGATGTTCACTATTGGGAGCACGGGCGCATTGGAGACTTTGTGCTCAAAAAGCCGATGGTTTTGGGGCACGAAGCATCTGGAACAGTGGTCAAAGTTGGATCTGCTGTTAAACACCTTCAGATAGGTAAATAGTGTAGTATGAATGTGCACAGTGTTTCCAATGAATAACAGAGACTATGGTGGTCGCCCATAGCCTAAAAACTATCAGGACTATACATTAACGTAACACAATTGCACTTTGTTGCTTATTGCATTGTCATAAGAATAAAAACTATGTGTAGACAATATGACATTTATAATCCACACATTGTATTACAGAAAAATATTAATTAAAAAGTGCAACCATAGTCTGATTGGGACCTATGGCAAACACTGGTGCATGTCTTTTTATAACTGCATTAACTGTTTATGTGTTATATTAACTTCTGAGGTGTTGTTTTTAGGTGACAGAGTGGCCATTGAGCCTGGTGTGCCCCGGGAGATGGATGAGTTCTTTAAAAACGGCCGCTATAATCTCTCGCCCTCCATTTTTTTCTGTGCAACACCTCCTGATGATGGAAATCTTTCTCGATACTACACTCACAGTGCCAGCTTCTGCTATAAGTAACTCTACTGTTCTCAAATAAGGAATCATTGCATTTGTTTGCACCAGAAATTATACAATCAAAGAGCAGTTTTACTCAACATTGCATTTTGGTCTACTTCTCTTCTTTGTGCAGGTTGCCAGATAACTTGACATTTGAAGAGGGAGCACTTATTGAACCTCTTTCAGTCGGTATCCACGCCTGTCGCCGAGCAGGGGTCACACTGGGCAGCGTTGTACTCGTCTGTGGTGCAGGTACAAATGCATGAATTTAATTTGAAAAGATACTGATCCTTTTGAAACATTTTCCACCAGTCTGCTATGACGCAAAGAGGAAATATTTCAACATGTTTGCAAAGTGTTCGCAACTTTTTAATGTGTTTTGAAAAGGTATGAGACATGATCACTGATCCTAAACAAAGCTTATTAATGTTTAACATGCTTTCTGCTAAAAAAAAATCAATTAGGCATGTCCAGTTTCACTAATATTTAGTGTTATCGAAAATGTTAATATATTATTTTTGTTAACATTTACTTTCTGTATTTCAAAGTTTATTTATGTTCACTACCACTGTTGAAATTACACGTTAAACAATGAACTTTGAAAAATATTTAACTTTTTTTCTACAGGACCTATTGGATTAGTCAGTCTACTTGTAGCAAAAGCAATGGGAGCCTCAAAAGTTGTCATCACTGGTAAAGAAAATAAAAGAATCAAATGTAATAATTTACTTGAAAATTAAGTTGGTGTATTTTTTTCTATTCAGATCTTTCTCAGGAACGTTTGTCGTTGGCAAAAGAACTGGGTGCTGATTTTGTGTTGACTGTAACCAAAGAGGATTCACCGCAGACCCTGGCTAAAAGTGTGGCAGACTTGTTAGGAACACCCCCTAATATGACCATCGAATGCACTGGAGTGGAGAGCAGCATCCAAACTGCTATCTATGTACGTAACTCTATATTATCTGCTGATTGATTCTGTGTATTAATCTGCTTTTCTAATACTGAACTCTGCCAGGCCACTCAGTCTGGAGGTGTGGTCGTGCTTGTGGGCCTGGGTAAAGAGATGGCCAATGTTCCTCTGGTCAATGCAGCTGTAAGAGAAGTCGACATTAGAGGAGTATTTCGTTATTGCAACACGTGAGTAAATGCTGTTGTTTTTAAATAGTAAAACAGCCATGACTCTGGTCTTAATGCTGTGGTTTTGTCTTGCAGTTGGCCCATGGCGATAGCTATGCTCTCATCAGGTAAAGTCAATGTGAAGCCTCTAGTGACCCACCGTTTCCCTCTGGAACAGGCTCTACAGGCCTTTGAGACCACCAAACAGGGCACCGGGATTAAAGTCATGTTAAAATGTGACAAAAATGACCAGAACCCTTGACCTGATCACTATAGATTAACTCAAAGAGCAAAACTTTAGAAACTGAACTTTGAACCTAAGCCGAGATAACAACAGGATGAAGAGAGATTAGTATGAACACTGTCGAGGTTAGCACTAATATTATAGCTTTTAAAAACGCTTTTATAATTGTGTTTACATTACGTCATTTGATTTTTATCTTTAAATTAATAAAATGCAATTAACAATTTACACAATGTTTTGTAATGTTTTTCTTACACAACCTGTACTACTTTCTTGAACAGATAGAGGGCAGCACAGTCTTAGGTTTAAATATACAAAATCTTTCTAGTTCATATATTGTTTACAAACAAGTCTTCAAATAGTCCTCCTTAGATCAATGTGCAGTAGGTTTTATGAATATTTTAATAGCATTTACGAAAGGAAACTGCATTAAATGTTTACTTTGACTACAGAATGATTCTCAAACTAACTGCAAAGTATTGTTGATTTATAGCCTATAAAAAGGCTTGGAATACATATTTTAGGTCCGTATCACAACACAAATGTGACGTTATTGAGGTCATAGTTCTGCCTATGAACATTTGAGCCAGTTTATCCTGAGGGGCTACAAAAATGGATCTGAGGGCCCTGGGTCATAGTTTGGACACTCCTGGTTTATTGCAACCTAAAGATGATTTCATGATAAATAAATATATTTAGTTTGTCCCATAATCACAACTTAAACACACTGATTCAGTTAAAAAATCCAGACAGGTTTAGCTCAGATTTTATTCATCTTGCCACATTGACATGATTCTACTTTACGAGGCATGCACACAGATAATGTTCATATGGGTCAGATTTACTGCGATGCATTGTTAAACCGCTACTTTGTGATACAGCTTCGTCTGTCACAGTGAGCCATTCACAGTTCCCTCTCGAGACGTCGCCAACATACAGGCGTGGAGATGGTAGCGGTGACTAAACCTGTGCATTTTGCGTTTTTTTTTTACATGGGCACAATACTTAGACAAGTTTCTTTTTATGTACAGACATTCTAATACTGCGGATGGCAATGAGACAGCTCACACTACACGGTTACATTCACAATCAACCCATATCCAGCACGTATGAGTTTCAGTCAGACGTTATGAAACAATAGCACACAAAGAAAACATCTGTGTCCAAAGCTTGTATTTTCAAAGAAGAATTAATGCTTTTTCATTGTTTTACTGAGTTACTTGTTATTAGAATGTGTGCGTTGCATGTTTAGTTTAGAAAAGACATCCCTTGCCTTAGAAGTTGTGTATTGCCATAAAATGAAGAAAAAATATATGGCATTTCTCCCTTTAACCCCTGATGAAATAATTTAATTCACATGATCACAACAATTTTGAAACCAGCTATTTCATCATACAAGTCATTCCCCTTTTCAGACATTGATAATTCAGGCTGGCTTTTATCATCATAGATCATCAAACAGCAAGTTACATACAATATATATTTACAATTTAACTGTGGACCCTCCCTCCCCAGTGCCTTCAATTGCAATATTAGCAAAAAAGTATGTATTTACATGAGAAATAAATAAACTTAAGGGACATGGGGCTATACAAAAGTATGTATAGATGCATTGTATTGCATTAAATGAATATAAAAAATAAATTGTTGGCATTCACAAGTTCATACACACACCCGCACAGCAGTGACAATAAAGCACAGACAAAACTCTCACAACAGTACATTTCGTGTGGCTGGTCTAATGGTAAAAGCGCTTTATGTTGTTGCTATGGCCACTGCATGTTAAGCATAAATAAAAAAGTGATTATGTTAAACTGAAATGACAGATGAGAAGAAGGGCAGCAGATCCTCTATAGTCTTATGTGGTAGAGTTGCCCTGTTGATAAGACTGTTCTGTGGAGCATTTCATGGATGTTCTTCATATGTACATAGGTGTCTCCTGCCCTGTTAGGAGTCTGAACATGGCGGCTGGCATTGTCTTCATGTGGATCTGGAAACAAGAAAAAATGCATTTACAAATTTGTATTAATATGGTATGTTAATAATAAAACATGGGGTGTAGTCTAGTTTAATCAAGCCATTACAACATCTACATTACAAATTTCAAGCTTGAATAAACAAAGATGAGTGATGAGGACAGCCATTTCTGCAATGAATGAAGATGATGATTAATGATTAATGAATTATATGAAGGGAAGGTCTAATGTAAACACCAAAAGATATCCAGGTTACTTCTGTTTACTTTAGAGCACACGCACACACACACACACACACACACACACACACACACACACACACACACACACACACTACAAAACTACACAAATACCAATGGGCAAACAAACATCAACTGTCAGTCAAGTCCAGTCCTGTCACGTTTAGAACTTCTTTGTGTGCTCTAAAGTAAAAGCCGCCACACACTACAGGATTTTTCAGTCTTAAACGATTTTTAAACGTGCGACAAAACGCGCACACCACAGACACGAGGACAAGCTTATGAGATTTTAAATCTGATTACGAAAACTGTCGGATATGGCCGTGTACCACAGGCTACAAAGTTGTGAGTGCACCTTGCATCAGCTGCCTAGAGTAAAACGACTCGCCTTGAGACTATTAAGTGTTCAAAAGATCAGAGCATTGCACTTCCAGTTTAGATGCAAGTCAAAACTGTGTTATTATTATGAATATTTGTGAAATGTGGTGCAATACTTCAGATATATGATTTTTAATGCACAGACTGGTGATAAAGTATATAGGAAGTAGAGTCTCGATCACTAATCTGCAGCTCTGTGTGGATGTAAACAGACACACATGAGGAACTACTCTCGCTTTTTTACTTCAGTGCTTCAAAATGGATTCTATGGATCATGTGTATGAGATGCTGCAGTTTAAATTTACAACTTTATGAGGACTGAGTAATAATTATTTTAGCTATTTCCTGATCTTCTATATCTTGCATATAAATGTATTAATGTATTAAGGAGCTGACCTCTCCCACAGAGTTGGACAGAGCCTGGACGATCTTCTCATGTGCTGTGGCGACCACACTCTGTCCGTTGATCTCAATGATGCGGTGTCCCACACGGACGCCGCCTCGTTCAGCGATGCCTCCTCGCATCAAACTGCAGATCTACCAAACACAAGGATGCACAAATATGAAGACAGAACATGGATTTCAGCTTCCTATTATTAATTGGTAGGGAAAACATTCTTCAATTGTCATCATTCTGAAAACCCATGGTAAAAGAGATGTGTTTAAACTTTAAACTTTAAACTTACGATGCCATTTTGGACACTAAATCCCAGCTGATACTTCAGGTCTGGTCTCTTGATGAGGACAGTAGTAACAGGTGGGCAGCTCACAATATTCATCTTCACTTGGACCTGGTTCTTCAAGCCCTGAAAACATAAGCACAATTTAAGCCTTTGTGATCCCATGTAAAAACTTATACTGTATAGTCAATGTTTCTTGTTTTGTAATAGTACCTTAATAATTCCCTGACAGGTGGCGAGGGGCAGGCCCACAAGGCTGGTGTTATTGATGGACATGATCTGATCCCCAATCTTGAGTTTTCCGGAGCGTGCGGCTGGTCCTCCGTTCATCATGTTGGCCAAGATGACCGTGGGTAGAATAGAGCCCCAGCCCGACTCCACTATCACCACCCCCAGGATCTCCCCTTTACTCTTCTCCAGCGTCAGCTACACAGACACAGACAAAAGTTATTGATACACAAAGCAAACTGCTTGGCTAGTTAGGTAACACTTTATAATCATTTCAGTGTTTATATGAAGAATGATGAAATTAATAATGAACATATAGTTTATTAGGAATGATTTTGGTTTAGTACTGAATGAATCATAGTTGTCAAAAGTATATTGAAATATTGCAATAATGTTGTTAATGCAAAACAAAACATTTCTCAATAGCATCTTATTCTCATATTGTGCAGCCCTAAACAAAAGCACTTTGACTTTGACAATCAGCGTTTTTTCAGTCTGAAATACAGTAGATTGTCTGTGAGATTGGATGACATGGCCAGTGCTTCTGTATTGCATCACTTTTGAAATATATTTCAGATACACTACAGAAAGAACACCCCACAAACTGCAGTTTTGGAGATGTACTTTGCAGTGACATCATGCTGGGGGTGTTCTACATATACCCGTGTGGTGGAATGTACAGGAGTAACCATGGTGACACTATGTGCACATTAGCAAACACAGAAAACTGAAAAACTGCTAGCTAGCTTGTGACAGTAATTTTATGTGTGAGAGACATGTTTAACACCATAAATCTGCTCACCTGTTCCAACAAAACCAGCTCTTTTTGGTCAGATTGTGTTAAAACAAAGCTCAGATTAAAGTCTAACTTGAGTAACAGAGCTTCTGACAGAGCAGTGCTGTCAGTTAGCATCACATCCCGAGAGGACGTTGATGACATCAACTGCAAAGTATCAATATGGTAAGGTCTTTCTAACGGAGATGTCCACAGCCAATCCTCTGTCAGTAAACACATGTTTCAACATCCACTGCCAACACTGAATGACTCACAGTTGTAAATATGAAACCAACCTCTTTGCAGTTTTCGGAGTTGGAGAAGTGTATGAGGTCATCGTTGTACATCTCTTGAGTGTTGATGATGTCACTGTACTCCTTTTGGCTCAAGTCCTCTGGGTTAATGCCATTGGCTCGAAGGAACTCCTGGTAAGCTACACTGAAGGCCTGCCCAATGGACTGAGCTATGAGCTGAGCCTGCACATTACAACAAAATGCAGAAATGCTTTTAGATCATTATATGCAAAACGAGGTGCAGAAGTGCAGCTAAAATGAACTGTATTGTCATGGGAAATAACTGATAGAGCTCTGTGACTGTTGTGAAAAGAACAACAGCATGCAGGTAATTCAAAAAAAGGTATACATTTCAGTTTTTCTGCTAATCTGCAGTTTGGCATGATGCAGAGGACAAAGTTAGCAAAAGATAATTTTAGTAACTGTCCACCCCATTCCAAGCAGCTCCACAAAGGTTTTATTAATTATACACACACATATTATACCATTGGATGTATCTAATCAATCTCTATTTGTGTATATGGTCTTTGCACACTGAATAATTTATAAACTGAACCCCTCCTAAGGCTAATAATCTCACATTTGGCTCTTTACTTGCAACTATCAGAGCAGTAGCTCTCTGCCATTTTGTTTCATTTAAGGGGGGACCAGCTGGAATCCTCTGCTCTAATATAAGTACCTCTACAACTTGAAATTTGTAAGCCACATCCTTAGTAAATGCAAACTGTTAATTGTAAATATACATAGTAGAAATACGGTAGAGATATTTGCACTTTTTAGCGAATTGGCCTTAAAATATCGGCCTGTGCTGGAGATTTTTTATTTTTGTTTTTGTTTTGATTGACTTGCTCAAGAATTCACAGAAAGATTTATTTGAACACTTTAATGCAAATAGATAATTGCTCAAAATGTGACTACAAAACCCTGTACAAAAAACTGTAGGTGAGTTTGCTGTAAAATAAAATAATATAATTTGACAAAAATAATCAAAATCGCACCCTACTTATCAGTCCAAAAATATTGGCAGAGCTTATCAATCGATCTGTAATGGATGACTGGATTAATAATGCTTAAATGTTCAAAATGATGGCCTGTTAAGAACTGAAGTCCACTTGAAGTTGCTGATGTATTTTTACTAAAACATACAAAACTGCAACTCATTCCTTGCAAAAATGAACAATAGCAAGGTAAAACAGTGCAGCCACTGGAGCTGGCACAGACTGCACACAGAGTTTATGAGCAGAGGAAAGGCGCTGAATGCTTCTATTATAATTCTGGCTGGCTCTTTGAAGCTGGCAGTGGACAGAGCTGAGAGGCAGAGACAGGAGCCCAGCCTTTAGACTGCCTGGCACAGACGCACTGGGCTACTGCTGCTGCTGCTCTGTCTAACTCTGAACATGGTGCCAACTCCCGCTGAATCTGCTTCAACTCCACAAACTGGGCTCAAAGTGTCTGGCCCATCTGCATAAGTGGACATACAAAAACAGCTTAACCCCTCAACATTTAAACAGTTTGAGCTTAACATAAAGCAGCACTTTTTCACTGGTGGAATCTGTGCCTCCCTCCCAGCAAAGAGGCAGTGGGTTCAGTTCTTCAGTTAGCCACACAGCATCACTAATTTAGACAACCAGAAAAAATGTGTTTATTCAAACTATGATAAATATATTGTATTTGTTCAAGGGACATATACTTTAGACTTTGAGTTTGGTCCTGTAAGAGCTCTGGATTGAATCTGGTCTAGTGCCTTTTATTCATTATTGGTATTTTTTTTTAAGTAACAAATATATCAGTACCTTTAGTGGCCAACAATATAATTTCTGTTGTATTTTCAGATATTACTGATTACTTTTTATTTATTCAGTTTAGTTTGTAACCAGCCATATAAATTATATGGCATTTACATAAGCAATGAATAAGCACTCAAAAAGACCTAAAAATTTCAATTTATAATAGCTGTTTTATCTTATCTGCACTTATCTTCATTAAAAATTATAGGCCTATAGAATTTTGTCCTCTTGTTTAAACCGTAAACTGTATAAAGAAGTGGACTAAGGAGTCTATAAATATGAATTTATTAATGGACAAAACATCTGGATCATGTAGAGCGGTTTAATACGAACATTTTAAGACCAAAATGATGAGGCTCACTGCAGCAGTTACAGAGGGAGAAGTGACAATTTCCAATGTAAAGTAAATTGGAGTTGATGGAGCTTGAAGCACCCCCATGCTCACTTCCTATTTAGAACCTGGTGGATAGCGGGTTAAGTGTGTCCATTCATACTGTACAGGCTATGGTTTGAACCCAAGCAAATGATAATTCTTTCAACATGACCAGAATTGTTGCATATCAAAAGTACTTACATCCTCGGACTCAAAAACATGACAGATCATCTTGTACTGTTTCTTTGCCTCGGGAGCCCCTGGGGTGGTCTCGATACAGTCCTGCGACGCTGTCCGTGGCATCCTCCTCCGTGCCATTAGGACCACTATGTTCCCAATATCTGCGATGTAGGAGATTGTCCGCAGAGCGTTGTCCATCATTGTTTCCTGGAGACAGTTAAAATGTGAAGATTCAGTCACCTGAACTATAAGCATCAGTGACATGTCCACCTGTCATATGGCCCATTATCATTATTAAGTTCTACATTAGACTTAATGATGC
The DNA here is from genome assembly GCA_029959045.1 of Taenioides sp. WSHXM2023. Taxonomy (NCBI): domain Eukaryota; kingdom Metazoa; phylum Chordata; class Actinopteri; order Gobiiformes; family Gobiidae; genus Taenioides; species Taenioides sp. WSHXM2023. The sequence continues at coordinate 14,299,492 of CM057091.1, forward strand.
ACCAATCCAGCTTCACTTCTGATACTGATATAGATACTTCAACTTTAAGTATCTGCCAATACCCGATACTAACCAATATCAGTGTAGGGATTATTTCCTTAAAAACACAGTTAACTTATTACACAAGAGATCCAGTTGTGTTATGGAAGTGTTTTGTATGAATAGAAGTTTAAACATTATGATACTGGACAAAATCAGCCCAGATAATCTTATTAGATCCAATTAAAGGTCCAACCAGGAAATCGGCTGAACCAGTGTTATGGACCCGATACCCGATCCAACAAATGTTTCACTATCTGCGCTGATATTCGATGCCAATATCGGTATTGGTGCATCCCTAATTAGACTTGGGTAGGTCTTGGTTTTGTCTTTGTGAGGTTTGTATTTTGATCCAGTTTGACCAGTAAATGGAGGCATGTGCATTTGTGTTTAAAATTAACTTATTGTGCCAAAAACTATCATGAAATATTGCAAAATGTTGAAATATAGCATTGTTATTGCAAGACAAATCAGTTCTCGAATAACGCATCTTATTCTCATATTGTGCAGCCCTATCGAAAGCACTTTGACTTTGACAACCAGCGTTTTTTCAGTCTGAAGTACAGTAGATTGTCTGTGAGATTGGATGACATGGCCAATGTTTCTGTATTGCATCACTTTTGACAGATATTTTAGATAAAATACAGAAACAACATCCCACAAGAGCTGCAGTTTTGGAGATGTGTTGAGTGAGTGGTGGTTATATGGTAAGGTTTTTCTAATGGAGATGTGTACAGCCAATTCTCTGTCAGTAAACACACTGGGTTTGGAGCAAAGTTCACTTTGAAGGAAGAAATTTGACATTGTTGTGTTCAATGCCAATCATATAAAGTCTGTGTAGTTTCTGTTCAGGAAATTCATATTGAAAGTCATTTTAATAATTGAAAACTGTGAGTGTTGGATACAAGGACAAAAATAGTGATACTTTTTTGTCATATTGCCCAGTCCTTGATTCTGGGCGCTTTGGGTACCTTGAAAAGTGGTACATAAATTTCTAAAATGTTTGCTGTCTAATTTATCAATACCAACTACTGAGAGGTCCAATGAAATAATCTGTGCTGTTGCTTTTTCCTGTCAGGTTTTCTATTATGCTGTGTCTGATCGAATTGAGGGACATGGAAAATATACAGGAAGGCATTCATTTACCACGTCTTATGTATGACATTGAATAAAACAAAATTTAAGTATTCCTGGAACAAGCAGGCTGTGTTGTGATTAAATTTAAATCTACTGTATAATCAGATTGCATCCCACAATGCTCTGGTAAATTAAATCCAGGAGACATGTCTGAAATAATGAGCAGGTGTGCAGTGGGATACCTGCAATGTTACTACAGCGGCCTCCAGTGTAATCACGAGCGTTCAGTCAGCCTCATAATTGTTTTATGTCAGGACGTCAGATTTGATGTGTGGTAACTTCTGATAAGCCACTTAATGTTGGAAAGTTGTGGGGTTAATTTTTAAAGTCAAAGGGTAAAAAGTGTTCAAAATCACAATTAGGTTCAGATACAAAAGTCTGTGTAATCCCCCAGTCGTCCAATCAAGAAATCAAGAAAGTTGACAGAATAGAATTTTTTGTTTTTTTTTTTGCTTCATATACAAAAGTTTAATTTCATTTATTCGAACTGCAGTGATTATTCGACTGATAGTAACTAGTCGACTACAAACAAATAATCATAGCCGTATTTTGATTATCATAATTATTAACTGGACTCTAAAACACATATGATAAGACCTTATGATAAGACCTCAAAGACAGTGGCATTATCAAATCAAACAAAAATAATTAGCGAGAGAGAATTAGGTCTATTGTATTTTTGAGCAATAGAAACACCCGTAATTAATAAATGCTAAATGGATATGTTTAATGTCATACCATGGAACATTCCAGGCAAAGCACTAACATCTCTAATAACTCTCTTCTAAAAAGTGAACTAGTTTCAAGGCAAGTTTGTGTGAAATGGAGGATCCGGACAGAGCAGTGAAGTGAGAGCGGCTGTAGAAGAGCCTGTCTCGTCTCTGTGTGGTTATGAAGGAGCGACAGTGTCAGTGGAATAACAGCACTATTACACACGTGTGGACGAACATGTGTGTGTTCTGGACCTACTCCGCTTCAGGGAAATACAGGGCGTTTGTTCAGACATGGTTTTGATTTGCATCTGTGGAGGTGGCGTGTGAGCGTGCTGTTCTAACGCAGGGCTGTGTTTAAGGGGACGTTTGTGACACATCAGGTTGTATTATAAGTGCGGCTGTATTATAAGTGCACTTTTCTGACCAGTGCACTGCTGTTGTTAATATCTCTTCATGAATGTACATTTTGTGTAGTGCATTACACAATACACATATATCTCTCATATGGTTTCTGGACGCATAATAATAATCACATACACAACAATAGTACTGAAAGCTCAGCTGAATAAACAAATGGCCCACAAATAGCCCCGTTTGTACAAACAGGTTGTCAAATACAGTCCAATATATACAAATATTAATAAACTATGTAGGTCTAGGTCTCTCTAATTTGACTCCAAAATTACTCAGTATATATGCATTTAATATGTAGTATAAGCTGGTGTTATTAAATCGTTATTGACTAAATATTAATGCCCACCCCAAGTCTGCTTGCCTACCCATAAAAGTCACCGCACCATATTTGTCTGTATTTGTTTGATTGTATTTTAAAAGTCTCAGTGTACAATAGTTTGACATTAGTCAACTCATCTACAGAAGAATATCATCTGGTTAAAGCTAGGATACCTGATTTTCAAACTGTGAATGGAAGAAGTAGATTTTTAAACCGTTTCCCGCAGATCTAACTTGTCTTAGCTCTCTAAACCCTTTGGTACTTTGCTAGCATTTACACAGATGAACTGTCAGAGCCTGTGCACAGCTTCAGAACAGCTTTTTTAGACAAAGCAAAGCAAAGAAAGCACCACACTGGCCAATCCGCTCTCATCCCACAGCATTACACAGTGACGCACCAAGTTCTTTCTCTGCATTCACGAGCAATAAAATGTTTCACTGTTAGATTTTGTCACAAACTGCTTCTTTTACTTTTATCTTGAGTCCATGGCCACATTTATAACTATAACAGAAGTGCCTTGGCTGAAGTCTGCACTTTGATCTATAAATTGTGTGTTAAAGGTGCAATGTGTAACTTTTCTGGTGGAGGGTCTGCCACCTGCTTTGTCTCCATGGAGCTGTTATTGTTTGTCTGGAATGTCCTGGTATGGCATTAAACATTTCCATCTTGCATTTATTCAATAAAATGTGTTTTTATTGACCTAAAAACTTGCATTCTTAGTGGGCTCACCTCTCCACAGATCTAACATGTAACTTGACCCTGTGGTGCCACCTGTTGTCTCTAATAATAATAATAATAATAATAATAATAATAATAATAATAATAATAATAATAATAATAATAATAATAATAATAATAATAGATAGAAATAAGTGTATTGTCATACTGTGGAACATTCCAGGCATAATCTCCATGGAGAGAAGCAGGTGAGGGACCCTCCATGAGAAAAGTTACACAGTGCACCTTTAATGTAACATGTGTTTTTGATCATGGCCCTCAAACCAGTGTTAAGGATTTAACATTGTGCATGACATTAAGACATCCAAAGCTTTTATAAACTAAGACTAATGTATTTGCTGCAGCAGTTGTTTTATGAATCACAGTGAGGGGGCCTAATCACATTGCCTTGAGCATTTTAAAATGTAGAATAAAGGCGGCTCTTTCTCTACCACTGGCAGGGCACATAAACCAGATGGAGAAGGAAGGAAAAGAGAGACTGCATTGCACCAAGCACCAGTTCCTGCCAGGCTGCTGCCCACACACAAAAACTGACAGTGTCTCAACTATTGCAAATGAATCATCTGCCACATACGTATACATTTAAAGGCCTCTGAGGCGTAATGCTATTTTCATCATTTTGAAAAAGGCAAAGAAACCGAGTGACTTCAATCACCTCCTGTGAAAATGGTCAAGACAAGTTGGAAAGCTACAAGATATTGAAAGCACCTATGGAAGTGGATAAAAGCCTAGTGGTAATAACATGAATTTAACTGAATTATAAGTCAAGACATCCCAAATAATTTGAGATCAGCAAAAAGATACAGATACTCTGAACTGGCATTGTACCAGCTATAGTCGAGTAATGAGGTCAAGGACAACTACGTTAGCAGGCAGTCGTCTAGCCAAACGAGTAAACAAAATGACTAAATCTCAATTTTGTGGTGTCCCTACAACATAGTTACCTGTACTTTTTGCATCATTTCAGAAATATAAATAAATATGTCAGTGTAATCCATCAGTCGCCCAAGTAGTCCACAGCAAACAAAGTTGACAACTGGACAAAGTTTTTAGACTGAATACTTTTTGCTAGTTTTCCAAGTGATTTCAGTTCAGAACTAGTATAAATAAATATGCTCTTAAGACTTTATACAGACTTTACACAAACTAATGTGTATCAAGATTATATATGCACAATGGCAAGGTTATGACTGAAATGTTAAAAATTATAGTATTAAGTGTAATAAATATATTTAATCCTTTGATTTCTTGCATTTGTTTTCACCAGTTTTGCTGTTGGGAAAGTTCTGACCACGTTCCCTGCTCTGATAAAGCAGAGGGAGGAGTGGAAGGAGACTGACCAGAAGTTTCTGTTGTAAAACTTCGAGAGGCAGAATTAAGAAAACAGCATGTATTTGTAATGTCCTGTTATTGCAGCCACAGCTTTTCAGCCGTGTTTTCGGAGAGATGTGGTGCAGCTGTATTTATCTTCATTGTAAAGTTGCACCCAGGAATTCATTCACATAATCAGATAAAGTAAAACGAATAACCCCCTTTTCTTCCCTGTTTTTAAGCTTGCTTCAGCATTTTTGGTGATGCAGTTTTGTGGCGCTGTGCAGCTCAGTCAGTGGTTAATACAACCTCAGCCTCTGCGACCCGTGGATACAACTAAAATTATTTATTCATGCTGTGTGTTTGTGTTGTGGCTCTCACCTGTGTGTCTGCGTTCAGGACTTTGATCCTCTGAGTGGAAATGAACAGGTCCACCTCCGTCAGGGTCTGTGTGTCCCCATCGGCATTCTGCACAAACAATTTGGACAAAGTTAGAAAGATTAGTGCCATACAAAATATACAGTACTGTGCAAAAGCTTTGGTCAAAACAAAAGCCTCAATAAATACTGCATGTAAAATGTGGCAATATATTGCTAAAAATACAGAACTGAAAAGATCAGGTCAACTCAGTGTTGTTGTGGATCCAGATCATTGTTTTGTCTTAAAGGTACACTATGTAACTTTTCTTGTAGGTGTCTGTGGTTGACACTGCTTTGCCTGGAATGATCCACAGTATGGCATTAAACTTATCTATCTTGAAATGATTCAATTGCAGATGTTGTTATTGCTCAAAATACTGTGAGGTGAGGTACCCTATTCACAGACCTGACCAATAACCAGGCCTGGTGGTGTCACCTGGTTGTCTCCATGAAGATAGACAAGTTTAATGCCACAATTTGTAACATTCCTGGACCTGGCCAATAACATGAACTGGCCTTCACCATAACGCACCTTTAATTCACTCACTACAAACACATGTAATTTTACAAACTACTAGATAAGATCTGATACCTTACTGTGTTTATAGCCTTGTATTAAAACTTTGTGCACAGTACTGTATACTTCAGTGATATTACTGTAGTGCATGCAGTGTGTTGGCTGGACATGGACATGTGCGGAGGTGAGGCAGTTACATAAATAAAACATGTATTCGTGCAGTGGGCAGTGATGAGATGGTGGTGGTGAGTCTGGCACAGAAACAACAAGCAGCTTTACGCTAAACCTCGATCAGCTGGCTCTCACGCCACAAGAGCTCTATGGCTCCAGCACTGGATAAAAATAATATAAAGCAGAGACTTTACTGAGCTGCACACTATTCAGAATATATCAACATCAAAATGCCTACAGGAAAAATGTCTAAGTCTAAGTCTAAAAATATCTTTTTTACGACATGTTTTAAAACACCTCAAAATCAGAGAAAAGCAGGATTTAGATTTTAAGTGGACTCCCATTGTTAATTTTGGATGCTTCTGTTTTACCATCTTGGCATGTTTTGTTTTTTTGTTGTTTTTACTGGTCTGCTGAAATGAATAGCAAAGCACACGTAAAAAAGATGAGAGACGAGGACGTGAATGACAATAACACAATGTTATGATGAGACTGGGGGCTTTTATTTCACTGTGGTTGACAACACACCGCCTTTTTCTTGATTTTAGCAGCCTTCTGAACCCTCTGGCAGTGGGCAGGAGGCAGTGGACGAAGGGACGGGGTCAGCGTAAACAGGAGCACAACAGACAAGAGGGAATAAAGTAAGGTAAATCAAAGCAGGTCGAGACGTTACAAACCAAACTGCAGCTGCACTATCTCCAAAATAAAAGACAGGCAGAAAGAGAGAGAGTGTGTGTGTGTGTGTGTGTGTGTGTGTATGTGTGAGTGTGTGTGTGAGTGTGTGTGTATAAATTATGTTCTTGTGTGAGTATGAAAGATAGCACAGCCACGTTGGTTATCAGATTCAAATCCAAACAGCAATTACAGACAGGAATAATTGCTTTTCTTGTTCCAACACAACAAACCACAACATGCAAACACACAAACTACACTCCTGATCCATTGAATCTTTTAAAACAGTGGGTGTTTTTGATGTGATTGACAGAATACAGATATGATATACAACACAATTCAATATTTACAGTCTAAATGTAATATATGTTATCAGATCAGGTGTAAAACTAGTCATCCGCCAATCTGCCTTATATTTCATAGTGATAGTTCTTAGTGCAGCCCTAATGGTACGTGTTGATTATCAATCAGCATTAACTTCTAATACATTTGAGTTACAGAAGCTGTACCACTTCTTATATACATGTGAACCACTGTAAACCAGGTTCCCATAATAACATATATCAAATCCACAGACTGTATATATAAATGGACATGGCCAACCCGCTAGCCGCCACTTTCCAGTCGATTATGGCTCCAATTGACTTTACATTGGAAAACTGTCACCCCTCTCTCTGTAACTGCTCCTTTCTTCTTACACTTACCCATTGTTCTATCTTCAAACTACACAACTGTTAATTTGTTATAAGGTAAGGGTATACTTTTATTGTCCCTATTTGGACCACTGAGCATTATTTCTAGCTCCACAAAGCCGTGTTACTCAGTTCCCCTGTCTGCTGCCATGCTTTAAAGAATAACTCAGTCTAAATATGCAGGGTTTGTGGGTTAAACGTGTTAAAGAAACGAAACACAACTCCAGGTATGTTTGTGATGAGGAAACAACATTATAACAGAGATCAGAAAATAGTGTAATATAGGCCCTTTAAGCATTTTACTACTGGAGTGAGAATTGTAACTTGTGTGCACCAAAACAATTACAAAGTAAATCTGTTGTAGGAAGTGCCAATAAGACAATCATTATCTTAGTGCATAGGTTTGGTAATAGTATTTCTCTCCAGTAAATGATCTTACAAAAGGATCTGAGGACAAAAAGAGAAGAGATGTAGCCTGCAGTAAGGATTCTAACTGTGTTCCCAAAATAATTACAAGGTCATATCATTGCAGGAAGGAACTGCTTTGAGGGTGATCCTTATCTTGCTTTACTACTACTACTATAACAGTTCTCTCTTTTCCTTATCTAGTGAATCTGAACCTTGGCACGAAATCTTGAAACCATTTTATGTGCTATATTTTGTTCATTTAACTACACCTTCCTGCTACAGAGAAAACAACCTTAAGGTAAAATATCAGGGTTTTTTTGCAATGAGTGTTTACACATAAGACATTTGTGAGTTTTGACTCATCTACGAGGGATGATATAAGCAGTGAGATGACACATAGAAAGTGCATGGGGAGAGGAATGCATAAATATTAAATCAAAGGTGCTGAATATTTGGTTTATTTTTACTTTTGTTGCCAGTCTCAAGTGTGCAGGAGTCAGCTATTTTAAATGTCAAAGACGAGTTACTTTACGTGCATTTTTTTAAACACAGGAGCACAGATCAACTGGATAATGCATGGCTTCTTGTTCAGAGGACCTGTTTTGATGCAGGAAGAACAAGAAGGTGAGAGCTGGCTGTTGCCATGGTTTCATTCCATCGGGATTTTTTTTCTTTTTCTTTTTTGAATTGTATGTGATAAACTGAAAACAGACAAGTGAAGATCAAAGAGGCAAAAAGTAGAATGACAGAAAAGCATGTAGAGAAGGACCAAATAGTGTTTTGCTATCTAATGCAATAGGTGGCAAATTTAAGGATTAAAGCGTCTATATTTTGTTATTATTACTTTACTTTACATATCCATATTACAGATTCATTATGAGGAAATTAACAAAATGTGAGACATGTGATGTAAACAGAAACCCATAACATTAACAGAAAGACAGAAAAAAGGCTTTGGTGTTATCATTACTGGCCTAGAATTTAAGGAATGGAGCAAAGGATCATGGTCTGTGAAGTTCCCTGTGTATGTGTGTGTGTTTTTTAGCTGTTTCTGCATCAAAATATACTTTCCAGTTTATAGTTCGATGTTGTGACAGCCCACGATATTGTGAGATTTCATAATTCAGTTATTAATGTAGGTTATGATGTTGTGGGCTTTGTGGAAAACATTAAAGCTAATATTGTCAAATAGGCTATAATTCTTTGATAGGTTAAAAGTGCATTGTGTAACGTTTCTGGAGGATCTGTCAAATGCTTTTCTCTATGGAGATATATTGATTTGTCTGGAATGTTTCACAGTATTGCATTAAATCTTTTTATCTTCATGGAGACCAAACCAGACCAAGTTACAGGTCAGATCTGTGAAGAGGCAACCCCGCTCACAGTTTTTTTTGTTTTTGTTTTTTTTAGCTAAATATAAATGTAAGCTAGAGCTGTTTAATGTCATACTGTGGAACATTCTGTGCAGGGCAGTGACATATACATAGAAACAAGCGCTGATGGACTCCCTACTAAAAAGTTACATACATAGTGCACCTTTAAAACAGCAAGTTGCATTCAGACATTACTCAACCAGTTTTAGGTTTAACAATGCAACAACACTTCCGCATCCAGATGTCGCCTTATTTTATTTAATTTACTATAGCTATAAAGGAACACCATCTGACATATGTTCCATCCTCATCTCTCATCATCCCATATAAACATATACATCCTGAGCAGTAAAATACGACGAAGGATCTCCACCTAGCAGTCTACACTGAAATCCAATTCTGCCTTTAGTCTTGAAGCTAAAAGCAATTTAAAGGTCTTATGTTACACAAAATTGACTCTTGTGAGCTTTAAGCCATGTTATAATGCTGTGACCTCATCAAAAACATACCTTTGTTTCAGTCACACAAGTTTGAGTGACCCTTTATTATTAGTCTGTTCTGTATATCCAAAGCTCAAAATCCTCTGTTCCACCCTGTGATGTCATGTAGTAGTTTTCAAGTTAACAGCTACTTTTATTCAGTACAGACTGGCAATTCCAGGGCTGGACTCATCCAAATGAATCTGGTGAAGGTGCCTGGAGTTAAAAAACACAGTGGAGCACCTGTATTACCTCATGACATCACAAGGTAGAACAGAGTGTTTTCTGTCTGAGAGAAGAACTCAGCTTAAATATGCAGGGTTTGTGTGTGAATGAAACAAAACACAACTCCAGGCATGTATTTTGATGAGGAAACAAAATTAGATTAGAAAATAGCGTAATATGAGCCCTTTAATGTCTGTTATACAACACTGATTCTTTCTGCATAATTGTATTAAAGACACTTGACCTCCACAAAAATGAGAAAGTGGAGCAACTACAGCCACAAAATTCAATGAATGATAAATGCATGTGTAGGTTTCAGCAATGCGAAAGTGCCACCCAGAAGTTGTGAATAATGTATTGAGTTAAGTGAAGTTGACTGCTTCATGCTTTTGTGCGTGTTGAGCAGTGACTCATACTGTAACACACACATTAGACTTCACAAATCCACTTCAAGGACACATCTCTTCCCTAACTACAGAGAGAGCTTAATCAAATTATAGTGAAATGGCGCTTATCAAGATTCATGGCTGTATGTAAATCTTTGTCACTGCTGGGCAACTCATGTAACATTTCTGGACAAATACAATGACGACATGTGGGGGCAACTGAATGGGTTGTATTGCTATATTTTTATATATTATTTTTACTTGTACATACACATTTATATAATTATGCCTTATTTGACACCAGTCTCTTGCTATTTTTGCTACTTATTTTGAATTTATTATTTTTGCTCTTTGTTATTATAATATATTGTGATGTGTGAGCTACTTTGTCCAAATAATTTCCCTTGTAGATCAATAAAGTTTGTCTAAGTCTAAGTTTATAGTGATAATATTTTAATTTAAAACAGTAAAAAAATCAATCAATTTTAAAAAATCAACACTGACTCTGCATATTATACAACTGTAATTATACATATTTGGCTCTTCAAGTAGCATACATTTGCAGTAGAGAATTGGGTTTGAAAGTAAAATATATAGGAGATGCAGCAATGACATACAAATACATAGGGAATGGAAAACAAAATGTTGTATTACCTAATGGCAATCAAATCTAGGGACAATAATTAACAGTTACATATGAGTAACCCAAACTAAACAATAACTAAACTAACTCTTTGACTTATTGAGTATGCATTTGTAGGTTAACTGCCTTTTCAATGTTTTCTTTCTTTTGTATCCAGAGACCCCTATGTATCAAACAAATATACTTGCAACACTTGTACTATACTTGCCTATACCAAGATAAAACATCAAGACCACGTAAGCTGTGCATGTCATATATGAACCCACTGTAGCATTAAAAGTTGTGGATCAGAGAGAATGAAAAATAAAACATACAACAAACAAGAAAAAATACAGCTCAGATCTGGCACAACTTAACAGAGCCTTGATATAACAGAGAATGACTAAAGACTTTAAAAACACAAATGTAGCCCTGTGGTTGGGAAATAATAGCCTGATTCATGTACTTCAATGTGTAACTATTCTAAGGGCAGAACAAGTACGGATGTGTGACTCACTGTGCTCACATGCTGTGTTTGGCATGTAATTTATGTTTATTTTGGACATACCTTGACTCTGCTGACAGCCTCCTGGGCCTGCATCATACGAATGTTTTTGGAGGGGTTTCTCTCGGACAGCAGCTGGGTGGAGCCAAGGTAGTTAGCAGCAAAGATAATGCCATCAATCAGGTCTTCTGGCTCACACGGGCCCGGGACTGCAGCCAGGAAGAGAGACAGAGGGGAGAACATTAACAAAGGAGACCAGGGGTGTTTGCTACTCTGAAGTCACTGTGGTGGAGAGGGTCTTCTAATCACTAAAGCCAGTCTAAAGGAGAGCCAAAGCCTGATTGTGAAGTGGTTATGAGAGAGTTGCTCTGCTCCAGTGCAACAAAAACAAAGAGCAAAAAATTAAAGGTGAACTATGTAACTTTGCTGGCGAGGGGGTCAGCCACCTGCTTGTCTCCACAGAGATGTAACTGCTTTGTTTATGTTTCACAATATGGCAGTAAACATAATGCATTTATTTAACTACAGGTGTTGTTATTCCTCAAACATATCTGGAAAAGCATACACTCTTACTGTGAGTGACTGCGCTCACCTTTTCACAGATCTGACATGTAACTTGGCCTGATGGAGTTTTTTAGTTTTTTTTCTCCACAGAAATAAATATATTTAATGCCATACTGTGGAACACTCCAGGGAAAGCAATACATCTCCACAGAAACAAGCAAGTGGTGGACCCTCTACCAGAACATACAGTTAAATATAGTGCATCTTTAATGTAATTAAATGAAACACGTGTAATGAAGTGATAATGTTTTAAACTGTTCTTTTCATGTTATTTTTTATTAATTTACCAAAAGATTATGAACAAGTGAATACAAATTGTCAACAGTGCATTTACACTAATTACCTGTTGTGCTAATCATAACTGTGCAATATTAGAGCACCAGCTATTTACATCATTCTGTGTGGAGTTTACATATGTCCCCCACCCTTTGTTGGGTATTCTCAAATAGACTAACCATTGTATTTAGTAGCAAAGATAATGCCATGAATCAGGTCTTCTGGCTCACGCAGTCTTGGGACTATGGCTAGAAAGACACAGAGGGAGGCCATTAACAGAGGAGACATGGGAAGAGGCTATAGTGAGGTCTGGTGTTATACTATTATTGTATTGTCAGTCTAAAGGAAGTGAGTGCTGGAGATATGGAGATAGGGAACGTGATTGCTTCTGCTTCATTGCTCACTTGGAAACCAGAAAACAACAACATCAAGAAATCACAATACTTTGGAGTTTTTACATATAATATAATAAAAAAAATACTGGCACAGCTTTTATAGGATTTCTTTTGACTTCTCATTTGATTTTGTGAGTTACTAGCTCCTATCTCAGTAACTAAATATATGCATGTATGCCTTATGAGAGGTACACTCTTGGCAGTGGTGGCTGGTTAATTGCAAGGCTGGCATATATGTAGATACACAGACATGCAAACATGAATTTGTACAATGACATTCATTAACATTGAGACACCAGTTTACTTCACAAAGGCATGTTACAGCCACAAAATTAATGAGAATCAAATACGAATGCAACTTGAATTTGCAAATCACAAACAACAAAATATCCAGTATTTGTGGGATACTATTATGTACAAAATTTGCATGTGTTAACCCCGTAGACCGGTCAAAGAAGTAGACTAAAGGAGTGAGACGTCACCCATAGCGTACGGCTCCACTCAATTGACGCTCACGAGGCCAGCAGTTACAGGAGCAAATTTGGAGCCAGGTCCATATTAGGAACAGGAATTTATTTAGGGACAAAACAGCGAAATAAAAACTCCAAGATCATGTAGAATGGGCTAATATGAATAAATGACAAGGCTCATTACAGCAGTTACAGAGAGAAGGGTGACAATATTTCAATGTAAAGTCAATTGGAGCCAGAGTCGATGGAGCCGGAAGCGCCCCCATGCTTACTTCCTATTTGGACCGCAGCTAGCGGGCTAGCTATGTTCATTTATACATACAGTCAATGGTTAACTCCTAAGTTTAAACCACTACAAATATATGTTCTGAAATGCATGTGATTCTTATTAGCTTAGCAGTTCATATTTCAATCCTCTCTTAAAAGCTATTGCTCTTGAGTATGTTTGGATGAATTTTCATTTCAGGACATGAATCACAAATCTAATCACCACATTTCCAACAGACAAATGCTCAGCCCTAATGAATGTCAGTGGATGATATAAGAAAAAGCCATAAGGAGCCCACAGTCACACAGAGAGGACATGCTATCAATCAGGCCTGGTAGAGGCTATCGTCTGAGGGAGGTTACTGTGGTGGAGAGGGTCTTATAATCACTGGAGCTGGGGCAGTGTGGAGGAACTGAGCTAAACAGTGCAGATAGGGCACTAGTGATAAGGGCCTGGGTTGGACTGCAGTGCTTTGGGCTAATGGAGGAGCAGCGCTAGGACTGGCCCGAGATTAATCTGTATGTGTGATATGGAGATGTGCACTCCATAGCACCCTGCAAGGGACACAACAGGCTGTCATGATCCGAAGAGACTAAATCCTCACGCTATATTAGACTGCATCTGCCCACCAGCACACTGACAGCTTGGGCAGTAGTGGCGTTATCTCGAAAAAGAAGGGGGAAAAAAACATTGGTTTCTTGGAAGCTGGCCATGTAATTAAAATGTTTTGATTTTGTGTGAATGCAGATTGACTTACCATCGACAAAGCTGGGGAAGGAGGCGACTTTCTTGGTTGGCTGGAAAATAGAAATGAGACAAGATGCTAATGATACAGGTTTGCAAAGGCTTTTGGAAACACAACAAATAAATCTTTATCGTATTAGGGAAATGCAGATGAGAGTGTGGGGGGATGATGTAGTGGACGAAAATAGGTATTAAACAACATATTTTGTCTCAGTGATGAGGAACTGATATCTGCCAATAGAAGAATCACACAAATTCAACTAAGCAGTTGTTCAGTATTTTAGATGGTATCTATCATAATACTTGATCACATCATTAAACAGTAACATACTAGTAGTTACAGACAGCAAACCACAGAAATGGACAAAACTAAAGAAATTATAATCATTTTGGCAGCAATATAAAATTATTACTGCTGTCATGATAACTCATTTTTTTAAACCACAAAAACTATTCTAAATCTACAACCATAAGCTGCAATAAATAATTAGGAGAAACACTTTAGTGCTTAATTTGCATCTGTAATGAGTCATAGAAGTTATTAATTCTACCTTCTCCTACTCAGATCTTATCATATAGCCAAAAAAAATAAAATAAAATAAAATAATAATAATAATAATAACAATAATAACCAGCAATTTCCCAGTAGTAAAAGAAGAAAAAGTACATATGACAAATATTTACCCCCAAAAAATATATTGAATGAAAGCAGAAATAGTAATTATCATGACAGGTCTATGTACTTACTATAAATTATTGCCTATTCTTACTGTAACTATATTTATTAAAGATGAGAGTTGCTCACTTCAAATAGAGACAGCATTCAGCTGGGCCGAGAATGTGCTACAATATATAATCATAGTCTTTTGTTTGTTATCTTTTATAGTTTTCCAGACTTGTTAAGAGAACTTTCTCAAGGGAGCCCTCCTTATGTGAGAGTGCAAAAATAAATACCATAGTGTGGTGAGAAATATAATTCATACATAATCACTTTGACATTTAAAGAGTCACGAGCCTGAAAGCACCAACCAAACAGCTGGCAGATAGCAATTTGGGATTTATAAAGCACCTTAATTCAGTGTGCAACTCATCCATTTTAATATACACAGACACATTTTAGATAAGAAAACTATATGGAGAGTAAGGAGTTATTTCATTCCAATTTTTATCTACTTTTCAAACTTAAGCTGAAATGATTACTGATTCAAAAAGGGAGATGAGAGTACAAACATCTGTAGCACCCATCTCAGTGAAAAATGTCCCTTGTAAAACAGGCAAGCACATTTACTGCCATGCTATCGCACCGTGAGGAGAGGACATGAGGCGTGATGGTAATTACACAATTACTCAGTGCCCAGACAGTGGTACACGCAGAGGAGCTGGGGCACACTCATAAACAAGCGTGTATGACCCCTGTATAAATGTAAATGATTGTGTGGGTGCAAATGCCACAGTCCTACCTCTGGCATGTTGTTGTTCTCCAGAGGAACATTGAGGTCGGAGCGCTGCTGCTTTCTGGGCTCGGCTCCATTAGTAACCTGCACAAAACCACAAAAATACATATTACAACAGCAAATTAGATCAATAAATATATAATGTTCAGTATAAAGTTTAGTTTGCATAGGGTTGCATAGGGAAAAGGTTGATGTATACTGGTAGTGGAAAAAATTTACTCAAAGACTGGTACTGAAAAAAACGTGTTGATGGCTTTTGGGTCCTGGGAGGTCACTGAGGCGGTCTCACCATAAGATGACAATAAAAATAATCTGAGCTTTTTCAAATAAATATGGAATTTATGAACATTCTTACCCTGTTGTGTAGCTGTAAATTATATTATATAATATTACAATTATACAGGTACTTACATTTTTGGTAATACAATTGCACAAAATATTGCAAATTGAAATCAGCCCTATAGTTAAAATAGAGATAAACAAATTCCTATAATAACTACATCCAGATGCCAAACACTGTGATTTATTTTGCCTATGAAGGACAGCCATCTGGTGCATGCTCATCACCTGTCATCTCTCATCATCATGTCAGTACATACATCACAACAGCAACAACACCAACTGAAGGCTGCCATATTGGATCCTACTCAATATACCATTTATTTCATAACTGGATAAAATGATGTCTACCCATATGCCTCCTGTTGCTTTACTGAAACAGAGGATAGTCATTTGAAGATACCATGCTGTTTCACAAGTAGAAATAAAATTAACTACCGGAGTTATGGGAGCGGTCTGCTTTACAACCAGCGAGTGAAACGTAAAGCTGTGATCAATATTCATGAGCACTTCGAGGAGCACTTCGCAAAATTTGGTTTGAATATTAAACTTGAGATGTAAGACACATACCTAAATTTACTAGTTAAATATAAAGTGAAATGTATAAAAAATCCATATAATAATACTCGTCATTTACCACCCTCCGTCCTCTGCATCTCTTCTCTCACATATACTACTGGTAATGCATTTTCATTTTTTGTTCATGATAAAATCTATACTTTTGGTCTCCTTTCCCTGATCACTGTAGTTTTTTCTCCCGTACACGTCCTCTGTATATCCAGTTTTATCGCTCAAAGAAAATATCCACCTATTCTGTCTTGGTAAATGGTCACATTTTTATATAGCGTTATTCAACCTTCAAGGCACTCAAAGGGCGTTACATCAAAGAACCACTCACCCATTCACACATACACCAGTGCACGCAGACACTAGGGGCAAAGTGGGTTAAGTGTGTTGCCCAAGGACACAATAATGGCATTCATCTGTGGGAGCTAGAACCATCAACCTTCAGTGGACACACACTCTACCAACTGAGCTACTGTCTTGTGTCTACCATCTCTACTATCTATTTCTTAACTACATTTTTAAACAATATATAAGGAACCACTTCATGAAATATTGGGGTTATAAGTGCAATCAGAAATGGACCATGTCTAACCTAAACCAGGTCTAAGATTGAAATGAAACTATTTTGGACTAAATCGTGACCAAACTGGGTGTACACCAGGTGTGGAAGAAGATCATTACACGAGATCTCAAGTGCAGGTCAGAACCACCACAGCTCTAAACTGTGTAACATCAATGAGAAATGACTAGATACAGATGATTCATAAGCATGATTATTCTCTGTTCTCATGTGCGCTGTGTGCAGAAAACATTTAGAGTTCTGCTCACTCTTGAACATTGCAACCACTGACTCATCTCTTGGGGAAAATTATGATAAGATTCTTGCTGACTAAATACATGTATACAAAAGACACCATAATTTCTTCTAACAGCACCATCTTCCCTGTATTGAGAAAATATGTTTTTAACTGCAATAAATATGTGTTTAATTTAATCATTTCACATTTAGTGAAGCAGGTAGACACTCACAGCTATATAATTGCTGCATCAGAGAAAGCCATTAACACCATAAAGCTTGATTTAACACATGGCATAATCATAACTTTCATATTAACAATATAATTAGAATTGGAGGTATTGAATTAGTCTAATAATAGGTTTTACTGTTAGCTGGAAGCTGATAAAGCTTTTTGTAAAAATAACTAAGAAAGGTGAGAAAAATATAATATATAGTTATGGTAGCGATTGCAATTGGAATAATAGATTTTGCTGTATGGTTGGCTGGCAAAGTAATGCCTAATTGTTGTTTTTTTGTTTGTTTTTTTTTTAAGTTCTAAACATCTATTTTTGCAATATTCATAGCACAGTACAACAGATATTGTGTTCCTGTCTGTGTTCCTTCTTAATTATTCAGAGGTGATTTTAAAGTGGTGCAAAGAGAGCCATCACTGTCTAGGTCAAAAAGAGGACAGAATGATCACATAGCCTTCTGGGAGTCCTGGGATGCTGGAGTGTGACTGGACTGTATTTGACCTGCTTTTCAGACACATAGAAACTACAGCAGTAAATATGTGAGACCGGAGCAGGTGTTTTACTGTGGGCTATCCACGGGGGACCTACTAGAGGAGAGGTTCTGCGGTTTATGAACCCTCCAGGACAGGGCATTGATCCAGGGCTCTTTGGGAGCGAAGGGAGAGATGCTATAACAAAATGGAGGAGACATGCTACAGGCTTTTCACTGTGTGGTATTGAGTAACATGCCTGTTCACCACAAACTCCCTCTGAATCACGTTTGGAGAGAAAGGTCACCGCAGAATGTTACAATATGCAGATGTTCATTATTGAATTAGCATGTGCTGTGTCAAACAGTGATTAACCAGTGTAGCTATGCTTGTGTCCTTGTTGCATGGGGAAATTACATTGAATACTAATATCCACAAATGCAATTATCCAAAATAATGAGGCGGTGAAATTTATGGTGTATTGTTGGTAGACTGGGATTTCATCTTCGAGTTTGTGTTTTAACATAGGGGAAAAACAGTAATATTTATTATGCTATTAGGTAATAACACTACAATGCATTATTCAATATTTAATTTGTTCCTTTTTCCATTCAAAGCAGCTATTAGAGCCTCTAAATTTGCACTAACTTTTTCAGTGGAGGGTTCACTATCTGCTTGTCTCTGTGGAGGTGTTGCTGCGTTGCTTCGAATGTTTCACAGTATAGCATTAAAGAACTATCTTCATGAATACCTCTAGGTTACACTACTAGGTAAACCATCAAGTAATAAATACCAGATGTTTAATGTCCTACGGTGGAACATTCCAGACAAAACAATAACAGGTCCATAGAGACAAACAGTGGCAAGCAGAAAAGTTAGTCATAGTTTAAATAGTCACATTAATTCGACATTAAAAGTGCACTGTGTAACTTGTCTGTTGAAGGGCCCATCACCTGCTTGTCTCCATGGAAATGTGCCTAGAATGTTGCACTTGTAAGCCAAATTACAGGTTAGATTTGTGGAGAGGCGACCCCACTCACAGTAAGAATGACCTGTAATTGAATAAATGCTGTGGACTGTGGACAATTTAAACCAAAGCACTGACATCTCCATGGAGACAAACAGGTTGCAGGCCCCCTACAGAGATGTTACACAGTGCACCTTTAAAGTGTAAAGCCTGTTCCAAAGTAATGAGCTGTACTATGATTGCTAATAACAAATGTTCAATGGCAAAAAGCCAAGCACATGAGAAGCCATCTTACCTGTTCTTGTGCCCACCTCTGCCGGTCCTCAGGTGAGCGCGGGTGTGCCTTGACCCCCCTTTGTAGATCTGGTGTGTTGTGGTGTATGGAGGGTAGGTTTAGGGACTTGGGCCGGCTGTCGTGTCTGTGGTGGGGCGGGGGGTAGGGGGCGCTCTCTGGTTTAGTGTGAGCGTAGCTGCCTGGTGGAGGGTCTTGAGCCAGTTCTTCGGGACTGTGATCAGTGCTGCTGCTCAAACTACCCATGCTCATACTCATTTTAATCTCCGCCACTATTTGGTCAATGTCCTCCTCTGCCTCCTCCCCCGTTTCCCCTTCTACCACCAGCACCTTCCGCCCGTGATACGCAGACCCCTGCACTGAGTTCCCATTGTCCTCTGGGGCATAGTAATCCCCAGTGTAAGACCGCCTGTGTCCTTCATCTTCCTCCTCATCCTCTTCCTCATTGGGGCAGTACTCTTCGCTCTCTGGCTCATCTTCCTCTGCCCCATCTACCCGTCTCGCTGAGTGGAGACCCTCTTGGTGATGGTGCATGTGGTGATGGTGGGTGTGGTGGTCCAAAATGGGTTCGGGGCGTCCATTGTAAATCTGTTCATCGGGATCTTGCTCCACGACTTCACAGCGTACTTCTCCGTCCCCATCCCCCCAGTCCTCTTGTACTCTGTGCCTCTCCCAGTGCTCCTGCTGCACCTGTCCGCCCTCTCTCCACTCCTCTTGCACTTCAATATCGCCCTGCTCCCATTGGTCCTGCTCAGGGTCACCGTCATGCCACTCTTCTTGTACCTCTGCCTCTTCTTCTCTCCATTCTTCCCTAACTTCTGCATCATCTTCCTCCACCCACTCCTCCTCTCTTGCCTCACCCTCCTGCCCCTCCCCATCCTCCACCCATGCCTCCACAGCCTCCTGGCATTCATCAGGGTGGGGTGATTGTATATCAGAGCTGTAATCCTCTTGTTTGTGGTTGTGATTGTTGTGGTTGTGGCTGTGGGGTTGTAAATGGTTGCACTCGGCCTGACCATTGCAGTCCATTCCCTCCAGGTAACTGTCATCCTCTGGGCAATAGCGGATGTAGTAGGTCACACCCTCGTCCTCTTCCGCAAGACCTGAAAGAAAAAAACACAGTGTTTAGTATTTTTATATATTTTTTTTTTTTATTTTGAAATGAAGCGAACAAAAAATAGACAAAAAATAAACAAATACCCTCACACACAAGACACTAGGTACACAAACATCAAATGTCAGTCAAGACCAGTCCTGTCAAAATGTTAAAAAATGTCCATGTCTGTTTGAAGTCCAGTCTCCTCCTCACAGAGTGAAGTGTTTTCTCTGGGGGGAGGATAATATTTCATTAATCCAATTAGTCTGGCTAGGAGGAGGAGAGGCCTTCCAATTTTTAAATATTCACAAAGTTAAGTACAAAAGTAATTATTAAAACAGCCACCGGCTTGTCTACATAAACAGACAAATAGTAAAACATTCCAGGCAAAGCAATAACATCTCCATAGAGACAAGTACACGGTGGCCCTTTCACCAGAAAAGTTACATGGTGCACCTTTAACTAACTATAACATCATCAAGTACTGCTTCATAGCGCCCAAACTTTCTGCCCTTTATGACATTACAAAAGTTGAGTATTATCGAACTACTCCTTGTTGCTGTTTTGCTTTTCAGTAAAAAAATAGCTGTGTCACTGTGAAGGTCACTCACAGACTTTTTCTATAATATTGATATTTTGGTTGAACTTCTCCCATTATTTGGGCCATAGTAGAAAAAACAAGTTATTTTTACTCTCAAGTGATATTTTATTGAGTGAGTACTTAAAACTAGAGCTGCGACATAGAGCTAAATAAGGATAATCTGAAATTTGTTGTTTCAGAGATATGCAATATTAAGTGTAATAGTTTATATATGAACTACTTTCTGAAAGGTTGTGAAAAAGTTCATTTAAAAAAGATCAGAAATTTAGAGTAAACTTTGAAATAAGACTTTTCTACACTTTGGTAATTAAGCTGCACTGCATAACATTTCTAGTGGAGGGTCCGGCACCTGCTTAGCTCCATGGAAATATTATTGCTTTGGCTAGAATGTTCCACAGTATAGATTAAACCTATCTATCACACATTACAGTTAAGATCTGTGGAGAGTCGCCACTATTCACAGAGGGAATTAATGCATTTTTGAGCAGTAGAAACAACCGTAATAAATAAATGCTAGATGGATATGTTTAATGTCATACTGTGGAATATTCCAGGCAAAGCAATAACATCTCCATGGAGACAAGTAGGTAGCAGAGAAATTTACAGTAATCTTTCAAATAAGGTTATTCTACAACTGGTAATTATAGAGTTTATAGTGTAAAGGTCATATATTGCACAAAACTGACTCTTGTTTTTTCCTCCTCAAAGACATACTTGGAGTTGTGTTTTGTTTAATTCGCCCATTTTTGAGTAATCCATCTCCAAAGATCAAAATGCTCTGTTCCACCTTGTGATGCCATGTAGAGGCATTTAGCTCAGTAAAGATTGGCAATTCCAGGTTTGAAATTATCCAAATAACTCAGAATGTTTTTCTTTTGAGAGAGCTCAGCCTCAGTGTGCAGGGTTTGTGTGTTAAACATGTGTGAATGAAACAAAACACAACTCCAGGTATGTTTGTGATGAGAAAACATTATAACATAATAAATAAATAACTAAAATAAATACCCACCATCGTCATAGTCCTCGTCCTCTGAAGTGTTGTTCATGTACTCTGAGCTGGAGTCATCGTCCAGACTGTCCACGCCATTGTTGTACTCTGCATGGGGGTCTATGTGGTGGTGCTCCTCTGGCTCAGGCTCTGGGGTGGGGGGAGTTATGGGTCTATGCTCCTCTTCTTCAGTCTCTACTGGATTACTGTATCTACTCTCTTCAACGGTGGGCTCTGTCTCCACTTCGGGAGGAGGGGAGGGGTGAATAACTTCTTGTGTTTTCGGGGGAGTGTATTGTGCCTTACAGGAGCGAGGGAGGGGCTTGGGGTCCCGTGGATGGGGCGGGTGGTGGTGGGACTCTTTGGGATAGCGGACAGAGCGTTGACGTGGGGCAGGTGCTCTCAGATCGAGGGCCTCTGGGGGGTGGGCTTCGGGACAGGACACAGGTGCAGGAGCAGGAGGAGGAGCCATACTGGTCCCTCCACTGGACCCGGGCCTCTTCCGATGAGACATGACTGCTGGTTTATTACTGGCCATACATTTTCACAAGGTTGAGCCTAAAGAAAGCACACAAACATACAGAGATTTAATCTTTTATAAGGTCATGAAATTTTAGTTAAAGTATAAACTACTGTGCATTTAAAGCAAACTAAGAAACACATTTTTAAAAGTGCATTGTGTAAATTTTCTGGTAGAGGGTCAGTCAAATGCTTTGCTCCATGGAGATGTTATTTCTTTGTCTAAAATATTCCACAGTATGGTATTAAACCTTTCTATCTTCATGTAGACCAAACCAGACCAAGTTACAGAGCTGTTTAATGTCATATTGTTGAGCATTCCAAGCAGAGAAATGACATGTCCATAGAAACAAGCGTGACGGACCCCCAACCAAAAAGTTACACAGTGCACCTTTAACCATTTCCAAAAATATGCAGTTGTCTAAAAGGTAGAATTACTTTCACTATTTTGCACACCCCAGCATTTGATCCCATGCTTGTCTGGTTAGTGAGCAGCAAATGAATCTAGAGACTTCTATGGTTTCACCTTTAGCACAATAAACAGAAAGAGCAGTGTGCGAAGTGTCCTGGCTGAAATAAATGAGGGCACAGCCAAACTGAGAATCAATAGTTACACCAAGGTCACCGTCTCTCAGATACAGTACAGAGAGTGAGAGTAGGGGCTGTTTGGGTGATCACTCATTTAGGACATGTATTGATCCTGGAGTTGCCTGGTGAGAATGGTCAACATGGGCCATATTAATGTAGAGTGTAAAAAAGGAAAAGACTGCATCTGTCCAAGCTACATCAATAACACAAGTCGAGTTCAATCACAAAGTAATATTTAGGAAAACTTGGTAAGTTGAGTAACTTGGTTGGAGTTTGACTACTGGTCTACTTTTGCTATATGTTAAAGGGCCCATATTACGCTATATTCTGATCTGTTATAATGTTGTTTCCTCATCAGAAACATACCTGGAGTTGTGTTTTGTTTTATTCACACATGTTTAACACAAATCCTGGATATTTAGTCTGAGTTCTTCTCTTAAACAGAAAATATTTTGTTCCACCTTGTGATGTCATGCATTAATACAGGAACTGCTCCACTATGTTTTTAAACTCTATGCAACTTTACTAGAATGATTTAGATCATTTCAACCCTGGAATTTGCTGAATTAAAGGTAAAACGTAGCTGTTAACTTGAAAACTACCACTAAATGACATCACAATGTGGAACAGAGAATTTTGAGCTTTGGAGATGTAGACAGATTAAAAATAAAGGATTATTCAAACTTGGGTGAATGAAACAAAATGTAACTCCAGGTATGGTTTTGAGGATGTAACAACATTCTAACATGGCTGTAAGCTCACAGAGTCAATTTTGCGTAATATGGGACTTTTAATGATTTGTATGATCTGTCAGAATCAACACCCTTAGAAAGTTGTTATGTTTAGCCTTATTGAATATTATATTCTTATGTGGCTACACCATACTAGTCTATTTCACTGATTATGTGTACACTCTGAGCACATCTGCCCTGGGGCACAGTGACAGTAATATATGCAGCAGCTACTTAGCCAAACACACAACCACACTATATTCATACACCAGTTCAGACAAAGAAAGTTCTGCAGGTGAGGTTTCTTGCTAGTTTTGCACATTTTTGGTACCCAGCGCACTACTTTATTCTCTTATTTTTCTTCATTGCTATATGTCTTGCCCATTAACAACGCAATATTATGCCACGGTGGAAGCAAGAATAGGAACAAATATTTCCTACATTTATCACTTGGGATAATCAAAACAACAAGCTTAAATGTCTGAGATTTAGAAAGAAGAGACATAAACGTAACAAATAAAATATTAATACAGAGCAAAAAAGTTTATCAAATAATCAAACTTAAAGGCCTTATATTACTCTATTTTCTGATCAATGTTATAATATTTCCTCACCAAAAACATACCTGGAGTTATGTTTTCTTTCATTCACACATGTTTAACACACAGACCCAGCATATTTAGGCTGAATTCTTCTCTCAAACAGAAAACACCCTGTTCCAACTTGTGCTCCACTGTGTTTTTAAACTCCATACACCTTCACTAGAATCATTTGGATAATTTTAGCCCTGGAATTGCCAATTTCTACTGGACTAAAGATAAAAGGTAGCTGGTAATTTGAAAACTACCACCACATGACTTCAAATGGTGGAACAGAGCATTTTGAGCTTTGGAGATGTAGACAGGCTAATAAAAAAGAGTTACTCAAACATGTGTGAATGAAACAAAACAGAACTCCAGGTATGTTTTTGACAAGGTAACAAAATTATAACATCGCTTAAAGCTCACAAGAATCAATTTTGTGTAATATAGCACCTTTAAGACGATTTCCTTGCACGTTAATTAGCAGACACACACACACACACACACACATTATCAAACTAACAATTAAAATTTTACACATAGCCTATATGTTCCCATATGTCATATTCTTCACATGTTATTGTTGCTAGTGCTATACGTTTCCGTGGAGAGGTGTTGTTGCTTTCCTGTTCCTGATTTCCTGTTACTATAATTATATTTTCCATCACCCTCAGTTATTGTGGTTAATTAGCACTGCACACCTTGGCGAAAGCTGCACACCATTACACCACATGTGAAAAAATAGGACTATAAAAACATGAACCAACATATGATGATGCCAGCTAGCCATTTTTGCTGCTTCATACAATGCACCCCATACAAAGGTGACTCACCAGTAAGACTTGAGTGTCCCTAACATTTTACACTATATACAGCGAAGTAGATATAATAGAAAACACATTACGCTTTGTTCATATTTCACTGAGAAATCTATTGCAACTACATCACTTACCAGAAGCTGAGATGTCCTGTACAATAGCCCTTAAATCTCGTCTAATAACTGGCCTATTCCAATTCCACCCCTCTCACTTGCTCCTCCCTTCCCCCAACTGGCAGCCCCTTCACACCAAGCCCCTCCCATTCTTTTCATTATATCCCAGCATCCTCCAGGCGAGCCACAGCCACGCCTCAAACAAATCCCCCAGAGATGGAGGTAGACACTGGTAACTATGGGCAACAACATCCCCGAGGGACCTGTATACTCTCCGACCTCCCTATTGTGAAGATTTGGACTTGATACACTAAAGTGAGACATTTCCTATAGTGTAGTAGTAGTGAGGGTGATTTTTGTTCTCGTAGACTTCTATTTCTATCAAGGATTTGACAGGCATTAATTATTCTACACACAATGTAGCTGAATAATGTCAGAAGAAGACAGCCAGTTCTTATTGTGCTTGAAATATGTATGGCATTCAAAGTTGTGTTTCACAACTGAAACCAGGATATACATCTCAAATAGGTGGAAATTTATGATTTCTGTTCATATGCTGAACTGTTACTTTTATTGTACATAATAGTTTTTTTGGTATTTTATATTTTATATTTTGTATTTTATACTTTTGCTCCACCGGAACAAAATTAGATTCTATCTTTAAGTCTATTTCTAAATTATTATTATTTTTTTTTTTTAGCCATTATCTATTATCTTGTTTTATTGCATGTTCCTTTTTCCTGCTGTTCTCGAACTGTGCGTTGCAACACTGGAATTTCCCCACTGTGGGACTAATAAAGGCATATCTTATCTTATCTTATCTTATTTTATCTTATGAAAACTGATGCTGTGAGTAGCTTTTACGTCATTGGGTTTTAAAAAAAAGTTTATGTATTTATTTATTTTTTTACCATAGATGTTAGAGCTGCTCATCTATGGCAAAAATCTAAATCATCATGATTATTTGGCTCGTAATTTAAATCACTTTTATTTCAAACAATTACTTCTAAACTGTCAAAATGAACCTGTAAAGAAAGTAAATATTTATTTCATTTGATTATTAAAATATGTGTTGTACTTTCCCTCATGTTTTCAAAGGCAGAACCAGCATATAGTAATATATAGTTAATTTTCAGTTTCAACACATTTATAATTGATCAGTGTAATAATTTAAATCCCAGTTTTACATTTGATTAATTGCCAGCTCTAAAAGATGTTTCCTTCTTTGTATCATTTTTAGAATTCCTATTATGAGTCACCCACTGTGCACTGATTTACATATTGAGGTGGTGCCAGGCCTCTTCTGATGCACCTCTCTCATATTTAAAGAAAAACAGTACAAGCTTCAGACTATTGGACTTGAGGCTTAAAATAAATGCTGGATCCCAGAACAGAGTATCTGATCACAATATCATAACTGTCATGATGACAAATTTTGAAGCACAAGATATTGCTGAAGTAAATATAGAAGATAAACAATAATATTGAAACTAATTTATGCCACTGGCACAATAACCCAAGAGCAGATTTAAACCACAAAAACTATTCTAAATGTACAATATTGTTAATAAAAATATGAGCTGCAATAAACATGCAGCAGAATGAAACACTTAGTTTGCATCTGTAATGAGTCATAAAAGTTGTTAATTCAACCTTAATTACTTAAATCTTATCTTCTGACCATCAAAAAATATTGTTCCAGCTTTCATATATTGAACGATAAGCCAATATAGTAATTACACTGAGGCCTGATCATAACATAATATTATAAACATTTCATGATAGTACTACCAGATCACTCAACACAGCAGTCAACCAACCTGGCAGGATTTTCTTTCAGAGGCCACCAACAATGTCATCTCTTCTCATTTTGCAACATAGAAAAGGTGACACGGAGCATATATCGAGGATAAGGACACACTGAGAATCATTTCAGGCTTATACTTAGGGGCTTTACAGGGCCTTTGAATCTACAAGCACTTTTGGATCCCAAGTCAAAAGAAAAGATTTTTGTGATCTTCAGATTGTACAACATATGACTAAAGATTGGGAGGATTTACAAGAGAGGGCACTGTTCCACCTTGCACATAGAGTATTTGTATCTGTGTACACATGGCAGTACTGAACAAATTCATAATAATTGTGTTATTTTACTCAGCTCGTGTGAGTAAGATCCTGTGCCAAATGCCAAACGAAAAGTGGGAATGGCACATATTAGTTAATCTGTACTGACTTTTTTCAGAGTTTCCTGTTTTTAATGCATAGAAAACTCTGTGGTACTGTTTGTCTGGAACACAAATGAGTCCTGACTGAGGGCCAATACTATGCCATTTTCTATTCTATGTTATAATGTTGTTTCCTCATCACAAACATAGCTGGAGTTGTGTGTTGTTTCATTCACACGTTTCACAGCCTAAATAAACAGTATTTGTGTGAGTTCTTCTCTCAAACACAAAACACTGTTCCACCTTGTGATGTCATGTGCTCCACTGTGTTTTAAAGTCGATACACCTTCACTAGAATCATATAGATAATTGAAGACTTTAAATGGCCAATCTCTACTAAACAAAAGGTGCAGCGCAGCTGTTAGCTTGAAAGCTACCACTTCATGACATCACAAGGTGGAACAGAGCATTTTGAGCTTTGGAGTAAACAGACTAATAAAGGGTTACTCAAGCGTGTGTGAATGAAACAAAACACAACTACAAGCATGTTTTATATGAGGTAACAACATAATAACCTGGCTAAAAGCTCACAAGAGTAAAGTTTGTGTAATATAGAACCTTTAAGCAGTTACATTTACTGGTAAAAAGCCTTTTGAAATACACACAGACACATGTACACCCAGCGGTACTACTAGCAACAGTGCTCCAGGCTGCCTGCCCCAGACTCTCCCAATAGACTGCACTGAGGAGCAGCTGGGGAGCCCTTGTGAAGACAGTTCTATTCATGTTGGCCACAAAACACATTGGCTACAGTAAGATAAAGCTTTAAATTAGCCTCAGTCGGCGTTCTTGTTTGGCAGGGAGTGCGTTTGGGCTGTGGTGTACAAGATTAACCACAGAGAAGGAGAGGGCAAGGGCACGAGGACACATCACTGACTGCATTACGAGAATTTTTACTTTTGACCTTCTGTTCACGAATTGGCAGCAGATTTTGATATTTAGGGAGTTTGATATAACTTACAGAGATAACAGCTTAAATAGTATGTCCTCCTGTGTTAATATTCCCTGCAAAGCTATACACAACTACCTGCCTACCTGTTCTAACATTGGTTGTGAATAAAGTGAATTAAAGGTAAATGATTGGCTGTAAAGCAAAACAAAACAAAACCAACAAACAAACAAAACAATGTGAATGGCAAGAAAAGATCCAAGTTGAACAGTGGCAGAGTTGGCAGCATTTTTACTCAGCAACAAGATATATTACTGGTGTTTCCACAATGGTATATAAAGCCCCGACCACCATCCACAAGATAATAATTAATGTAGGGTTTATCAAGTTTTAATAAAATAATGACTATTCTGAATGAGTGGAAAAATGTCATATTCTGATACTTGAAAATGTTTAAAAACCTGCATATATACATTGTTTAGGAAAGTGTACAAGCAGTTTTATGGCTCAAAGGAGTGCTACAAATAATTAGCACTGTTTCATTCTTTGTGAACATAGGAACACTGCAGTTTCTTTGTTTTGTTTTTCTCATTAATACACACACACTACACACAAACACACGCCACACAAAATATTATCCATGTGAAAACATTAAATGGAAACTAGATGAAGTGCGCAGCAGCCTTTTAAACTGGATTATTCACACAGCACTAGTAAATTGTGCATGGTTTGCCGTTTCAAAAAGATTTTATGGATTTTAACAGAAGTTACACAGCTTATTTACGGTGATCAAAAATGACTGAAATGATGTGGAAACTGAAAGTGTGGAACTATCGTAAATTTAACATCGGTCTTTTTGAGGTGTTTCCTATCACACAGTTTTGAAAATATATCAGCGGCTACAAATGTTATTTCAAGTTGGTGACATGGTGGCTGAGGGTCTAGCACTCATGCCTCACAGCTAGAAGGTTCCCAGTTTGACTCCCAAAGTTTATTTCTTCTCTTCTAGTACCCAGAGGGAGTTTCCTGAGTATTCCTCCAGTTTCCCTGTAATATGACCAAGTCTAGCAGCTCCTGACAGGCTTCCCCAGTGATATTAAAGGATTGGTCAACAGTAGTGAACACATTTTCATACAGGGACAAGAAAGGCTAACCTTAGGAAATTTAATTTCAGTATTTAGTAAAATTATAATTTCAGTTCACAATAAAACAGTCTGTCAAATATTATCTTATATTGACAGCTGAGACAAAATAAAAGATAAGTCTGGCTTTTTGCAATTACAGATGTATTGGCCAAACTTCGAACACATAATACATTCTTTATGCTACAATCACAGCTTTATTAACAGTCTTCTAATTTGACTTATTTGAACAAAATAAGTCAATCTTATGCTCCATCCTCCCCTCACTCGTGAACAAGACCGCGAGATACTTGAACTCCTCCACTTGAGGCAAGGACTCTCCACCCACCTGGAGAGGGCAAGCTACCTTTTTCCGGTCAAGAACCATGGCCTCGGATTTGGAGTAGCTGATCCTCATACCAGCCGCTTCACACTCAGCTGTAAACTGCCCCAGTGCATGTTGGAGGTCCCGTCTGATGAAGCCATCAGGACAACATCATCTGCAAACAGCAGAGATGAGATCCTGTGGTCCCCAAATCAGATCCCCTCCGGCCCTTGACTGCGCCTAGAAATTATGTCCATAAATACAATGAACAGAACTGGTGACAAAGGGTAGCCCTGGCTGAGTCCAACATGCGCCGGAAATAGGTCCGACTTACTACTAGCAATGTGAACACAGCTCCTGCTCCGGTCATACAGGGACCAGACAGTCCTTAGCAAAGAGCCCCAGACCCCATACTCCCAGAGCACCCCCCACAGGACCCATGAGGGACACAGTCTTCTCCAGATTCACAAAGCACATGTGGACTGGTTGGGCAAACTCCCATGAACCCTCGAGCACCTGATGGAGAGTATAGAGCTGGTCCAGTGTTCTGCGGCCAGGACGAAAACCACACTGCTCCTCCTGAATCCGAGGTTCGACTATCAGTCAGATTCTTCTCTCCAGTACCCTGGAATAGACCTTACCGGGGAGGCTGAGGAGTGTGATTCCCCAGTAGTTGGAACACACCCTCCAGTCCCCTTCTTAAACAGAGGGACCAGCACCCCAGTCTGCCAGTGCAGAGGCACTGTCCCCGACCGCCACGCGATGTTTCAGAGACGTGTCAGCCAAGACAGCCCCACAACATCCAGAGAATTAAGATAATCAGAGCGAATCTCATCCACCCCCGGAGCCTTGCCACCAAGAGGTTTGCCAACCACCTCAGTGACTTCAGCCAGGTTGATGGACGCGTCCGCCTCTGAGTCCCCACCCTCTGCTTCCTCCTCAGAAGACGTGATGGTGGGATTGAGGAGATCCTCAAAGTATTCCTTCCACCGTCCAACAACATTCCCAGTCGAGATCAACAGCTCTCCACCCGCACCGTAAACAGTGTTGGTGAAGCAACACTGTCGGACGGTTTGCCAGAATTTCTTTGCGGTCGTCCGATAGTACTCCTCCCAAACCCATGTTTTTGCCTCTGTGACCACCCGGGCTGCAGCATGCTTGGCCCGCCGGTACCTGTCAGCTGCCTCAAGAGTCCCACGAGCCAGCAAGGCCCTATAAGACTCCTTTTTCAGCCTAACGGCATCCCTTACTTCCGGGATTCACCATCAGGTTCTGCTGTTCAGCCCATAGGCCGACAAAACAATGAGAGACCTGTCCCCAACTCAAAGGCGCAGGGACGCGACGGCAATGAGGGCAATGAGCAGGCCCACACCTGCCCACCACGGCACCCCGCGGGCAACGCCAGAGAAATGGAGAATCCAGCCCCCCCCAGCGAGGTGACATTCCATGTCCCCAGAGCTAGTCTCCATATCCCCAGAGCCAGTCGTCGAGGCCCCTGCCTTTGACTGCCACCCAAATCTCCATGCACTGGCCTCTTATGGATCCTCCTGCCTGTGGTGGGTCCACGGAAGGATGGCCCCACGTGGCTCCTTCGAGCTGTGCTCAGCCAGGCCCCATGGGGGAAGGCCCGGCCACCAGAGCACCCACCCCAGGCCTGGCTCCAGGGGTGGGCCCCCAGTAACACCAATCCGGGCGACGTAACTGGCCTTGCTGTTTCTTGTCATGGGGGCTTCTGAACCGCTCTTAGTCTGACCCGTCCCCCAGGACCTGTTTGCCTTGGGTGACCCTACCAGGGGCATGAAGCAACCGACAACATTGCTCCCGGGATCATTCAGGCACTCAAACCCCTCCACCATGTTAAGGTGGCGGTTCAAGGAGGGGATGAGTGATAATTCAAACTTTAATCAACACTGTGGACTACAGCTAAAAGGATTGTTGAAAAGAAAACTTTCACATTAGCTTTTAAGTCATTATAATTTTCTTAGAACAGAAAAGTATTGATTTAAACAGCAAATTAATTATAATAGTCCCAACAACAAGAGACTGAAAATGCCCCTTGCTCCCACAAAATCCATAAAAACACATATTAAGGAGCAGTTGTTTTTATATTGCAAGTCCAAAAAGCAATAGATAACAGATTTAATATTATGAGAACCATTATGGCTCTGCAGGGTGCATTAGAGGGCAGTTTGGATTTAATAAGTGGCTGGATCTGTAAAAAGGGGAAATTTTACACCAGTAAGGGGATGTACTGTGTGAGGCTCTGAGGAGAAGTACCAACCACAGAGAGGCATGGGCACGATATGCAAACCCAGAGCAAAATTAGATTAAGTTAAGATACACAAAATGGCTGGCTGAATAAAGATGGTCAGTGTGTGCTTAAAGGAATTACAAGATGTTTGAATGTTTCACAGTAGTGATACTAATACTACAAAGTCACAAAGGGTGGTGATACTTAGGTTAAGTTAGATTGCTTTATTTGTCCTCAAAGGTAAATCCCACGTTTCACATTTCACACTATACACAAGAGACACCTATATAAAATACTTGTCTTTACTTTGGATGTTATGATGTCAGTTGTAATATTGTGGGTTCATCCTTGGGCTAACTTCATCCTCTCAGTGCAGTGTATAGATGCTGCAAACTATAACTTATATCGAACTAAACTTTTAAATTATTGTGGGCTCCAGTCATAACTCCAGAACTGGTCTTTGGCTCTAGCCATTCAGAAAAATGATTAAAGATTCAGTGCCAGATAAAATGTCTTTTTGGCAATGAGAACTTAATAGATTATCGATCGCATCTAATCGTCAGTGATAAGCTTGGATCTTTTTAATGGAGAGGTCCACAACCAAACCTTTGTCAGTAAAAGCATGTTGAGTTTTTTTGTGTAAAATGGCACTGATTCAGATTTTCTGTCATTTATGTTCAAGATATTAATGTTTAAAGCTTTTTTTTGTCTGTTTTTAATGAGGCAAAATTTAATTGAATCACAAATTGTAATTGAGCAATGTCAGTAAAATCTTGTCCAATAACTATTTACAATATGTTTGATATACAGCCACATACCGCACAGACACATTTCTTCATTAAAACTATCTAAATAAACAGTGGATTCACTTGAGCGTGGCACATTATTCTGCTTGTAAATAAAGAATAAAGGCACTATCAGAGGCAGAGAGAGAGAAAATGAGTTCCCTCACAGTCGCCTCATTGAGATTCAGCGTCTGCCTCCCACTTGTCTCCGACCACAACAAGAGCGCTGCACAGGGGACAGGAAGCCCACGAAGAGGAGCTCCGCTGGGGCTGAAGAGAACCAGCCTGCTCCCCCATGTGCCAATGGCCGCCCCCCTCTACAAACCCACATATGCACCCTACACCACAGGACACACCCTCCTCCACCACCCCTGACTGTTGCCATAGCCACCATTTGTTTTTCAGCTCCTGTTGGCTGGGGACAAAGATGGCGGCATGCAGTCACTAAATAAAGATATTTTTTTTATAAACAAAGCTGCTAATCATGTTGTGATGTGACGGGACTATCTAAGCACTTTCTAAGATTTGGTAACAATTAGAAAATAACAAAAATGTTATAAAAGGTTTATGTGTAGATCCTATTATAGTCTGAAAAAAAACAAAAAAAAAAACAAAGCATCATCTTGAATGGACATTTGCACCCTCACCATTGTGTCCAGTCAATTTAAATAGTCAATTTCATAAAATAGTCTAAAGTTTAAATCTGGGGAAGTGAGGTGTGCATTGATTCAAAATATAAATATCTTTAGTTAGAAAATAGATATTGATTGAATTTTGCAAGCTGGTACAGAAATGTGGCAGATTTTTGCTAACAACAGTTTTAAATATGACAAAATAAATAACTTTAAATGTAGCCTAAATAAACCCAACTTAAAACCTAATAGACCCAAACCTAAGTTTTATAATCAGTTAAAGGTTTCCAGAGAATTTCTACATCACTAAATATATCGGCTGTCAGACTTTTAAAAGATCAGACAAGAGTAAAACAGCAAGACTCAAACAGAGAATCGGTCATGACCATTACTGCATCTTTTGTATTATTTTTTTTTTATTTTGAGATGATTCAATAACATTTTTGCAATATCACAAATTATAATTCCTCATAAATCTCTGACAGTTCATTCACATGATTTTCCATCATTTTAACACTAGTGGCAGGCGCACAGTGAGAGGTCGTCCCAGTTTTGAAAGGGAACATGAAACACTAAAGTTTGCCTGGCGACTGGCCCAGCTCCCAAAGAGCTAAACACGACTAAAAGGCCCCACAGGGAGATGGACGATTTCACAAGGTTTAATTGAACCTGTCAACTGAGTTTGGTGCAACCCAAGTGAAAAACCCAGGGAGGGTGAAGGGGCTATGTCAAAATGTAAAATCTGACCGCAGGGACTTGCAGCACTCCACTAGTCATCATGGAGTGAATGTGTATTTGCGTTTAATGACAAACGCAGCATTTTTTTTTTTTTTTTTTTTTGCCTTAAACAGCTTCAAATCACACCCAGAACTGATTATTACTGCAAGAACCAAATGAGACAGAGAGGAGACAGATTAGGGAAATGGTGCTAATTAAAATGGCGGCGATTTGTTTAGTCCACAGATAAATAGTAGCAGCACATGAATCACTGATGTTTATTTATGAAGGCAGATTAGTCACAGGCTGCACAAAAGCTTGGAATGTCTAATGGGGTAAACTTAAAAGAAAATTGTGCATAAAAGTAAAATATAGTTTAAGCTACAAGTTACTGCAGCAGGCACCAAAGAAGTGCACTGAATTTTGTCCTCATAGTACCATTTTGTTTTTGTAAAAAGCATGCCAAAATTGATGAACTTCAACTTTTCAGTATTCTGCCAAAAACACAAAACTCTTTTTCAAACCTTCAATCATGTACAAAAAAATAACAAGTACTTTTCAAAATCCTGACAGTGCCCTGGTGAAATAGAAAAAGGCTAAGCACAAGGGGAGAGGCTCTGTCTATCAAGCCAGAACTACTTAAGTTGTGGGTTTGATTTCCAGTCTCTCAGTTGGTGTTTGCATGTTCTTCTTATGTCTGCATATGCTCAGAATAGCCTATTTCTCCTGACAGGTTACCACAGCGATATTGAGAGATGGGTCAAATGCAAAGGACAATTAAGTAATAAAAATCATGAAAATAAAGTATCCAAATTTAAACTTTACTAGGTCTATTTATATTCAACATTGTGTCACAGGTGTCTATATGTCCACTGTGTAACTTTTGTGGTAGAGGGTCCACCGCCATGGAGATATTATTGCTTTTCCTGGTATGGTCCACAGTATGACATTTCATGGTAACAGGCAAATAACGCCACCAGACCAGGTTATCGTTCAGATCTGTGGAGATGTTATGCTGCTTACAGAATGAATGCGTGTTTTCATTGAACTTATGAGAAATAAAAACACCTGTAATTGTATTGAATGTAAGATTTAAGTTTAAAGTCATACTAAGCAATATCATCATCATGGAGACAAACAATTGGCAAACTCTCCACCACAAAACTTACAGAGTACACTTTTAACAAGAAATAGATTATTTTTAGGATTTATAGAACTTTTATTACTTCATGATATGACATTTGAAGACCGCCTCAAATTTAAGCAAACACTTTAACTCTGCTACAATGTCTGAGTCAAATGGACAAAGCTTCACCTGGATTGTGTCATTTGTCCTGAGCTGTCGCCTGGAGAGTCTGGAGATGAGGGAATGAATTGCTATGGCGACACAAAGCCTGAGATCTCGCCTTTGAAAGACCTTTTGAAATCCATCTATCAGCCTATTTCCACTTCTCTAAAAATCATTCTGTCTCTGGCTTTTCAACCCATGGCCTTTATTAACTTTTAATCAGTGCCAGCGTTTTGGCCTGTCCACTTTCCACTTTCACTTCCTTTCAAAAATGAACAAAGATACTGAAAACTTGCTTATCAGGTGACCTATCAAGGGTTCTCAATCAGAGTTACAGGTACAACTGGTGGTACATGGACATCTTTGAATGGTACTTGCTGTCTTGAAAATTTAGACATGACTGGGTTTTAATTAGAGTTGGTTTTATTTATGGTTGTATGTGCTTTGAATACTATTTAAAGGTGCACTGCACAACTTTGAGGTGGAGGGTCTGCTACCTACTTATCTCCATGGAGATGTTATTACTTTGCCTGGAATGAGCTATGGTATGATTAAACATATCCAACTAGCATTTATTAATTATAGGTGTTTCTATTGCTAAAAAAACAATAATTCTCTCTGTAAATAGGGGTGACTCTCCACAGATCTGAATGTAGCATTGTAATGTAGCATAGTTATTGTAACCTGCTTGTCTCTCTTGCGATAGATAAGTTTAATCTACACTGTGGAACATTCAAGACAAAGCATAAACATTCCCATAGAGACAAACAGGTGGTGGACCCTTCACTACAAAAGTTACACAGTGCACCTTTTAAAGGTTGTAGACAGGATTTTCCAAGGAAGGAGAAATCCAGCGACTGTTTGTCCTTTTTCAAATGTTGCGCATGCATTTGTAATCCCAGCGAGGTAGCCTTGTTATCTATTGGCTAATGTTTATCTGGCCCCACCACGTCCACAGTTGAAGGATTTTCATTCTTTTTTTTTGGTCATCATAATTACAAGGTTGCTGCATCTCTATAATGCTATCATTGACTATCTGAAACAAAAAAAACAAAAAAAATCCATACAACCTTTAAGTGCAGGATGATGAGTTTGTCATTTGTCCCTTTATTCTGCCTTTTCACATACAAATATACTGTATATAGTTAATGTACTAGTACTAAGTTTTGTGAGCTTGTGGTGTGAGTTCTGTTTGGGTCAGATCATAGCAATACTCAATATTTTTGACACCTCTTTTTTGCCATATTTCCTCTGATTAGATCCATGTTTGATCACAGTTTAGTCCTACCGTTGACTTGGTTTGATCTTGTTCTAGTTCTGGTTTAGTCCCGGTCTAGTTCAGGTTTAGTTCCAGGTTTAGTCCCAGTGTATTCTACAGTTTCATGTGCAAAGTTTAGGCGTTGTATCCTGAGTATATTCTTGTTTGAAAAGTTTGCAGACTGATTTATAGGTGAAAAAAAGCAATAAGGTCTTTATTATGAATGCACACATTTGTTCAGAACAATCTGCTGCAGTATCGCCTTCTCTTAGAGTCCACTCAGGTATCAGAGTCTGAAAATAGCCCATACTCATACTCCCACAAAGCTGTCTTCACACTGACACTATCCCCAGAAAAATGCTAATAATATTCATTGGATGCAGTAGCGGTCATTGTATTCAGGGGCTGCACTGAACGAAGGAGGCAATATTGGGGCGCAGAATATCCTCTTATCTCACTATGGGACAGACTCACTGAGCAGTAACAGGCAACGCACTATTGGCAGTTTGGAAGCAATAGCAGGAAATCATTTCTGCACAATTGCACTGGTCTTTGGTGAAATGAAAAAGGCGGTCAATAAACACGTTTTTATTTCTTGTTTTGAAATAGTATAAGTTTTAGACGTAAGTCGTGGCTTTTGATGAATGACTGGTTCAGAAAACGTTTTATAGATCAATCACACAGTATTGGCAGTACTGTGTGATTGATTGGAAATGAAAATAGGTAACAAGAGCACATAATGAGTAAAACTTTATCTTATTATGAATTAAGTCATTGTTCATGCTTTCTTAAGGCTAATTAAAGCCTTAGTAAAGTGTAGTTATTATACACTAGTACCTTTGTGAAATTATTCTCGACTTACCCAAATATGGTAAGCAACCTAGAGTAAAAGACTTGAGCTAAAATCATTACCACTGAAATGGAGGCCATGAAGAACCTGTGATAACCAGTTGCCAGTCAAAGCCTAAATCCCTGACACGTGCCCATTACAAAAGTGACTGAGAGAATGGGCACAGGGCTGGGCAGGCATGTGGATGTTTGTGTGGTTTGGGTATCACTGTTGGCCAGACGACAGGGAGCAGTAATATCACAAACACTGGACACTATAGGCTGCACAGAAAGGCTGCACCGTCTCTGACCAAAACAAAAGACCTGGTTTTGATGGCCAGCCTTTGGCATTGTGCTGCACAGACACTTTCATTATCAGTGCATGAATGTGTCTCTCACCTGTAAGACAAATCTGCCCACATCTGTTTTGGTGAAGCAATGATTTAATGGTGAGACAGAGGCTATATTTACCCCCTTAACAATATTATTACTGTCCAATCCTGCAATAATAATGCCTTGCTTTTATTATTGCATTATTTAAGTGCCTTTCAAGATTCTCAAAGGGCTTTAATTTTTTTGTTGCTCATCGAGATCAGACAAATATAGATAAGAGGGTCAGGTGTTACGGGCTATGTATATTAGTTTGCTATAGATTAAATTTATCTACTCAAAAGACAAGATAAGAATTGTTTAAAAACAATTACACAATTACCTAGTTACTAGTAGGTCTGCTAGTAGAATCTCTTTATAAAGACCTCCACACTTTGTAGTGCCCTAAGGGACACTGAGGGCATTCGAAAGCTGTGGAGCGATGGCCTGGAAGGCCCTGTCTCCCATGGTGGACAACTTGGTCCTGGATTGGTGGAGGCAGTAGAGGAGGGTTAAAGGAGGGTATGGCTTTACATTGCCTAATTCATTTATTTTCCACACTACTGATGCTACAGTCGCACTGGGGCTGACTGACAGAAACATGGCTGCTAATTGTGCCAATATGTGCCAACAGCATTTCTAACCATCACCAGTCACTCACAGCACATTCATACACAGGCGAGGTGGGAGGAAGTCTTACCAAGGATCTAACGTCAATATTCACCTGTCCAAGCTGGTTGTGGAATCGAGTCCAAGTCAGACAGTGCAAAACGTCTCTCCAGTGCCCCATGGTTTAGTGGTGCACATGATGAGAATTTGGGTGTGCCCTGTCGTTTTGAGCCCTGCAGGCAATTAGTCCATTACCATAAAAGGTCCATGATGTATTCTGATATGTTAAAAAATACAGTAATGTCTGCAATATCTTCAACAGCTTATCTTCTCTTAGAGACAAAAAGTAATTTGACAATCTGTCAAATTTAAATCTATGTTAATGAGTTTTGGGACTGCTTCAGATGGGAGACAATAATGATTGGAGCATGTGCAGTTTGACAGGGGATGCAGGCCTGCTGTGTAATAATGCATGATTCAAAGCTATTTTAAGATTGCGGATTGCTAAACCTAGATTTCTTCAGGGAAATCGCTCTCTCACACATTGCATTGTGGAAACTGTGCCAGGCAGGAACACTAAGTGCTGGTTTGGTAATGAGGCTGGGTCTGTCTGCAGTACCAAGACAAGGGGCTTGGCGTTCACACAAGCAAAGCTGGTTTGGTTTGTCCTGGTTATAACACTTAGGACTGATTAGTGACATCTTTGCCATGGCTAAATTTATCTGTGAAATTTCTCAAACCGATTCTGCTAAATGTTCTTTCTTTTTCTTTCATTATTTAATTTGTTTGTCCTTTTTTTTTTTTTTAACAATTTAGTCCTCATTTATATTATGCTATTTTCTAGTCTCTGTTATAATGTTCTTTCCTCATCAAAAACACACTTCACCTGGAGTTGTATTTTGTTTTATTCACACAGGTTTAACACACAAACCCTGCATATTTATAGGCTGAATTTTTAGGCTGAGTTTTTCTCTCATTCTATTCTGTAATGTGGTAATACAGGAAGTGCTCCACTGTGTTTTAAACTCCATACACATTCAATAGAATCATTTGGATAATTTCAACCCTGGAATTGCCAATCTCACCTGAACTAAAGCAAAAGGTAGCTGTTAACTGAAAAACTAACACTTGAGCTGAGATGTAGACAGTCTAATAAAAAAGGATTACTCAATCATGTGTGAATGAAACAAATACAACATTTTAACATGGCTTTAAGCTCACAAAAGTAAGTTTCCAAAAGGCTATTGAACACAAAAACATTTACTCTCACATCAGTTTGATAATTTATATAGATTGTGTGGGAATAGTATCTGCTGTGCCACACCACCCAAATATGATTTAATGATCTGTATATTAATTCATCAGCATGTTGGAAGTCAAGGGTCAAGTCTTATTTAATATTTGCAAAATTAATGTTGTCATAATTTACAAAAAAAATGCATGCTGTCAAGCTGCAAATCACTGCCTATTATGCTAGGACTGCCTCAGTGTAGAAGAGAGATAAACTTGTATACAAAATGAAGTTAATAAAAGTCTAATGGGCACAATGTAAAAATGTCAATGGTATATATAATTCACAGCTGCAGTATACAGCCCTCGCATCAGTATGCACAAACTGCTCTTTGAAGGGAAGGGCACTCATGAGGACAACTGAATCAATGCCAATGATGGAGCAGTGGAGATACACAAGCTGACATATTTCATTGTAGATGCTGAGTAGTGATTTCTGAGTCCTGGGGGACGAAGCCAGAACTCATAAGAGACAGTATAAGAAGTGACGTGAGACTGACGCGAATCAACGGACCTCGCTAACTGCAAACAGGACAGATCCTACAAAGGCACAAAGCTGGATTATTACAGCTACCACTCAAATCCTGTTACATCACGTGGAATCTGCTCCTCATCGCTGCCATAAATCTACTCAA
Organism: Taenioides sp. WSHXM2023; assembly: GCA_029959045.1. Lineage (NCBI taxonomy): Eukaryota > Metazoa > Chordata > Actinopteri > Gobiiformes > Gobiidae > Taenioides > Taenioides sp. WSHXM2023. The sequence goes on from CM057091.1 coordinate 14,339,727, forward strand.
AAACATTCTCACACGCGTAGTGGTGGAAACAGTTCTGATTCTGAAAATGTGTACTCAAGTAAAAGTACAATTAAGGCTATGTATGTACTAAAGTGTACTAAATTCAAGCACAAATACTGCTGCCAAAAGGTGCATTGCGCAACTTTTTTGGGGGAGGGTCTGTCACCTGCTTCTGTCCACAAAGAAGCTTTAGCTTTGCCTGGAATGTTCCACAGTATGCCATTAAACAGCTCTATTTACATTTATTCAATTACAGGTGGTTTTATAGCTCAAAAATACCTAGAAAAACAGGCATTCTGACTGTGAGTGGGGTTGCCTCTCCAAAGACCTGACCTGTAACTTGGTCTGGTTTGGTCTCCATGAAGATAAAAAAGAAACAAAAGCAAAAACATCTCCATGGAGAAAAGCACAGTTTTTACACAATTCACACAATTTTAGAAGCATTTTAGCTCAGTCTTTTATACAAAACTTGATTCAAAGCAGTTTAAAGCTGAACTGAGTTGTTTTAAACTCGATCTGCATATTCTCTGAGCTGGGACTTGGGCTGTACTGAGTAACTCCTGTTAAATTTATAGCAAATCACAATTATACAGCTAGAATACGTGTAAGTACAAAATTATTGTACAAAATTACCAAAAAAATTTTTACAAATAGCCCCAGAAAAGTTACTTTCCACTCCTAGTAAGGGGCAAGGCCAGAGTAAAAAGATGGCTTGTACTTAGACTCAAGGCGTCTGTTATCGACCTCACAGAGTTAATGAAGTAGTGACATTATCATCACGAGGTACCGGTCAGGCACTAATGAACCACTGCAACTGCTTCTTTGCTCTCACATTTCAAATTCAATGAGATTTAAACTTTTCAGACCTAATCTTTTGTTTCTCTTGTTTTAAAGTAATCCATATTTAGGTTAGGATTTAAGGAAGTAATGTTAAGTTAAGTTAAGTTACTTAGATAAAATCAAACTTGAATTTACCTGGTTTAGTTCAGATTTAGGGTGCATTCAGAATACACTTCAGGATCTGTTTTCCTGAATAATCCAATGCGTTTGAACTGAGATTGATAATGGGACAAATAAATTATAGAAGCAAAATGTTTTTATAATCAATTATGATCACATGAAATACCAAAGTCAAGGAAAACAAAATAGGCCAACTTTGACTCAGGTCCCCTTTAAGTTTAGCTTCAACCCTGTGAGACCCAAATATGGAGAACAATTGCCTCTCAGATATATTCAGGGTGTTATTGTTAATTAGTTAAGCTGTACTCCATATTATCACTTTGCAAAGGCAAAAATCAGCTAAACTAATGTTATGATATCTGATAAGATAGATACTGGGGAATCTACATCATCAGAGATTTTATTTTGTTTAAGTGCTCTGACAAATTTTGACTTTGTACATTCATGGTGAAAACTATGAATTTGGTTTGTCTAATATCATACCATCTTTATTCCGTGTCTGTGGTGTCTCATTTTGATGGTTTATAAGTTGCGAGTGGCTGTATTCATGTCTCCTTCCTTTTCATCTTCAAAGGGTTTAATCAGAATAAGTGTGGATTGGATTCAAAAGTGCTGCTGCTGCTGCTGCTGCTGCTGAGCCTGTGCCGATACTTGAAGCATCACTGTTGTATCAATGAGAGTGATGACGAGGCGACATATCAACAGCTATTTTTGAGGATGGTCACAGAACACTCATAGAACACTCATGTGAGGGGCCCAGGTGGTCAGCTGAGTGCTGTTGAGTCATAAAATGGGATCTGCAGCCATTTTGAAGCAGGAAAAGACCCCGCCCAACCATCACTAAGAAATTTATTTCAGCAGTGTAGGAGTGTAAAATATCAATGACCAAGAAACTAATCAATACTAAAAGTTATAAAAAAATCACATAAATAAAATCTTAGTATTGTGTACACTTCATGTCAGTACGCAATCGAGAGCATCAGTGCCAGTGAAATGCTGATTTAGACCTGGTTTAGTTCTGGGTTAGTCTTGGTTTGCCATGGTTTTGTACTTGTTGGTTCATAACTGGCTTAATCCTGATATGTCATAGGAAGGTTTAGTCTTGATCTTGCTAAAATATTCTAGGCTAGAACTTTTTAAATCCTGGTTTAGTCTAGGCCTGTCTCAATAACAACTTTTGAAGTGCGATTTATTTCTGGAAAAAAATATAGACAATGAACGATAATATATAGAAATAAATTTATGCCACACAATTACCCCAGAGCACAGTTAACCCACAAAAAATGTTCTAAACGTGCAATATTGTTAAAAAAAAAGAAAAAAAAAAAGAGCTGCAATAAATAAATAGCAGAATGAAACATTACAGTACTTGCATCTGTTCATCATATAGAGAAAAAAAATCCCAGTAGTTTAAAGAAACTGTACACACAATAAATATTGAGACCCAAAATATATTGTTTCAGATTTCATATACTGAACACTAAGTTGATATAGCAATTATCATGACAGGCCTAGTTTAGTCCCCATGATGACTCTTAATACATACATGTTCCTGGTTTAGATGTGAAAATAAGTCAAAATTTAGGGTAATTTTAGTTTGCTAACTTTAAGGTGCTAACTTTACACATAAAATATATTTGGGAATTCTTGAAAGTATCATTCCTTTAATCAGCATAGGGTTGCCACTAAACCAAACTAAAGTGATTTGTTGTACATGCTTTTTATGGGAAACCAAGATTTTCAAGTGAATGCAAAGGCAACAATGACTGCAAGGTAAATATGTTGACATACACACTAAATATAATAAAATACACCAATGTACTTTTCACTTATCCTGTTTTTGTACCACATTATTGTACCACCACAGCAGATGAATATTGCAGTATGGGATTAATAAATGATGTGTGGTGCCAGCGTTAAAAGGCTCACACGGCTCTGGATGGTTTCGTGTTGTTTTTGAGTCCTCTCTTCGTCACTACAGTATGCCTTCAGTCTGCTGTTCCCATGATGCACTTCTCTCTCTCTACTCCTACAGCTCGCAATCTGCTCACTCACACTCACCCGCGTTTTATACTTCAGTTTCACAGTTGTATTTGAATTAACGATTTATATAATGTACAGTATATTCTAATGTATTCTTGTCTGAAGTGAGAGCTCTGGAGTCTTGCACATTTGACAGATAAGACGTATTAACTAATTGTACAGAAAACCGCTAAGATTCAAGGACATGTTCTTCCTCTTATGACCAAGTTCAAAGTGAGCCATGTTCCTTTTATTGCTGTGCCACTTGAGGACAGAGATCACAAACATCCAGTACATCCAACAGCAATGATAAAGCCTCTGAAAACACAGTTGTCGTAAAACATAAAATAAATAACTTATTGAAATGAAATTAATTAAAGTAAAGACTACCCAATTAGTTTTACCTCTAGAACACTTCAGTTTGTGGTGTTGCTTTAATATTTATTATATCTCAAAATAGCATTGAGACACAAACCTCTAGTTTTCTAAAAGCAGAAGTGTCCTCCAGTGAAGTGTTAAATTCTTTAATCTTTATTAATTTTAGCACAAAATGCCACAGATACACAATTGGACAGTAATGACGTGTGGTCGCCGAGTGCTTTTGTGCACAGAGCCTATTTCGTTCAGTCTAACCTGAATTACAATAGTTGAGGTATAGTTTAAGTACACATTTGTCCACTGCATTAGACTCATCCTTCAATGCTGCAGGAGCAACCTGTTAAAAGCTGTTAGAAGACCTGTTAGAAGTCTTGCTCAACATCTCCAGATGGTCAGGACTACATTAGCTGAGGATTTTATCTATTGTTCATAATGTGCATGGGTTGATGTAGGAAACCCACCCGGACACAGGGAGAAAACATCCAGGCCTGCGAATCAAACCCTTTCTTGCTGTGAGGCGAGAGCTTGCCACTCAACAAATGTGTCACCATGGACACAGTATATCCACATTTCAGCACTACACAGCAAACGCCAAATCAAACGCCAAAACAAACGCCAAATCAAATGCTAAATCATAAGCTGGCACACAAAATTTTAGAAAAGGAAAAGCGGTTATCAAGTGTTATTATAATGTATTTAAAATGTGTATAACATTATTCAAATTTAATCATTATGAACTACATCTGCCATCTGCAACACCATTTTTGGTCCCCAGTCACCTATGCTGCTTGCTGTTCTTTCCATTTCTCATATGTACAAAAGCATGTTTTTCCTTCTACTGCTATAAATACCTCCTTTAGTAATCTCTACTTTAATAATGTACTAAAACACCGTAGCGGTAACTCACTGATATCTGTGGGATGCAACGCAGCTCTCCTGTTGGCTCCAGGCGACGACCTAAAAAACAGAGAGAATGAAACTGAGCGCTGACAGATGAAAGATGAAGTGGGGAGCACACGGAGCATGAGCTTTGATCTTTGGGCGTGTGACAGTGAGCAGAAAGTAACAGGGCCTTTAGAGAGGAGAAACAGGTCAGTGATGAGCTACAGGAAAGGACAGACAACTAACCAAACAAAAGGATGATCTGAGGTTTAAAAATGTCCTGATTTCCTTATTTTTTCATGATAATAAGTTACCTAACAAATCATGCATTTATCCAGTTGGCTAATCCTTCTGCCCATACCCGTCATAACTTTGGGAGATCATACCAGGTCCAAGACTAACCCTACACATTTTGTATAGAATAAGAGATCACTATAATCTTGACTGGCCAAACTACTATCAAAATGTTGTGGAAAAACAAACATTCTGTTCTAATATTTTTAAAGCATGGACTTGTTGTGGATTTTTATACAAAAACTGAAATAATATGTGTTTAAATCATTTTGCCAGTGACCCCAGAAAAACACAGTCATAAGCCTCAGCTGTATCATCCTCTCTGACAGCAGGGCCTCACCATCTGGCACCAACTCCAGGCCGAGTGTCACATGTCACATGATGTCATCGTGGCGACCCGAGTCTGACACACCCGAGGCAGAAGCACAGCCACCAGAAACACTGTTCATCTGTCAGCGGGAGGGCTCTGTGTTCTCCCGCTGGAGCACTGAGGAGCCAAATTATGAGAGGAGTTTTTATATAATGCCAGTAGCAAAGGAGAGAAAATATCTTCTTTTGTTGGATTTTTGAGAAAAATCGTTACAAAAATAGTGAACAGAGAATGAAATGGCACTTTCAAATTGATCAAATTGTTCATGACAAAACCTTCTCACACTCTGAGCTTAGTATAAGATTGTGAGATGGAATTACATTTTCCTATTTACAATGTAAAATTTCCTTCAATGTCTTAAATAGACGCTAACACTAATTCAGAGTAATTGAGCACAACACAGTAGATTTCAGTCTGCTGCTACAGCTGTCGATAGTTTTACTCACACAGAGCCCAGAGGCCCAGTCCCACAGGTCTCCTCACACTGCAGCACACTGCAGATAAAAAAAAAAAAAACAACACTTATGCACAACACAGGCTACGGCACAGCCAGACACTGCTTCTGGCTTTCAGGGATTCTGGGGATAATATAATCGTTTGAACATGCAAGAATTCATTTTTAACATAAGTAACAAAAATAGAAAACCAAGGATATACTTCACTTGTCTTAATTCTTACTGTTATCATTGTATTATAATTGTCTTGTACTGGTATCATTGTCAATTCCTGAATATTGTGATTGTGAGATCACTGAAAATGAGGGTTATTGTCAAATGAAAAAGAAAAACTCTTCTTTTGAAGGCGTATTGTGATTGTGCTTCATATGAGTGTTTAATAGGACCAAACTGGCAGTAACAAAACATCCATTTTTGTGCATTATCTTGATAGTTTCAGAATACATCAGGAATTTGCTAAAATGTGCCTGTAAATGTTCTGGTTAGGCCTGTAACGACAACAGATTTTGCTGGATGATTAATTGACAAAGAAATTATTGCGATAAATGATAATATTGACATTTTGAGACCATTTTCAACTAATATAATGACAAAGGAATAAAAATGCAAATACACCCTTTCCAAGATCAATAAACTTTACTTTCTAAAGAACATTTAACACAGGAACTGCAAGACAACCAAAAACAGTAAGCCTAAATAAAATAGACTTATGTAGTCTTGCTTACAGCAAGGACTTGTTAACAAAAAATGCACTTGAATAAACCATTATTGAACCAAACACAACCAAATCAATATATAAAACTGATTATTAAGTCTCTGTACCAAAATTGCCCTTAAAAAGTTATTTTAGTCATTGATTTACTTTGGAATATTGTGGCCCCTCTCTCTGTGAGCCTCACAATTTTGGGCTTAAAATGTTCGTATTAACTCACTCTACTTGATCCTATTTCGCTATTTTGTCCGTCAAAAAAAATCCTATTCACAATACAGAGCCTGGTTCCAGATTCGCCCCTGTAACCGCAGCATCACGAGCGTCACTTGAGCGGCGCTGAACGCTGTGGGTGACGTCACACTCGCTTAGTCACCTCTTTATTATCATAAATATTAATAATATTATTACTATTTAGGGCAAAAAGAGAAATTTAATTTGTCAACTGGACAGAGTTTATTTGGTCGAATACGTTTCGCAGCTCATCCAAGCCGCTTCTTCAGTTCTGGTGAGACGCTGGCGGACACTGCCTTATATCTATCTGAAGGGAGGCGCTAATTGCAATGAAATTACTCTGAGACAACACATATTTGCTTACAGTTTCTGTTAGTTAGGTGGGTCTATTCAATATGGAGTGGGAGTGGGGTTGTATTTAGCATAACCATTCAGGGCCATGATGGGTGTTTTCACACCTCTGGACATGTCCTGGCTCGTCCCGTTGTTTTCTCTGTTTGTTTTGATTTAGGTTTGAGGATAGAGTTATAGATGGGAGACAAATGATGTCCGAGACCTCCATTTCTGTTCAAGGAAGGATTCTCTTTCTTGACAAAAATAGCTTCTTTAACTCCCCTCTCAAACCAGTTCTTTTCTCTGGCCAGGATCTGGACCTCGCTGTCCTCAAAGGAGTGGCCTGTGGCTTTTAGGTGGAGATGTACGGCAGATTGCGGCCCATTCTGATTTTCCCGTCTGTGTTGATACATTCGTTTGAAAAGTGGCTGTTTTGTTTCTCCAATGTAGCGCTCACTGCAGTCTTCACTACACTGAATGGAGTAGACCACATTGGTTTGTTTGTGGGAGAGAGAGAAAGAGAGAGAGAGAGAGAGACGAGGAAAACAAACAAGCAGGCAAATAGAAAGTATCGTGGCCGGAAAAGTTATCGCGCTTGTTAAAAGTTATCATGCCGTTAATTGATTTATTGATTATCGTTACAGGCCTAGTTCTGGTTGATGTTCAGCTATCGCACATCTATTGTAAACGTCTCTTTTTGCTGTAATTTTTATTGTTTCATTTATAGACAATATACTCAATAGTCTAATTTTGCATATCTCCAGAACAACATTTGCAATATTATCAAATTTTCGATATAGCTCTACACATCAAGTAAAAAACCAACAAAAGACCTGAGAACGAAGCAGGTGTGAAAGTACTTCTGATCTCAAGGTACAACTTCTTACACTTACTTTTTTTTTTCTTTTTTTATTATCCTTTATTATCCCTATAGGGAAATTATCCTCTGCATTTCACCCATCCTTTCAGGAGCAGTGGGAAGCACATGAAGGCGCCCGGGGACCCATCTCCATGATCTTGTTGCGAGGCTTTGGTCAGGACCTAAGCTGGAGGATTTTTACCTATGGAGCATGTTTTTGGGTTGATGGGGGAAAACGGAGTGTCCGGAGGAAACCCACCCAGACACCGGAAGAACATGCAAAGTCCACACAGAAAGGCCCGGGCAACCTGGGGATCAAACCCGGAACCTTGTGTTGATAATGAAATGTAATGTCATTTCATACCACACACAGTCTAACACACCTGCCCATTCTGCACTCAGACCTGATCACCACAGAAAAATCCATCCATATTGATCTTTCCTGCCCCGAGCTCCTCCAGGCCTGCTCTACACTTCTCCCTGCATAAGCTGTTCCCCTGTATTTTACACCCTGTCAACATTTTACAAGGCAGTGCGCTGGCGTACTGTTGTGCCCCCGTGTCCCATAGCAATAACTAAACTCTGTATTCTGAATCACACACCCACGACAACTCCACATTGAAGAATAAGTAAAAAATATGATCTCTTTGAAGAGGCACAGATAAACAAGCACCCAGTTGCGAGCAGTGAGGTTAGACTGTCCTGACTTAAAGCGTAACTCTTAAAAACAACATTCACATGATTAGGAGTAATATTATAAAGCTAAAAGGCAAGATGAGTGGCAGATTAGTGCTGGAACCGACTGAGACTCTGGGCAGCAAGAAAACATGTTGACAAGTTGATAAGTTACAAAATAACAAGAAAAAAAGTAAAGATTTTGAGTTTGAAATTGATTCAATTGTGTAGAGCGTGTCTTTGAGTTGTGTTCCTCATCTGAAGTTGACACCAAATGGAATGAGGACGGCAAAACAGATCAAATTTTGGATTAACATTCAGGTCATGTTTCTGTTCCAAAAGTGTAAACCATTGATTAGTCCAGTGAGAAGTGTTTTCTGAAAGTGCAGTAATATTTGGGACTCAATATTTATCTTGAGTACTTTTTCTTTGTACTAGTGGGAAGCATTTTATTATTCTTGTAGTACAAGATAGCTGGTCGAATAAATGACTTCTATGGCAAACGACAGAGGGTGAAAATCCTCTTGAGATTGAGAAATTTGAGATGATCCAACCATAGCCGCTAACTGTAGCATGTGTCTCTCAAATTTGGAAGACATTTTCTCTTGAAAATTCTCGTAACATTCGGAACAAAATATATAACTTCTTATAACTGAGATAAATAATAGTTTAGTGCTTTGATTATTGTCTCTAAAACTTTTTTCTCTATCCGTTGTTGTTTTTGTTTTATTTTTATATATATATTTATATGTTGTTTTTCCCCTTTTTAACATATAAGCAGCCATGTTTGGGGTTGACACTAACAAACCATGTGTCTCTTTGTTAATAAACCTGTCAATCACGGGAAGACGGGATACGGCTCCAGATTCACTCATCTTTGTAAAGTGTTGTCAAAGCGTGTGGTTCTGGCTGGTCAGGTAACATTATATTATACTTACAGGCACTATTTCCCTGTGAAAATGCATTAAGTTCTGAGTCAAATTCATTATCTATTCTGTTCAGGAGCTTCTATTAATTCTCTCATCAGTATTCATGATCAAGCCTGTGCTCACGCAGAGGTCAGCAGCACAGATCTGGTTTGGTGCGTACGGCGAAGTGAAAAGCTGTTTGCTCAGTTCACTGCTGAGGTGTAGGGCTTTATCTTTGACCTTTGGAAAACCCTCAGCACAAATGAGGCGAATCTGTATTTTAGAACAATGTGTGTAAAAAAGGTAATTAATAATAGCAATATTAGTTCTGTTTGCAGACGCTGGCAGTTATAGGGGAAAATATGGAGCGAATTCCAAATTAGGAATAGGAATTTACAGATAAAATAGCGAAAAAAATTAGCCACCTGACAGCAGAAGTTACAGAGACAGGGACTACGTTTTCTTAATACAAAATTAATTGGAGCCGAAGTCAAGCGTGACCATGCTCACTTCCTATTTGAAACATGGTGGCCAGCGGGTTATCTATGTCCATTTATTTATACAGTCTATGGATTGAGTCAGATGAAAAATAGTGCGATGTGAGCATGAGAACTTAATGTATACTTTATATAATGTTTTATTGTCTAGCAGGGCTGTAAAAAATAATACCTAGATACTAATCAATACTAAAACTATTATCAAAAATAGACACACATTTGAGCAAGTATACAGGGAAAAAAATCACATGATTTTGAAATCGGTATCAAGTATCTTTTCTAATATCATTATCATATTATTTTGGTGCTCATATTCCAAACAAAGCACCAAAAACTAAAATGAGATGTAAATAATAAGTAATATATGTATTAATTTTGTGGCAAATCAAACAATAAACTCAAACAAGAGTAAAGTTGAAAGTGGGGAATGAATTCTAAATACTGTAATATAATTTAATTTAAACAGTACAGAAGTAATTATAGTTATATAATGATAAAACTAATAACCAAATAATGTTCTTCAAAACTGCAAAATTAACTTTCACAATTAAATGATGTGGCCATGGGCAAGAGGCACTTGCAGACTACTAAACATGTCTGTGCAGTTTTATTGCTGTTGGTTTTTATGAATAAGCAAAATGCATTCATATCTCAGGAGTGTCATCAGAAACTCCAACCTTCACATTTAATAAGGAAAACGCACTGTAACTGGAAGCATTTTGTTATTTTATGTAATATATACTGTAGATTTTATAGATATGCTGTAGATGGTTGAATAAGTAACTCCCATAGCTCCATAACTATAAAGTGTTTTGTTCACCTATTGCAGCTCAAGTTATTTTAATGATACTGTACATTTTGAAAATAGTTTTTCTGTGAATATTCAGTTTCAGGGTTATTGCATCAGTGACATAAAGTAGTTTCAGTCATTTTTATTTTTGGTATTTTCAGCACTTCAAAATGCTCATGAGAGGCCTAAGTGCACCATACGAAGATAAAACTTTGGCCAGGGTCATATCTGAGACGTAATATTGTGCATTAGATGTTGCCTGACCAGCCAGTCCCATCTACATTTACATTTCACATTTAATAGGGAACACACACTGTAACCTGGGGCTGTTTGTACACACACAAATTCAATAAGTACAAATCCAACCCTGCTTGATAATGGATGCCTATTGACATGCATGTAAAGACCTTCATTACCACTGCCACACAGCTCACCGCAGCCAGCCTCATTGACTCCTCTGTTGATTATCATTAAAGTGTGATTACAAAACACCTCTTTGTGAATCCAACCTGCAGATAATTACCTGACAAATACCAAACATGAAATTTATATTCATAACCTGGTAGTTATGAAGCTACAATCTGGAACCTCTATACCACCTCAGTGTCAAAAGATGAATGCCAAATCACAGAAAAGGGCTAAAAGGTGCATTGTGTAACTTTTCTGGTGGAGGGTCCGTCACCTGCTTGTTTTTGTATGGAAATGTCATTGCTCTGCCTAGAATGTTTCACAGTATGACATTAAACAGCTGTACCTCACATTTATTCAATTACAGCTCAAAAATATCTAAAAAAAACAGGCATTCTGACTGTGAGCGTGGCAGCCTCTCCACAGATCTGACCTGCAACTTGGTCTGGTTTGGTCTCCATGAACATAGAAAGGTTCGATACCATACTGTGAAACATTCCAGACAAAGCAATAACATTTCCATGGAGAAAAGGATTTGACGGACCCTCCACCAGAAAAGTTACACAATGCACCTTTAATGCTCAATATCAGTTTCAGTACCACACTGATAATAAACAACATACATAAAAACATACAATAGAATGTAATTAATAGCACAGAATAAATGGGTTTAATATATATTTTTTCAGTTTCAAATGAGTATCTGGATTCAGTACAAGTTTTAGTACTGAATATTTTCTTGACACCCAATACCACCTAAAAGCAAATGACAACCGCAAATAGCACATTAAAGATGATCTGATTAGAGCTGTAGGCCTTTAGTCGTTTAGTATTAGTCAATTAATCACTTTATTGAGTTTATAAGGATTTATATGGGACGTCAGAAAGGAGATGTCAGTGAGTGAGTTGACTGAGTGAGCTGAAGATTTGGCATTTTTTTGGTATTTATATGTAAGAAGGCAGATTAAAATCATACATTTAATCTGTCTTTATATAAATGTATTGTTTCCTAGTACTTTTTTTTCACATAAGTAGTTGTTTTTGCATGAACTCCCGTTTAGTTGTACTTTTGTGAGTACAGTATAGGTCAAATACATGGAGATTTTGCTACGCCCCCTTTTTAGTCGACCAATCGATTGGCAGGACATGTCTTTAGTCAACCAAGAATTTCTTTAGCCGACTACAGCCCGAGCTCTGATTCAAATACACAAATCAGGCAGAGCATATTGGCTGCCCTTGGACCACTGTGAACAAGAGTCTGATCAATGCAGACCAAGAACCTGCACACTTAACCCTGAGGACAAATTTGATCTCTTGTCAAATATTTTCCACCCACTACAGAGGAGATGATGAACACATGTTTGTTTCAAGTGTCAAATGATTTGCCTGATTGATGTAAATAATAGCAGCAAACTATTGGAGATGGAAATTGCACTGACAGACAACAGTATGCATTTAAATTGATGCTATCTCTCAATGTAATGGTTGAAAATCAGCAAATGTGAATGTATCTATAGAACATGAGAATGGCAGCTGTGGCAGGAGTAGCTTCCACCCATCTAAATGCTAATGCTATGCTAATGCTACACACAGGCAAATGAGCTGGAGGTGATGCAGCTGGAGAGTAATGACATAACAGTGAGCACAGCAGGGCGCTTGCTTACATGGGTGTGCTGAGGTCATGGCAACACGTGCATGCATAACACACATTATGGAGTGTGCAATATTCAATGTGGAACCAATAAAAGACAGATGTATGCTATTGCAAGTCAACCGCAGCATATTATGTTAAACTGGGGAAAAAGCAATGGAAAAATGCGTTACCTTTCTGGTGAACATTCAACATCTGGCAATTTTATCGTTCAGAAACAGAATTATATTGCTTTGATAGTGTTTAAACCATAGACTGGATATATAAATGTACACAGCTAACCCACTTTACATTGAAAAATTGTCACCCCTCTCTCTGTAACTGCTGCAGTGAGCCTCATTTTGGTCTTGAAATGTTCTATTAACCCGCTCTACATGATCCTGGTGTTTTTATTTTTTGCTGTTTTGTCTGTAAATGAATTCCTATTTCTAATATTGAATTCGGCCCCAAATTCGCTCCTATAACTGCCACAATTGTGAATTTCATTTGAGTGGAGCCGAACACTATGGGTGACTTCACTCTCCCTTAGTCTACTTCTTTAGTCTCTACACTAAACTTGTAATTATAATGGCAAGGCAAGGGTAAGACTAGATTAAGCATTCACAGATATTTAAAAAAAAAAATGTTATTGTTTCTGTTGAGGTTTGGGTTGGCAAACTCATTATAGGGATGTGTACACAACACTACTCAAGTTTGTGTAAGAGTAATGGCATTGGGTCAGGTTTCCAAGCCCAAACATCAAGGAGGGCATCTAGTATATAACATTTAGCAACTTAATATGTAATTAGTCCCATGAAGTGTGAAGCAGTAGATAACTTTACATCTTGTTAATAACAGATAGAAAGATAGTGACTGTCTGTATTGTGATCACACAAAGCCAAAAGCCAAGTTTTAGAAGGTATTATAACATGATTATCTTGATGTCAGTCTCAGATTAATGACAGTTTAAAGGACATTTTAGACACTCACTTTTCACTGTACAAATGACAAAAAGGCCTACTCGAGGTGCATAGTTGATAAAGATTTGATAACGTCTTTTGAATTCTCACTTGAACACCACAGATTATGGATTTTAGATATACAGATCAGCAGTTAAACTTCAGCACAAGGAAATACCTGATTTGCTATTAAAATAACATTAGTCATAGTGTAAAAATGGTATTGCAGTGAGTGAGGGCTTGCAGAACGTGTTTTAAGGGTTAGAAGATGACTGTTATACACCCAAATATAAAACTGTTTGTCTACTTCAGCTGTGTCTGGCTCTCAGGGTGTTGCCCAGAGACAGCGTTTAGTACCACCCATGATTAATGCATCCATGAAAGAGTTTCTTTTGCAGCCAGCTCAGTGGGGAAAGCAGTTCTTCTCCTTTTTCTGAATTCATCCAAGCCATTTCACTTTCTTCCCATTGTGACCTGATTTAGTCAAGCAGTGTGAAAGTGATTTGGGCTCATTTACATGCCAAACCATTACGAGAGGCGAAGTAGTGTGCGCGAAACCCTCCAATGATCCAAGGAACACACTAAACTGAAGAAATATCATAAAATAGAATGGTTGTATTGACCGACTTATTGGAGTGGAAAAAGCAGCTGAGGTGACTATATGTGTTTGTGGCCCTTTAGCTAATTTACATTTGATTTAAGCCATTTGCATACATAATACATAATGTAATGTTGTGAGCAATCAAAGTATTGACAAAACTGTATGATTATGATTAACTTATGAGTAAACTGAACACAATGGTGGAATGTTAGAGCTCAAGAAATAGAGAAATATTTGTTCTAAATGAAACCACAAATCAGACATTTATAGGGGATGGGGATGGTGTTCAGAGTTCAGACTCTGCTATTTCTCTAAGACAAGAGTGGACTGATTCACTGAGATGAAGGTCAAGCAGAGAATATTCCTCTACAGGTATGGGGATAGTGACCCTTGTGAGAATATTTTAGATTTCAAACATTAAGACTGTCCATACTGATTTTAGTGTCCCCACAGAAGGCTGAAAAATGTGGAGATCAAATTTGAAATCGAACAAACCGTTTTTCAAATATGAAAAGATAATACTGCAGATTTGTGGCTACTTTCACTTTACATTTTTAGTTTTATCGTTTTGCATTCAGTTCTTGTGCAACACTTGAACCTCAACCACAAGATTTACAGGCATGTTTATGGCACATTTCCAATAGATGAATTTTGTCATGGGGATAATAAAACATTTTCAGATATCCACTTTTGTCACAAATTCCTTTCCCCAGATCTTCTCAAGGGCCTTCACAGCTCTAAGTATCCAATAAACTGACAGAAGAGTTTCAAAGAAGAGGCTCTGCACAAGACCCACAGATCACAGTTTCAAAGAAAGGCATCAACTGAATGAGACAGAGCTGTCAAAACAACTTTAGTAGTTCTAATATGGCTGCCATGTTCCCTGGTGACACTAGATTCAAGAACAACACAAACACACAACCAGGCCTAGCCCACCATTTAAACCGAAAAGAAACCCACCATGGGCTGTTTCAGGGTAAATTAGTCTTGTTTGAACCTTTTTTTATTTAATGGCTATAGCAAATTAGGAAAACTGTAGAAAATTGTCCAGAGTGTAAAAAAAATTACCCCACCACTGTGTAAAAGATTTACTCCACTAGTTTCAAACTACCTGAGGGAGAGAGGATCCTTGAATTAAACATCATTTAGCAGAATGCTTCCATCAGCAGTATTCATTCTCTATTGACCACAGTTCTCTGCAGCACAGTTCTGACTATAGAAGTACTTTTATTAGGCCATCTCTAAGCGAGACCGAGGAAGATAGGACCCTTTTTTCAAACTATTTAAGTCTTTATTTTTAGCATGTAGAAAATTCTAAATTCTAAATGGAAAGAGACATGCTGCAGAATATAGAAACTTTATATTAAAAGAAAATGTATCTATGATGTTGGATGTTCTTTGACATTTTGCACCCTCCTCTTGCCAAATCACCTTTTTTTTGAGTGCATTCATGTGTTTGTTTTGGTAATTTGTTGGAAATATGCAAGTCAAAATTAAATCAATCTAAAGTTTGATCAAAAAATGGGATTAAGTTGATGTTCTGATGCACTAATTCCTTATCACTCCTGTCAATCCCAAAGAAAAAATCAAGGTCTTTGCTTCCATTTATTCAGGCAGGAAGCTGATATCTCCACATACAACAACACTGAAAATTGAACAAGATAATTTCAGTAATTACAAGCAAGCACCTATTAGTCACTGAGGCTCTTTGGTCACCCTGAATGCTGATGTTTGTTGCTATAATTGCTAAAACAAACCTGCCCAATGCCTCACAATGAGAATACTACAGGACCTCTTATTCTGCAAAAACAGTGCTATTACAAGTCAGCATAAAAAAGAACTTTCTATCTGACTGACCATTATAATCTTCTGTTAAACCTCCACCCACCGCACTGGACATAGCAGTTTTCTATGCTAAACCCATAGCATGTGGACTAAAGCTTTTAAGAAGATGTTACTCATAATATTATGCAATGATCATGATTGGATAACTGCAGCACTGGCCTGCTTTATGCTGCTGTAGATTGAATCACTTTTGCTAAGTGCATGCAGCAGTGAACTGTTATTTATTAGGTTACTGATAGGTCTTAATTTGTACTGCGTGATCCTGTCTAACTTTGAAACATTTTGTAGAAACAGACAGAAAAGAAAAAACGAAACAAAATGTGCTCTAATCACTACACCACCAGATAGGGATGGGACAAAAAACAATACTATTCTAACAACAATGAAAAGAGAATCACCAGACCACCTGTAACAACCATAGACAGTATAAAAAAGTGGAACAGGAATTTATTTACAGATCAAATAGCAAAATAAAAACACCAGGATCGTGTAGAGTGGGAAAAAACGAATATTTTAAGACCAAAATGACAAGGCTCACTGCAGCAGTTACAGGGAGAGGCAATTTTTCAGTGTAAAGTTATTTGGTCAATGGCACCGGAAGCGACCCTATGCTGACTTCCTATTTGGAACGCTAGCAATCACATGCGCATCAGGTATTTTATCATATTTATAAATGCAAGATAGATTCTGTGCCACGGAGAGAAATATTTTTAATGTTTGCTTTTACATCAAAGATACTCATTTGAACTCTTATAAATGCATAAGACGACTGAGCAGAATTCATGCCAAAACAACCTAGTATCACGATCATTCAAGGATATCCAGTACTAAAAACAATTGAGAAAGAGACGCCCAAACAAGTTATTACAGAGACTTGAACAAGGGAGGAGACAGCAGGCAACATCCCAGAGAGAGAGAGGAACAGAAGGGAACTTTTGACTCACAACAATGTCAAGTCAACACACTGTGCAGATCCTCGGAGGCCTCTTAGACCTACAGCATGTCTCTCCTGGGTCCCTTTACTTTCCTAAAGAGCTGCACACTCTTCTCCCTCTGCCCTGCTCTCATTGGTCTGGTCACCACTGAGCTCAACAAATGTGGCAAAGTTAAAGCTTGCTCTCACTTAATGTTGATTATAGACCATATAAATGGACATAGCTAACCAGCTAGCTGTCGCATACAAAATACGAAGTGAGCATGGGGGCATTTCAGGCTCCATTGACTCTGGCTCCAATTCACTTTACATTGAAAAATTGTCAACCCTTTTTCTGTAACTGCTGCAGTGAGCCTCGTCATTTTGGGTCTTAAAATGTTTGTATTAATCCACTCTACATGATCTTGGTAAATACATTTCTATTTGTAATATGGAACTTGGCTCCAAATTTGCCCATATAACATAATTTCACTGGAGCCGAACACTACGGGTGACTTCACACTCACTTAGTCCACTTCTTCATAGACTTTGTCGAGTTGATTTCTGTTTTGCAAAAATATAAATGTTTTGCTAATAGAATACCATGATACTATATGTGAAGTATAGCTGTATCTATGGATGTCTTGAAAATACATATTTCTTGTACAGTTTTGACATACACTGGCTATGTTTACATGCACACCAAAATGTGATCGTTATCGGATTTCTGGAGTTATTGAAATACAGTTACATAGATGTGAGTAACTTTGTCTTTGTCTTCCTTTCTAAAAATCCATTCATTAACTGACACATGTCACTAAGTGTTTTTGATGATCAGATTTCTTTTGTGCATGTAAACGCAGCAAAAATACAATGTAAATATTATATTATCTGATTATTCTAGTTTAGCTAAATATTTATCTTGTGTACATTTTCTCTGCAATAGTGGAGAAATTTTTGTCATTTTAGTGCAAATATGATAAGATTTGAGCTGTGAAGGGTTGAATAACTAACTTCTATGGCTTTATTGAATGTTACTGTCTATTTAAAATGGTTCATTGGTATTATCCTGGTTTATTGTTATTGTGTCAATGGCATAGTTTCAATATTATCATTTATTGTTATATTTCTCTGTAACAATATATCGTACTTCAAAATTTGTCTAATTATCAATATTTCAATGATCAACTAATCTGTATCAATCCAAGTTATTGCAGTTCTAGTATAATTACTGGATGTTGAAGCAGCGCTGAGTCAACAATGATGTAAAGACAATTTATCAAAAGGATGGTTTCTGTGGTAGAACTTTTTTTTTTTTCTCTCTGTACCACTGGAGGACAATAGATCTATAAACACAGAGGAGGAGCGCGTGATGAAGCACACCCATGCGTCTGTCCCCTGCTCCTTGAACAATGACCAGCCAGACACAGCCTATGTCAGCAGCTGTCCTCCCCTATATGATACAGACTGGCACAGAGTCACTGGAGCACAACAGGCAGGATGGGACAACAAATGGACTCACAAACTAGGCTACAGCATCACCACAGACACATGATGAAGTCTGAAGCCAAGAGACTGAGGAGGTAATGGGGCTAATAATCAAGAAATACTCAATGTTTAACTGGATCCCATTTATATGAAGTGTCACTTATGGGCTCATTTTAAACCACATACATTTTGCATTGTGCGTAATCGTTGGCTACTGTGGCTATAATGACTTAAATCCAAGTTAAACCCAAGTTTTCAGTGTATTAACACATTTTACTGTAAATTTACTAAACAATGTATGATACAAAAATAATAAGCATCGTTATCTAATCAGACATTAAAGGCCCGTGGCAGTTAAAATAAAATAACAGCCTAATGATTATTTCCAAAGGATTTCAATGCGCCGCAAAGATTGAATTACACATGCACCAGAACAGCGACGTACATTTAGTCTAAAACGCATCGTAGTCGCGTACAAAGATGAAGCCCCATCGGTGCTGTGGGTGATGCTCAAAGCCTCCGGCGGAACACCTCAGCATCCTCCGCTCCCAGATCACCACGCGGAGGACAGGGCAGACCACAACGATAGACTACTGGTTTCACTCATTTACACTGATTAGTATGTGTAAATTATAAAGTGATGTTGTGTCTTACCTGGATCGGCGTATCGAGTCACCTTCTGTCGGAAAATGCGAGTGCTGCTGGCGCCAGGAGGTCGAGCATCACTGTGCCTCAGCAGCAGAGAGCGACGGAGCAGCGCTGCGCAGCCCCGGATCGAGCATAACACAAGACCAGCCCACTGCAGTGTGTCTCCTGAGCCTCTATGGACCACAGAGGAGCACAGAGACCAGCACAGAGACTGGCACAGAGGACCACAGAGACCAGCACAGAGACTGGCACAGAGGACCACAGAGACCAGCACAGAGACTGGCACAGAGGAGCACAGAGACCAGCACAGAGACTGGCACAGAGGACCACAGAGACCAGCACAGAGACTGGCACAGAGGAGCACAGAGACCAGCACAGAGACCAGCACAGAGACTGGCACAGAGGAGCACAGAGACCAGCACAGAGACCAGCACAGAGGAGCACAGAGACCAGCACAGAGACCGGCACAGAGGGGCACAGAGACCGGCACAGAGACCAGCACAGAGACTGGCACAGAGACCAGCACAGAGACCGGCACAGAGACCGGCACAGAGGGACACGCGGGCCCGCACCACAGGCACCTACTACACGAGTACAATGTCAAATACATACTTATACTGGTAAATTCTAAGTATTTCCTTGTAATCAACTGTTAGACAAACAGAAAAAAAATGGGCCTGTACATTACTGATCATTGCCCGGACCACTGATAAATAAATTTAGCTTAACCTTTACCCCTAAACCCCATGCTGAACCCATGCCAGATAGTGTACCCGTCCACCACATGGTTCACCTTTAGGCCAAAACAAGCACATGCATGATCTGGATCTCCCGCGCCCAAGAGACAAACAACCTGTCCTGCACTGCCACCCAGTGGTCATAACTATTTGTTTTCATCACTAGAATATCTTTAACTGATCTGTATATTCTGGTGTTTAAATTGCCATTTTAATACCCTATCCAAAACCTTTCCAGCTCATAAATAGTCTAGATTTAACGAACCTACTTGTAGAACATATGCTATAGACTATGTACAGCCAAACTGTGAGGTATAGGTAACTTTCTGGAGATGACACATCACCTGCATGACTCCATGGAATTTATAAAGTTAAAACCATATTTCTGAAACTTTTCCATGGAAATAGTCACATAAGAGTTAGGTTTGTGTGGATGCAAGCCTGCTCAGAGTAAGGACACATGTTTATTGGCTATTTGTAAGTTTTTCAGTGTAATAAACAAAGCGATAATAAGATAAAAATCAATTAGTATGGGAAAGTTTAGCTGTAGCCTTTATACATGAACATCAATACCTTTCCCATTTTTTAGATGAAGAATGTAAGAAGAATGTACGTGCATAAGAGTGTAAACTTGGGTGCCATTTGAGAGTTCCATAACTGCATTGCTGATTTTGCATTGGACATAGTATAAATGAAAAAATAAAAATAAAAAAAATCTATTGGTCCTTTACTTGTGGGATAAAGTATAAAAAGGATTTTTACAAAATTACCTATTTATCTGTGATTTTAAAAGCTTAATTTGCTCTTTTTATGTCAACATTAACAATTAGATTAGAGCTACTGTGTTAATGCTCAATAAAAGTTGCTCAGCAAGCTTGATTTGAATGCCATCTTTGAATTTATTTGTTTCCCTTTTGTTTTGTAGTTATGTTGTTTTATTTTAGCACCTCTGTGTCCTCTGCTTTCATTATATTTCAGAGTGTAGATACTATAAACCACTTGCCTTGGTATCCAGTGTGCCATAAATACACTTTCTTGCTTTTCTCTTGACAGTAATAACAATGATGCCTGAGGTAATGAGTCTGAAATTAACTGGGTGAGGAAAAAGTCTTGTTTTATGGTATCATTAGGCTATACAACACCACATCATGGCATTGTGTTGGAATCTTTGTAAAGAAATCACAAAATGTCAGAAAGCATGCCTGAAGGATTAAGAAACGGCTGAGTGGTGGTGATAAATGTGTTGTTGTGAGTTCAGAGAAGACAAAGTGACAGGCTAATAAATATTCATTTCAAAGTGAGCGTGTGCAGAGAGACAGGGAGCTGCTGATGCAATGAGAACTTCAGCGGAGAAAATGCTCTTTGGGTCTTTTGTCTAATATCACACACTGATGGTATATTTTCAGGAACCAATGAGCATAACAAAGAGAAGAGTAAAGGAGAAACTGACTATGCTAATAGCTATGTGCAGTGGGCTATGGAGCTTAATTATCCTGTCTTAATAAGCACTGCATTGTTCAGTTAGTTAGTCCAACTAACCTTATTCATATAGAATGGAATAGTTTAATATTTATTATAGTTTTAAATACATTATACACAGAGACTATTGCTACCTATTAGGATTCTGAAAAATATACACCTAAGATCACAGAGAGAGAGAGCCATATATTCACTGGTTTCAGCTTCTTGTTATATGCAACATTTTGAGGACATTTTCCTCATTCAAAAGAATAATATAATAACAATAACAATAATATTTTGATTTTAAATTGTTATTTGCTTTGGCAACAGACCTAATTTCTCGCCATTCTTCAACCCACGGATAGGATAATAATGTTTCCTCTATGAGTTGAGCTATCTGAAATATTTGATTTGAAAAGAACTTAACATCTTCCTCCAGTGGTATACAAGATATTCATTTAATTCTTCAACTGATAAGAAAAAGTGCATTTGGTGTTATTATGGCAATCCTCACCCCACCTGGCACGCTCTTCTCTTTATCTAAGACTGTCCGCTAGAGGTCACCAGTGCGCCACATTTACCGCTCGGCTGGAGTGAACGTGAATGGTTAGTAAATGTGTTTTATGCACTATTTAGGCCCACTCCTTCTAATTTTATGTTCAGACAAAATAAAGATTTACAAACGAAATGGACCAAAGGCAACTACAGATGCAATCTATAAAAATGCTTTGCGTAAAAATAGAATGACTGACTATCCTAAGAGTGCGTAAATCTCATTAATTGTATGTAATGGTCCGGGCAGGACTCGGGACAGATGCTAGTGGGCTATATGTCAGTGCATGGGACATTGTCATCATCATCATCACAGTGTTGAACCGCCCGTTTTTTTATTTTTATTTTATTTTTTATTTATTTATTTTTTTGTTTGTTTGTTTGTTTTTGTGCATTCGATTATTAGCTACTTTACATTGGTTTGATCGATTGTTGCTCATAAATAAACCAATCGAGCAGGATGTGTAAAATGGAAACAAACATTTATTTATTTTTGCATTAATATAAACCAGTAGGTGCCACGTGTGTTTTATGTTAAACGGGCTGCCACCTGTGCCATCCCGGTAGATCTCTATTGATTTGGACATTGGTTCGCTCTTTTTATTTATTTTCTTTCTTTATTTTTCTTTCTTTCAGGGATGTCTCTAACGGGAACCCTATAACGGTCAGCTGGGCTTCATCTCTAAGTAGACGACCTCCTACTAGACTTCCTTCACGTCACCCCGCCCGTCTGCCCGCTGTCTCCTCCCTAATAGCCTGGCTGAGACCGTCCCTTTGAGCGCCTCCTTTCTCAGGAGCAGAGTCAGAGTCATAATACATGCATACTCTCACCATCACCTCGGCTACACCTGCTCCAGCGCGCGGGAACAGGAGGAAGACGCACGAGTGCAGGCGCGTCCCATCCTCCCAGCGGTGCCAGAAAATAAGGACCACACGTCTCACGTTGGAGTTTCTGCTCAACTCTGAGGAGAAGACCAAGACTGGCTAAATGAGTGCATTGTAAGAAAGAAAGATGCATCTGAACAGTGAAGAAGATCCCAGTAAAGGTGAGCCAAACATTTTTGGTAATCCTTTTACGCAGACATACTATAGTACAATGCTCTCGCGTTGATTGCCATATGCCCTTGAGTGTCTCATGTTGATGTCAGGTAATGATGCTGAGGGTCATCCTATTAAGCACATGGTAGCACAGCTTTGTCTTCTCTAACACGAGCCAGGATGGACATTGTTGCTTGGATTCATTGTAGCAATGGGGGGACTGTCGGGGAGACAGCCCCTTGAGCACTTGTTGTGCTCCGTTTAGATACCGGGTTTTCGTGCGCTTTCACGGTCGTTTCTGAAAGTGGTGACCCGAGTCAAAATGCACAAGGTCATGCCTTTTCGGCCATATTAATGTGCGTCCGGTCGTATACCGCGTGCGCGTGTTTGTAATGTCTGTAATTGAGTCGCACAGGGCTGGTGTCCTCTGTTGTGGAGGGTAACACGGAGCAGACAGTGTGCAATGACACGAGCCATTCCATCAGTTAAAGTAATGAAGGAGTGACTGTGGTTTGATGCCCGCGCTCGCGCTTTACGAGGCGTTTTCTCTCTTAATGTTTGAACTGAGGTCGAGGTCACTGACGAACACCTGATGCTCAAAGAGCTTCGCCTTTTCGAGCCCAGAGACATGACGCAGCCCCTGTCCTACCACCAGGATGTATTAAACAACCAGCTGCCCTGACTTGTGTGTACCACACCCACACAGAGTTAGTTCCATATAATTTTAATGACTCATGTGCAATATGTATGGACTGGCTCACCATCACCCTCACGCAGCTCTCCAGCAGCCAAAGCACAAACATTATACAAGTGAATTTAGTTATTCCATCACTTGTATCTATTGCACCTGATGATACTACTACTACTACTACTACTACTACTACTACTAATAATAATAATAATAATAATAATAATAATAATAATAATAATAATTACAACAACATTATTCTTTCTTTCCAAACTTCCAGTAATGACAAATAATATAATACACACATAAAACACACTGACTGAAACCAGTATTGTTGTCTTTTCTCTTTATACAGAAGTACACTCCTGACTTTGCTGGTGACGCTGATGCCATGGGAATGTGTCATTATGTGTGCGTTTGCTAAAGTTTGTGTGTATCCGATGCTGTAGTTTGCAGCTGCTGTAGTTTTCTCTTTGTGTGTTTTCAGTGCTGTACACTGTGTGTTTTCCCTGCACACTGGCACACTCTACATCGACCCACTCATCCAAAACGTCTTGCGACCTCATTGTCAGATATGGTTTCACCAGGGACAAATGATGAGTCACCATTGGCGACCAGAAGTGATTTCATGATTACATGACAAACCTGTGTGACTCTTTGGCATGTGTGTGGCAGAGGCAGCTGTGGAGGAAAATGCAAGAATAGAGACTGTAAGTGAGAGTGAGAGCTGAGTGTGAGGCAAAGGTGTGCAAGTCGACAGACATTACGCCAAAAGTGATATAAAGACACACAGAGTTTAAATAAACTTCATCAGTAGAAGAAAACCACTGTTCAAACACTTAAATTAGACATCACGAAGAAAGAAAACTTTAGATTTTAAGACATTAGAAGATTCCCCAAATATTAACGTTCCACATTCTTTATCTTTAGTGCTGATCATTCCATTTAATCCCATTCCATCATTCCACCTACACTGCTGCTTGTAACATTATCACTGGCCCTTTTAGATGAGTAAACATCCGAGCACTGGTAAATGAAGTGACTGAAGTGTTTACAACGACAAATTTACACTTTTTGCAGTGGATAGAAACATTCATCTTGTTTCATGGCAGGTTGTAGGAAATTGTCTTGAGCAGTTTCATACTTTTACTTACTTATTAACCCATTATCTCAAAACACCATAAGTAAACATCTTTAGACATAATGCATGAGGTAAGAAATGAAAAAAGAGGGAAAAATGAAACAAGTTGTGTTTTTTCTGTACAGTGTAGATGAGGTCTAAATGTCAGGTGTCATGTAAAACTTGAAATGTGCCACAGAGGCTAAATTACAATTGAAAACATCAAAGCGCAGCAACAAATGCCTACGCCTAATGTTTGTGGTGTCTACACTCAAAAAGAGGAGATGTGTCTCAGTGCTAAAAAAAAAACCAAAAACTAATGGGCTCATCTTATTATTGGCTTGAGAGAAAACATGAGGAGGGAAAGAGTCGTTCTAACTATGAGAACCACATGCATTTTAGGTATGGTACTGAAAAGCAAGATATCAGACTTCATGGAACATCTTGAATTGAACAAAATACTTTCTTTCTTAATAATAAAAAAAAACTATTATTATTAAACACATATGTATTTGTTGTGAGGGGCTCCTCACACACATATATATATATATATATATATATGACAGTGTTCAGATGGATACAAATAAAGATGAAAAGACTTTCAATAGCAAATGCCTTCTGCTATTGAGACACATGCTACAAAGAAGTGGCTATAATTGGATCAGCAAAACCTTGTCAGATAAATGATTTGCTGTGAGTCTGGTCCCAGACCCTCATGCATTTCAGCAGAAAGCAGGAGGGGCAGGCTCACCAGGATACTTCTCCAGATGAGAGACCAGGATTTTGGATAGAACTGAGAAATTAATGTGTTGTGTAAGTTTAGTTTCGGATGGCACATGTCTGAGAGAAAACAGAGTCAGCAGTTCATAGTCACACATACTGTGCACACAAATATAACACAAGGAATTATTAAATATATATTTTGTTAAAATTGTATAAAAATAGTCCTCGCAGTGTCTAACTGTGTATTAGATGTAGTACTTGCTTAGACACACCTGGAGCTTACATAAGTCTCCCACAACGACAAATTAAAGACAGCATCTTAATTGTTGCCTCTGTCCGCCTCGCTTCCGCCCCTCCTCACACTTGACCTGATGTGCCTTCTCATCGGGGTTTAACTTCAGGTCTTGTAATTATTGATAAGCAGTTGGAAGGAGGAGAAAATCAGTGATTGCAAAGATGTTTTAGGCGGTGTGCATCAACACAGTGGTCTTGCCTGATACCAGTGTGGGCTGTGTCTAGATATAGGGGGGCTGCTTGTTGGAGGAAGACAGAAATAGATAATTGGAGAGTGGAGGAGAATGGAACAGACGAGGCTGACTATGTTTTGAGACCATTTCTGTGGTTTTCTTTCCAGTGAGTAGGCACTTTCAAATACTCTAGTTTTAATCCCAGAGTCACTGAAAGAGTAGACTTAATACTAGCAACTTACTCCATATTTATTATTATTCAGGTGTACAAGTTTAAAGGACAAAAACACAACAATATTAACTCATTTTATGCAAGTCCCACCTACTTTTACATGAAACATCTCAATTTACAATGCCAGTGAGTGCATACAGCAGTTGAATTAGTTAGTTTTGATTTAAATTTGTTTTTATTTTATTGTATTCAGTACCATTTATGCATAAGCTTTGTCAAGGATAAAGATGACTGTTTCATAAAAGTGTGACCAAATTTGACTAATCACTCAAAATGTCTCATAATAAAAATTGTCCTTGCCAATTTCATCTCTTCAAAGTTGTGATTCAGCTCAACATAAATACTCAAATACTTAAAATTGACTTGAACTCTTAATGTCATGTTTCTTAATTATTCTTTACTGCTCAGTTGTTGATGTTTGATGTAGTAAATCCATATTCTTTGATAAATTACACTGACTTTTGCTACTCATATTTTGTGAAATGCTCTAGAGCTGGGGTGTCTGGGTGTAGTTACTTTCCTGACAGGTAAACAACATGGAAGCCTTCTTGGTTTGTACTATTTTTAAACCTAACTGGAACAACATCCTATAAATAAACTCAGACCTAAAAGTGCTTTATTTTGGTAAATACCAGACAGGCCAGTCTCACTCTGTTTCTTAGTGCAAGGATGTAAAAATGAAACCAAACTCTCTTTTAAACATTCTCCTGATGAAGCTTGCAAAATTACACCGAAGGCTAGTGACTGAAAACCATTCACTCACATTCATTCACAACTGGCTAAACAGCTGTCTGTTTTCTAAAAGGAGGAAGCTGATGTTTGTATTTTTGGAGACTTGTATTGTGCCTGTAGAAAATGTTGCCCTATTCTTCTTTCAGTGGCCCTGTGCAACCTGTCGAGGGGCAGTGGTTGACAACAGTGTAGCGCACGGGGACACAACTCCAGAGCCAGGATCTTGATGAAGAGGAACTAGCTAGAGTATTGATACTTTGTAGTGACATCACGCTGGGGGTGTTCTACATGTATGTGTATGACGGAATATTCATCATTTGTGGTGACACAATGCACACATTTGCAAACACTACTAAAAGAAGAAAACTCAAACAGCACATTTTCAGGAGTCTGTGGTCAATATATTCATATTGTTCATGGTCTTGTTTAGATGTTTGATTTTCAGCAAAAAAGTGAGAGTGACAAACTGAAAAACCGTTGGCTAATGCTAAATAGCTTATGACTGTAATTTTATCTGTGAGACTTGTTTAACAGCATAAATCATTTCACATGTAGTTCCAACCAAGTTAGCTCTTTCTGGTCAGATTGAGTTAAAATACAGCTCAGATTAAAGCCTAAGACAGAACAGTGGCTACAGTTAGCGTCACACCCCCAGGAAATGTTAATGACATCAGCTGAAAAGTATCAATTATTTTGTCTAATGTGTTTTGGGCAAATGGGAGGTAACCATAAACGAAACCCATCCAGGCACAGGGAGAACAGCTTCACATAACAGACCACAGCTGCTTTTGGTAATGGAACCAGGGACTAGATGGAACCAGGGCTATGGGGCAAGAGTGCTTAAGAACACTGGATAATTGGTTCGAGAAATGTGTGTGTGAAAGACATAAGTGCTAACCAGAGGGATACAACAGTACTCAATATAATATCAAGTCATTCAATACAATAGTCACTCAATCTGCACATGTCACTCTTTCATAAAGATCTAATTCTGCAATATTCAAAAAGAGGAGGGATGGTGTAATTGAAATGTTGTTTATTGATATTTAAAATAAAAAATAATAGAAAAAAGAGGCATAAAGTGCTTTGATAAAGTCTACCAATATTGTGAGTATTGAAATAATGAATGTGGATCCTGAATAAGCCTATCATGCTTATCGCTCAATTTATGAAAGCTGGAATAATATATTTTTGGTCTAAATGTTTATCGTGCGTATCTTTTCTTTACACTAGTGGGGAATTTTGATACATTTTTCTGCTATATGATAATGAATTATGAACAAAAATGATAAACTAATTACTTAAGTGTTGTTGCAATCCACTGTTTATTTATGGCAGCTCAGCAATATTTAGTAATATTGTAGATTTAAGTACTTTTTTTGTGGTTTTTTGTCAATATTTACTTCAACAATGTATCACACTGCAAAATTTGTTATCGTGACAGGAATTTTATCGAATTTTGAGTAAACTGTATTGTTGTATCCCTGCTAACTATGCTATGTTAATGATAGTTTTAGAAGCCTGAATGCCTGTAGCAAACTTACATGACTGTTAGGATGAGTAAACCGTCATACTGCTATTTGTGGTGCAGGTTATCCTTGCCCTGACCAGAGTGAGACTGCACTGTGGCCAGAATACAATCTAACAGTTTTATTTTATTTAAGACACCCAGCTTTTTATCACTAGTGTGCATATTGATGGACTTATGAACTGTGCAGAATACAAGGCCTTTGGGTCCCAAGGCAAGAGCCCCACACAGGGAGAGATGGAGACAGGATATTATAAGACTAGATAATCAGCAGTCGCACAGGGAACAGATGGTGAGGCGCAGACAGACTCTTCCTGCCAATACTGGACTGACCAGGACTACAGCCAGGGGGCGCTCTTATTCAAATACATAAAGACACATAACGCTGCTGTAGTTAGTGCCACAACCAATAATTTCACTAAATACACAAATCCTTCTTAATTCATCGTTCAAATGGAAGTATTTTAAGCCTTAATTGTAAAAGTACTTTTGTCTGAAATTAGATCTCATTTCAATTACCGTCTTGGGCATACAATAATCCCAGACAGATTTGAGCCATTTACAAACCCTGTAAAATGGAGAGGATTTCACCAGAACTGTATAGCCCAAATATAAATACATTATAAAATGGAGGACATTATTTGTAGTGACAACTACAACAATGAAAAAACAATAAAACATAAGTTAATTTTGATGCATGGATTTGATAGAGATTCATATAGTTGAAGTAGTTATTTATTACCAGTGAAACCCTAAATGTAGGCATATAAAATAATAATAATTCTGGGTGACAGTAGCTCTGAGTGTTTGTCCACTGATCCCAAGGTTGGCGGTTCGAATCCCGCTCTTGACATAGACATCACTGGTTGAGTGATCAGATCCACTGACCCACAGGTTGGCGGTGCAATTCAGGCTTCCCCAGATGAATGCTGCAATTGTGTCCTTGGGCAAGACACATAACCCACCTCACCCTCAGTGTCTGTGTACACTGGTGTACACTGGTGAGTGTATGAGTGTATGTGTGAATGAGTGAGTGGTTTCTTGATGTAAAGCGCTTTGAGGTGCCTTGAAGGGGGAAAACGTTATATAAATATGTGACCATTTACCATTATAAAATTATAACTTCAGAAAACGATGACTTCTATGTTTCTATGTATTTAATGTTATGTATTCACTGATAAATGACTTTATTGCAGAGTCATGGTCCAGATTTTACCTCTCCATAATACCCACCACAATAGATATGGGAGCTGGAGTGATTTACTATTGTCTTTCAGATTCAATTTTGGATTCCCAGCAAAAATGTCTCTGTCAGCTGGTAAATTATTCATTACAGGTAGAGGAGAAGAGGGATAATTAAATAAGCTAATGGTAAAGACGCTCTCAGGGACTATTAAATACAACGGCAATGTTTATTC
This sequence comes from Taenioides sp. WSHXM2023, assembly GCA_029959045.1. Taxonomy (NCBI): domain Eukaryota; kingdom Metazoa; phylum Chordata; class Actinopteri; order Gobiiformes; family Gobiidae; genus Taenioides; species Taenioides sp. WSHXM2023. The sequence continues at coordinate 14,369,281 of CM057091.1, forward strand.
CTCAGTTAATTAGTTTTATACCCTGATGCCCATCATAAGCTGAACATTCGCATCTTCCCAGGGGCACAGACATGGCAGAGTGTCCCGTAAGTTTTTTATGTGGCCTCCTGGGCGTGCTGGCATGGTCCCCCCGCTGTGGTGTTACCTGCTACACTTCAGCTTAAAAGGCACAAACAGAGCACACTGCTGGATCACTCTCACAAATCCACTCTACATCTCTAAGACTACACAATGTGAAATAAGTACAAATAATCTTCATGAGTTTCCCCGGTAGATCAAATGTCAATGATGGACCTTTTGTTGGAGCCAGCTGTGAGAGACTGCTACTCACTAGGAGGTCAATGCTCGTAGAACTCAAACTATACATTTGTTTTTGTGGGTAAAATATTGAAGCATGGATGATATGTTATAGACAGACCAGATTTAAAGGGTCAATATTACACTATTTTATGTTATAATGCTGTTTCCTCATCACAAGCATACCTGGAGTTGTGTGTTGTTTCATTTGCACATGCATATTTAGGCTTGTCTCAAACAGAAAACACACTGTTCCACCTTGTGATGTCATATGGTATTACAAGAAGTGCTCCACTGTGTTTTTAAACTCGATAAACCTTCACTAGAGTCATTTGAATTACTTCAACCCTTATAATTAGCTAGCTGTTAACTTGACTAAAATTACCATTTCATAACATCACAAGGTGAAACAGAGCATTTTCAGCTTTGCAGATATAGAGAGACTAATAATAAAGGATTACTCATGTGTGAATGAAACAAAAATGCAAATCCAGGTATGTTTCTGTGGAGGTAACTATATCATAACATAGCTTAAAGCTCACAAGAGTAAATTTTGTAGAATATAGGACCTTTAAGTGTGAAATGGGGGCAAAGGGCATTCAGCAAACTGACAGAAGTGGAAATCAATCTCATAATCCTGATCACAGCCTGGTGTTTGTGTTGCAGCAAAGACCACTACAATATCATGCTGCAAAAAAAGCTTCAAAACTTCAGAACTGTCAAGTCCTGTGTGTGATTTTGAAAAGTTAGGCTTTCCTCCATCAACCTAAACATCTTCAGAATACTTAATACTCCATAAGTGACCAATACACTGGCTCAGAACAATTCTACATTTGTGCCCTTAATATAGTCCCTTTAACTGTTGTATTTACAGTAATTGGATTTATGGATACACGTCGTCAGTTTATATGTTTAAGTGCTGGTGGACAATATAATCTCATGTATATTTTGAATCATTTTTCATGCGTCAGTATCCTATGTTAAAGACAATCTATATTCGGTTTTTACCACCTACGAGTTGTTGACTCACTCAAATTAAATTGCTCCAACTGTCTGCTAGAAGTCATTTGGAGTAATTTACTGAATTCAATACAAGTTTCAATGTAAGACACCAGGGCTGGCACGTTTTGATACGATACACGATACATGGCTTATGATACAATATTATCACGATATGACATACATGCAATAATTGACATTAGCATTTTAGCAACAGATTTCTTTGTTAAACCACTTCATGTGCCAAGTTAATATGAAATACATCTATTTTAATCAGAAAGCCATGAATATAACAAGTGTATTGCATAAAAACGTTCCCTTCCACTAAATATGCAAAAAAATTGTCGTGTGATCACAAAAAAATGCTAAAAAATACTCAATACAGCAGCTCACCCAATAACGATACTGCATCACCAAATTTAGTATCACGATATAGTGATATTTCGATATTTTTGCACACCGCTATAAGACAGTAAAACAAATCTTTATAGACATCGCCATATTACTGCTGTAGGACCTGGTATGCATACTTTTGTCTAGTCTATGGGTTATTCAACAAAATACTAAATGAGCTTGTTTGTTTTTGACAGTCTATGCCTACGGCTCAAAGCAGAATAAATGGACAGAAGAAGTTGGCTGGTTTTTCGACATTAGCAAATATAAACATTTTTACAGTTTGGATGGAGCAATTAACTTGATGAGTACGTTCTCCCAGAGCTCTTAAAAGGCTATATTTCTTACTTAATTTTCTCTCTAAAAGTAAAGCATTGAAGCATGTCACTGATGCAGAGTGGTTGTGATGTACAAATACAGTGTGTTTGCCTTCCCGTTAGCAGACCTGTTAGCATAATGGACGCTCTATTGCACAAATGAGAATCTTTCCAATTGGCCCTGTTTGCACTGATGTGTGACTACAGCTGCATCATTTTTTGTATCAATGTCAAGCTAATGTTGTCTTTTCCCTGACTTCCTTTCTCTCTCTCTCACTCCCTCTCTCTCTCTCTTTTTATGAGATTGTTTTATTTTCCCCGAGTATCTGTGGCATAATATGTTTAAGATGCTTGAATACTGATGGAAGCTGGCCAATGTTAAAGCACACAGGAGTGGAGTAGCATAAAAACAAGTCCGGCATTTGTGAGTTGTCTTCAGTCAATAGGATTATATGAGCTTAAACTATTGAAATTACTAGAAACCCTGAGTCTAAATGTAATAGTGTTTAGCGTAGTGAAAGTTGAGATTTCTCTGAGTCCCATTGGCTTGTTTTAGGACAACCTTAACAGGATTAAGTCTAACCTTTGTCCTGAAATTAGATTAGCCTCAAGCACGTTTCCATAGTAACGTCATACACTGTTTGTATGCACGGCTGCAAAGCAAATATAGGCTATATTGTTTCATTGCTTACATAAGTTGGAGAAATGTTGTATAGATCTGACCTATTGGCTTGATCAGGACTTAGCTGGATCTTGTCACTGTAGGGAATTGTTCAGTTCATTATTTTTATTTAATTTTTTATCCATAATATATGAAAACAACACTATTTTAATACATTTTGTATTTTGTGTAACATGCAACAAAGAACTACACTGATATGAAGTAATAATTAAATCTGAAGAAGAGTTTGCACAAATGCCCCAGTTTTAGTCTTATTGGCCTCAGATATTATATAGGCTTAGATTTTGAAGCTAGCAGATTTTTGGAGTTGTCTGTTGAGTTTGGGTTTGTCTGAGGCTGAAGACAAGAGAAGCCAGTCTGTTATATAATCCTCTTCTCTGGATGTGCACACAAAACACTAGAGAGAAGACATCTTGGGATAATGCAAAGTGCATGGGTATGACTTGAATGTAAAGGATCTAAGGGTTTTATATTCTTAGTACTATTGACATTTTGGAGAATGTTACAATAAAAATAGAAGGAGGAAGGAGACTATTTATAAATACATGTTGTCAATTATTTATAGAGTAGCCATCAAACTTCCATGTGGGATAGTCTTAAGAGACATTTTTCAGAGAAAACATTCAAAAACCGTGTCAGATTCCGGTCACATGGATTGCGACATTTCTGATGGAGGTATTGTGAATTAAACAAAAGTCTCATTGTTGTATATTATTCAATGGCCACTCATCCTGACCAGTCTGTGTTATAAGTTTGTATGTCATTAACTATTTTTCCTGTAATATATGATACCAAACCAAAGCAACCTCAGTCTCCTGTCACTCCCTCCTAGAGTGAAATTCTAGTCTTCTGGTCACTAGTCTATTATCCCTATTGCCACTTTGTTAATGTGTCATATAGTTTCTACTGGTGTATTCTACCGTCTCATCATATTTATATTATATTCAGTGACAAAGGTGCTACAGTTGACTTTTGATTAGTCAAATAATCTGCCTCATCAATTGTTGTTACCATAGAACAAACCTAAAACATTTCATATGTTTTTAGATAAATGTGAAACAGACTGTGGTTGGTTGCCTCAGTTTGTCAGTAAGACTTTTGGGTGGTCCCTTTTCAGCATCATTATATCTATATTTGGCCTGTATTGTATGTGCTGGTTGTGATATGCTCTGCTTCTCGGATTCATAAACTCGTGCTCCCAGCATGGATCACAGGGGCACAAATCAGACGCTCAGTGCTGAAGACAAATGGCAAAAATAGCAGGCGGAAGGATCAGGAGAGAGCTGGTGTGTGACAGGCAAACCACAAGAGTGTAGCGTTAGCAGCGTTAGCAGCAAGCTAATGTGAATGAAAGAGGACAATGCAAAGAGACAGACTAAAGGTAAAAAGACAGGAAGAGCTGCTGTTTGCTTTGCATCCACTCACAGATGTCACATGGCTTGTTCAAGGCTAAGCTTCAGGCTCTATTCACTGTACATAAAATACATCCTCCTATACAACGCTCACTGTGCTTGCATTCATCTCAGTTGGATCACAGTTTGCCCAGAGATCAGTTTATTTTGAACTGTGAAGTTATGAAATGTTTTGGGAAGAACAGACAGTGTTATGTTTGTATGACTGTTGAGTTTAAGTTAAAGGTGCACTATTCTGGGGGAGCAACACCACCTGCTTGTCCCCATGGTGGTGCTTTTCCTGGAGAGTAGAGAGTGTGGCATCAAACTTATGAATCATGCATTGATTCATATACTGCTGTTTTTTATTTGTTTTCTATAAATACTGAATATCTGAACTGTAAAGCTGTGTTTACACTGTGCGATTTTCATGCCGAGTTGCATAGCAAATATTAAAATTGCTCGTAATCCCTCGTACAGTGTGAGCAGGTCAGCATATACGACCACTAAACCCTCCCGTCTTGAGGTTTGGATGAGATCCAATTGCACAGTGTGAGTTTGGAAACAATTTGGAACGTCACAGAAATAAAATCATAGAAAATCGCAGCCCAGTTTTACTTGACTTGGTGACATCACTTTCTTGTCTCCTTGGATGTTGATAACTTTAATGCCATACTGTGGAGCATTCCTGGCAAAACAATCACATCTCCAAAGACACAAGCATAGACCCTTCACCAGAAAGTTACATACTGCACCATTAATAACGGCCAACTCTGATACTATTTTGATAAACTGAAGCAGAGGAGAATTTGATGAGATGATTCAAAACAAAATGTCAAATATTAAATGCATCACAGCTGACACTATTACCACTTTGTTTGAATTGAACAAGACTATATATGGCTTAGTAAGAAATGTAATTTACACATACAGTCACATACACAGTCAAAAGTTTGGAGTGAAAGAGTAATGCACTGTAAAGCGCTTTGGGTGTCTTGAAAGGCGCTGTATAAATCCAATGGTTAATTCATTAATTTAAAAAGCAGGTTGAAAACACAGCACAAATGCAGTATTATTGCATTTGAAGTGACATGCTGTTTCTCAAATCCCCTGAACCCCCAAACAAGTTACAACCTGTGTCATCATCCAGCCACCATCCACACCGAGCTATTAATGGCTGTAATATTATCACAAGCTATATATTGTTGTGTAGTAGAAAGAGGTAATAAAGGATTTCTGGAAATATAGTTGGAGATTTTTGTTTTGTATGGTTTTTTTTGACTGTATAATTTTGAACCATTTGCTTTCAATTGTCTGCAAACGTTTCTGGCCGACCAAAGGAACACACATTGAAACTTGTTGACAGACTTGGTTTGAAAAATGCTATTTAACCAAAACACCCCTTTTAAAGGTTGCATTGTGTGTTGTTGATAATAATTATGTCTTTCTTAACAATGAGTCATTATGCAGCACAGTCCCATTTTCAGACATTACTCATTTTTCTAAGCCTTTGCCACTTTTTTTTGTATTTTACTTTCCTTTTAAGGGGCCACGTAATAAAAAACACAATATTTATCAACAGACAAGTTATTATGATTGAAATAAAGTTTTTCTTCAAGTTTGTATTTTTACATTTTGAAATCACTTGATGGTCAAAGATTTGGTAATGCTTTGAGGAGGGATTACTGGTGTCCCATATGGTCAGAGAAACCTTGAGTTGCAGATAATGAAATATTCATGGCATTGACCGAAATATTTTCCAGGTATTGCTTTATTTTTTACAGACCAAATGGCAAAGGGATTTTTTATTCATCCCTGAACAGAAAAACAAACCTCTACCACGTTTTTATTATTTTGTCTTACATTTATACGTCTTGAAGGGGTGATTAATTTTACTATAAGATCAATATAAAACTATTCTCTTGTTTTATTCAACCTAGAAAATGGACTGAGGATAACTTGACCATGAACGGCCTTTTATCAGTTTTGCAGACAGTGAAAAACCTCCAAAGAGTACAAGGTCAGTACAAAATCGTATGGAGCTGCCTGTTGGTAATCTCTACTCTGTATATTTTACTAAAATCTAAAAATAAAAATAAAAAATCCGTAAGTTTCTTCTGCCATTACTTCTGGCTCTTGTACAGTACCATTAGTGGAAAAGGCTTGACTTCTCCTATGAATTAGATATGACCTATTAGAGAGAAGGAGCTAAATTAATCATGGCAAGGGAATGTGGTTCATTTACAATATTAAAACACTCTACCTTTTATAATTATACAGCAGGGCAAGGACAAATTATAAACAATTACAGATCAGACTCTCAGAGCTACAATCACTGTTCCTTATGTAATATTTACAAACTCAATGCAAAAAATATGATGGTCAAACAGAAAGCCATGTTGTGCAAATAAATTAAACTCTATTCAAACATAGAATATATCGCAGTTATCGTTCTGCTATCATAAAAATATATTGGCAACATCTGAATTATACAGTATAACATTGGCATTCTGAAGGCTATGTCCTTGTTGTATTAATGTCTTGCTTGTTATCTGAAAAAATAAATAAATTAAATGGCTATATAAATATATAGACAGTGGGAATCAACAATATAGCTGTGTGATTTGATGTGTATCTCTGTACATGGGTGAGTATGCTTTTTGGACTTGAAGTCAATAAACAACATTTCATTGAATTTCTCTATATCAAGTAATTTTTGTAACCTCTAAAGCAGCAGTTGCAATATTATCCTTTTGTCGTTATATCTCCCACATTTTCACATAGAGTTGTAACAATTAACAATTATTTTCCACACTTTCCTATAATATTATTAGTTGAGCTGCATTATCAAAATTTAATCAAAATCACAATTAGCAAAACTGCAAGGGCTGCAATTTTTGAAGTACCATAATTTCCATAATAATAAATTCATATTCTGCATAAAAACTGCTAACTCTGTAGTTTAGTGTGTGTGGGATCTGTACTAATGAGTTCTGAAATGTGATTTTTGTATTTGTTTGTCAGTTCATATTTCAGCCTTTTTGTCAACATGAACTTTGAACAGAATTCTAAATTGCCATTACAAAGATGGTTAGAAAAATCACAATTAGATATTTTTCTCAAATCGTTCAGCCCTAATTACTGGTATTGTAGTTTTCAGTCTCATAACCAAACACCAGCAACTTCGCTTGTGAGAAGAAAGTTATAATAATGGAGTGAATGACCTATTTCTGTGTCTCTAGGAGGAAAGTAGGACCAGTGTGACACATATCTTCTGGTAATTACACTTGTGCAGTGAATGAGGTCAGTGCACTGGCTCTGTCTACTTCTCCACAGTGTAGTCTACTGTCCTGTGAGTGACCCGCGTGCAATGGTCCAATCACCGGTCTATTGTCTGAAACAGAAGTCATTCTCTACTCTGGCCTAAATTACATTCTGTACCTTGGTATAATTGTACTGAAATAGACCCCCGTTAACTGCCCTGGTGGTCTTAATATCTTGGGTTGGGGGTATAGATAGAGCAGCATGAAGGCTGAATCATGAACTCCCTGAACACTCTCTGACAATGAAAAGATAATTGTATTTCTTAAAAGACGTGTGCTATTTGGTGGAATTTGCACAGAGATCTGTCAACTTTGCACCTACAGTGACACCAAAATTGTTATATTTTTTTCCTGCCAGATACTGTTAATCACACAATACTTTATGACAGTAAAAATGAGAGTGGTGCAACTTGCTTCTTCATTGGTGATTCTTGGACAGTGATGTTAAAGGTGCACGAGTAACATTTCTAATGGAAGTTCTGCCACCTGCTTGTCTACTTATCACAAGGGAGACAAGCAGTTTGCAGCACAACACTATATTACATTTCAGATCTGTGGAGAGTTTCCCCTATTTACAGAAGGATTTATTGTATTTTTGAGCAAACCCCATAATGAATAAATTCTAGATGTGAAATGTTTAAAGTCATAACATCTCCACAGAGACAAGCTGGTGGCAGACCCTCCACCACAGTTGTGCAGTGCACCTTTAAAGAGGTTTTCTGGTTGGGGGTCCACTACCTGCTTGTCTCCATGGGGATATTATTGCTTTGCCTGCCTACATGTAGCTGTTATCCCTTTAGTTCTTGGTTTGATCCTGTTTTAAACCTGGCTTACTTGTGGTCTGGTCGTGGTTTAAGTTTCAGTTAAATCACTGTAGTTTAGATCCCTATTTTAAGATAAGATAAGATAAGATAATCCTTTATTCGTCCCACAGTGGGGAAATTTCAATTTCAATTTAGTTCATATATTTGTCAGCCTGTCGCTCAGCTAGATATATGTTTGTAAACTGGCCTTCTTGGTTATTGGCATTGCCCATTTTCTAAGTGCTCACTGTTCAGTCATAACGTTAAAAGCAGAAGAACCAGGCTTGAAAATAGTGGAAAAGAGCTTCTACAGAACAATAAAATAGCTGAACTGGGTCAGAGCCTCTCCAAAACCATCTCTATCCAAAGGGGAGTGAGGAATGAAATGTAGTAAACCAACCACATGACACAAGCCTGACAAACAAGTCGGACTGATGGAGGTCACACTTCACAAAACTCTGCTGCTGCTGCTGCTGCTGCTGCTTCTGCTGCTGCTGCTGCTGCTGCTGCTGCTGCTGCTGCTGCTGCTGCTGCTGCTGCTGCTGCTGCTGCTGCTGCCAACATCTTTGTATCACAGCACTGAGTTTCACTGGAAAGGCTGCTACAGAATTGTGTGGACATGTCTGTGTGAAAAAGGGTGCACCATGTAATTTTTCTGGTAGGGGGTCTGTCACCAAGGAAATGCTATTGCATCACCTGAAATGTTACACGGGGCATTAAAGGGCCCATATTACACAGCTTTCTGATCAGTTATAATGCTGTTTCCTCATCAAAAACATACCGAGAGTTGTGTTTTGTATCGTTCACGTTTAACACAAAGCCTGCATATTTAGCCGGAGTTTTTCTCCCAAACAGAAAACATTTCACATTGTGATGTCCACTGTGTTTTTAAACTCCATACTTCACTAATTCAATAATTGCCACTGTCTACAGTACAAAGGTAAAAGGTAACTGCTGCTTGAAAACTACTGTGTCATGACATCACAAGGTGGAACAGAGAATTTTGAGCTTTGTAAATGTAGCTCCACTAATAATGAAGAACATGTGCAAATTAAATAAAACACAACTCATAACAACATTTTAACATGGCTTAAAGCTGACAAGAGTAAGTTTTGCATAATACAGGACATTTAAAGGAACAATGCTTGTGACTGATGAAACTATGACTCATTCAGTTGCATTAAACAAATCAAATCTACTTTAATTTTATTTTATTCAATTTTTATTGCTAATAACTTACATTATGAGAGGATTTACCTCTCCACATATTTGACCTGTAACTTTGCCTGGAGGTCTCACCTGCTTTTCTCCATGAAGATAGATATGTTTAATGACATACAGTGGAACATTCCGGGCCAATCAATGACATCTCCATGGAGTCAAGTGGATCCACCACCAAGTTTATACTGTGCATCTTTAACTTATTTGTAAATTACAGCTTGCAAGTACCGCTTAACTGTTTAGTTTTGAGAGCACTGCCGCAGGTGTGAGATTTGTAGTGAAACACAATAAGAGCGCAGTGGCAGCCGGTAGGTGGATAATTGACGGAGGTGCGCTGAAGTTGATGATGCATGGCTAAATGATGCTAACAGTCAGCACCCAAAGGAAACCAGTGCAAACCAAACACACAAACGACACAGAAAGATGAGTATGAACTGACTGCACACTCATTACACTGTATTGATTGATAACAGTCAGACAAGAATAGCACTTAGCGTGGATGACATGAATGAGTGGATTTAAGCTGGTGTAACCGGACGACCATTGAGTTTTGTGGATGAACAGACTGTTAAGGGCTGGCTGAGTGAGATTTCACATTAAAGCGGGGTAATGATTATTAAAAGTAATATTTATCAACATGACAAGGATGAAATTATCCAAATGTAAATGCAGTCTAAATGATTTTTTGTTAATGTCGTGGGAGATCCAGGAGCAGTAATATTACTGATGGTTGGTTAGCCAAATTACATGTTGTCATCCTGATTAATTACAGCTATCTGGCCTGCTGACTGATTTCTGCTTAATGTTGTGGTATAAATAAGTAACTGTTAAAGCATGTGGACAGCAAGGGTAAATCAGGACAAGCTAACAGTATACATTAATTTAAACATTGATAATCGCTAAAAGAAATAATTTATTATTGAAAAATCAATCTATTTATCTATGAAAGAAATAATTATTGCTCAGTGGACCTTTTTAGTGGCTGTTGTGTTAGCAATGATCACATGTAGTTAACATGCAAAACCAAAACTTACAGCTTTAATTTAATTTCCCACTTTTCCAGCTATTTGACATCAATTTAAAAAGCAAGCCTTCACTTTCTGTATTGAGATGCTATTTTGGTGCAGTCATCATTTTTTAAATCTGTTTGCTTGCTCAATTTTTCCTCTAACAAATGAACCTACTACTGATATATTAAAATAATGGCCGCCTAAGATAGAATGACTGCAATGTTATTCCTGATCAATGTTAACCTTATAATTTGTAACTACATGTTAATCTACACTAAATCTAATAGTGAGAGAAGTCTATAGCATTTACCATGATGTTGTTTGCTGTCATATTTGTAAAGTCACCCTTTAAATCAGCTTCTCTCCAAATTATTAAGTAAAAATGCAAACAGCGTTGCTTAAAACTCTTCAAGACTCTTAGGGGATTTGGAACGATTAAATAACTCTATAAGACTCAAACTTAGAGAGCACGTCTCAGAAACCTACATCACTAAGTGCACTGAGGAAAGCCAGCTGGCACAAAGCTCAAATGGAAACGAGCAGAGGAAGTAGCTGGTTGGGTGCCGAGGTCATGAAAAAGGTTTATTCATGGAAGTGAGGTTGGCAAACATGAAGCCAGTCCTGTCCTGTACAGTCTGTGAAGTTTCCAGAACATTTCAGTGCGCCGTCCTGGACTGGAAACACCTACTGATTTCTAAAAATATATTCAGCTGGCTGTGAGGTCTATCATGAATCAGACGAGTTTCCGTAAATTGTTTTTTTTATTGTTGCAGAATGGTTAAAGGATCTGTTCTGTTTTTCATTTTATGTACAGTATTTGAGCAAAACTCGTCTTGCCCTGGTACAGATATATTGTATAAGCAGCTCTTTAGGTCAAAATAAGTCAGCTGTGTACTGTCTGCATGTAATTGTAGAGTGTTTCGTTTTTTTGGTCTGATACTCAGGAAGTGTGTGCATGGTTGTTGTTGGTATCTTTGCAGTTTGGTCTTAGAAAGTTGTGAAAAGTGCTTATAAACTCATTGCAGTGAATAATTAGTATGCTCTGAATGCAAAAGGCAAGTGAGGAATAACTGTGGACCACTAAAACTAATCAGGTCTGTTTTTCATAGACTCAGTTACAAAAATGAAGTACGGCACCTTTTTAAGATGACTTTATGCTACAGTGTCTTTGACATTGTGATTACATCTTATCATGTGTTTGTATTTTCACTTTTATTATGTTATGTCAGTGTTCTCATAAATCTTAATAGCTAGCATCAAAGTGCCTGTTTGTCACTTTTTGGATCAACCAAAGTGAGAAATTAGAAATGCTTGCTAGGCTATTCACAGTTTGACATTTACCCAGACACAAACATAATTTTCTATCTAGTTTCTAAATATGCACAATTCCCATGTGGTTTGCTGAATAGTGTACAGACCTCAGTATTGACAGTCATTTGTTGAAAATATAATAATTTCTTAAATGCCATACAATTTGCACTTAACTCAGTTGAAAGTGTCATAAACCAGAACACATTGACAATAAGCCAGCTCTTTATCAGACTGGCATTTTTATTTATGGTGTTATGAGCTTCTGTTATTGTTAAAAAAAATGACATTATTGCTTTGACAGTGTATAAGACCTCTCTATGAACTGTGCCAATCATTAGAAACATTTATACTGAAGTGAGTGAGTACTATCAATTTGTTAATGGTTTCTGTTTTAATTACCCAAAATGCTGCAGGGCTTTAGTTTATATCTCCCTGAATGTGGGCAGAGGTATAAACAGTTGGATAGGTCTAATAGTTGTCCTTTAAAAAGTTTTAATGTTTCACTAGTAAAAAAAAGCCCAAATGGTCCCTCTCTCTTTCTCTCTCTGGCTTCCTTCGTTTTATCCAACTGCAGTTGCTAATAAAAGCCCGCTGGCACCCTCCCAAGTGGCTTTTAACCAATATCATGCTCTGACTGCTATAAACATACAAAGCTAATATGAAAAGCCAATAGGTGAGTCAGCTGCAGGTGAAGATCAAGTGTCAAGACTCAAGTGTGTAGTGAAAAATCAATGATAGTTTAAATGTATTGCTTTATATTAGTAATAAGTGTTGAGTGTTAAAACAAAAACAAAAAAATAAACAAACAGCAATTACATTTTTTTTTTTTTTTTTGTTTCTAATAAATGAATATTTAGTAATAATCCAATTAATTACAAAAAAGAAAAAATCGGATAGTTGATTCCTGGAATTACCAAGAGAGAATAGCTGCAGCTGCTGTGGAGATTTGGCACCAGTGGCTGCACAATGGAGCGTCACTCCATGACATCCGGCTCCAAAAAACTAAAACTTTTTTTTTTTTTAAAGCTGGGAACAATTTATTAATTTATAATGGCTACCCTACTCAGAATTACTGATTTGTTTTTGTGGCTGGGTTTCAGATGACATCACAAAATTCTATAGGCCAATAATATTTAATACAGATGGAGGATAAGGTAAAATGTATATTGCTAAAATTTTGATTTTTGTTGTAATATAGTGGGTTCTTGAGTCTAGTCACTCATAGAAATTATCAGATCCAAAATTTGTATCTTTACTTTTCGGATATTTCCTGGCAAAGTACATTGTAAGCAATAGGAAAATTTGGCTCCTGCCCCCCATATCATCACATTCTAGGATCTGAAAACTCCCAGTTGATACCAAACAAAAATCCAAGAAAAGTCCAGTTGTCATGGCAGCAAAAGCCTAAGTTTGTGCCAGCTCTTCCACCCAAAGAGAATGTCTTGTTTAAGAAAACTGGAAAAAATGTGGGAGGACAGTCCACCCAGGTAGGCTGCTGAGGAGGTTAGAAATGTTGGACAAAATTGGTGGAAACCCCCTCAGCCAATTGAAGTATATCCTTCAGAGCCACCAAAAGAACAAAGACCACCAAGAGGTCTTCCAAGAAGGGCAGATGATCGTGACACTTCAGCAAAATGCAGTGAAGAGAAACCAGCTTCAAAGCCTGAAGCTATTGAGGTGTAGCCTTCTGACCCACCAAAAGAATGGAGATCCCCAAGACGTCTTCCGAGAAGGGCTGGAGATTGTAAGCCCACAACAGAAAATGTGGACACCTCAAGCAACACAGGTCTCAACACTAAAGTATGAGCCTGTGATTCTTTCCATCTGCCTGAATAAGAATGAACAGGGTGCTGACAACATTACTAAAGATGGAGGTTGTACAAATGCAATTGGGGAGACACAGACTCCTAAAAAGAACAACCTTGGCAAGAGTAGTAAACAAACTTTGAGGTTACAAGCTCTTCTGATCCATCAGCAGTGCCACAACACCAGCCCCAATAAGGTCAAAGAACTACCAAAATCTACAACATCTTAACCAGAGGACACTAAACCAAGTGTTCGGTTTTATGCTGAAATACCAGATGAACCCGAGGCAGCCATCACAAGACCTTCAGGAAACCAGCAAACAGGAAACAAACTGAGAAAAAAGAAGAAGAGAAGAAGAAAACCAAGGCTGGATTCCGCTTTTGTTTTGATGATGAACCCGAAGGTGATGTAATCTACCTCAACTAGATTCACCCCAGGACCCCCCTTTCACCCTTTCTCCCTTTGCCCCCTACCCCCTTCCCCAGGCAAAAAAAATCCCCTCTTTTCTCAACAAATATTCGGCATCAGACCCCAAAACACCTAAACATTTCCGATCTCCAGTAGACAGCTTATAGTCAGTTCTGAAGAGCAGAGGAAATTCTACTGCTGATTCAGGTGAACTATATAATTGTCAATTCAACAATGAAATATAGTTTAAATATAGCTTTCTTGCACTAACTGGCACTTCACAAAGCTGTCTAAACTCATTTCCCATTAGAATTGGCCTATACCAATACCAGCAACAAAAAATAAAAATTTCATAAACAATATAGAGTTTTTTGTGGATGAATTTAAAATATAATTGATTACCATATTACAACATCCTAGTGAAATCTGCAGCTTATACACCCAAACTTTTCACACCAAGTCCCTAGGAGAAGATCTTACCCAAAGGAGGACAAATATGAATAAAGTGCACTGCCAGTTGTGCGTGTACCACATTTTGAGAACCTCTATGCTAAACTAGAGTTTACCATTTCAAATGTATAGTATGAAGTGAATAATAATAAGTTAATAAAATAACCCATGAACCCATTGTATTTAGTTATTATGTACATAAGCACTGTGCTGTCTTGCTTTCAAACTTCACAGGGTGCATTTGTGTTTCTGTCTTATGCATATAGTAATGATACTTACTCAGCACAAAACAATGGTGTCATACTGTGTCTTAAAACGCTCTGACCTTGCACTGTGTTTCATCTCAGTGTCCACCAACATACTGCGTTTACAGGTTATAAGGGCGTCCTGAGTGCTTTTTAATGGATGCAAACTATAGTACAAAGCATACCTCCTCGTAGGACGTTTCTCCTCCCTGTTGTCACTATGTTGGGACAGACTGTAGACTGGACACTTCTCGAGGCTGTTGAGTGTCCGAGTCCATCTCGAGTCCATTTCCTAATGCACAGCTGTCACTCTGTGTCCTTCTGTGATGACATGGGCGTCCTGCATCTGTCCATCGTCATGCATGAGTGGCACAGGAGTGCAGCCATAATGCTTTTATCCAACTAACGGGTCAGCGGAGACTAAACATCACAGCTCAAGGTGGTCTGTGTCATGGTGGCTCAAACTCAGCCCCCTGCAGTTCCAGACAGGTACATGGAGCAAATAGGCCTGTCACAGTAAGTTTTGAAGTGTGATAATTCATGCAAGTAATAACTTTAAAGGGCACATACGAGACTATGTTCTGATCTTTATAATGTTTCCTCATCAAAAAACTACCTGGAGGTATGTTTTGTTTCATTCACATTTGTTGAATACGGAAAACACTCTGTTCCACCTTGTGATGTCATGTGGTAATAAAGGAAGTGCTCCACTGTGTTTTTAAACTCCATACACCTTCACTAGATTCATCTGGATGATTTCAGCCCTTGAATTCCCAGTCTGTACTAAAACGGTAAATGGTAACTGATAACTTAAAAACTACCACTACATGACATGACAAGGTGGAACAGAGCATTTTGAGCTTGAGATGCAGACATTCTTACATGACCAAAAGCTAAGAGTAAATTTTGTGTAATATAGGGCTTTTAAACAACATGACCTGTGATAGATAACATGAAGATGGTATCTATATGAGTCCTAAGTTTTAGTTTGAGTAATATTTGCTTATCGTATTCTGTTATTTTGATCCCATTTTGTTTTTAGATTGACATTAACAAGTGGCACCGGACTACAGAGTAAAACTAATCTTCTTGGCTAAATCTGGCATATTTACAGAAATGTTCATTGATATACACTGTCCTCGAAATACATAAACAAATACCTCAGTTCACAAAAATAAGAGTTTCCACTAGTATTAAGAGAAAGTATCTGTCTTATATATTGTTTCATCTATCAAAAGTCAGTAGTTCGTGACATAGGGCCTTGTGGGCCATTGAGCCCTAGTCATTCACTTGGGAAGCTCATAAATCACCACACACTTCCATTGTAAAGGAACAGCACACAGACCAAAACCACTAGTTGCGGATACCTGAGACCCCCACTGAGTCTTATTATGAGATATCGCTGTGAAATCTAAAACTGGCAAAATTATGATTCTGCCACCTGGTGTCAGCAATAATGCACCATGTAATTTCTGTAAAGCACAAGCTTAAAAAAATATATATATTTTTTTTCCTCAACTTTTCCAGAAGCTGTAACTTTAAGTTCAAATAACACATTATTAATTCTGTGTAATTCTGTCTGACATTAAATACATTAATGTCGTCACAAGGAAGGGTGATTTGCACATTTAATGCTTATAAAATAAAAATGCTTATAAAATAAAAATAATAGCGGTAAATGTGTGTAGAAATGCACAAAACATCTGTTATGTAATTTATTATGTACTAATTTGAGTAATCCGCAAAAAAGGCTAAATTACTTGAATGTGCAATCATTCAATGTGTATTCAATCATTATTATAATACGTGTGGTTTTACGCGGTTAAAGGCTGTGTGAACAGAGAATGTCTCCTTTTAAAATACTTCACAACACAAACTTATCATCAGACATGCTACAAATTTGAGATAGATCAATATATCGACTTTTTAGCTATCAGCTTTTGCCTTTAAATCACCAGTACAAGCCTGTTTTGTCAATTTGCTTTCTAAAAATACACACAAACCTTCATTTTAACACTTTAATACGAATAATATGATAACTTCACTAAAAGTGACTACACAGCTTAAGTATTGGTTTGTGGTTAAAAAAAGGGGTTGTGGGTGAGTTTGTAGTAAATTTAAATTACATAATTTGAGGAAAATAATAAAAACTGGGCCTACATATCAACCCAAAAAATATCGGCAATATCAGATGATCTCTACTGTAAATCTCACACTGTACAGATTGACCCCCTGACAGTGACATAAACTGATTAGCCTGTGTATTTGATAATGAGCTTGTGGACATCTGGTAACCTAGTAACACATCTCTGACCCCATTATTCTGAATGTACACTGGTATCTCGAACCGTCATCAACTCTTCAAAAAAAGTGTTTATCTGCTATAATGACACTCTCCAGACCAATATCTTTTTATTGTGTAATGTGAAATATATATATATATATATCTTTGCGTGTGCGCTTATGCATGGATCCGCCTTTGAAAGAGAAAGGGGAGAAGGCGAGATATCCAGCCAAACAGACAGATCAGATAGGAAGTGGACCGACAGCGGAAGAGCTGAGATGGAAGACTGATTTTATCACTGCCCCGATGTTACACTGAGAAGATTACTATTTGAATCTTGGCTTGAGTCCACACAGTGCTGAAATTAAGGGCAGAGCTGCTGTATTTGTGCAAGAATAATAGACAGAACATTTAGGGATAAAGGCAAAGAGAAATACCTGAAGTCAAATGTTTTAAATAGGTCTTTTGTCAGGGTTAATGGTGCTCTGAATTGTTCAGAAAGATGTATAGGGAACAAGATTGATCATAAAAGAAAAAAGCTCTTATATTTTTATGGAGCATGGTATTTAAAGCACACAAGCTGTTCTGTTCTGAAACATGACTGACAAGGCCAGATTGGCTGCAAATACAAAAGTCTGTCAGAACTCCAGAATAAAATCTGACTGAATACATTTAATTTTATTTGTAATTATATTTTATACAATGTCACACCGCTATAAGGTTTCATGAAACGTTCTCTATATTGAATCACTTCTGGACGAATTAAGGATTATAGTGACACCTCAATATTGTGAAAGCTTATAGGAGTTAGTGAGCAGTGTACGATCGAGGCAACATGACTCTTGAGAGGTTTAGAGTCCAGGCTCTAACTACAGGATGAATGTTTCTCCTCACCCCCTCCCTATTTCACTTTCTACCATTTTGTCTGATAATTCCAGTAAGTTAAAGATGCACTGTTTAACTTGGGGGTCCACCACTTGCTTGTCTCAGTGGAGATGTTATTGTTTTGCCTGGAATGTTGCACAGTAGGGCATTAAACATATCCACCTTGCATCATGTCCTCAATTGTAGGACATGATGCAAAAAAAAAAAAAAGATGATTTTTTTTTGGGTCTCATTTTGTGTGTGATGTAAAATTTGTTATGTAAAATTTAAAAATTAAAAAAAAAAAAACTTACTTTCCACTCCACAGATCTGAGTGCCTTTAATTTGACATATTTATAGAAATAAACATTTTAAAACATCTTTCATTAATCTTACAGTATTATTTTTCTACCAGTTGGCCTAGTCACGACTCCTCACTGAATAGCTCCATGTACTGTGCCTTTATTTTCTGATGTTTGGCCTTGAACAGCTTGAACTGACTCTGTAGTTGTATTAAAGCTGTAACTTCAATACAATGGCCTGCCTATCCACACCCTGGAAAAAATGTTGGATTTGTTTGTTTCTGTGAAAATATAGGGTTTATCTGTGCGTAAAGCAGTTGTGTTTGTCTCTTTGTTGCAGTTCTCTCATAAGCTTCTGTCGCCACATAATGGGGTTTTTATTCAAAGCTCAGTAATGGCTTTTCTGCTCTAGGGCCACCACAAATCTGCCAATTTCCTCACTCATCTCATCAAATGCTTTCAAATGTAGAAATAGTGCATTGTTATATGCGCACTTGCTGCACCTGGTCATTTCCACATCATGATAACCACACTATGAAATGTCTATCCTATCTCTATTACAGCTCATAGAAACATAGTGTAGTGTCTATGTGTGTGTGTGTGTGTGTGTGTGTGTGTGTGTGTGTGAGAGAGAGAGAGGGCTTTGAAATGGAGCAGTCCATGTTTGACCTGAAACCTTCATCTGAAATGAGACTTCAGAGGGCCCAGGCTCTGAAGTGGGCCACAGTGAGACTCTATTAATGCTGCAGACAGGAAACCTCCACTGTGTGAGCTGGCATTTATCCAGCTCATTTGTGACTCAAGTTGAAAGATAGTTTGAAATTAAAATGTTTGTGTAAATAAGTTAGATGCCACTGCATGTTTAACAGTTTTTAAATGTAGGTCTTGTTTTTTGAGGTTCTTCATTTGAATGTTATGAGTCATTTGAGTGTTATGATTCGAATGAAGAATTACTTGCTTTTATGAATCTCTTTGGTGACTGTAATTCAGGGTGTATTTAACAGATATCAGCAGATAATATTCCTGTTGTTTTATCAACTCTTCAGAAATCCCATTATTGACAGATGAAGATTATCCTTTTGTGTTGACACCTGCTGGCACCTGTTGGCAGGTGGAAAATACTGGGCAGCAAATGAGCTTTTTGTCTTCAGGGCTGATCTGTGATGACAACAGGGTCTGTGGTCAGTATCTATCAAAGTGTGCTCCCAATCACACAGTGGCCTGTCAGTGGTGGTGTTTACGGCAGAGAGGGCTGCTGCAGTCCAGCTGATGAGCTACTGTAGAGCAACTTCAAACATGTGTTAATGGAATACACTGAGCTGTTTTTATGTATATGAATATATATATAAGTATATGTGAACACAAAAGTTTTCATAACTCTAAATTTGAAGTAGCAGCCCAATCCCTGAGAGTCTCACTTAGATCAACAAGTTTGTTTTCTAAAACAGCCCCAGGCCTGCACACAATGTGCCTCACATTGGTGCACCCCAAATCCCCCAAACTCAGCTTCACCGAAAAAATATATGGTTGAAATTGCTCTGCTTACTTTAATGTCTGTACCCATAAAGCAATAGTCCGTCTTTCTTCTCTGAAAACCTATGTGTAAGAATTGGGTCTCAGGACACAGCTTTGACTTAACATAATTTGCCGTGTGTTTAAGCGAGAAGCTTACGATTCTGCATATTTATCCAGGAGGAGCCAAAGGCAGAGGCTCAGTGCTGTGAGCAGGAGCGCACACTTGCTCACATCTGTGAAACTGACAAACAACTCTGCAGCAAACTAACTGCACACAGGGCAGACAGGTTTTAAGAACTCACAACATAAAGCAAATCTAAAGACAATTTGCCTAAAAGCTTTTGTTGTGGAGTGGATGACTAACCATCTTTAAAGGCCCATTATGATAATTATTGGGTGATTGGGGTAATTAAAGTCTACTCTTTGTACTTTTTATTCATCTGCAGAAGGTAAAAGCAATAGTCAGGTGAATAATAGAAAATACATTTAGACAAGCTTTAGTCCAAGGCTCTGAGTAAAAAAAAAAAAACAGTGAAGAAGTCCCCGAGCAGTGAAGTTTGCCTCTTTTCTGTCAGAAGTAGATATGTTCATCTGGGGTTTGCTCAAGTGTAAAACGTTGGGTGTAGCAGCTAACACTAGTGTTAGGCTCCTTGTCTGTGTCTGTCTCTGAATTGTGATGTTCAGTGTGAAACTCCAGCTTTGTGCCTCACTGCAGCAAAATCACGGGTCAGTGCTTCGTATAAACGGCTCCATCTGTAACTGATTGTGGAGTTTTCTTTTGGCAAACCACCTTTTCTTTTGCACCTGTTCGACTGCCATACGTTTTCAGTCCCTCAAGAAATCAGACAATATAAACACAAGAAAAACAACAAGAAAATCCAATCTTATCTTGTTAAAATGAGAAGGGATAATCTGACTGTAGACTGACAGAGGAATTTTACTTTTTAAGCAAAGCAAGGCAAGTTAATTTGTAGAGCAAAATTGTATACAAAGTAAAGTTCAAATCATAATATAAAGCGGTCAGAAAAATTAAGAATCATAATTATTAAAACAGATTTCAAAAGCAGTCAAGAGTGCGTAACATATGCAGCAATTCAATTAGAAATTCAAGCTTCATTGAGTTCTGTGTTTGAAGTGTCATTAATGCTTTGTGTTATATTTCTATCAGCAAAAGCAGATGCAGCTGTTTGATGTTCTAAGTTGTTATTTTGCTGAAAATACTGTGGTAAAAATATTATATTAGCAATTACTTTTAAAGCAATGTTACTCGATTTCTTAAAGGTGCATTGTGTACCTTTTCTGGTGGCGAGGCCGTCAAATACTTTTCTCCATAGAGATGTTATTTCCTTGTTTGGAATGTTTCACAGTATGGCATTAAACTTTTTTATCTTCATGGAGACCAAACCAGACCAAGTTACAGGTCAGATTTGTGGAGAGGCAACCCCACTCACACTCAGAATGCAGTTTTTTCTAGGTATTTCTAGGTATTTTTGAGCAATAAAACCACCTGTAATTGAATAAATGTAAGGTAGATCTGATTAATGTCATAATGTGGAACATTCCAGGCAAAGCAATGACATATCCATAGAAACAAGCGGGAAACGGACACCCAACCAAAAAATTCCACAGTGTACCTTTTTTGAGTGTAATATGCAGTGTTTCTAGTGTCTCTATTGTTATTTTCAGCCATAGTTGTCTCATCTTTCCTCAGTGCCATGTCTGCCAACATTTTATTTCTTGTGAGTTTAAAACCTTTCTTAAACAAAACCGTCTTTGTGTGCTAGCTTTGAGCGCCTGGACAACTTTCATAATGACTCTTGACCAGTGTCCAGCCTCCACAGCCTGCAGCTCTTTCCCCATCTCTCTCCTCTCATTACAAACAATGCACCCAGTCTTCGTTCTCATATCTACCTTCATGTGCTACCAACCATTTGGATGTTTTGCTTAAATAACTACACCTTTGTCGTCAGGTGTATTAGCTTATGGGCCTGTCATGGTTGTGTGCTGTTTAGATCCTTTGAGACTTCACACTGCAGCTTTTGTACATGATCTTTTTGTGTGGAGACAAAACTCAAGGCCCCTCAGTTCAGCAACTGTGACACTTAAACATATGAGTATTTGCTAAGAAGTCCACGGTGCCTGCTTTGCTTGAACAGTAGTGAGACAGCTCCCTGGATGAGTCGCTGGGCTGGGGAGAAAAGCAGATTTGAAAATATTTGTCAGAATTGAAAGTGGTGCTTGACTCTCATGAGACTTGCCTTCAGCAACTCCTGATGGTTCACTTCAGTGAGTCAATGTGAAGGTTTGACAGGAACTTTGATCGAATTAAAGACCCACTGCTTAACTTTTTAGCCAAAAAATAGTCTTCTTTTGATGTTTTTATTTAACTGAAAAACACGTGTCTTTACTGTGAGCTGGTTTGCATCTTCATAAACTTGACCACCCCCTGAGGACCTTTTTCTGCTTGTCTCCATGAAAATCCATGAAAACAGTTCATTTAGCGTTAATGCTTACACTACTACACCACACTATGTCATAAAACGTATCTATCTTCATGGAGAATGTTCTGGAGAATGGTTTTACCTTTCTGTTTCTATGGAATCATGCAGGTGACGTGCCTCCTCCAGAAAGATACATGGTGTTGCTTTATTTGAAACTGGAGCCACTATTTGTGATATAATTTATGCTTAACCCATACTTTTCACTTGCAGCTTTGTCACAAGTTTTATGTTTGTTGTTTACCTTTTTAAATGAGTCAAGATGTCATACTTGAGTAAGCTTTTATAGTTTCATACTTGTACATAATGTAACCTTAATTGGTATTTTAGACATGTTTACAAAGCTGTATATAATCTGTAATCTCTTTGGTCCTCAAAAATGAGCTGGATCAGGTATAGGGTACATGATAACGGGTACACCAATACCCTGTTTGAGCCTTTAATACATGTAAAAAGACTATTTACAGGCTGATTTTGTCTTTTATTCATACAAAACTGTTCAGTCGTGATTTGAAGGATAAATAACTGTTGCATAATACAAGTGAATCTCTTGTGTAATACGTTAATCGTGGTGTCATTTTCTCTCCCCACACTGGTATTGGTTAATATCGGATATCGGCATATACTTAAAGTCAAAGTATCGATATAGGTATTGGAACTGAAAAGCTGGATCAGTGCAGCCTTACTTTTGACATCTGTGACGTTTCTAAAATAGTTATTATACTATATTTTGCCATTACTGCCCTCAAATTGCTTCACCGCAAATTTCCAATTCCAATGAACAAATTGAGCAGAATTTATAGTCGCACATAAGACACCACTTATGTTAATTTGGAGGTGGCCGACAGATGACTCACCGCTGCTAAGAGTATTTCTATAGCCTATATATGTGTACACAGTATAGGAGTCATTCACAGCCAGTCAATAGTGTATACCTGCTTCATACAGTCAATTAAATTATATGTGAAATCTTTCTTGGTGATATTGTTTCACCAGCAGAACCTGTTAGCCTCGGTCATTGTAAATTGAGTTTAATACCTGGAGTATGGCTTCACAGACATATACCTCAAGGCTATCTCATCCAATTACTACAATGTATTTTTCTTTCTCTTGGACTTTGGAAATTAATCAGAAAATATTGACTTTGAAAACATTTAGCACAGAGATATGACAAACAAGAACATTTGCATAGAACAGATTTGTTTTCTAAGCTCTTACCTTTGAATGTTGTCTTGCATGGCTGTTAAAGGTGTAATGGGCAACTTTTCTGGTGGAGGATCCGTTACCTGTCTCCATGGTGATATTATTGCTTTGCCAGGAAGTCCATAGTATGACTTTAAACACATCTATCTAGCATTTATTCCTTACAGGCGCTTCTATTGCTCAAAAGTACAACAATTCTCTCTGTGAATAGGCCACTTGTAATGTATAGATTGATGTGAAACATTCGAGCTAAAGCAATAACATCTCCATGGAGACAAGCAGGTGGTGGACCCTTGAAAAGTTATGCATTGCACCTTTAAAGTTGTTATATTGAATTTATGTTGTAGTGTCCTCAGATTAAAAGGTTCAGTATTCAGACCAGCTTCCGTATAAATAAAGACATACCAAAAAAATTATAAACTTCATTTGGAATAACTGACTCTGCTATGTGGGATTGATGTTTCCAGCAACTATCCCAATGAAGTCCATGTGCCAGTGCATATTGCAGTAAACAAAACAAATCAGCGAAATACACCTATGAAAAATTGTTTTTTTTAGTCAAATTTTATAAACAAACAGACAACCCTCATAATGCAAGTACTTGAAATTCTCATTGCATAAAACATAGTGGTAGGGCTTGGCAATATGAATATTAAAAACCTGTGACGATATGCTATTTTGCTGATATCGTCATTCACTTCTTATGCACCTCTGTATTTTTACCCACTCATTCCTCTTAGTCAGCCGCCGTCTGTGAAGTGTGAATTCTCACAAAATGGCTCAGTTACCTTTTGTCAGACACATAAAGCTAGTGTACATACATTTATAATACAGCTGTTCTGGCTCTAAGAAAATTGTGATATTACTATTTTTTAGCATATCTCACCCACCCCTACTTAAGGCTTAGAAGTTACCTACTATTAAAGCTTTGGCATAACTAACATCAACATTATGCAAAGCACGATCTTGTCTCCATTAGCAGATTTGCATTATCTTTGCGGTGAATTAGTTAGAGTTAGAATGATTCCACTAACTTGAAAATATTTTAGTGGTGCTAGTTTAACAGTGTTACTCAAGCAATGATTTGAATGTGGTTGCCATTCTGTACCTATTTTTAAATAAACTCTTAAAAGGCACTTGTTCACTTTGGCCTTTGACTCACTGAGATGCTGGCGTATTTATTTCACTTTTATACTGTTTTATTTATTGGTTTATTCAGCGCATTTTAATATTGTAGCACTTTGTTCAGCTTAGTTGTTTTTATGGTGCATTATAAATAAAGTTTCAGTTGTCAGCCATTATGATTTTTGTGCGTAATAAGATTACTCTGGGACCCAACTAATAACCTTCAATAATACTTCTTGAACTCTTCACAATTGCAAATTAGGTGATCTTTTTTTACTTTTTTTTGTTGCGCTAGCTGTTCAGCCATAATTGAGCTCAATCCTTGTGCCGAGAAAAACACAGCACTGTTGAATGTAACATTGTGTAACTTTTTTTGTTCCCATACTTGAGTCTTTTTACAGTTTGACAGCTTAGCAATTCACATGACAAGCTCCAATGATAGAGCTGTACAAGGCATAGCTGTGCTTTTATGCTGCCATAGTGTTTCACAGTGCCCCTTTCTCCTTCTTTCAAATCCCTTTGGTAGTTTTGCGTATAATTGGTTGGCAGTGTGCCTCCCACCATTCCCCAGCGCGGTTGTGGAGGGTCAGATCCTGTGGCAGTGGACCTCTTCACACAGAGGCTACCCACTCTGCCGGGGGTCTCCAGTGACTAATAGTGCTCATTCTCCGAGCGATGCTAGGCGCTAACACCATGCCAGAGTAAAGAGGCTGCAGATACGCACAGCAGGTGGACGAGTGGAGAAGCAGCCTAATCAAGAGAGGAGAAGAGGGATATGTGAATCAAAGACACACAAGAGAATAGGATGGAAAGTAGCTGTGTTAGGTATGGGTAATTGGTATTCTTAATTGCAAGTGATTGGAGGGACGTGGATTGTGCTTTATATAAAGAAAGTGACAAAAATGAAAAGTACGTGGTTAGATGTGGTTATTGTATTGGGTTCTTATATTGCAGATTAGACATTTTCAAAACATAGAAAGACAATGCAATCACATGGAGATGCTCACAAATGTATTATGGGCACATACATTCCCATAAGGTCAAGAGCTGTTTCTGAACCTGCCCCGAGCCAAATTGACAGAGAACTTGCAACCAAACGCCTATCTGCAAACACACAGTCACCAGGGCACTGTAAACTAGAGCATGAACTCCCAAGCTTAGTTAAGATTAGTGGGTGATAAGCGCTAGACCTCTTCAGAAACGTTCATCAGTGTTTTTAATGGAAGTCACGGACATCAGTGAATCTGAGGAGCACTGCACAGTCCAGGACCCAGGAGCTTCTTGCTGTGAAGTATGAGTGCAAATCATTATGTCCCTCTGGCCTTGAAAATACAGTCCGAGTATTGTCTTGTATTCTGTGAAGTGGAATCACACAAACTGAGCAAAGACAAAAACTACTTCACAAAGCTCTTTTTTCAAATGAACGGCTCTAATCAATTCTTGGTAATTTATTTAATCACCACCCGAGTGAAAATGAGCACAGACTAAGGGAGACACGAAGAGCAATTAATATGAGAACAGCAGAGAGCATCCACTTGACAAATGAAAAGTATCATTAGTTTTTTTTTTTATTATAAAGCCGCTCATGTGGACTGCACTCAGACATATGACTAAATACAGAAGGAGGAAGGGGCTGTGACCATGTGTAGTTATGACATAGTGTTTTGTTTACACTTGGAGCCACGGGGGTCTCGCTGTGTGAGCCCAAAGACACAGGGGGCGCTGCAGCTGGAGTCAATCCATGTTTATTGAACCAAGTCGGCACTTCAGCCATGCACAGTAACACTATGGGACAGAGGGCAGGTATAGGAGGGCAGAGGGTGACACAGCATTGACCTCCTGTAGATGACATTGCTTTCTGCACTAAGTATAATTTTTGTTGTACTATTTTCATTATTATTTTTTTTAATATTATTATTTTTAATTAATATTACTGAACTATAAGATAACTTAAACTGCACCATTAAAGGCTGGGGTGCCTTATTTTGACACTACAGAAGTGTCCCTAGCTCTTACAAATCCTTTAGCACATCATTAATATCCACATGTTTTGATTTTTGGTAAAGTGAAACTGGAGTGGACTGCCTTAGTGCAGCCAATCTGAGCTGCTGCGTGTGAAATCACACCAAATATTGTGGTTTTGTCACAATTTACTAGATTTTAGCTTTTTACATGTACCTACTCATAGGTAACTAAAGGAATAACACCATTTTAAAGGAAACCAAAGGAATAACACCATTTTATCTTCACTAGTTGTTCCTTGCTGCTGCTGTCTGAAATCACATCATCATAACAGAGCATGCTTGTGGACATATTCATAACTAAAATGCGTAACTCGATGACGGAAATATTTCAAAGCTTTGCAGATTATAAGAGGTTAATTTGGAGTCGAAGCACGTTGGCAGCAGAACAGTGTCAGTGCATGCTGGATGTGACATGCATATTCTCCTCCTCTGCACTGTCCCACAATGGCCCCCTCCTCTCTCTCCTCTCCCTCTCCTCTCTTCTCTTTCGCTCCCTTTCCTCTCCTGCACCTCTCCTCTCCCTCTTCTCTCCTTCTCCATCTTCACTCCTTCTCTCGCTCCTCTTCCTCTCTCCGTTTCTCTCTCCTCCTCCACATTTCCCTCTCCTCTCCGACTCCTCTCCCACTCCACTCCTACTCCTTTGGCTCTCCTCTCCCTGTCTCTTTCCTCCCACTCTCCCTCTCCTCTCTTTTTTCTCCTCCACCTCTCCCTTTCCTCTCTCTCCTTCTCCATCTTCTCTGCCTCTCTCCCTCTCTCATTCCTCTTCTCTCCCTCTCTCTCTCCTCCTCCACCTCTTCTTCTCCTCCACCTCCATCTCTCCCTCTCCTCCCCCTCTCCTCTCCTCCTGCTCGCTCTCCTCTCTCTTCCTCTCCCTCTCCTCTCCCTCTCTTGTCCATGTCCTCTCCCTCACCTCTCTCTGTCTGCCTCCCTTTCTCCTTCTTCTTTCCTCTCTCCGCCCCTTCGCCCCCTACTCCTCTTTATACAAAAGAAGGCAAATTCATCACATCATTACAAAATACAAATAATTGTGTGGCCAATAAAGACACATACATGGCATTTAGCTATGGGTGAGATTAAGAGCAGCCGGAAACGGTAAAGTTGAAAGATTCGTATTAAAGTGTAACTTCGTAAATTGTCTCATTTCTTCTCAGTTTTCTGACCCTACTTATGTCACTTTACTGATATTTATCCTGTCTGTACATAAACATAGTCATATTACTGTAAATAACATAATATACTGAAGTCACTTTACTGAGACTTACTCTGTTCATATGCTGCACTGTTACTTTTATTGTACATAATAGTTTTTTTGGTATTTTATATTTTATATTTTGTATTTTATATTTTTGCTCCACCGGAACAAAATTAGAGTCTATCTTTAAGTCTATTTCTAAATTATTATTTTTTTAGCCATTATCTATTATCTTGTTTTATTGCATGTTCCTTTTTCCTGCTGTTCTTGAACTGTGCGTTGCAACACTGGAATTTCCCCACTGTGGGACTAATAAAGGCATATCTTATCTTATCTTATCTTATCTTATCTTACATTTTGAAGTAAAACAAATTCTTAGTTAGCTGTGCCCGATTGATGTTGCTAATTAAGTTTTTTGCTTAGTTAATGAATCCATGGCAATTTTTTGTACATATATTTTCATTCTCAGGCTCACAGGCTCCTATAGCTCAGATCAAACAGTGACATGTACAGGATTAAATTCATATCATACTCCATACAACTGTACAACTCACCCTTATGTAATAGATAACCTTCTGTCCTGTCAATCACTGTTTCATCTTTCCACGGTTTCTCCTTACGACCTCCTGTATTTAGCTGAGAGATATTTGTATTTATATATATATATTTTTTTATTTTTATTTTTTTACTTGTACGTATACAGTGCCTTATTTGACACCAGTCTCTTGCTATTATTGCTACTTATTTTGAATGTATTATTGCAATTTATATTTTTGCTCTTTCGTTATTGTAATATATTGTGATGTGTAATGTGTTCAAATAATTTCCCTTGTGCATTAATAAAGTTTGTCTAAATCTAAGTCTAATAGTTTTATAGTAACTACTGATCACAGGCGGGCATAAATGCTTTTGATTAATAATGTTAAAGTACGCCTACACCACAATTACCCAAAGCACTTGCTAATGAGGCCGGTTTCTAACAGATGGTAGTTCATTCTGTTGGAGAGGGTGCAGCAGGTGGGTCTAGGAGGGTCTGCACTTGGCTTCTTGGCAAAAGTCTTGCCCTGGAGCAGACTGGTTGGAAGGTACAAAGCCTAATATGAATGTTGTATGAGGAATAGCCCATTGAACCTCAAATAGTCAGTCTTGTTTTGTGATCCTGACCGAACAACTGCAGGATTTTCAGCTAGGATGGGTCAACAGTGATTTGAAAAGGGAAGTTGGCTTATTATATTGGCTGAGTTCTGGGTCTAGATAATGAAATTTGAGCCTTGGGGTTTGAATTGACAAGTGCTATAATAAGCATCCTCACAGGGCTATTGCAGAAGTCCCTTTACTGCGCAGTGTGTCATTTTGGTATGTTTCAGCTAGATGGATGCCAGCAGACATTATTCTCTGAGCTGGTAACTAAAGATTCAAAATGAGCCAAGGGAAACTGGTCCAATTGTACAAACACCAATTAACCAGATCTATGCTATGCCTGGGAATTAATCTGTTGATGCACAAAGCAATTACTACTCAATTTACGTGTGTAATTTTGGTTGATTATTTCTCTTTGCTTAAAGGTCCTATATTATGCAAAATTGACTCTTGTGAGCTTTAATCCATGTTACAATGTTGTTGTCTCATCAAAAACATACTTAGAGCTGTGTTTTGTTTCATACACAAACCCTGCATATTTAGGCTGAGTTCTTTCAAACAGAAAACACTTGTGGTGTCATATGGTGACACAGGAAGTGCTCCATACACCTTCCATAGAATCATTTGAATAATTTTTGCATAATATAGGACCTTTAATGCCATAGTGATGAAGCTTCCAGGAAAAGCAGTAATATCGCCATGGAAACAAGCAGATGGCAAACCCTCTACCAGGAAAGTTACATAGTGTACCTTTAAGCTGCACAATTTGTTGTATTTATGCATTGTGTTGTACAGGGACTGACAGTGAGTTCCCTTGCTGATAACACTCCACAAACTGAAGATTGTCAGACTTTTGTGCCCACACACGAGGCACTTTGGAAAGCAAGTCATTCTTCTCTTAGACACTTTTTTTGTCTCGCTCGATTTTTTTCCACTGATTTGTTCGGCTTTTCTCAGTTTTTACAATGTGTTGGTACAAATAGAAAGGAAAACAGTGAACAATGGTGTGATTGAGACCTTGGTTGTTTAGCCATGATACATCAATTGGAGCCAAATAAACTAACCAGAATGCACAAAAGCTTATTTGTTTTTGAATGTCATTGTTTTTCCAGATAAGTTTGGAAATTATTGAACAGTAGTGGTAGCTTCCAATGCCTGTCAAAAACAAAAATTGCCCACCATATTTAAAGCTGGCCATTACTACAGCCATAACTACGCGGGCAAAATAGGGATGCACCTATCCGATATTGATATCAGATATCGGTGCAATGAAAAATTTGCTGGATTGGATATTGGCTTTCTAATATCCTGGTTGGACATATAAATTGATGAAATTGGCCCAGAACGTCTCATCATGTTTTAACTTTTATTTATACAGCGCTGTTCTGTAGTGATTTGAGGAACACATTTGGATCAGTTGTGTCTTATTTTGTTTTAGTTGAAAGGAAATAAATACTGTTTTCAGTCTCTGCACTGGTATCGGTTGATATCAGGTATCGGCAGATACTTAAAGCTATAGTATCCTGTCCCTGTCCTCATGTGATGCTATTTATTTCTACTGGAATTTCCCCACTGTGGGACTAATAAAGGCATATCTTATCTTATCTTATCTTATCTTATCTTATCGGAATCGGTATTGGAACTGAAAATCGGTGCATTCCTTGGCAAAAAATATAGCCTGTTGGTGCAGTGTCAGTTATTTTATGAAAAATAAATAGTAAACTTTTTGAACACCAGCCCAAGGCTTGTTCTGTATTTTGGTCAAAGCTATTGACGGGAACTGAAAATACAATGGACCAACGGTACTATATTGCAACAAACTTTCAATATAACACATTTTTCTCTCCAAGTAATTCTGTCTATCCAAATTAGCCATATGCTTTACATTTTCTAAAACTTCCAAATGATAAATTTACTTGCAAACAAAAGTTTGCTCACAGGACGAATATATTAAGTGCAATGTTTTTGAAGCTGATCTACTTTCTTTTCGTTAATCCCAGTCAATGTTTGAGGTGCATACACGGATAGGAATACAGTCCGCTAAAGTAGTCAGTAGTTATGAGCTCACTGTTTGCCCACAATGTTTTGCTAACGTGCTTCTGCATTCAAAGCAACAGACTGAATGACAGAGTTGGGAGTTTGTAATTCAGACAAAATATCGTTGAAAAATGTTATGAAGTTGTGTGAAGTTTTCATCCCTCACAACCTGAATAAAGTTACAGAGAATTTATGGTCCACAGGAGAGGAGGCGGAAACTGGTAATTGTGTAGCTTCTGGCATCGTGATATGATCTCGTCTTGACATCTGCACACTGTGTACTGATAACATGAACAGAACATTGAGCTTCATTAGGGATGTTCTAATAGTTGTTTATTGTAAATGAGATCTGTTTCAAGATCTTTAATCTACGTATGTAACTTCTCTGGTATGTCTGCCACCTGCTTGTCTCCATGGTGATGTTATTGCTTTGTCTGAGGAATCTTCCTTGGCAATGAGCTTATCTATCTTGCATGTGTTTTTTCAATTACAGATTTTGTATTTTTTTTAATTGGTGAAAATACCTCTTACTGTGAGGGGGCTCCTCTCTCCACAGATCTTGTCTTCATGGAGATAGATAAGTTTCATGCCATACAGTGGAATATTTCAGGCAAAGCAATAATATGTCCAAGCAGATGGGGGACCCACCACCAAAAGTGACATACTGCTCATTCAAAGCATTGTAAAGCTGTAGGAAAGTATACTTTACTATATAGGGACAAATAACAGATCAAATAGAAAAAAAAAATAATAATTTCCCTTGTGGATCAATAAAGTTTGTCTAAGTCTAAGTCAGGTCAGTGTTCTTTATGTCAGTATGAGCATTGCAAAAGTACCAAAGCTGCAAATCTTCTTCCACAAATGAGGCCAATGATTACTAAGTGGAGAATTACATAAAATTACATAGCTATCTCTATCTAGCTGGCTATCTCAATATCTAGGTTGCATTCACAATCAAACTACACAATGCCTCTAGTTTTACCTTTGCTATTGTGAGATAGACCCAAGTGCATTTTAAGTGTATCCTCTTCCTCCCTGTGCCTCTAGTGTTGTCTTATTTTCCTGCATTCTCAGCATCCATTTGTCTCTGTCTCTTACTGATGACAGATGGCAGCTGATGATGATGAATAGGACAGGAAGATATGAAGGCACCCAGGCCACTCCAGGAGATGATACCTATGTGTTTCCATTAAAAAGGCCTTTGTCAATAATATTCTCTTATTGTACAAATAATAATGCAATGAGGAGAATGGGATTGGCAACAGTGCAATGTTTTTATTGATACTCTGCAACAACATCACACTGAGCGTGTATTTCTATATAATGGGACATCCAGTAGTTACCATGCTGACAGAATGCACACATTAGCAAACACAGCCAAAAAAAAAAAAAGAAAATCCTGTCTTAAACTCAAGAAAAAATATTCATACTCATTGGTTGAGCGATCAGATCCACTGATCCACAGGTTGGTGGTGCGATTCCAGCTCCCACAGATGAGCACTGTCTTGGGCAAGGCACAAGACTCACCTCACTCCCAGTGTCTGTGTACACTGCTGTGTGAATGCGTGTGTGAATGGGCAAGTGGTTTCTTGATGTAAAGCGCTTTGAGTGCCTTGAAAGTGAAAAGGCACTATATAAAAATGTGACCATTTACCAGAAAATACAAAATAGATTTCAATAACACATTTTCAGGAGCCTGTGATCAATAAAAGTGTTCATGGTCCTGTTAAGGTGTTTGATTTTCAACAAAAATGGTGAGAGTGACTACCTGAAAAACTGTTGGCTAATGCTGTCTATCTTGTGCCGCTAATTTTATGTGTAAGAGACTTGATTACCAGCCCAAATCAGCTCACCTGTTGTAGTTCTACCTAAACCAGCTCTTTCTAGTCAGGTTGTGTTAAAATAAAGCTCAGATGAAAGTTTAACTTGAGTAACAGAGCTTTAGACAGAGCTGAGTTTCCAGTTGGCATCACACCCCCAGGGAGTTAAGTTACTATGTTTCACTTCATCATATTTTTCACTAATAGGCCTACATTATTTTTGTAATTTGTCAGTGCAGCAAGACATGCATTTTTGTCAAACATGCATTATACTTTTCTTTCTTGATTCTAAACCTGTCACTAATTGTAATTGTAACCCTAAGCTTAACCTGATGGAGAAATAATATATGGACAATACTGAGCAGAACAGCACCAATGCAAAATGAATGGCTCTTTTGGCATAACTGAAAAATTGCATTTGCCTTTATTTAATTACAGGTGCTTGCCTCTCCACAGATCTAACCAGTAACCTCCCTCCCTGGGTAGCGAGATGTCTAGTTGGCCCGAGGCACTATTGTTCTTTGCCGGTTTCTTGTTTTTTTTCTCTGTAGGAAATCGTATTTTTCACCCCCTGAACAGGGATGACACTATAGCGCCCCCTATCATAGACATGAAATGTCAGCATTATCAGATTTGTACCAAATTTGGGGATTACATTCTATGCATGACTATAAGCAAAAAAAAATATTATGGACATGGGATACTTTTCTCCATTGGCCAGCAGGGGCACAAAGACTCCCCCCAAAAAAATATTTTAAAAAAATCTTACACACACATGTTTAGTCCGATCCTGCTGAAATTTGAATCACTAATGCATGATCTTGGCCTGAATATAATAAACTATAAAACATGAAAAATGTACACTATAGCGTCCCCTACTATAGTCATGAAACATCAACATTATCCTACCAAATTTGGGAATTAAATTCTATGAATGACTACAAGTAAAAAAAAGTATTTTGGTCATGGGGCATTTTTCACGGTAGATAAGTACGGCTGTGCAGATTCCAAATAAGTAAACATTTAAAGGTGCACTGTGTAATTTTTCTGACGGAGGATCTGTGGGCCTGGGCAGCTGTCGGGAAGGGACAATAGCATGCCGGGCGATTGCGTGGGAGGGGCATGTGTGCCAGGGCGAGGGCCATCATCGCCACGGGTGGCTTTAAGCTATGTTTAAAGTTGCACGATGCAACTTGGTTGGGGGTCCGTCACCTGATATTTCTTTGGATTTGTCACTGCTCTGGCTGGAATGTTCCACAATATGACATTAAACAACTCTACCTTACATTTATTAAATTAAAGGTAGTTTTATAACTCAAAAATACCTAGACAAATCCACAGATCCGACATGTAACTTGGTCTGGTTCGGTCTCCATGAAGATGCAAAGGTTTAATGCCATACTGAAACATTCCAGACAATGCAATAACATCTCCATGGAGAAAAGCATTTGACAGACCCTCCACCAGAAAAATTCCACAATGCTAATGCTACACTGCACAAATTTACACTAGTCATGAAATCAAAATATACTTCACAATTAGGCTATTTAACTCCATCATTAATTTTATGCAGTGCACATCTCCGCAGCAGGTTCTACCTATGAAATGAACAGTGCTAATAATACGTGTGTGTGTGTTTTCAGGCACGGTCTCGCTGAGTGTGTTCCTGGTGTCAGTCGTGTTGGTGTTGTGCGGCGTTTGGCTTGTGGCGCTCTGTGGAGTCTGCACCTGGTGTCAACGCAAACTGGTAAGAGGCGTTTGGCAATTCAGCACAATTATCATGGAAAAAAACTCAAGAGGCAATTACTGGCTTTAGTGCTCTGATTCTGTTTATGTTGGATATGCATATTGTTTTTAATGAGGTAAAAAGGCCAATTAAGGTGTAAAGCTGTGATACATTCTAAAAACAGGCAAACAGAGGGTCACAGTGTTAGTCAACAGTAAGATTGTGCAGTTTTATTTGTTATTCATTGTTTGATGTTTCTTGTTTGATTGTTCTTTATATTTCTTTTTTGTATTTTTCCACAAAGCAATCCAATTTTATAGAAAAAGTACTGTGAATAGATTTAATTTCTTTTTTTTTATATCAGGATTTTGTTCACTGTGTACAGTGGTTAAACCTCGTGGTCAGTGTCTAATCTCGCTGAAGAAGAGCAACAGTGGCTCAAGTGCAAGCTGTTGTTGTGTCCTTAGGCAAGACACTTAACCCACCTTGCTTACTATGAATGCTAGAATGGCTTGCTTTTGTCAGGCTACACCCTGGGCAGCTGTGGCTACAGTTAGTAGCTTACCACCAGTTTGAATAGTGCACAAAATTGCACAAAAAAAGATTAAAATGTAAATTCAGTGACATAATAACAGAATCCATTACATTTCAAAACACATTTGTAGGGGTCTAAACTACAGCCTTTGTGATTTGACTAAGATTCCAATTTTGATTTGATTGCAGTTAATTATGCAGCCATATTACCCAGTGTATTATACTGTATAATGGCTGTGCGCTTATACATCACAGCATGTTATGTTCAAGGATGTCATTGCTTCAATCTAT
This sequence comes from Taenioides sp. WSHXM2023, assembly GCA_029959045.1. Classification (NCBI taxonomy): domain Eukaryota; kingdom Metazoa; phylum Chordata; class Actinopteri; order Gobiiformes; family Gobiidae; genus Taenioides; species Taenioides sp. WSHXM2023. Next base: position 14,404,492 of record CM057091.1, read on the forward strand.
TGAAGGTAGACATATTATGTGTGAGACACTTTTCACAATTTCTTTACAAAGGAAATACTGACTTTCTATAAATTCCATATAGATCCGTCCATGTACTATTGAGTGTCTCTGTGCTCACTGCTCCTGTGTCCTTGTATCCTCACATTGTTCCCTTTTTGTGTGTTGTTCAGGGATAGCTCCATGTTTTTGAATTAAAGGAACCACTGTTTGCATGGTCCTGGCTACAAACATGATCAGAAACCTTGGGTGCTTTCTGTAAACACATCTTCAGCTCAGTGCTTTCTCCCTGCAGCAAACATCCAAACATGCTAATGATTCATATGCTAATGGGAGTCAGTGTCTGCAACTGGTATCTATATTCTTGGTCCACGGCCATTTACTACTCACAGATTTGTTTATCTGTTTTTCTATTTCTCTCATCTCAGAGTGACTGTACTTCCAATTGATTATTCATTGTGACAGTGATAAGAAGGGGTCAGCAAAGGATAAGAAGTTGTGTGATTTGTTGAATTGTTAACATTTTCAGCCAAACCGGAGAACCCATGTTTACTTTTTGTCAAAACCAAGCCCAGTTTCTATCTAAAAGTGTGTGTGTGTGTGCGTGCATGCGTGCGTGTGTGTGTGCGTGCATGCGTGCGTGTGTGTGTGTGTAAAAGCTGCTATTATGCAAATCATTTTATGTTAAACTGGGTATCTTAGATAGTTTGCTGGGCGATAGAGATATAAAAGTATCTTCCCACTCCTTTTTAAGAACTGCCCTTTTCTGTTGTTCACAATATATATGTAGTATGTTTATGATTATTTTTTCTCTCTGTGCACAAACTTGAAATTAAAACAAATCAATCGATCAGTCAATCAATCAAAAAGTTAAGCTGTTTCTAGCTTTAAGCAGAGCCCTTACAATGAGTCTTTCTTTGCCATGTATTTGTGATAGGACTCACTCCCCCCAAAAAACACAGCACTAAGCAATGGCATAGGATTGTCAAAAATTACCAAGATACTAATTGATACTAAAACTAGTATTGAAAAATTAAAAAACCTGAATAGGAATAGGTTTTAGAAAGGTCTGTATATATCAGCACTAGTAACATGGAAATATTAACTACTGTTGAAAATGTTATTCCATTGTTCTAAATAGTATTGTTATTATTGCGGTATCAAAACTGGAGTGCTGAAACTTTTCCTTGTTACTGAAAACAAGTTTGAAATTTTAGTAACGTAACACTGTTTTGAATTTACTTCATATGCTGTTTACATGCTGTTTATATCTCCCTTTTTCTCTAATCTCTATGTGTCTGCCAAGCTTCCCCAATCTAAATAAAACACAAACTACAAATATTTACTATTCCACCCAACTTATACTTATGTTAGATCCTCTATAAAATCCAATTGCTGTTAAGTTACAAAAGCACTCTGAAGCGGACAAACAAACGTGTGTCTTATCATTGTTTGCCCTCACACTATCTATGTCTGTGTCTGTTTTGGTGGCACCCTCCTTCTCTGTCTTTTCTGAATGGTTTGCTCCGGATTCCTCTCCTTGTTACTTTATCTCCCTGCCCTTGTCACAATGTCACCCACAGAATCGGCCCACTGTCTGCCTCACCTCTGTTGATACCTATAGTTGTCCTATAGATCCTATAGATCCGTTAAGTCTGTAATTGGCCCTATATAAAACAAAAGCTATAGTGATGAAGGGAAATAATCAAAATATAGGTATTAACTGTCCTGAGATGGCCAAGTTACAGGTAAGATCTGTGTAGAGGCGAGCTCGCTCATAGTACGAATGTATGCTTTCAAGGTATCATTTGGCAATAAATCTTGACCTGTTATTGAATACATGTGATTTACATAAGTTTAAGAAGAACTCCTGGGGCACCCATGCCTTTCTGTGCAGACTTTGCATGTTTTCCCTGTGTCTGGGTGGGTTTCCTCCAGGAACTCTGATTTCTCCCATCAACCAAAAACATGCACAATAGGTCCAATACTCCAGCTATGGTGGTCCAAACTAAGACTATAGTTCACCATCTGGTGACAGGTCCCTGTGCACTACAGCAGCTCACTGCTCCTGACAGGGTGCCCCAGCGGCACTGGTTGAAGGATCAATAAAGTATAAATTAAACTTAACCATGGAGACAAACAGGTGGTGGACTTCTAAACCAGAAAAGGTACATAGTACACCTTTAATATAGCTTACACCAATTCTTATCCTAAGAGTATATACCTTTATGAACCATATAGAACCAAATATGACCCTCATCGAGAGTGTCGTGTTCAGACAGTGCAAAGTCATGCATATTTCCCAGATTTTGAAGCTAATGCAAATTTCTCCTTAAAATGGCACCACTGTTTTGTTTACAAAACACTAAAAGGGTTTATGAACATTTACACCTGAGAGAGTGAGAATCATCAGGGTGTAAAATGTGACATTTTGGAGGTTATTTTCTGCCACAATAAATGCAATTGTTTTTCTAACAATTATTGATTACGACTGAATCCATTAGAGTTGAAAAGTGCTTTTCATCCAGATGCTTCAAGAAATATGAGGAAATCCTGTTCATAAGAAACTCTGCAGCTGAAATAAAATGCTGTACAAAATGTTTCCATTTAAATCGTGTAATGTTTTTGCCTTATACCTGATTTTTTTTCATGTGATATAGCACTGTATAATAAGCTTTTAGGGTCAAAATCAGACCACAGAGGGTTTTTATTGATCGTTTTTATTGACACCCATAATGCACCCACTGTTTGAAAAGGGTAAAAATCAGGTACAAGGCCTTTAATCCTGTTTGCCATTGGCAATATGGAGACTGAAAGTAGTTAGAAATTACAAAAAAGAAAATGGAAATATATGAAACCTTTAATTTTATGTTTATGTGCCCTATGTTTTTTCTCATGCACCATTTCAATTAGTAATTGTTGTATTTTTTTCATCTATTACTTCTATAATAAGTAATAATGGCCCCGATAAGACCTCAACCATCCCACCTTTTACCCTGTTGTTTTGAGCTGCCTCTGTCTTGTCCCTCTGGACTGTGTCTGCCTGCACCCCCCACTGCATCCACCTTTATTCTCCAACATTGTACCCTCTCCCCCCTCTTCCCCTCCAATGCCTCCTGCACATTTTATGATAGTGTTAATCATAGATGAGCTGCTCTTGATAGCATATTCCTGACCAAGAGAAACCCATCCCTCTCTTCCCCCTTTCTTTTCACTCTGTCTGTGTGTGTACTTCTGAAACAGCAGTAGCTCGGTGTAAATCCAGATTAGGTCAGACCTCCAGCATGGCTCCTGATTGAAAGGATGTGTGCCTCTCTGGATGTAGAAATGTAAGCTGGTAAATAATACAGTGTCTTTTTGATGCATTAGTGAGAGATATAGGCCACCTGTCCACAGTGCACTCTATAGACGCTGGGCACATAAACAAAAAAGTCAATAGTCATGCTGTTCTTGGCAGACATCGGAATATACAGAATTCTCAAGTGGTTAAAGGTCCTATATAACACAAAATTGACTCTTGTGAGCTTTAAACCATTTTATAATGTTACCTCATCAAAAACATACCTGGAGTTGTGTTTTGTTGCAATCACACAAAATACCCTTTATTATTAGTCTATTTACATCTCCAAAGTTCAAAATGCTCAATTTCACCATGTGATGTAATGTACTGATAGTGTTCAAGTTAACAGCTACCTCTTACCTTTTGTTCAGTAGAGATTGGCAATTCCAGGGCTGTAATTAACGGGAAACACTGACCATGTGACATCACAAGGTGGAACAGAGTGTTTTCTGGTTGAGAGAAGAACTCAGCCGAAACATGTAGGATATGTGAGTTAAACATGTGTGAATGAAACAAAACAAAACTCTATGTATGTTTTTCATGAGGAAACAACATTATAACATATATTAGAAAATAGCGTAATACAGGGCCTTTAAGGAAAAATAGTTTAAAAATATAAACAGGCTATATAAAGATAGAATAATTAAATAATTTTATATTAAAAGCAGTAGTTGAATTAATTAGTCTCTTGATGTCTACATGGCCGGTAGTTGCTAATGTTTATGTTGAGATAAATGGCTAATGGAGTGGTAAATGGGTACTAAATAATGCTCACTGCTTACACAACCCTTATTAATTAGGGGGTTGAATCCATAGACTATATATATAAATGGACATAGCTAACCTGCTAGCCGCTGCAATCCAAATAGGACCTGAACATGGGGGCACTTTTGGTTCCAAATGCTCCAATTGACTTTACATTGAAAAATTGTCACCTGTGTCCCTGTAACTGCTGCAGTGAGCCTCAGCATTTTGGTCATAAAATGTTTGTATTAATCCACTCTACATGATCCTGGTGTTTTTATTTAGTTATTTTGTCCATAAATAAATTCATATTCCTAATATGAAACTGGCTCCAAATTCAGCCCTATAACTGCTAACATCATGAGCTTCATTTGACTGGAGCACACTACGGGTGACGCCATAGTCCCTTAGTCCACTTCTTTGTACAGTCTATGGTTATGTCAGGTTATGAGCAGATGAGTATTATGCTTTTGAGGGTTGTCAAAATCGATCAATAAAACCAGTGTTGAAACATAATCTTTTACACAAGTATCAAATAATACAAATATATACATAAATCGGGCATAAAAAAATCAAGGCCATACTAAAACTATTCAAGTTTTAGTATGGCCTTGATTAGTTTTACTATGAGTTTAGTTGATTGTAAATACTTATTATTTATCTTGATTTTGATGCATGCTCTTATTTTCCTACTGTTTCTGAAACTTGTGTTGTGACACTGTAATTTCCCCATTGTGGGACAAATAAAGGATTATCTTATCTCTTATCTTATCTTTATTCAGAACTATTACAAGATCACATAAAATGCAAGAAACCTTACTATTACCATTTTGGGTTGAGTTTTTTTTATTGTGATTGTGTTGTTGAAATTGTCAAGCATGTATTCTAGTCTAGTTTCAGAGTCAAGTTTGAAATTTTAGAATTGTGACATTATTTCTAATACACCTAAAGTGAACTACAAATGATAAAATTCCAAACGTAATGTTCACAAGGTTGAATAAGGTTCAGCATCTTATGTCTTTATATATTTTTACCTTTATTCAGTGTGTCCTTGACTAGATAAAAGATACTATCATAGAAGGTCTATTCTTACAAACCACTTTTACAAACTACTTGCCAAATACAAGTTTTGGGTAATAAATCATCTTTTAAGTTTGATTTGAGTACATAAAACAGGCTACATTAATTTTACGACATAAGTTGGGACTTCATTTTATCCTCCACTAGTGAGCGCCTCTGTGAGTTGTATGTGTAATTAATTCTGGTCCCAGTTTACTGTCATTTGGTTGTTTTCATTTTTCAGACATGCAGCTATATACATATTAGTACATGTCTGTTTCCTCTGATACACAGCACAGCACTGGCTTCTCACCAAATTGAGGTTCTCCTCTCATTTATCACATTCTACAACCTGAAGATTAGGGCTGAACGACTGCAAGATATTTAAGTGCGATTTTTCTGAAAAACATTGCAATTACTATTATATTTGTGATTAATATTTTTTTATAGTTGGATTCCGTTCCAAGTGCACATTTTAAACATGTCCAGAAGCTATAACATTTGAAAGAAGACTGACAGGAACTGATAATTTAATACAAGAATCAAAAAATCAAAAAATATTTTTTTAAGAAGACCTATTGTGCTTGTATCTGCTACTGTATATAGTTATAATCTATGACAGCCAAGGATTATTATTTATTTTTAATTTAAATTGCAATATTGAATTAAGGAAATAAATAAAATAAACAAATCTGCTGACCTCCACGTTAGAAAACTGCATTGCCCGATGGGACCTGTCATTGCCGTAAACGTCATCACAACAAAGAGTGGTGAAGCTCTCAACACCTTTGATGATTAACTTCACAGTTAGCAAGCCGTAGATTTTTTTTTTCCATTTGTACCAAAATGACTACCCGACACTACCGAATCCTATGTGTATCACAGATTGAGAAAATGAAATTGAAGAACAAAGTAAGTACAGAGCAGTGAGTGTACGGGGGCTGAATGCAGCTGAAATGGCTTCTTGAAGATAGCTGAAAAGATAGCTGAAAAATGCACAAATCACTCAAAATACAACTTCGGGTGTGTAAACGGTGAGTGGAAACAACTACAACATGGTTAGAAGCTTCGAAATGCAGATTTTGCATAATAGATGTGCTTTAAGAAAATAAGACATATTTTGATGTTTTGATGTTCAGTCATTTCAGTTTGCAATTTGCTAATTGCGACTATTCAAACTGGGAGTTCGATTTGAGTGTGATTAGTCATGCAGCCCTGCTGAAGATGGTCGGAAGTCTCCAAATGAGCACTGAAGTAGCTGGAAAATATTTCTGGTACGTGATAGTTTTCTGATCCACCCACTTGCCTCTGCTCTTTGTGTGCCTGTCTTGTTGCAGGGGAAGAGGAATCTGCCTGGGGTGGAGGCTGCCAGCTCTCCCGAATCTGTGAGAGGTCGAGGGGAAAATAAAGCCATCAAGTAGGTGTCAGCGGGTTGTGGACGTATGGAAATAGGATACACTGCGGAGATACTATCACATTTTAACAAGCTATTTCAGACCACAAAGCTAAGCTAGCAGGCAGCACCCCACGAGGTCAGAGACAGTGCCCTGAAGTAATGCCCTCATTTGTTCCATATAGTGTTGGCGGGACTGTATATATTTAGTACATTATTGAACCTTGTTATATAAAGAGGCCCATTATGAAACGCCACATGCTGCAGAAGCTGTATCGATGAATATTTGAATGGGTAATTAGTGTAGACAGTCCAACAGCATGTTTACAGTGATCATGAATACTGCATATGTATTAAGGACATCCTAAAACAACCCCCATAAATAAGCCATATCATATTTGTATAACACCAAATATTATGTAAATCAGTTTTCTAGAGACGTTTTATGAATAGAAATGGGAGTCGGTCTAACCGGGCTGACCCATCTATTGTATATTGGAGTTTTGCACCAGTTTTGCACCAGTTTGGCAGTGATTTTGCAAAACTGAAATGGCAAAACGCAAGGGAGACACAGGCTGGCTGTAGTGTCCCCCAAACTCATATACGCATATTTAAGGCAATATAACATTAACAATTACAGTGTATCTTCTGCCTGTCTCCTTGAAGTAGCACTGTTTAACCTTTCTGCTTTAATCTTCCTTGCTTGTATTCCTAGAGATGCCATTGTTTTTCCTAGATTGTTCCACAGTATGGCATTATACATATTTATTTTGCCTTTATGACCTGTAAGTTTAAAGCCCCACTGTGAAACATTCCAGGCAAAGCAATAACACCTTCGTGGAGACAATCAGGTGGCAAACATTCCACTGGAAAAGATACACAGTGCACCTTTAAGAAGAAATACTCAGTTATTTTTGCTTTATTATATGTAAAATTGTCCTATAACCTTCTGTCTGACCGCAGTGACCTAGACAGAGACTTCTGGAACAACAATGACAGCAGTAACGTACAGCAGCGGTGGAGCTCTTACCCACCCAAAGAGTTCCTCCTCAACATGTCCCCCTACGCCCCCTATGGAGACCCCCGCCTCACCCCCAAGTGAGTCTCACACACAGAGAGGACTAACTGTGTACAGTTACAATGGAAGTACAATGTTTTCATTTGGGGATCAAAATATTACTTTGCTCCATAGATTTGATGTACAATACACAATTGTTTCATATTTTAAAGAATCTGTTTTAAATGCATAGATTATATAAAAAAATATTCCAGTATATACATATTTATACAGTTGTGGTTAAATCACAATCAGCAATTATAATCAATTATAATCAGGAACCCTCCTAATTAATGTATATTCAAATGATTTTGCTGCTTTGATCAAATTGTTATATGTTCATGAACTTTCTGTTGTTTTCTCAGAATATAGCTTTAATTGAGTGGGTTTCAGTCATGCAAAAATATTTTCATCATTCTTAGTATTAATTTAGTACAGATTTAATTCCTTCAGCTACAATGTTATAATATATAGTTTGCTTTGCTCAGTGCTTCGTTTTTATAACACAATACATGCAAATTGTGTACTAACAGTAAAAGGGAAAATATCAATTATAGGAAATGCTTTTGCTTTTGCTTCCAGGAAATAAAACAATTGGAGTAATTAGTTTAAACCTATTGAACATGAAAGTCACATAGAAGCTTCGTGCTAGAATTCATGCTGGTTCCTGTATGTTTTAACCAAAGTCTCTCATCCTTTGTAATCCTCATGTTTTTTTTTGCATTTGGTTATATCCAGAGAGAACAGGTGATTAGTATGCATCGCTGGTCATGCAGTACCTGATAGAGATGTGCTGCACCATCCCTCAATGCAGCTGTGATGGCTTGGTCTGCCAAAAATATTAGGCATAAATTACAACCAATATCTTAATGAACACTTCAGATACAAAACTGCTGAAGCTGACATAAAAAACACATTTCAGATTTCTTTATGGATGCCCTTCAATAGAGCATTGCAATTATATGTAAATGAGCACTTTTAAATTATGAATTAATTTGTCAAATGTGAAATGTCCACCCACATTTGAATAAAGTACTTACGACCAGACAGAAAAAGGCAAAAAATAAAAAGTACCTAAAAATAAGTATTTTTGGTTCATAGAAGAAAAAATATTTTGATTACTTTGTTTCTCGAACAGTGTCGCAAATTACAGCAAGTCTGAATGATAATCAAACAGGGGAAATCAGCTGAACTAAAATTTGACGAAAGATCGCGTTTCCAAATAAGACAATACACATTAGACTTTCAAACAGGACAAATGTTAGTATTTTTGCCAGGTGGAGCGTGAAGGCCCCTGCTGCACTGCTCACCTCTCACCTGCAGCCCGTAGAGCGTCACCATGGTAACGGACAGCCCTCAGCTTGTACCAGAGCGTAGCCTTTTTACATTTGTACAACTCCAGTATTCAAATGTCAAAGAGTGCTGACACCAGCCAACCCACAAGATCTGCTGTTCTTCAAGTACAGGATAGACAAGAGTGTATAGATATAATAATGTAGAGTATTTTTTATATGAGAGTTCTTTCATTATAAACGTGTAGGTTAGAATATAATAAACCTTGCAAAAAACATGAATTAACTTTTTTCAATGCTCTGTCTTGTCCTTCACACATTAATGAAGTAATTAAAAGTTTGAGAAGTGCATACGCAATTTTTAAACTTAAACATGTTGGTGTATGGTGAAGAATTTACGTTATTCAACCACAAAACTTGCTTGCTGCTAATCTATAATTCATTGATTTTCATATAAAGGAGGTCTGTTCAGAATCCTTTTAGTCTAATCCAATGTCAAATAGGTAAATGTTTGAAAGGGGGCTAATTTGTTCTTTCGGGAGGGTGTGTGTTTTGTGTTGTGTTTTTCGTCCTTGGTGGTCCTCATCTATTCACAGTGGAGTTGTATGGTTTAATTTTGACAAAAGAAGGATCCTTGTAAGGGTTGCCAGATTGGCTTTTGTCAATTGGAGTATGTATTATGTCTATTTTGGGGTTGTCTGTCTCTCTTAAAAGTACACTATATATGTAACTTTTCTCATGAAGTCTCTGTGGAATTGGTCGTCTCCATGGTGATGTTATTTCTTTGCCTGGAATGTTCCTCAGTAAGGCATTAAACATATCTATCGCCAAAGAGTCAAGCAGGAAATACCACAAGGCCAAGTTACAAGTCAGGTCTGTGGAGAAATGGCCCTGCTCAGAGTAAGAGTGCACCTGCAAAATGTAAAAGACATGTAAGTTTAATGCCATACTGTGGAACATTCCCCGCAAAACTATATCTCCATGGAGAAAAAACTGATGGCAAATCCTCCTCAAGTGTTACATAGTGCAGCTTTAAAGGGCCCATACTACGCTATTTGCTGATCTATGTTACAGTGTTGTTTCTTCATCAAAAACATACCTGGAGTTGTTTTGTTTGATTCACACATGTTTAACACACAAATCCAGAATATTCAGGAGTTTTTCTTTCAAACAGAAAACACTCTGTTCCACCTTGTGATGTCATACAGGTGTTCCACTGTGTTTTTAAACTCCATACACCTTCACCAAAATCATTTGGATGATTCCAGCCCTGGAATTGCCAATCTCTACTGAAGAAAAGGTAAAAGGCAGCTGTTAACTTGAAAACTACCACTACATGACATCACAAGGTGGAACAGAACATTTTGAGCTTGGGGACTAATAATAAAGGACTACTCAAACATGTGTGATTGAAACAAAACAGAACTCCAGGTATTTTTTTGAGGAGTTCTAACATTCTAACATTGCTAAAACTTTTTCAATTTTGCGTAATATAGGACCTTTAATGTTTGTTCAGTATTTTCTTACTTCATTTCCCATGATACCGCATTATATTTGCCTTGAGTGATCTGCCCCTCAGTTTTTGTTTTGGCTGCTCTCTGAAGTCCTTCTAACAATCTACTACCCCATTCACATTCATCTCACGGCGCTCAGGCATTTCCATTAGGATCCACTCTAATTATAACTCACTTGACTGTTTCAGAACCACAGGCCCATCAGTTAACTCTGTATCAGTGCAGCCATGTTGAAAAAGGTCTATAAAATAAGTAAGTGATTAGTTGTTATCATTTTATTTTATACAGTTATTGGCTTCATTATTCTGATAAAATGGTGATTAGTATATGGAACTGTGTAATAGAAGTGACACCTATGACAAAGCTGTCAAGTGGAAAGGGTACTGTAGAAAGTATTGTTTGCCATTAATGTTCAGAGAATGAAATCTTACGCACCAACTCTTTCCAGCACTGGGGTAGACTAAATTACACATCTTTCAAATCTAAGTATGTCTATTCCACTGGAGGTCAGTATACTAATAACTAATTATTACATATTATGTGACATGATATTTTAATTGCACTTAATTAAAACTAGGAATGCTATGATTATTGTGAGTAAACGCCTTATGGTTTTACGATTTTTCACAGTTATTAAAGGTCTCATATTATGCAGAATTTACTCTTGTGAGCTTTAAGTTACCTCCTCAAAAACATACCTGGAGTTGTGTTTTGTTTCATTCACACATGTTTGAATAATGTATTATTACTCTGCCTACTTCTCCAAAGCTCAAAATGCTCTGTTCCACCTTGTGATATCATGTAGTAGTAGTTTTCAAGTTAACAGCTACCATTTACCATTTGTTCAGGTGATTCTAGTGAAAGTGTATGAAGTTTAACTCCATACACCTTCCATCCTTCACTACATAGTGGAGCACTTCCTGTATTACCACATCATTATCATCACAAGGTGGAGCATAGAGTTTTCTGTTTCAGAGAAGAACTCAAAATATGCAGTTTGTGTGTTTAACATGTGTGAATGAAACAAAACACAACTTCAGGTATGTTTGTGATGAGGAAACAACATTATAACAGATCAGAAAATTGCATAATATAGGCAAATTTAATATTTAGCCAAACAACAGTGAAATTATCCATTCATGTTAATTCATATGTCTAAAAGATCACCATTCTTCCTCAAACTTGCAAAAAGTTAATATGTAAATGAAGTATAATTTAGTGATTTAAGTGATTTATTTTTGCTTCTATTTTTATTATTATATTGTATATTAACTCAATTACAGATAAACTGAATAATCTCAACATCTGAAATTATGAAGTAAAAAATTGGTCCTGGCTCAAAAAATTTGTATAAGAATGTCTTTTCCACCAAGCCTCATTGCCTCATTTCCTCCCTAGAATGTGTCTCCTCTTTGTAGTCTTTGCTCTTGAGTCAGTGTCTGTTTATTTCTGTATGTATGGTACTGTAGGTCAGTGGGGTGGGCACTGTTATGAAATATAACGTAGTGTATTTTAAAGCACTGTGCCGGCCGTGAGAGCCATTGTAAACAATCTGATTTTCAGCAACTCTATTTGTCTTCCTCCACAGAGCTGCAGCCCAGAGATGGATAATTATTAGCACTCTGATATCACCAGAGGCACACGCTCTGTGCATATTTATAAAACAAAATATATGCGTCATTATTTAGGCACTATTCTCTATTCACAGTGGTATTTTTCTGTTTCCACGTGGGTTCAGGAATTGTATTACATTCATAAAAATATGTGCACTGCTGTCAAAACCTAAAATACATTTCTTATTCAGGTGCATTATGTAACTCTTCTGGTGGGGATCTGTCACCTGATTAAATACAGGTGTTTTATTGCTAAAAACAACATAAATTACTACACTGCTTTCATACAGTGTGCATGCTTGCCTCACCACAGATCTGATCTGTAACTGACCTGTTGTCTCTTAGGAGACAGGGAAATAGCCCCATGGAGAGAAGAAGGTTTGAGGATCCTCCACCAGAAAGGTTACACAGTGCAGCTTTACAGCAGAAATCTGTGTTAAATTTACAGCAAATTTTAATTAAATGTCAAATGTAGCCAGATGTGTTTTTACTGCACTCTTGCCATGACTGAACCTTGAATGTTGTTGGTTTTGGAGTAATCACAAATTTTTCAACTTTTTTTTTTTGCGAAAATGGGCAATAATTGAACACTTTGACAAGCTCCAACATTGCTTACTGTATGTCAGAATGGTGATGGTAGCCTTGTGCCTTCAGCAAACTCACAGAGAAAAGAAAAGTCTGAAGGCAATTTCTTAAACTGGCTGTGGCAGGCGATGCACTTCCCCTTCATAATTTCAAATATTTCACTGGAACAAATTGTCCTAGTTACTCACATGATTGCGGAGTGGTGAACAGCTTGCCTAGGTAAAAGTTAGACTTGTGTGGCTGGTTTGACTAACTGATGGTTGTTACTTCTCTGGGTCCTGTGCATCTGTCCGTCTGTGCTCCTCTCTCCTCTGTACCCTCTTGGCTGTGTGTCCGTGTTTCTCTGTGGATTTTGTGGATGCCCCGGTTTGTCCCAGTGGGGCAGAAAAGGGTGGTCAGGCTGGGCCCAGTGACGGAGGGGGTGGAGCTTGTTCTGGGACAGGGGCGGGGCCCAGTCGCAGTGACAGCGTCCGCAGCATGGTGACGGGCGGCAGCAGGGCAGGCCGCTGGCAGATGGTCCAGAGCCACTTGCATGCCGGAGGTCTGCGCTTGAGCAAGTGAGTGGAGCATGGAGAACAATGCATGAGGGGCACCCTGGAGGGCTCCACTCAGCATGGTGTAGCACTGGTGTAATGAGGAGGAGTCTGTTAAAGCACTGTATATTCTGACTTTCAACAATGACAATATAATACTGACCATATATTCATTGTTGTACTCAAAGTCACTATAATGGCTACTTAAATAATTTATCAAAAATGTCCATGTGCCATTTGATAATTAAACATTAAAGGTCCTATATTATGCAGAACTGACTTGTGAGTTTTAAGCCATGTTAGAAGGTTATTACCTCATTAAAAACATGCCCAGAGTTGTGTTTTGTTTCATTCACACACGTTTGAGTAATCTTGCATTATTAGTCTGTTTACATCTCCAAACCTCAAAATACTCTGTTCCACCTTGTGATGTCATGTAGTGGTAGTTTTCAAGCATCTATCTTTTACCTTTTGTTCAGTAGAGATTGGTAATTCCAGGTCTGAAATTATCCAAATGATTCTATTGAAGGTGTATGGAGTATGGAGCACTTCCTGGACTACCACATGACATCACAAGGTGAACAGAGTGTTTTCAGTTAAAGAGAAGAACCTTTAAATATCTAGGATCTGTGTATTAAACATGTGAATGAAACAAAACACAACTCCAGGTATGTTTTTGATGAGGAAACAACATTACAGCATAGATCACAAAACAGCATAATATAGATCCTTTAAATACATTTCTTGCAATTTCCTGTCTTCATAAAGAGCCTCAGAACATTAAATAAGGTTTGTTGTTAATTATAATACAATTCTTTCCAAGACATACATAACATAGTAAAATGGTATTAATGGTATTAACTGAAATGTTTAGAGATGTTTTAAAGACTGACTGTTATACATAATAACAAATACAATTTATAATAGCTTATATAATAAGCTAGCAGGTGCTTTATGTAACCTTTCTGATGGAGTGACCTGTATCTTCTTATATCTACAGAGATAATACTGCTTTGTCTGGAATGTTCCACAGTCTGGCATTGAACTATCTTGCAAAAAAACACGCCTTCTTACTGTGAGCAAGGTTGCCTCTCCATAGATCTGACCTGTAACTTCTCCTGATTGTCTCCATTGAGATAAACAAGTACTGTTGAGCATTCCAGGCAAAGCAATAACATCTCCATAGATATAAGAAGGTAGCGAACCTCCAAAAAAGTGACATAGTGCACCCTTAAAACCAAATTGATGAATAATAAATGTAACCATACATGCATTAACTAGACACATTACTGAGATTAGCTTGTATTGTTGTGTGCGCTCTTCTCTCTGCCTTCAACCTGTTTGTATTTCTCATTCTGAACTGGTTTCTATTTCAGGATTTAATGTGTTCCCCTCTGACTGTGCTCACTGCTGCTATTTTCTCTCTCTCTGTCTCTGTCACCTTGTTTTTTTCTCTCTCCTCAATTTTCCTTAATTACAAAATCATTCAAGGTTTATAGTCATCTTAATTGACTTTCAAGGAAGACGAAATGTGAAAAAAAAAAAAAAAAACACCAGTCAGTAATAGGATACAGCTGATAGAGGGCTAACGCTCACAGCATATGAAAAACCCACTGAACTGCTCTATACTGTACTTAATGATTATACTAGAACAAAGACATAATATACAAAAGAGGAATGAGTATTGAAAAACATAAATCAAAATCCAACCATGTGACACCCAACAGACTGCTTCGATTTATCAGCACATGCACTGGCTCCCACAAGTCTGGCCTATTGCCGCTGTGGATTCAGCCAGATGCATTGATTTATAAAGATGTCGTTTGCGATCATATGTTTGTTGGATCATTTGCAGAGAAGACATTTTGGTGTCCCCCTGGACAGTTGAATTCATGTGTTTTATCTGCATGTCAGAGGAAAGGCGCTTTGTATTCAAACAGAGAGAAAATAGCATTATGTAACAGGTTAGAACAGACATTTTGTACAAATTCATGAAAAATTTGTATGTTATATGTAGAATGATCAGAAAATATGTATTATTAAAATTCATTCAAAATATATTTGATTGATTTGATTATGATTAAAGGGTCCTTATTATGCTATTTTCTGATTATAATGTTGTTTCTCCATCAAAAACATACCTGGATTTGTCTTTTGTTTCATTCACATATGTTTAACACACAAACTCTGCATATTTGGGCAGAAAACACTCTGTTTCACCTTGTGCTCCTCTGTGTTTTTAAACTCCATACACCTTCACTAGAATCATTTGGATGATTTCAGCTCTAGAATTGCCCATCTCTACTGAACAAAAGATGAAAAGTAGCTGCTGACTGAAAACAACCACTACATGATATCATAAGGTGGAACAGGGCATTTTTAGCTTTGCAAATGTAGACAAACTAATAATAAGGGATTACTCAACCATGTGTGAATGAAACAAAACACAACTCTGTTTTTGATAGGTAAGAGCATTCTAACATGGCTTAAAGCTCACAAGAGTCAATTTCGCGTAATATAGGACCTTTAAACATAATACTTGTGCTGTACATGATGTTGGTAAAACAAAAGTTATGTTTTTCATTTCATCCCACCGAGTGTGTACTTTATAAACATCTAGAGTGTGAGGTGGTTTTATAGCTCAAAAATACCTAGAAAATCAGGCATTCTGACTGTGAGTGGGGTCACCTCTCTACAGATCAGACCTGTAACTTGGTCTGGTTTGGTCTCCATGAAGATAGAAAGGTTTAATAAGATACTGTGAAACATTCCAGGCAACGCAATAACATTTCCATGGAGAAAAGCATTTGACAGACCCTCCACCAGAAAAGTTACTCCATGCACCTTTAATTAGCTATTTCTAATAGTATTCGCATTCAAGAAGATTCTACACAATCCAAGTGCTATACTCAAAGGTTTCTCTTGACATTGCACTCATTGTGACTGACATAAATTCAACACACTGAGTTACATTTATTCATTTCAGACATTATGCACAGATCTGACCTCTGGGGGTGGCTAATGGTCTGATGTACTGTACGTGAAAGGAGAGTGCATAGACTTGTGTTTACTTGATTCAGCATCTCAGCTCTCCTCGGGGGGCTTGTCTCTAGGCTCCCCAGCCGAGTTTGCTCTGAGTTAAAACCAGAGGGCTATGCTAGCACAACACTAAGCCCAGGCTATAAATCCTCTAGCACGCCATTAGACAGAGCTGTTTAGTAGCAGCTTACAGTCATCAAGCAGACCAGTGATTGAGGGGAGGATAAGAGGTGAGGACTATTACATGATTGTGTGAGTTGTGGGCAGTAATTAAGAGACTGTGCTTTGAAAAAGAGTGATTGGAAGTGTGTGGAAATAGATGGATGAAGGAAAAGGAGAGAGATTGGGGACAGGAGTGGAAGAGTGCACAAAGCAGAGGAGACAGTAAAAGGAATCAAGCTTAAAAAGACCAGGGAGGAGGCGCGAGCACAACTAGGTCAGGCCTAATTAAAGAGAGGTAATGTTCAGAAACAATTTAGAGGAGTGCACAGGGACCACGGAAATGAGACTTCAACTGGAGTTAAACTTCATTTCGAGCATGTGCTGGTTTATACTGTACAAACCCATGTGCAAACTGTGATGTCCATTAAATTTATATCACAAAACTGTTATTCTTACAGAAGTTGCAACAATTTGTGAGTATTCTCCTTGATTTGCAGCTCCTTGTGCTGTGTGTTGTTCAGATCCCCCTGATCCTCTCCCACTTGCATATTCCCACAACAGTGTATTAGCACGATCTCTGCATTCTCGTGTCTATTTTTAATCATTCCTCCTTCTCCAAGTTATCATTTCCTGGTGCCTGTATTATTCATGTGTCTTTCCCTGTTACATAACTCTGACTGATGTTCCCCTTGTTCTTGTGTATGTGGACAGTTTTGGGGACGCCTCCCTGTCATCTGCCTCCACTCTGGAGCACATCCCGTCCTCTGCGGTGGCGCGCCCTCGCCCCCTGGTCCGACAGCAGAGCCTCCAGCAGCCGCTCACTCACCAGCCCCCTCCGGGCCCCAACGACCCCCCAGTCACTTCACAGAGCCTGGGTCAGCTGCACACAGGCCCGGGCTGCGGGGGGCATCGAGGGGGTCCTCGAGGGGTCCGGGGGAGTCCGGCCGGAGCGTCCCGGTACAGAGGCACGGGGACAGGCCGGTCCAGGTCTAACCCGGGCAGCTGGGATCATATGATGGAGCAGATCCGTCACAGAGGACTGGACGTCAAGTCATTTCTGTGAGTATCAGAAGGATAAGGCCTTTTTTTATCAGGATTGTGAGACTTCAGTGAATGGAGCACTGGAACCTACAGTACAGACAGTGTGCCCCACTGTCAACACATCATCTTGGCAAATTCCATATTTTAATTTCATGTATCAAATTTGCAGATATTTTAATACTCTATCCTGCTGTCCACTTTCCCTGTATGAGGCTTATGTAACTGATTTGATCCTTTGCAAAGGTAAGGAATAGTGACACTAAAAACTTAAGTTAACTAACTGAAATAAGTTATAAGGAAAATGTACTTTTTGTGTTGAAAACATAGCAAGCTTTACTTGGACTGAATACAAACACACTGTACAACATGTCCTATACAGAGCGTGATCTCATAAAGCCTCCTCCGCATTATCGCTGAACATGGAAACTCATGTTCTGTCGCACTAAGGTCAAGGTGTGCATGTCTTCTATTATCACTGTCCCCCGGCCCCTCTCTGCCCATTTGAATCGTCTGTGGAATAAGTGTTAGACCGTACACAGGGCCCATTGCCACAATCACAATGTACAACAGATCTAAAGAAGTGTGGACTCATGAGGTACAGTAGCTCATGTCTGAACCAAGATGTGAAAAAAATGGAGAAGACTGATGGATGTAACAATATCCAAATCTCACGATATATCACAATATGCATCTCACGATACAGTATCTATTGCGATAATTTGGAGAGGCTAATAGAATTGTAGATAGGATACTTTTTGCTTTTAAAATACCTTGAGAAGACTTTGATGCGAATCGTTACTGTCATAATCTTGAAGAAACCTATTTCTTTGACGATACGATACCACGATATTTTGGTTATTGTTACATCCCTATGAACCAACATAGTATAATTCATAAATTGTAAGACATTTAATCTACAGAGCAATACTTCAGTCTTAACACTGAAGTAGTTGTACCTGATTTTAAAACCATAAAAGAAGGAGGGAGGTATTTAAATTGTCTCTCTCTCTCTAAATTGTTAGTTTGGCACATCGCTAGTGTTCAAATGTATTAATCTTTGGGTGCGTGCTACTTCGGACTGCAAATCGGAGCTGGAGTGGACCACCACTGCCCAGTCAACATACTCTTTGCCAAAGTGCATTTTAGTGACCTATGAGGCTCTTCATTTGAGATTTGGATTGTTTTATAACTTGATGCAGACAGCACACAGTGTTCTGATTTGGTCACAAAGTGGTGTTTTTACAATACATTGTCTATGGGATAAAAAGAAGGATTAATTTGGGTATCTAAGCTTTAAAAATAAACCAAAATTGTTACACACGTCTTCATTGCTTTACAAAGATGTGGGTCTGGTCACAGGCGAATCTCCCTGTTTTCAAAAGGGTGTGACTGACAGGTGGATTAGCCAATCAGGGACACGTATGGTCTGTCTGAATCGGAAAAAATTATCACAGGGGGCTAAAAAACATTGCGGATTTCTGTGGAATCAATGAACGAAGCACTAAACTCTGTTCATCTGAGGTGAGATCAATTTGATTTTATGTTTAAATGATATGTTTAACTGATATATGAGCTCCTTTGTGTCATTGAAAAAAACAAGTCTGATTGGATGATCACTTTTGGCCAGAGGATGTGGTGACCAGACTGATTCTGGATTTTTTACTATACATAATGCAAAAACACTATCTGTATCTATATTTAATTAATCAAATGTCAATCAAATATTCCTGTTCTACATAGAAAATATGTATTGCGAGTTATTTATTATATACTATTTCACACCAACACAATATAGCCTTCTCAAAATTGTGGGTGAGAATATACTAACTTTATAGAGGCAGTCGCTTGCAGTTTGAACAACTGATCCTTTGCTCCACTTTTTCTGCAGCGTTGCCAGCACGTCACCTCCCATACATTACTGATCAATAGGAGTAGTGTAGAGAGTAACGATTTCTGCATCCTCTCAATTTGGAGTACATGTGTCTTTTTTTGGTCGTCCATACAAATCCATTCAGCATATCGACAGGCCCCATGTTGGTACTGTTTACACATCCCCAGTGGGCTGCTGTCTCTCAAGTGCTAATATGTGCCTCACGTGGTCAATATTTCTCCAACAAACAACCAGGTTTTGAGGTGACCGAGCAGGAAGGAGGGATACAAGTGGGAAATAGAGTGAGATGGAGAGATAAGAGGACCAGACGAAAACTGAGAACAACATAGATAAATTTTGAAATCAGATGCTCCTGCTATTGATGTGTGGGCTTTGTTTTTTGGTGACACACATTTACAGTATGTACTACGCAACTCTGACATAGTCTAATGCTGTTGCTGTCTATAACTTCAACAAATGCATTTTTTATTTGTTTTACAGAACAATACAAATATTCTATTATTTTATGATTATTATATTATATTATTATACATACATTTTATTGGAAAAGAACAGAGACTGCCAAGACAAACCCTGGGCCAAACAAAGACTAAAGCTTCACTATGTTGCTTCCCTATTGGGGTTTCGGACACCATAGAAATGTTATTGCGCTGCTTAGAATGTTCCACAGTGTGGCATTAAATGTATGTATATTATGTAAAACACTTTGAGTGCCTTGAAGGTGGAAAAGCGCTATATAAAAATGTGACCATTTACCATTGTACCATGTATTCAGATACAGCTGTTTTGTTTTCTTGCAAGAAAACATGGAAAAACATGCTTTCTTCATTGTTAATGTCAGCGGAGTCAACTCTCCACAGATCAGACCTGTAACTTGGTGATACCGCCTGCTTGTTTCCATGGAGACAAGCAGCAGAAGCTTAATGCCATACTGATGCACATTTCAGGCAAAGAAAAAACAGGCAAGGTGTTTAATCATTAAATTCAAATACAGGTATAGTGAAACATTAAACAACAATTAAACAAGGATTAAACTAAGACTGTAATATACAAGCACTAAACTACAAACAATAATAGTTTAGACATTATACCTGACTTTAATTTGAATTGTACAGCTGTTTTATTTTGCATTTGAACATTCAAACAGTTCATATTTAAAGATGTGAGCCAAAACACCAATCACACAGAGATTGCCCTTTAAGAAATTACTGGAGAAATGAAAAACGCTAAAGCGAAAAAAGGTTGTCCTTGGATGAGAACGTTACATAAGAAGCTTTTCAATGGAGAAACAGCATAACAAATGAACAGAACCTTGTGGGTTGTTAAGTCAAAACTGTGAAATAACCAAGGTCTACACTGGACAATTGTTTATTTGTTGAGGTCACAGTTTGCATGGCCTTTTCCAATTCACACAGTTGCACACTCATCTAAGACATAATTCCTAAACCAGGGCTTGGAGGCAGAAGAAAATGTGAAAATAAAGCTTTTGTCTTTTTTTTTTTTTTTTTAAATTCCTCTTTTTATTTCCATCTTTGTTTGTTGTTTAATATATTTTCTCTATTTATTTGTATGCTTTAAAAAAAATCAAGATGTACTTAGTTTCTATTTAATATGTTGCCTTTCATAACATAAAATGGAATTGCTTTTGTTACTGATCTTCTTGTCCTAATGGGTTTTAAGAGCATTTTGTAAAAAAAAAAAAAAAACATAATAAAAAGGTTTGTGTGCTTTTGATCTCATTGGTTGGCTCCTGATTACAGATAGTGCATTTGTGTAAAGTAATATGTGCTACCAGACCACATGGGAACGAGCATGTTCTGTTTTCATGTGGGATTTATAGTAGCACATATGTGGAGGAGTTCAATATTTGGCAAGTACTGGCACAATAGTCCACGATTTCAATCTGTTAAAGCTGGAGACATAAGACCATTGTACTGATAGATACTGCTTTTCAATTACTATTTAATTTAGCTTTACTCAAAAACCTTCTGATAGTGTATGCATGTAGACAGGAGGTGATCACCACAACTGGTAAGATTCTCCTTTGTTTTCTACATTCAATTATTTATATTTCACAAAGGAAAACTGGCTCAAAGAAGTCATTTTAGGGCTTCTGTAATAGTGGAATAGAGTTGCACGTTTTAGTAGTCAACATTTTACATAAGTCAGTTAGTCAAATGATCTATTGATGAGATTTAAGTAAATTTTTAATCAAATAAAGGCTGAAATATAGTGACTCAAAGTTTCTAGTTAGAGAATATTTACAACTGTGACAACTGTTATGAACAAATATCAAAATACTATAATGATTATTTTAATAGTTGACAATTATTTTGATTAATCGTTGCAGCATATTGTTGATCAATGGTTGAGACAAGCCCACAAAGTCCTTTAGTCCCTTGGTTTATCCACTATTTAAAATCTGACAGAAAAGTTGGGACATCAGTGACACACAGTGACAATTGTGCCACTTCACTTGTCACATATTCAATTGCTTTGCTCCATTTTTAACCTTGACTCCATATTGTCTTTTGCAGCTCAGGTGGTCATAATCAATAACCAATTAACCATCAAATTTTTCTGTTCCCATATCTAAATATATAATTCAGTATTTATGAATGACTATGCAGTCATTTTCATCTAACCTGCTGTACTGTGGTTAACACTGTGCTCTGTGTTTTGTGTTGTGCTTGTGCTTGGCGTGGTCATGTGACTTCATGCGTGCGTGTGTGTCCAGAGAGGGGAAGATGGTTGTCCTGTCTCTAGCAATCGGTCTGGCTGAGCAGGATGACTTTGCCAACCTCCCAGATCTACAAGAAGCACCAGCCAACAAAGAAAATGAAACCACGCCAGAAAAGAGGTAGAAAATAACAAAAGATTTCGCAAAAACAACAATGTTCTTTTAATGTAAATTTGAATTTCTTTTCTGCATGGTTTTAAGTTTGTCCATTCTCTCTACTGAGGGCCTTTAGAGCCTTTACATGTTGGCGTTGTTGACACTTTGTTGGTGCATGCTGTTTTCTCTTCATAAAAACAAGGCTTCTTTGGTTTCATTGATTGTGTATTGATTTCACCGACATGCACACAACCTGCTGCTTTTGAATTGGAGTCTCAATATTTATTATCAAACATTCTGAGTCTTACCTACTGGCATTGTAGCTGTTGAACTGAAATGTATTACCAAGTTTTTTTAACCATTTCATTTTTTTCAATATAAAACTTTTTAAATAACCCTGCTGAAATATAGATGTACAATAATAACTACAAGAATGTATCTCTGGAAGTTATATTAAACCAAAGCCATTATTTCATATTTACATGTACAACACATTACATTTTATTCAGTGCATTCTTGCACTATGAAACTGCTCTGGTTGAGTGTCCATCACCTGCTTGTTATTTCTTTTCCTGGAATGTTCCACTGTATGGAATTAAAATGATCTAGCTCCATGGAGACAAGCCAGTCTTGTCACAAGATCAAGTTACAGGTCATGCTTTGGAACATTTCCAGGAAATCATGCATCAACATTTGTCAAGCAGTTGCAAGAAGTTCCATTATACACTTTTAAATAAGTCTCTGGATTTTTTTGTTGCATTACTATGGCGTTCAGGTTCTTGCTCTCTGAAAATATATTCATCTGAATGTAGGATTTTCATTGATATCTGATATCTCCCACTGTGTTTTTAAGAGTCAGACATTCTCAAAGTTGTCTTGATAAAATAGTCCAACCTTCCAAACCAAAGCTATACTTGCACTATTTCTACTTTTGTCCCAGAGAAGGCACAATTGCTGCTGCTCAGACATGCTTGGACACAGCACAGATTGCCTTCAGAGTGAGAGCCTCTCAGTTCAATGGAACATCTCCAGACTCCAGTGTTTTCATAAATCTCAAAGTGATGAAGGCTTAACCCACTGTCTCAACACGAAAAACCGAGCAAAAACCTGGTGCTGTCATCCGTAACCCCACTCAGATATTTGGTACAAGAATGTATGATTTAAGTTTTCAAAGCCTCTTTGCTGTGTGTTGTTCAAACTGGGTCATACTGTATATCTGGCTCTTTGGCTGATGAAAAGGAGCAGAATGTTGAAAAAACATTATCATTTTTGTGGTACAAATGTGATATTAGAAAGACATGTAGCTATATAACTACACTATTTCAAATGTATTTTGGGATTTTTCTGGTCGAAAACATCAATATTTATGGTGGTTAACGATGCACTATGTAACTTTTAATGTGGAGGGTCTGCTACTTGCTTGTCTCCATGGAGAAGTTATTTCTTTGCCTGAAATGTTCCACAGTAGGGCATTAAGCATATCTCCCTTGAATTTGTTCAATTATAGGTGTTTTATAGCTCAAAAATACCTTATAAACATGAATTCTTACCGTGTGCAGGTTTGTTTGTCCATAGATATGACTATTATGATTACCAAGTTTATTTTCATACTGTGCAATAATCAAGACAAAACAGTAGTATCTCCATGGAGACAAGCAGGTGGCAGACCCTCCACCAGAAAAGCTACACAGCACCTTTACATTTAACTAATGTTTTTAATTATTTTAATTTTTAGCAAGAATACATAATATGACACGGGTGATGAAAATAAATCTTCTCAAGCACTATTATTGCATAGCCTATGTGTCTTTTAGTTCAATAGCAATTTTAAAACAGACCCCATCAGCTTTTTAGAGCTTTTAATCATGTCGTAGTAGTTTATCATGTAGTAGTTTCCCCTTCTCATACAATCACGTGAAGTTGTATTTGGAGTGACTCATGGATGTTTCAGTATGTATTCAAGATGTCATTGCTCCTTTCATCCCCTATTTTCACCAACACCAGTATATACTCTCTGCTCTGTGCTTACTTATATATATTCACTGAAAGGGTACATAGCCCAGCACTTTATCTGTTGATACTTTGCAGTGACATCGCTCTGGGGGTGTTCTACATGTAGTTACCCTGGTGACACAAGCCATACATCAGAAAACAGTAGAAGTGTCTATGGTTCTGTTTAGCTACATAGCTAGCTTGTGACTGTAATTTTATGTGTGAGGAACTTGTTTAACAGCACAAATTAACTTACTTGATTGGATTAAAATAAAACTATTAATAAAAGTATCAGTAAGCTCTTTTCGGCCTCTCTAATTATATAAATAAGTCTAATGTATTTATTTCTATTGTGCTGGGAGTCTTTTGGGGTCAGTAGTCCCAGCCTTCACCTCACGTTCCCCCACATCATGCTTTTCCCCATCACTGTCTGGAGCTGTGTCAAGCTCCTATAACTCTAATCAAAGGGAGGCGGCATCTATCCGGTGCCCATCCGGAGGGGCAGAGCGCGCCAAGTCGTCTAGTGTCCTTCCACAGCTAATAACAACCCTCTGTCATCATCTCTGTCGCTCTCATCGCCGTAGTTACGCCTGTAGAGCGCTCCGCCTGGCCCCCGCGTGCTGCTGGCTGTTTTCTCACAGTCCAGTCAACTGCAAAGTATGGGACCGCATCATTCTGCTAGGAATATATGTGACAAGACAAGACGCTGTCACACACTGGAATAACAGAGAGAAGAGAAAAACCTTCAACTCTCTGCATTCTAGAGAAATATGAGGGAGGATATGAATAGAAACTGACATCTCTGCAGATTTGTTTATGGAAATTGTTCAAGTTGTAGTGGTAAAAATGGTGTTAGTAGTAGTAGTACTAATGGATGTTTACTAATATGTCCCAGTAAACATTTTTGTCATTTGCATTTCACCAGTCTTTTGCCATGGCCCTTCTGGTGGCCCGGATCACGACCCACGTACTAAGCTGAATCAGCAGCCAAACAAATGTGGCAGTCGTCCAGAGAGAAACCTTAGCAAAAACATGATAAAAAGTAAACAAAACTGATCAAATGTTGTGCAATTATTAATTCATTTACCTATAGAGTCAGAATTCTTTTAAATGTACTCTAACTTTACACAATATACTATACTATCCGCAATCCCGATCTCTAGAATATGTTTTATATTAATCTGTATATATAGTTTTATTTTGTATAGTAGACGTCCCATGCAGTAGTGTTTCCAGTAGGCCATATTGTGAGGAGTAGTAGTAGTAGTTGTAGTTGTTGTTGTAGTAGAAGTAGTTGTAGGAGGAGGAGGAGGAGCAGTAGAAGCAGTAGCAGTAGTAAAAAAAAAAAAGCTGGGAGGTCCTTCCTGAATCCTTAAAGTAAGTTCAAATTGGAGAACAATGGGAGAAGCTAAAAATAGCAGTGTGTTGGGAGTTTTAGAATGAAATCAACAGCATGTATTTAAAACGTTTCCTCCAATAGTGAAGGAAAAACAGGATTAAATCAAAACCTTTGTGCATTGTGCGAGTGGTGAGATCCATAATTTAATATGGGTTCCATGACTGTGTATGTAGTGTTTTGATCATTTGTCAAGGTCAGTTTTAAGTCAAGGGAAATAGAAAGTGGTATTGCAAAAACACGCTCAGAGCATTTTGTTCTGATGCGTTATTGTGCACATATTTGTTGAAGAAAAACTCGTTTCTAAAACAATTTAAGAAAGTCAAGTTATCCATTGTAAGAATGTGTACTTAAGAAATAAATATCCAAGGTACTGTTATATTATTATTATTATTTCACTTTTTGTATCCTCCAAGTTTATTCTCCTTGACATCAGGTAGGGCATCTGATGTAGAAATTAAGTCAAACTATATTTAAGGGTTGACTGAGCAGACTTTTATTTCAAAGACTATCTAAGAATAAAACACATTAAAATGATTATACAGTACTTTGGAAATATAAAAGTAAAGGAACACTGCCTATTTATTTACCATTGTATTTTTGTTTTAGTGTCAAGGAGGGGCTTCTGCTATAGCAGTTATCCTGACAATATTTAAATCATCGCGTTGTGTTTCATTCGCACGTTTGAGTGATCCTAGTTAATTAGTCTGTCTACATCCCCAAAGCTCAAAGTGCTCTTTTCCACCCTGTGATGTCACAAAGCAGTAGTTTTCAATTTAACAGCCTCCCTTTTACCTGTTGTTCAGAAGAGTTTGGAAATTCCAGGGCTGAAATTATCTAAATTATTCTAGTGAAGTTGTATGGAGTTTAAAAACATAGTGAAGTGCTTCCCATGAGTGTTTTCTGTGTGAATGAAACAAAATAGAAGTCCAGGTATGTCTGTGATGAGGAAACAACATTATAACATAGAGCAGAAAATAGCGTAACATGGGCCCTTTAAATACCTGACCATCATATGATTTGTTGTGGTGACTCTAAAGGGAAAGGGTCAAAATGAATGGCCTCATGAACTCGACAACGTGTATGTATTTTACGTATAAGTGATGTTGAGTAGTAAGATAACTCTGATTCATACAGTGTATTGAAGGTTGAGAACAGACTGTGATAGTGATCTACTTTACATCTGTCAGTCACTGTAGTGTTGTAGCTGGAGGCTTAGATCATATGCTGACAGCAGTAATCACATCTGCAGATAGTCAACACTACAGTACGCCTCGTCAGTGTAAACAGATCATTATCACCAGCACTTTTGGTCGCTTCTATGTTTAATGCAATCTGTGAATAGGGCATACAACTGGAGTGCTTGTCTGGCAAAGCTGTCTTGTCTCAACATATTGCTTTCAACAACAATATATTATTATTATAGTTAATTACATCAGAGAGTTGAGTTGGGTAACTATGACATTGTTTTAATACCGGTAACGATACCTGGTTTTGTTCCAAAACAAGAATATTTATTTTAAGGGACAAAAGTAGTTTGTATAATGTGCTGTGACTGCTTGGAAATTTCATTGCTGAACTCCCAGATTGCTATCCGAGGGGGGGATATGTGTACCAGTACTACTAAAATACCCAGCCTTAGTTTGAACTCATGGATCTTGTTGCTTCATGAGTAAATTATCTCAAATTGTTCTTTCTTTCTTTTCTTTTTTTTTTTTTTTTTTTTGTTTATTGCTAACACGTCAATGCTGAAATATTATGCTAATTATGTCCCCTTGCTAAGGAGATCATTATGGCATATAGAAAGTTGATTTTTCTCTCTAGCTTTTCGCATAACATAGTTTGTGACTTGGCTAAGTGAGTTGTCCTCCAGTGTTGACTTTGACGTTATGTAAGTGGTTTGGGGGCACTGTGCTGGACCAGCCAAGGCCCTGTGGTGGAGCGGACATAATCACCCACCTGCAGATAACTACCACGAGGGCTCCTAGACGTTTTGTGTTGTTATTATCATCTCAGAAAGCTGCTGTTGACATGTTGAGCTGAATCTTAATAAGCTTGGAGAGTGGGCACACACAAGCACACACATGCACGCACATGCACGCACACACAGATGCAAACTAAACATAAATAATCCAGAAGAGCTTATTTGGCCCCAGACATCTGGGTATGGGCTGCATAAAGGCCATAATGTCTCAAGTTCATTTTCATTTAGTTATTTTAGATGAGGGAGATGATTGAAAATATATTTGAAGCATTTTCATACATCTGAAATTAGCTTTTATAAATCATATGTTTTGAGTACTGAAATAGTGTTATGAAATGATTTTGAAAAGATACATAGGAGAATTTCACAGTAAATGGTCTGTAATAATTTCACATCTATCGAGACTGAAGTGTTCTAAACCATAACAGACAGATAAAGATCCTCATTAAACAGTGATATCCTTTTAGACAGCCACTGTGTCCTGAAGGCCACCTGACCTGAAGGCTACACCAGGATGTGTGCAGAATACAAAGCACCTTTTCAAGTTTCAAAATAAACACACAAAAGTAAAGTTGTGATATATAAGGACTGTAATAGTAAGGCACAGTTTGAAGGATTGTGAAAGTTAGTTTAGATTTTTTTTTTTTTTTTTTTTTTTTTATGTATTCATTACATACACTTAGCAATACATTTACAAATAATGTTTTTGGTATCAATTACTTAAAGTGATATATATAATAAATCCTTGTAATAGTGATGGTTTTAGTTTTTTGTTTCACATGTCTGCTGTATGGCGTTCTTAAAGGGTCCATATACATATTTTCTGGTCTATGTTATAATGTTGTATCCTCGTCAGAAACATACCTGAGTTGTGTTTTGTTTCATTCACACATGTGTAACACACAACACCTGCATATTTATGGTCATAAAGAAAACACTCTGTTCCACCTTGTGATGCCATGTGGCAATAAACTCAATCCACCTACGATCATTAGAATTATGGATAATTTCAGCCCTGGAATTGCCAGTCTCTACTAAACAAAACAAAAAAGGTACCTGAAACCTTGAAAACTACCACTACATGACATCACAAGGTGGAACAGAGCATTTGAGCTTTAGAGATGTAGACAGACTAATAATAAAGGATTATTCAAACATGTATAAATGAAACAAAACTCCAGGTTCTGTTTTTGTTGTGGTAACAACATTCTAACATGTCTTAAAGCTCACAATGGTCAATTTTGTGTATGTATGTGTGTGTGTATATCAAATGTGTGTTCCTCACCTTCCATGGTGGTTGGTCTCTCTCATCCTCATCCAGCTTGGGCCCTCTCCTAGTACTGCACTTTTCTCGACTGAGATGTCTGATGTTTTTCCTGGGATCTGCTGTAACCACTCCTCCAATTTGAGGGTTACAGCCCCGAGTGCTCCGATCACCACGGGCACCACTGATGCCTTCACCTTCCAGGTCTTCTCCAGCTCTTCCTTGAGCCCCTGGTATTTCTCTAGTTTCTCGTGTTCCTTTTTCCTGATATTACCATCGCTTGGTATTGCAATGTCCACCACCACGACTTTGTTCTGTCCACCACCACTATGTCTGGTTGGTTCGCCATCACCATTCTCTCAGTCTGTATCTGGAAGTCCCACAGGATCTTGGCTCGCTTATTCTCCGCAACCTTCGGGGGTGTTTCCCACCTTGACCTTGGGATCTCCAGCCCGTACTCTGCACAGATGTTTCTGTACACTATGCCCACCACTTGGTTATGTCGCTCCATGTATGTTTTCCCTGCCAGCATCTTACATCCTGCAGTTATGTGCTGGACTGTCTCAGGAGCCTCTTTGCACAGCCTATGCATTGGGTCTTGTCTTTGTGGATCAGTGAGTCGATGTCTCGCTCGCTCTTAGTGTACAGCTTGATGTCATCCATGTAGAGGAGGTGACTGATGGTGGTCCCGATTCTGAGTTGGTATCCATAGCCAGTGCGGTCGATAACTTGGCTGAGGCGGTTCAGACCTAGGCAGAACAGCAGTGGGGACAGTGCGTCTCCTTGGTATATGCCATATTTTATGAACAGTTTTTTAGAGTTCTATTGATATTGTACAACTCTAAGCACTCAGTGATTCATGTGTGTGGCATTGAGTCATAGGCTTTCTTGTAATCAATCCAGGCAGTGCACAGGTTGGTCTGACGGGTTCTGCAGTCACGGGCGACTGTTCGGTCAACCAGGAGTTGGTGTTTGGCTCCCCTGGTGTTTTTGCCGATGCCCTTCTGTGCTGTGCTCATGTATTGATCCATGTGCCCGCTTATCTTAGCCGCAATGATGCCTGACATGAGCTTCCATGTTGTGGGGAGACAGGTTATTGGCGGATAGTTGGATGGGACTATACCCTTTGAGGGATCCTTCAGGATCAGGATCGTACGCCCTTGGGTTAGCCATTCAGGGTGAGTCCCATCCCTTGGCAGCTGATTCATATGTGCTGCCAGGCGCTTGTGGAGTACAGTGAGCTTCTCTCTCTCTCGCTATATATATATATATATATATATATATATATATATATATATATATATATATATATATATATATATATATATATATATATATATATATATCCCCAGCACCTGACGCAGACCTTGTTTGGCCAGGCAACGAAACTGCCAAGCAAAAGCTGCGAGCCTTAGCCAGCCGCCTAAAGAGGTACACGCAAAAAAATTAAGCCAGACGAATAATCTGCCTCTTCACAACACAACCTGCGAAAGTGTACGCTCAGTGGCAGGGGAATAACACCAGAGCAGCAGACCCCCCCAAGGCTGGAAACTGAAAGGTACTGGAAAGGCATATGGGAGAGGGAGGCATCACATAACACCAATGCACAGTGGCTGGTGGCTCTGAGGGAAGACCACAGCAACCTCCCTGAACAAGACCCTGAACCATCACAGTGGCATGAAAAACTGGACAGCACCTGGCCCTGACATGATCCACTCATACCTGGCAGCACAAATGAACCAGATGCTAAGGGATGGGACTCACCCTGAATATATGTGTGTGTGTGTGTGTGTGTGTGTGTGTGTGTGTGTGTGTGTGTGTGTGTGTGTGTATATATATATATATATATATATATATATATATATATATATATATATATATATATATATATATATATATATATATATATATATATATATATTATATATATATATAGATAGATAGATAGATAGATAGATATAGATATATATATATATATAGAGAGAGAGAGAGATGTTTTTATTATTATTATTCTGTTCACAGTCCGGTTTGGCCTTGAGGTTAGGTGGCCTTCAGGACACAGTGGCTGCACAGAGATAGCAGGATATGACCTTACAATGAGAGTCCTTACCTGTCTGTTATGACTCATGACACTTGACAGATTTGGGGGTTAGTTTAGGTGAAGTGGAGACTATAAACAGCACCTGGTGACTCAATGAGAGACTGTATACTGTATATTCATGTGTACACTTTCCACTACCCATAGATCCTGAGCTTGGCCCAAGTCATGTTTATTTCAAGGCAGGAGAAGAATATATGAATTATAATCAATCTACTGTCCAAATTGAGATTGTCAACAGCTGTATCTTCATAATGTATGACAGGCAGGGTTATTGTGCACCCTGAAGCATGCGGCTGTTTATAAAATGGGTTAACCTTTTGGATCTAAACAGTCAAATCCCGCAAACATCTCATCTGTAAAGAGCGACTGACAATTTGGGTTGAATTATTGTATGTTTGCTGGGAATGTGATGACTGAAACAGAACCAAACCAGGACCTGAATTAGAGCTTAACGCACAGACAGAACAAAATCAGGTTGATCCATGTTTTTCAGAATGATGAAAAATTAAGGCTATAGTTGCTATAGTTTCTACTTACAACCTTTTTACATACACACGCACACACACACACACACACACACACACACACATATATCTGTTATTATAGTATATTGTGATGTGTGAGCTACTGTGTCCAAATAATTTCCGTTGTGGACTGATAAAGTTTGGATAAATCTAAAAAAATACGCATCTCTTATGAATGGTCCTCAAAATGTTGCAACAAGAAGCTGAAACCCATGACCAAGACTGAATCCAGAACTAGAGCACATTTAAATAGAGACTAAACTATATCTTTTACTAGAAGGAGAACAGCCCCCAAATGCACTGTAGCTCTAAAACCACAGATCACAGACACCAGGTATGTGCTGTGATCCTAAATGGTACAAATTGTAAAAAGAGGAATGAATAAATGTGATCATATTCAGTGTCAGCTCTGCTCTTCTGTCCCTTGGTGGCCTTCCCCAAATCAGCTCCCTGCTTCGGAGTCCCAGCGGCGACTAAAGAAATGTTGAATGGGCTCTCTACATGTATCTGACAGTTTTTTTTTTTTAAAGATGCCTCATTTGTGCTGACCTACATCACTTTCTTCTTTCCAATCATGTCCTCCTCCTGGGTCTGGATGGAGGAGCAGGCTGCCATGGGGACCGGCAGTGGCTGGGGCCCAAAGATTCATTAGGGGGTTTGACTCACTGTGATTGCTAGCTCAGACACACCAGTGAAAGCTCCGGATATGCCAGCTGATACAGAGTGGCAACAACTTCCTGTCTGATTATTACTGTACAATTCTGGTATTGTGTGACCAGGCAGGAAGAGCATTGGGGTGTCCCTGC
Source organism: Taenioides sp. WSHXM2023 (assembly GCA_029959045.1). Lineage (NCBI taxonomy): Eukaryota > Metazoa > Chordata > Actinopteri > Gobiiformes > Gobiidae > Taenioides > Taenioides sp. WSHXM2023. The sequence continues at coordinate 14,436,655 of CM057091.1, forward strand.
TGAGATTATAGCTTTGATTTCTGTAGAAACCACCAGGCAGTTTGACAGCTATGAGAAGCAGCTTCATCAAATGTAAGGATGAGTTGAGAGGCATCTGTCTGTCTCTTTTATAACTGTTTACAAAGACTGTGCGGGAGGTTCATATTGCTCCTATAAGATTTCTGCTCTTGCCCTGCAGCCTGAATCTTGTTAGGCATTGCTTTATTTTTGTTCTGCTGCCGGTTTCAAAGAATGTGAAAAATCAATGTCACTCAGACCATATTAAAGCCTGTGCAGCGGTGTGCAACAGCGTTACACAATTACGAAATATTTGAAGGTTATAAATGTGGGGTTTGAAATTTGGTAATCCAAGAAATGTTTAGCGTCTAACCTATAGCTACTGTAAACTATTGTGTCTGAACTATATATATATGGTGGTTGGTCTCTCTCACATAGAGCCCTTTATAACACTCAATGTGACCAAAATGCTTTACATTAAAATCAACACAAGATAATAACATGCAAAAACTTTAAACAATAAAATAATAAAACAAATTGTGCAACGTGTCACTGCATTACTGAGTGTTAAAAGCCAGTCTGAATAAATCAGTTTATAAATCTGTGATAGTGCACATACCAGTTTGTTCCAGACTCAGGGGCCAGCGACGGAGAAAGCCCCATCACCCCAGTTTTTGAGTCTGGCTCTGGTTGTTTGACTTTAAGGCCTTGTTTGAGCTGTGGACAGACAGCAGTTTAGTCAAATAGGGAGGTGCAAGACCGATAGAGCTTTAAAACAATAACATTTTAAAATCTATTCTAAAAGAAACTGGAAGTCAATGGGGAGATAAAAGGACTGGGGTGATGTGTTGATGTCTAGGTGTGTTGGTTTAATAAATAAAATTTAAAAATAAAATAATACATTTAAGGATAGCACACAGAAAATTCCATCCACTCACATGTTTCTAAGAGTGATATTAAATCAGGTCCAAGTGACATCTTACACAGTGATAAATATTCAAACATTTAAATACGCAAATGACCCAAATTTGACAAAACCAAACCAATTTTAGTTATGGCAAATGAGTATACTAAATGCTCAATGACTTAATTTCACAGGCTCATTTTCAGAACGCATCGGGTCGGCACCAGCTGAAACTCAAGCTCGGCCATAGGAAGTCCATTCAAAGAGCCTGCCCCAGTCAGACACTGTAGATGCCTCCATTAGTCGTATTAGCTTTGTGTGGAAGGGTCCGGTCATTTGTTCCGTTGGGGGTGAGCGTGGAGTGGGCTGACATGTTAGCCTGAACCTCATCCATCACGGGGCATGGGACCTATATTGTGTTTTGTACTCCTCCATAAGGTTGGTTTTATATATGATCAGAACAGTATGTTTATATAGGGCGGGGGGCTTGTTTGTGACCTTGCTGCAGTTATTTAGGCATCATAATATCTCTGAAAACAACCTCTCTATCTTCTGCAATTGCTGTAGTTTAGACCTCAATAAACAAAGTGTTTTTAAAATTTGCATTATGAAATAAATCTTGTTTATTTGAAAAATGCAAGTCAAATCAAAATTATAACTTTGGGTTGTCAACAAAAATCAATGCACACATATTATTTGATAGTATAAAACTAGTATTGAAACCAGTCATTTTGTAAGTAAGCATCAATATGGAAAAAAAATAGTTATTTTACTGTCCAAAATTGTGGTATTGAAATCCTTATTAAGTACCAAGGTGATTCCTAAGTATCATTTGAATTTTTGCATTGTCACCACTAATCACAGTACTAGCCTGAAACATTGCAATCAGAATCAATCAAATCTACTGCTTACCCTCTTCCAAAATATTTTGCGATGTCTGGTTTTCCATCAGCCCCTCTCTTCCCCCTCTTCCCTCTCTTTCTCCAATCCTATATCAGTTTCCTCTCACGGCTCGATGCCTCTGAACCCCTCATTTGGCTTGGTCTCTTCATCTGTTCTCCATTCTCCTGCCTTATTTTGGCCTCCCTGTTTATTTAATTGCATGTAGTAAAGCTGTTTTCCCAGTTTATTCACCCAGTCCACAAGTCTTGGGGGTGGTTGGGGGGCGTACAGTGATTGAATGATGCCACGGTCCCTCCGTCAGTGTAAATAGCTCAGCTGCACGGACAGATCAGTCAACTCTGCTGAATGTAAGAAAAGCAATAAGATTTCCCAATGGACCATTTTATGTATTATCCTGCACCATGTAAGCGTAACACACCCACAGGAAGCATTACTGGAAACACTGCTCTTCCACCATACCAAAAAACATATTTATAATGTAAATTATGAGTATTATTCAAGTAGGGGTGAAAGTGGTTATTTCTAATGGTTAAAAACAGGAAAACTCAGATTTCTTTTTGCATCAGTTTCATAAAAAATGCCCTGCATCCCTAAGCTACACTGGAGCAACCTATATAATGTGTAGCCTTGAGAGAAACAAAATAATAAAACATAAAACAATAATGATGTGCCTTTGAGTGTCTGCAGCACCATACCACCATTGCATTCGTATATTGAAGTGTTTTGCCTAAGGACACAGTGACAGTATGCATTGGTTCAAGTGAATCAGTGAGCAAAGCACTAAACTCTGTTAATCTGAGGTGAGATCTATTTGATTTTATTTGTAAATGATATGTGAGTGACCAATGAGCTCTGTCGTTTCACATGCGTCACCGAAAAAAACAATTCTGATTGGATGATCACTTTTGACTGGGCTTGAGATGCAACAGAGGGCGTGAGATACTGTAAATGCTTTATACTTTGAGCTCCATTATGCTGTAAATGCTGTACTTCAACTTTATGTACTACATTGCTTATCCATCTAACATAGTGGTCAAATTGATGTCTAGGTCAAAAACCATAATTACAAGATTAAAAGCAACACTAACAAAAGATAACATCATCAAAGTGAAACCATTCAATAACATTTGTAAAGTAGTGGTTAATATTCAGATGTAGTCATAAATTGGACTTGAAAATGAAAACACTTTTAAAATAATACAAAATTAAGTGGCCATTTGATTGCTAATTTTGTGACTCAGCCCCATTTTCCTGTTTGGTATGTTTTACATCGAAGTGTTCAGTTTTACTCACCGCAATCCGCTCTCGTCATCAGCAATTACTCACATTATCTAAATTTATCAGCCTGCCAAACCAAGCTCATTTTCTTACTCTTTATTCAACCATTTCCTAATCAGCCTTAAATAGACTTTGCTGGAAGACAAAGCACTTGACATACAGGGGGAGATAAAAGGTCTCCTCCATACAGCACCCCTGGGAGCGTACAACCTGCTCTGTCCAGTTACACACAAGATGGCTCAGTTTAAATTGAGGGCACAGGGTCAGGAGTCATGGTTTTGAGTTTCACCTGCTTTGATCCAATTGTGTTCTCTGGGGATGTTAGCCTCAACCTCATTCAGGAGTGCATGTGTGTGTTCATTTGGGTTTCCCTGTTATATGCTTGGAGACATTTTAAATCAGCAGGAACTAGAAGACCCCGGTAAAAGCTATTTCTGCCACTGCTGATGTTGGTTAGCACTAAAAAGGTAACATTGTTGGAGGCATGTAATAGGCCAAGGAATGCATCTGGGGTTTTGAATTAGCTGTGCCGGGAAGATAAGACAAACTACTGGAATGGACCAAGTAAATGTTAAAGTTTCTCTGTGTAACTTTTTTGGTGAAGAGTCTGCTACTTTCTTGGGTCCATGGAAATTGTATTACTTTATCTGGAATGATTCACTTTATGGCTTAAACTCATATGTAACACTTATCTGTCTTAGATTTATTCAGTTGCAGGTGTTTTTGCTGTTGCTCCAAATACACTTAAAAATTAGCCTGGTAGCGTGACCCTCTTGTCTCCATAGAGAGAAATAAGTTTAATGCTATACTTTGGAACATTCCGGGCAAAGCAATATTCTTTCCATCGAGAGAAGCAGGTGGCTACAGAAAGGTTGCATTACACCTTTAAGTTAAAGTGGCAGAAGTTAATGTGTGACGAAAGGGGTTTTGTTATAAAGCAATACAACTGATGCAAAATCAAGAAATTACTGCAAACTGGGTGTATGGGATTTGCTTTGTGCATTGAAATCGAAACATCAACATTTAACATCGCAACTAGATAGACTGACGTGGCATCAAACAGACTGACAAGTTATTCATTGTTTAGTTTATATTGCATCATTGTGTGATATTAGTTGAAAAGTTTTGAAATAGAGGTTTCCTTGTTGAAGCCTTGGTCTTGGTACTATTTCTCAAAAATTGCAGGGTAGGGCCACTGTCTTGAGCCCATGCGTCTTGCTCCCATTGCTTGTATATGCATATCATGTCAGGGTACTTTCCTTTTACTTTCATAAACCTGCTCTGAGTGGGAAAAGTTTAGAGGTGATTTTCTGCAGACTCAGGTTGGAGCGTGAGGAGGTACAGTAGTTCTGAGGTGCATTTCAAAGCCTTTGTAAACGCTCGGTTCCTTTAGCCCGTGGGCTGACTGCTACTTTGAATGTGCTTCTCTCACTGCAGCTTCATGATATTTTTTAGGCTACTGTTACCATGGCTACATCAGTTCTGTGTAAAATACAACCTGAGAGCGTTGCCATGGTTACAACCATCTCAAGGATGAATTATGTAACCACTATGTCATAGATACTCTGAGGGGCAACTTAGACTTACTGATGTACAAGTGTACCTTGTGTTTTTATATCAGTGAAAGAAATTGCATTTGTGATTATCTGTAATTTATTCAATTAAGTGACATCTTTTAATGCAATTATTTTAATGTGCATTTTTGCCTAAATATATCATGCATACAGTAGGTATCCTTACTAGCATTGTATGTAGCCTTGTATAATTTTACACAGACAAACTGCACTTTATTACATCAACATCAAACTGTTGATGTAATAAAGTGCAGTTTGTCTGTGTAAAATTAGAGAGATTTATTTGATATTCGATCAACTAAATGCAGAATTATGAATATGAATAACCAGTCCATCACCATCATTAAACCTTTCCCTTAAACCTTATTCTTTTTGGTGACTAACAGATGCCTAATATTCAGTGGCTGTTGCATAAAGGAGCAGAGTTTTAAGGTCAGCCCAATAAAGAAGTAGTCAGAGTTGGAGTTAGTCATGTTTTATGACTGTGGCCCTGTGTTTGTTAATGTGTGCTTGTCCTTCAGGTGTAATTCTTCTCTATATGTCTTTGAATGCTTGGTTGAGTCTTCTTCAGAACTATGCCTGTCGAGCTTGCTCATTGTCAACAGTGCTGATTTGGGGAGACTGCGACTCCGTTCATATGTGCCCATCATATCAGCAGGAGTTAATCTGAGAGGACGATGACGCACCCATGACAGCTCCAATAATGACCTCGGAATCACTGGGGAATGTGGAATTACTTTGGTGGACCCTCATGCAGGTGGGAAACTAATGGACTAGAAACTGTAGGGAGATCATGAGACTGAATATTATTTTAGAAGGAAAAAGGCCAGTGAAAAGACCTGACCACTGTATGAATTTAAGCTGCAACTCATTTCTGTGCTGGCCTCAGTGTGATGAGATTGATTACAGAACAATTTGCTGAATGTCTCTCCCCATTCTTCACTTCCATTTTACACTTATATCTATTGTGGCATTTAAAGTACACAACCAGACCAAAGCATTTATTGAATTAACAACACAAAAAGTTCTTGGCTAATTTGTTTAATTGAACAGATCAAATTAAACAATGAATAATGGCTTCTAACAAAACCAAGTTCAAGATCTGGGGATGGGTTCCTAGGCACTGCGCTGTATTCTCTCACTTCTGACAGAAGAATGGATCAAATGAGCCTTACTTCAAGAATTTCTCATCCCTGAAAAATGTGGTTAACTTTTAATTCGGAAGCATTTTGTTTTCAGCTCATAGTGTATTTCATGCTGAGATAGACACTACACAGAGTTTTCCTGACAAGCAGATACAAAAGTCTTTAACAAAGTGGTAATAACTGAGTCTTGTGTGATGTAGTTTCCTTTTATTATAGTGAAGAATCTTCAGCAGTTTGTAAAGTGTTGTTTTTTGTATTTGTGGCACTTTACAACTTATTTAACTAATGCTATTTTGTTGAATCTCATAATGCAAAACTTACAGATTCTAGTTGGGTCAGGAATAGGTCTAATCAACTTAGTGATAGTGATATTATAATATGTCTAGCACTGTAAACAAGCATTCAATCATTTTCAGCCTCACAGCCTTATTATGGGGACTGTGCTTGAGTTTTGTTGGGTGATTTATGACATGATTCACTGCAGCATACAGTACTGCGCCTTATCCAGATGTGTATGGTGAAAGCAAAGGAAATGTCTTATGCAGTAAATGTAAACAGACTGTCAAAGATCTAGGCCGTGTCCGTCCCGTGTGTTGGGAGTTGATTTAGTAGGCTTCAATGGGCTGTCACAGAGCCAGCCACTTCTACAAGTAAGCATTTATAGACTCTTTGGCTGGAGACCCATTTGACAGGCATATACTTTATTATGGTTGCTATAGTCAGCTGTGAGACTTCATCCACAAAGCTGCAGCTACTGTAGAGATGTAATCCAAATATGCATATTTAAGTTACGGATTGCTAACTGCAGGTCTCACATGAAAATGAGTTATGACATTATTATGCTGAAACGAATAACACAGATTAGACTTTAGTACCAACTCGACTTGACAGGTATTTAAACTGTACTGCTGACTGTGTTAGAAGAAAGAAAATGAGTGATATTTTGATTGAGCTGATGGCTTCCAGACTGGGACAAAGTATCTTTACTACTCAAAAAATGCATGAAAATGCATTTTTTTGATCAATCAATGAAATTACCTTTAAGACTACTTACCTTGTGTGAGTAATTAGTCTTTTAATTTTTCATTCATTCATTTTATTTAATTTTATTCAGCCATGCAATTTCATTTGCATTTAACAAAAGTACATTTTGAATCAACACATGAGTGAATAAGAGCTTAACTTGTCTTATTATTACATGCCCCTTTTCTCAAACAGAATGAGACCACTGAGATGGTCAGCCATTACTCATAACATAAGGTCACTAATCCACCAAAAACAGTTTTACATAATGGTAATAGCTGTGATATGCATTCCTACTGCTGTACCATCACAACTGTACCCATGCTACAAGCAGTCATATACTGAAAACACATAACATCACATACTTGTAAAAGCAAAAACTTTATATAAAATATGATTATATAAAAATATAATGTATTTGTTAATCAGTAAACATTATATTTGTAACGTAATTAGTGAGGTTCTAATAACATGATGTCTGTTTGACCTCTTTAGTCGCTTCATAGTGGGCTCTATCTGACTTAGACTTTGACATCAGGCACAATTTATATGGAAATTGGCAAATGAAAATACATATGCTTTATTTTTAGCAGTACTATTCATGCAGAAATTGTGGTACTTTACGTTATATTGTATTTCCTATCTAAACAAGCCCATATGCCCTATTGCACTCTATCCACAGTGAGTTAAAGTTTATCTTGCATAAATAATGAAAATGGTAGCAGCAGTTTGATGGACTGGAGCTTGTGGGAGTTGAGTCAGTGCTCCTGTCAGGTGCTGTTTGTGACCTACCTTGTGTTATGTAATTACTCTGAGGTAACACATTGTTCCCTTATGGGTTGGAGGTTAATATTAAAAGCTGTAATTTCACCTCCATGTGAATATTGTGCTTTGATGTGTGTGTCTTTTTATCGCCAGCATTGATATGCAATTTTGGTCCTATTTTCTGTACCCTTGCAACGTGTCACTCAGCTTAGTTGGCCTGATTTGGGAAATCCGAGGTTTACCCAAATCTTATCTCTTATCTTTTGTTGTGTTTCCGACCCTTACCCTGTCTGTATTTTCATCTTGATCTCTGGATTAGATATATGTTTGTTTATCTCTTCTGTCTCTTCCTCTGTTGAATCTATGTTGTTCCATATTCTAATCCTTTGAGCCCTAACAAAGGCAAATCCTCTCACTCATTTTTGCAAAGCAGATAAACTTTTAGTATTTCCTTTCTGGATCATCTTTCTCAAAATAATCTTGTACGATTTATGTTTTACAGCTTATACGAAAGATATCCATCCACCTCACTGACTCTTTATTGTTGTTATTAAACAGAGTAAAGAGTATGATCTGTCTATATATATATATATATATATATATATATATATATATATATATATATATATATATATATATATATATATATATATATATATATATATATATATGTTGTAGTGCTGCAAATTATAAAATAAACTACCACTACTACTAAAATACTACTACTAACTATTATTGGTACTATTTATTGGTTCTTGAAATGATTTGTTCTTGGTTCCTGAATAGATTTGTTGCATAAAGATGGAGAGGAGAATCTTACATAATTCAAATTCTGAGACAATACAACATTGTATGCATTGTTTGACTACATCAGAGTTGTAACTGTAGACATATAAATAAGCATATCCCAGCTCAGAGAAGTCTGCCTGCCAGAGTCTGTCAAGCTGTGTATCCACTCTGTTGTCATTCATTTCTGTCTGTGTGGAGTTAAACCATGTATGTTTACCATGTCTGTTTACCTCTCTTACAGCAGACCAGGTAACAAACCCGGCAGCAGCCCCAGAGGTCAGACTCCAGACGAGGCCGGGCGTCGACAGGGTCAAGAGGGACACTCGTCAGGCAATGATCTCGCCAATTCAGTCACCAGCGACATGCTCATGGTAAGTCTCAAAGGGGAGGTTATATTAATATTTATTCCATTATTTATAAAGACTTTCTCACCCTCACTCTTTATTTTGTTTTCCATAAACTGCTTAAACAGATACAGGTAACGTCTGCATTTTCCCCATTGTGGGACAAATAAAGGATTATCTTATCTTATCTTATCTTGTTTAAAGTATTCTTTAGTCCTAAAATGTCCTTTACCCAATCCAAGGATATTTTCTTCAAAAAGAAAAAAAAAATTAAACAATTATTCTTTTTTTTCTACTTACTATGGCTGTTTTGAATGGCCACATTTTTATGAGACAAATATGCAAAACGTTACGTTTCTTTTTTAACCTTCAGGGTTATCATCTCCTCTCATTTATACATCTTTATTTAGCATATACTTAACAACAAGTGCATTTCTTGACACAATCCTGTATCTAGGCTCAGGACTGGCACAGAGTACTGTACTGTATAAAAATTTATATGCAAGACTGACATTGCTAGTAGGTCTACTGCAGTGAAATATCCAACTTGACATTCACAGTGTGACATTTAAATTCCTGAGCTCTTCTGATGGATTTTACATTTTTGCCACAGAAACATTCTGTTTGCTTTATAAAAATGTGAAGGGCCTTGCGAACTGCATGCCTACACTTTACAGTACCACTCAAATGTTCCCTTCTAAGTTGCTTCTCCTCCTCACTTCACTTTCATTGCCCAAGAGGAGTGTCCTTACCACGGCTCTTATGACACCTGTGGGCCGGTGGCACCAGCAGCAGCCCCCTGTACTGGAGACAGTGGGAGAGCTTATTCAACAGGCTTTGGTAATTAGCGGTAAGAGAACATGCCGTGCTGTGGGTGCTGTGCACGTACACAGGAGCAGAGATGTCTAAGAGGACTGTGTAATTATGTGGGCCTCATGGTGAGTCTGAGGATGGCACAGTGGTGGGGCTTAATGACTATACTCGTTCTGGGCAGCACTGCCAAAAGGCGGCTATATCTTACACAATCTTCCCTCTGAAGCTAATAATACTTATCTTGCACATTTGAGCCTTTATAAAAGTAATGACGGTATATATCGTAGACTGGAAAATGAAAAGTAGGTTATACATAGTATTATTGAATTGTAAAGGTCTGATCATGGCTATGAATAGCTGCTGTACCACTATTCAAATGGAAAGTTTGAGAGACTGATAGACTAACAGATTTGCAGATTGATGATTTAGCCAAACTTTACTGATCCACAAAGGAAATGGACACAGTGGGGCATTACAACATAATAACAAAGAGCAAAAAAGAAATATTAAGAAACAGAAACATAACTTAAAAATAATTTAAGTAGAAAATATAGCAAAATATACAAATATACAGACTTATATATGTAAAATAAAATATAGTAATAATAATAAATTATAGGTCGACATACGGACAGAAAGTAATAATAGTTGCCCCAAAACGGACTGGAATATCAGTTGGTAGCAATTCAAATTTAAACCTGACTGAACAATATTACACTACAATTTACTAGTCACAAGCTGTTCTGGCTTACTATTAGTACTATTATAGGCAGTAGAGGTATAACAGAAATACAAATTCAAGATTTTTGTAAGATTTGACAAGAACACTGATGCCCTATAGTGAAGTATACTGTCCTTCGGGGTCCACAGGGGGCAGAGGTTGTGGGGGAGGTTCATGGAGGTTTTGCCTGGTCTTGCACTCCAACACCTCTTTCATTCTGTGTGATTCTCGCATACGCAGGGCCTGCGCTGTACTGCCTGTCTTTTCACACTTCTCATTCTCCATGGGTTTTATGTGTTTTATTTGTTTAAACAGGCATGGAAACTCTTCTCACCTGGCTTTGGTTACCTGTATTTCGGACATTTTGTAATGGAATAAGAAGTGATGACATTAAGAAAAAGAGAACTGCAAAATATGGCTGGAAAGTAATTTGGTCTGGGCTGCATAATGAGATGTGATAGTTTTGAGCACAGGGAATGAGAGGAATCGGTCTGGACGTGGGAATATAAAATTGGATATTAACATTTGTGGAACTGCTCTTTGAGTAATGTCTCTATAGTAACTCTTTACCATCAGATAACACATCAAAAACTAGATTTCTCTCCATCGCCACAAGGCTAAGCCACCATCAGTCAGAAGATCGCTCTAGCTGTAATAATCAGGCTCTCATCTCCACACTGCATGTACACATTTCGCCCCTGTCACACCAGAGAGGCAGCCCACGTGAGCTATAACATTAAGCTGGACTTCAACTTCAGAGCTGCCTTATTTTCTATGTTACGGTGGATTGGATTTTTACTGTAATGCCACCACTCAGGTACCCTGCAAGTGTTTCATCTGTCTGTGAATATGCCATGCACTCTCCAGTCTCTCAAGAGCAGCGTTATCTGATTCATACTATATCACATATAGAACTCAGATAAAGAGCTACACTGGTAATAAACGAGTATGTTACTCCGTGTTTTTTCTCAGCTTTAAGGGAAATTTGGGACCATGTTGTATAATATAAATGCCAGTTTATGCAAATTGGTTGTTACACATACAAAATATTATATGGAAATCACTGAAAGTAGTCAGTGGAGTGTATTGTTCTTGTACATTTTGTTCCCATTGAATAAAAAAGTATTGTCTGTACATCTGTGGAGCTAGAGCGACATTACTATCATGACCTTGGAAACTTAATTACATTGACTCTTTTTTGTTGCTTTATCTGAAATTTTAATCCATATGTAGTAGTAAATTTAATTTTCTCAGTTGCCATGGAAGTGGTGCTCTCCATGTGTATAATCTCAGCGCATATATAGAAAAGTGAAGACCTGGATATGAAGAGGCTATGAAAATCAATGGAGACTGCTGTGTGTCTATGACATATACAGTGTTCAATGCTCATATGGTATCATGACGGTGATTCATCATTATTGATTAGAAGTAATTTATATACTACTATACATGTGTAAAACATGAACACCAGCTGCATTAAGTCAATAAAAATAAAATAGATTTTACATTTACTTTTACATACAACTGTTTAAAAGGAGTCAGTGTACTCTGTGCCCAGCCTGGATGGGTTTGGAGTGTTGCGAGGCATCTCTTTTGCAGACCTTGAACGTAAAAAGCTAAGGGTTTGTCTTTTTATTTTGTTTTGCATTATGATAAATATCTTGATTTGTAAGCATTTGAAGCTTTTATTTCAAAGCATAATGACTTAATTGTTTTTCAGTTATCTCCTGGTTCAGAAGAGGATGACCATGAAGGTCCAGTGGTTGAGAAACTGGGCCGGATTCAGTTCAGCGTTGGATACAGTTTCCAGGACTCCACTTTGACTGTCAAAATACTCAAGGGCCAGGATTTGCCCGCTAAGGACTTTTCCGGCACTTCAGATCCATTTGTCAAACTATACTTGCTGCCGGATAAAAAGCACAAGTTGGAGACAAAAGTGAAAAGGAAGAATCTTAACCCCCACTGGAATGAGACCTTCCTTTTTGAAGGTATGGTGATTTTTTTAACCCATATATCTTTTAAATAAGTGTAAACCACAAATTCACCCTTGGATGTAGTTTCTGTTTATTGAGTAGGATTTAGTGGAGTAGTGTTTTTATTGCAGTAACTGAACAGTTGCTTAAATGTAGTAGAAATATCCATAACTTAATGTTTGGGGTAAAACCTTTACCCCATGGATGAAATGTGATACAGTCTGAGCTTTTAGTCAGAGCTTGTCTTGGTGTGGTTCTGGTTTGGGCCTGGTTTGGGCCCACTTTGAGCACTAATGTAGACTTGGTTTGGCACCATTCTTGTCCTGGTTTAGTCCTGACCTAGTCCAGGTTTAGTTTCAGGTTCAGTCTTCATTTAGCATGGTAGAAAGCTTGGCACTGCTCAAAGAGGTTTTGAAACTGATGGTGTAATTAGGCAATTTAAGACACATGCATAACAAATTTCTGTTTTTAGGTTTTCCATATGAAAAAGTGGTCCAAAGAACACTATATCTCCAAGTTCTCGATTACGACCGCTTCAGCAGAAATGACCCCATAGGAGAGGTGTCCATTCCACTGAACAAGCTCGACCTGGCCAACATGCAGACCTTCTGGAAGGAGCTGAAACCGTGCAGCGATGGCAGTGTGAGTGAGAGGAGGCAGAGCTGTGGGGGGAGAGAGGGGGGGAGCGGAGCAGGAAGTAATGGGTGATGTCATCGCTGGCTGTCTTGGATGTCCCTGGGGAGACTGGTGGTGTGTGCTGGTGGGAAAGACGAGATAGTGAGGCAAAATGGAGGAGGAGGAGGGTGGTCGGTGGTGGAGGGGGGTGGGTTGTGAGTGGAGGGGTGACAGGTGGATTGAAAAACAGACAGACAAACACACAGCATGCAAAAGAGGGGTGGACAATAAGATGGAGCTATGATTGGCTCTGGTTTGATATCTGCAGGGGAATCGCGGGGACCTTCTGGTGTCTCTGTGCTACAACCCCACAGCCAATACCATCACTGTGAGCATCATTAAAGCCCGAAATCTCAAAGCCATGGACATCGGAGGCACCTCAGGTAAAAATACTTATACAATCAATTATAATCGAGTGAACTTCAAGCATTCATTTAATTATTGGTACCACAGTTAAAACACAGTATTCCTTGGCAGAGACTCTAATCACTGATTGTGGCTGGTTGCAACAGGCAAGGCTGGCATGAAGATGTGTTATGTTATTGATTTATTGTGGTGACCTTTAAAAACAGCACACAAAAAGTAAATGAATATATTTTTTTACGGGTTATGATCATTTTTATTTTGATTGACCTAACCATAACCACATAACACATAAAAAAATAAGAAAATTATAATGCTTAACAATATTTGGTGTAATAAATCAATACATGAATCTATACGGGTTTAGCTTTCAAATACTGGTCTAAATTGTTTACAATCAAGCAGTAACACAATGTCTTATATCTTATCCCTGTAAGCTATTACTGAAGAGTCAACCATCTTTACTATTGCTCTCAGATCCCTATGTGAAGGTGTGGTTGATGCACAAGGACAAGCGCGTGGAGAAGAAGAAGACGGTGGTAATGAAGCGCTGTCTGAACCCTGTGTTTAACGAGTCGTTCCCCTTTGATGTGCCCGCCCACGTGCTGAGGGAGACCACCATCATCATCACCGTCATGGACAAGGACAAGCTCAGTCGCAATGATGTCATAGGAAAGGTATCTCCTCACATTTCTCCTGCTGCTTCCGCTTCTTCTTCTGCTCCTCCTCTGGGGCTTCTCACAACATCAACAGCATGAGAGGCAAATCACACATCCAGTCTCTACTGACCCCTGCTGGGAGCAAATGTCTATCCCAGATGTATAAAAATAGATTTAGACATTGTATTATGCAACTCTCAGGGGGATTCACAGAGATGGTCAGACTCTCGAACATGTTATGTAGTTTAATAACATTGTGACTCAATACGCCTGATTATGACAAGATTTAAATCACAGTCAAATTAGGTGGTGAAATATGTATAGTATGATTTTAAAAAGGATTGCAAATATGAAACCTATTACAACTAATTAAAGGTAATTAGCGCAAATGAAAACAAATTAAAGGTGATTATGGGGAATGAACCAGGGAAGTGATTTTACTAATCAGGTGTGTGAATATTCAAATGGGCTGTGGAATAAGTGAGAGACCTGAAAACCTTTAATAACTAAAGGCATCTTAGGTGACTGCAGAGTTGACCAACACTTGTTAGACCGTCACATAAACTAACAGAGAAAAGCTTCAAATTAATGTATTAATTTAACTATTTCTAAACAAATCCATGTAACTTATAAAGCCGAATTTGGACTTCACTTTATTCAAATTACTTTTAAAAGAAAAGTAAAGAACAATGATTTGAAAAGCCATTAGCTGGCATGAATATTAATGATCAGTCAGTTGTATTCACACATCTTAAACAGGATGCTTGGCACATCCTTTGGAATGTGCTTTTATTAACACATCTCCCCCTACATGAATGAGCCTACCAAACAGCTTTTATTCACAGACATGTAATTGACTCAGATAAATTATCTTCCTGCATGCACCAGTCATGCTTAAAATAACTGGCTGCCTTTCACAAGTGAAAAAGCTTGTACTATGTGACATAAACAAGAGTTCAGTATCAGCTCAGTGTGATCTTTTTGTATCAGTAATAGTATTCCATCTTCATTTGTGTGAGTATTCTCTATGCTAATGGTTTCTTTTGAGAGTTAAATTCAGATTAGGTTTCTGTTTTCTTTTGCAGAAAGCTTCTCTCCATTCCAATATGAGGCAAGAATAGTAGATGGAGCCCAGTTTATACTAATCCTTTGTTTATTTTGTTGACATATAGATTTTAGTGGCACTGTGGTTACTATTCACAGCAATAAGCTCCTGGGTTTGGCCCATATTGGTGGCGCACACCGTTGCAGAGATGCAGATACAGATGCTTTTACTGATAACAGTTGTAATGGTGACTTATTTTCTTATATATTCAAAATGACAAAAAACGTTGGTGATGACCAATGCTGAAATGCCTCTCTCTGATCTGAATGGTCACTACCTAAACCCCAGCACCTGCAGCCAATCATTAGTTAGAGCTAGTGCAGCATCTGCAGCTTAGTGAGTGAGTTCTGGAGGTTCTGAGCTTTCACATGAGGCATGCCAGTATAGAAAAATGTGTCCTCCTTATGCAGGTTAAGACACTCGCAACCCAAGTTCACAGTTATGATTGTAGTTCCTTTTTCTCACCCAGAGTGCATGATAAATACAGTTCCTTTAACTTTGAACTGTATATAATTTAACACCCAGTAAAATGTAAATATATTAAATAGCAGAGGATACTTACTTACTTAAATGCTTATAAAGTGGAGCTATAACTACAAAACTGAAAAACTGAAGTCAATGTTTAGAGGAATTGACGTGTGTGTATCGCCTTACCCTCTCTGCTTCTGTCTGCAGATTTATCTCTCATGGAAAAGTGGCCCCGCGGAGGTAAAACACTGGAAAGACATGATGGGGCATCCTCGCACCGCTGTGGCCCAGTGGCACGCCCTCAAAGCTTGAAGGGGATCTCTGACCCACCAGCTTACAGTCATCTCTACTCATAAAGTGACATGTACCCTCCACCCTCACCACACCTCTGCTTTAGCTGTCTGCAGATGTCATTTCTTTGTTCTCAGGCCTTTGATATTTCGTGCCCTCATTACACCCCTGTCTAGCTCTAAGTCCCACCTGAACGCCTCGATCTCAAATTAGAAATGTCTTTGATCATTTACCCCTCTTTTATAGGAGCACTCAAATCCCCCATGGCCTTCTCTCTCTCTCCTTCATAACTGCACACTTTAGTAGGACCATTACTTCCATAGCCACCGCTGAATATCAATCGTCAACCAAAAAATGGATAAATCAAAGTCAGACCATATGTCCTGTTGCGTTTTTACTGTCACTGCCTAGTCTTGAAAAACCAGGAAAAGAAAAAGATTTGATGATAGATGGACCTGACTTGTTGATCTCGTTCTGTGGCGCCATTGTAATAATTCTCCATTGGCTGGAAACCCTTTGTTGTCCGTGCGTACTGTGGGTGATGTGCTGTAATCCCAAAAACAGATTTAAACTTTTGGATTCTTGACGAGAAGAAGTGTAAAAAAAAAAAATAGACAAAATATGGAAGAGATTCGTGTTGTCTTTTTTGTTGTTTACAAAAGATGTTAGGGAATCTTCTTGTTCTTCCAGTTGAAGACAATAAGCAAAAAGTTCCAACTAAGAAAGTGGGCACAGGGCAAGTGGAGCTGTTTTGGAGTTACACAAGAAGGTTTTAAAACACAATGGCCCCAGTACTGAGGGTAAAATAGGCTGTTGTATCACTTTATAGATGTGAAGATAGTTGAAGGCTTAGGGAGGTCACTTTTGTTTCTTAAAAGTGAATCAAACTGAGTCAAAGAACACAAAGGAGGTGGATTAACTCAAAAAGACATAACACTATAGTTTTATTCTCGCCTACTTCCCTGTTCCAATACATCCATTGTAATAATAAAAGGCTCTTGAATGTATATGTCTAACTTTATGTAAAATTAATTATTGATAAAGTATTTTAGAAGTTGAGGGGTTCATCCACCTCTTATACAGTATGGATATACAGTACATATTTTCTTACATTATATTTTATCCATATACTGAACTATAATGAAGTTATAAGGATTTGTCACACTTCCTCTGTTTGTCACAGGTGGCTGAAGCCATTAACGTAAACTGAAAAAAATCCTTACCCCTGCATTGATTCACTATGGCAACTTATAGTGAGAGCTCGCCAAGAGGTTTTGGATATTGAGAGTTACGGAAGACAGACAATGTTTGCTAACTTACTGCCAAGTGCCCCATAGATATTTATGTTTTAAATGTAACATATGCTGAAACATTTAGTTTTCTATAAGTGCAATACACATCAGGGACAGGTTATGGTTACTGACAGATTTGTTATAGAAATGTCCAAATGTTCATTCTTTTACCTTGCAACGTTTAGCTTTACATTGCACATAAAAAAAACAAATCAAAAGGCAATATTCTTGTCATGACCACATTCAGTGTGACCTCCCTTAAGTCCTGTAGAAATGTACTGAGTGAATCCTTCTAACTGAAGTAATAATACCTGGGGGAAATGCTTTTACATTCCACTGTTGATGTATATGTACTGTGTGTGTGCGTGAGTGTCAGTGTTTGAGTGTGATTGTGTTAACTGTGCTTTAGGTTCTTCTGTGTGTATCTGCACTGACTTCCAGTTTAATACTGACCCTTGTTTACCAGTTTTATTTTGTATGAACTTTACAAACCCAAAATGTACAGAGAAGTATGCCGTTTTTTTGTTTTTTTTTTTGTTTTTTTTTAAATTGTCACATTTGAAGAGTCACTTGACTTGTTGATATTGATGCTGGACCAAACCTCTCTTCATAGCAGGGTTTATTTCTTTAGGTGTGTTTTATATTCAGAAACATTTACAAATAGTAATGGTTAACAGTATCATCCTGATGTTGTTTTTCGTATCACAAATTTCTAAAGCAGCTACTAATATTCTATCCTTTCTTTTCCTCTCTGGACCAATTAAATGGGCTGGTGCCAAAAATTAAACATAATGAGACTACAGCTGACCACCCCGCCGTGCACACATGCTTTCTGGCACAAAATGTCCAGTGTGTGCCTTATAGGAGCCACGCCTTGCACCTCGCCTCTGTGTGTGGGCGGGACAGAGGGAAAGGTGGATGAGATATAATTGTCACCTCATTGCATCACTCAGCTACATCTCAGGTCAGAGCTTCCCAAAATAAACCGGGAACACAGTCGTCTGTCTGTCCTGATGGCTTCGTAACAACGACCCTGAAGGTCACGCACAACCACAAATCACAAAGCAAACAAATATATATTAAGTCAAAACAAAAGTAAATACTATGTAATATAACAATTCATTACAAGATAAACAAGAGATACCAATGACCACTGTTTTAAGCCTTCTTCATTAGTGGAGTAACATTTGGTATAGAACTAAACCAGGGTATTTTTCTAAGATGAAACTTTAATCTTCTCATTTGCTTTATGGTAATTTTGTTCATAGTTTCAACTAGATTAATTTTGGTCCATACATTTTCGTCTGGTGCATTTTGGCAGCTTATATAATATTGTGATCACATTTTGCATTTGTGATTCATAACCATAGCCTGCCTTATATGTAGATCATGTCTCTTCTTGGGTACATGTTAACAGTGGATACTCTATAGACTACAAGAAATTGTAATTTGAGACCTGGCCTTCAGGGTCATTGTGCTTTGTGCATTAAAATGTAATACATTCCAAAGACCTAAGAAGTCATTTTCATTCAGGGTTTGGTGGCATTGGATTTAAATAAATTAATCTACAATTGTCACTATAATAATCACTAGCCAAATACTACAATGTGGTAAATCTTTTGTGGTATTTCTGAATCTCGGGCATTCTTCTTGGGGGCAGTACTTGAGACAAAGAGAGGTTTACCAGCAACATGTATTTGATATAATGTACAAATGTATGTGAAGTGTATGAAAAAAGTGAGTATTGACTGGGCTTGTTGATATCTGTGTGTCTTTGATATCATTCAGCCCCCTTTTTCCACTCTCTGTTCCCTTTATAGTTACACATTTGTGGAGTGCACAATGTTAATATCAACCATTTATTTTTTTGAAACCTGTACAGTGTATATAAAAATATAAATGTGTATATAAAACAAGATATTTCTGGTACATTTTGTATTCTTTAATTCAATCATCTTTGAGAACAGGTAAGTTTAGGGTAAGTATAGAACTAATATTTCACGATACAAGTGACATCTCATGCCTATTGTCTGCCTTTAAATCCGTCACCCGCTCTAAGTAAGAATTATGATTTCATGATTTATATTTTAACAACAGAAATACCTGCAATTTAATACATTTAAGACAGATCAGGTTTATGCCATTCTGTGAAACATTCAAACCAAGGAAATGGCATTCCTATAGAGACAAGCAGGTAGTGGACACTTCACCAGGAAACTTTTAACTTATATTTGTGGTTTACCATCTTCAAAAAGTTGAAGGTCCCGTATTACGCAAAATTGACTCTAGTGAGCTATGAGTACCTATTGAGTTACTTCCTCAAAAACATACTCAAAGTTGTGTTTTCACCCATGTTTGAGTTACCCTTTATTATTAGTACTCCACATCTTCAATAATGCTTTGTTTCACCTTGTGATGTCATGTAGTGGTAGCTTTCAAGTTAATAGCTACATTTTTATCTTCTTTCCCAGTAGAAATGGGCAATTCCAGGTCGGAAATCATCCACATGTTTCTAGTGAAGGTGTATGCAGTTTAAAAGCACACTGGAGCACTTCCTGCATTGTCACATGACATCACAAGGTGGTACAGTGTGTTTTCTGTTTGAGAGAATGCAGGGTTTATGTGTTAAACATATGTGAATGAAACAAAACACAGCTCTAAGTATGTTTTTGATAAGGAAACATAATAACATACATCAGAAAATAGTGTAATATGGGCTCTTTAATGTACTTAATCTACACCTACAGGAAAAGGTGCTAGACTCACACAGTTAATACAGTTTTACTTGTACATCAATATTAATTGTCTAAGTTAACTTGTGCAAAATCCATTAATACTAGGTCATGAAGACTCATGAGGGGAGCGGATGGGATTGACTCATTTGAAACATTCCTTTCTTGTACATAAGCTTATTTGTCATTTTTCTGGATGTTGTGCAGTGAGCTTTGGCTGTATATAGACAATAGAGAAAATAACATGCAGGCGAGTGGCAGAGAGGCTGGGGATGAAACAGAGTTGGCAAGACATGAAGGCAGGCAGCAGTGGGGGATGACAGGAGTGACTAGCAGTGCAGCAAGTGTGTGGGCAAATGGGAAAAGCATGGGAAATACATTACAGAGCAATAAAGACAGCCATGTAAAATCCACAGGTGGTGGTTTCATACACACAGTCAGTAGGTTATCTGTAAATATGGAGGGTGGCTGCATGATACTTACAAAGACATAGGAGCAACATCAGTGACCAATATTTCTGATGCTATTAAATATTCAGATTCTGAGACATTATGTAACTTGTCTCAGTGATGCTCTCTACATACCATAGTTACACAAGAGGCTTGCATTTCCATCTTAATTTGTAGATTGGCTGCAACAGTGCACCAGTAGACTTTGTATTAGGATTGTAGGATTCTGAGCACATCTCTTGGATAATGGACATAGGGCATTTCCTCTTGATCTCAGGGAAATAACCCCATCAACTAATACGCACAAACAGCCAGTGATGCAAATTATTTCAGACAAAACAATATTTTAATGCCAATGAAATACTCCCATATGAGTACATTTTGGTTTTTCACATTTACTATTTTATTATTTTACGATGAGTCACACCTCTAGATTTTGGAACACTGATGAAGAATTCACTTAAAATAAATCAGAGATTCTGGTGAACTTACTCATAAAAAGTGATCTGGCTCCCCCTGCTGCCCGTCTCTCAACATGGCACACAAAATACAGATTATAAATAAACACTTTTTAAATTATGGGAATATGATGCAAACCTTGACAAAAGTTACAGAGCCCATCTATATACATTTATTAAATAATACAGGGAAAAACATTTTCAGTGAACAGAAAAAAGCCATCAACTTAATATTTTCAATAGCTTTTTTACAAGGTATGTATACTGAATGCAGTCTAGGAGACAATGTCCTGACAATGTGTAGGTCAGCGTTCAGTCTTTGAGGTTTATAAAAAGTTTACTGGATTTCCTTTTCCAGATACTCCAAATTGGGCGCATCCAGCCTCTGTTCTTGATCACGGTTTTTGGTGAACTCCTTCAGCATATCCATAACCTCACCTTGGTATACTTCTGGGGTTGGTACTGCTTCTGCATAATAATAAATACACAAGTAGGCTATTCTGAACACAATTACAAAGCTTAAATATGTATCTATATATTATTATCAATTAATAAGACAAAAAACCATACCTGTGGCCCAGTAGTAGATGTCCCAGTCATTACTTGGTTCATTTATAATTCTGTCGTATTGTTGCAGCTGTGTCTCATTCATTGTGTTCAGGTATCTCTTTGCAAAAAGGCTACAAGGAGAATACAGAATAACATTAGCGGAACACATTATATTGTTCTAAGGTAATCAAACTATGCACTCAATGTGTATACAAAATTCTGAGAAAGGAAAATGTGACTTTACTATCTGATTGAACATCATGTTGACAAGCTGCATACCTAAGCAAAATACAATTCTCAAGCATTCCTCTTTTGCGACTCTCATAAAGCAGCCGTCGCCTCTTTATATCTAGGGGTTCATTATGTTTGGCCTCCCACGGTGGTAATGGGATCTCAATCAAGTCCCCTTTAGTGTCATCTGGTGCAGAACCCCGGTACCCACGAAATGAGATTGTCACTGCTGGTCTCCATACTCCATGCAGCAGCCCAGGAACAATCTTAACAACAAAAAGACAATCATAAATAAAATATAAATGGTGGATACTATATGAAATCATCACATTACACTCCTAGAATGAAGCAAATCATTCAATGTCTCAGAGTACATCACGAGTAGTTACATCACATCCGACCTTGTTGTACAACAGCACTTGCTGTTAGTTTGTTGCCCTCTAGATTCTATAAGACAGTCAGGAGGAAACAGAGATAGCAATAGATTTCATCTGATTTTAACCAAATTGGGATTAAAACTAAGGAAAGAAAAAACCTCAGTTATGTTATTAATCAAATTTCATTAACTTTAGCTAAAACATAGCATAGCCACATGATGCTAAAGGTTGCATTGTACCCGACAGCGACAACCAAATAAATATGATAGAGAACAAAGAATGACTTACTGTTTTTGCAGCAATAGAAGACAGCATATTAGTCCTTTTTACTTTGCGCTAATGTCCCTCACGTCCAAATGTCAGACGGTTAAATAACTCAAGATTTTTTTGCGTCAGCGCCACGAAAGAGGGGCGGAACTCCCATGTCTATGGGCGGAACTAAACGGCACCGGTAGAACACGAGTAAAAGCGAAAATAAGACAGATATTTACAAAGTATTTTATTCATAACTAAAAAATAATATTTATATGTTGAGAGTATAATTAAGTATAATTTCAAGCCATCACACATCTCATCAAGAAGAAAAAATCTTAATAGGAACTAATGTTGTTGTAGTTTCGGACCGGTGAGAAATAGTCGACACACAAAAGGGTAAAATAGCATCTTTAGCATTTTTCCTGCAAAGCAAGTATACGTAGTCCCCAAATAACATTGGTTCGGTCATTTAAATCGTAATAGTTTCATGTATTTAGATTTTTTATTGCAATAAAAAGACGCCTGCCT
Source organism: Taenioides sp. WSHXM2023 (assembly GCA_029959045.1). Taxonomy (NCBI): domain Eukaryota; kingdom Metazoa; phylum Chordata; class Actinopteri; order Gobiiformes; family Gobiidae; genus Taenioides; species Taenioides sp. WSHXM2023. The sequence goes on from CM057091.1 coordinate 14,459,316, forward strand.
GCTTCCAGTTTGGTAATTTTTAAAGAGCGTTGGTTACCGTAGCGTTAAGCTAGCGGTTAGCCGAAAACGTTAGGTGTTGTAAATGTAAAAAGTGTAAGTGTGCATCTCTTTTTCATCAACAAGATCCCTAAAATACATTGAATAACTGCAGCTCAACACTTATACGGGATGACTGCTGCACAGCCTGCAGCCAAAGAGTTGGATTTAAACGATGAGGTTAGTGTCGCAAATGCGGTTTGTTTTTTTATCAAGCTATTTGTACTATGTGTTGTTTTGGTTTTGTGAACTGAGATGTTATTTTATCATGTGCAGGACGATCTTTTTGACGCTGTGCTGACTGGGTCGGTGGACAAGGATAAGACATTTCCACAAACACAGAGCAAGACAGAAGTTAAAACAGACAATAATGCAAAGTCCAGCCCTCCAGAGAAATCAAAATTTACGCCATCATCAAAAAAACGTGGGTTATACATTGGAAAATTCCCTTGGGTGAGAGACACATTTTATTGACTTGCATGCTTGAATATCAGTGTATCAATTTTCCTGCAAACGTATTTCAATTAGGATTGCCTTTCATCTGAATGTGTAAAGTGTACATGAAATTGATAGATTTTTGCTTTACTTAAAATACTTGCAGTGGGTAACAGAAGAAGACATATTGCGGTTAGTCAATGATCTTGGTGTGCAGGATGTAACTGAGGTTAAATTTGCAGAAAACAAAGTGAATGGACTCTCCAAAGGGTGGGTGCCTTTGATTGAGCTTATAGTAATTATTAACTAAACTGACTTACTTATCTTTTCACTATCTAACTTTCATTTCAGGTTTGTTAAAGTAGTGGTGTGCTCCGAGTCGTCAGTGAAATTACTTATGGATAAAGTACCAAAATGCTCTCTTGGTGGAGAAAAGATTGTTTGCCGTTATGCTAATAACTTCAACCTTTCATTGTTTGAAGACATGGCCAAACAAAGTAAGGGTACAATAATTAAAAAAAAAATATATACATTGCTTTGATAAAATAAAATGACAATGTGCTTTCTTCAGGTGTTCCAGGTTTCCCACCACGCGCACCTTCCTATAACATGAATGATTCGGGCTCTTCATTTTTACCACAGAACCCATTTGATTCTACTGTTCCTCAACAGTTTTTGCACCCATTTGCCAACATGGCTGATTCTGTATCCAACCCATTTCTGAGCTACCCGCCTCCTCCTTTACCACATATGCCACCCCCACCTCTGCTACCCTTCATGTTCCTGAACTTTATGAAGCCTCCTATCAACCCACCTCAAGATCAAAATGCAAATGTCGAAACTGCTGGCACATCGCAGGAGGGGCATAGCAGCAGTACATGGAACAGGGAAGAAAAGTAAGCAACTGTTACTCAAGTGACATTTAAAATAAAAATATGCAGACTAAAACATCACGTGTAATTAACTCTACCTTTTTTGTATATTTTTAGAACAGATAAAGATTTTGAGGAACTAATAAATAGGAATCGAGCAGTTGCTAGTACTGCCATCAGCAAGGCTGTGTCAGGAGCAACAACAGGTAAGTGCAGATAAGCATAATGGAGAAGAAAATATGTAAAATCATGGTACACTATGTCCATTCTAAATGTCAAAGATTTCTTTACATTTAAGAGGTTTACTGCTGTACATTTCAGGCGACTTGAGGGTGGCTATGGAAACACTTTTGACAGCAATTTCAATCATCAAACAATCCAGAGTGTATCAAGATGATCGCTGTCAAGCTATGGTTACCTCTCTGAAAGACTGTTTAGTGTCCATTCAAGCAAGTTACCGCTTCACCAGGTATGTACTAACAGTAGCATACTAGGGAATAGGGCTGCACAGGTTATCGCAATTTCAGTTGGTGCAAAAATCTACTTGCCAAGGCTGTCATTCGGGAATAGAACAGACCTGGGAAAGATCCAGCCCAGGCCTGTTTTCATGGGGCACTCTACAAGTTTTTGATAATTATTAGCATAGTAATAGATTATAGTAATTCATCTAGTCTAGATTAATGTATTTGATTTAATAAAATACTTGATTAAACAGGAGTAAAAACTCCATAATTAGCCTTTTTTTTTCCATCTGTAGTCCCCTGGACTTGTTACACTAATGATTGTGTTGGTCCGGCCCTCTGCCACATGCCTCAATTCAAATATGGCCCTCGGGGGAAAATAATTGTCCAGTCCAGAATAGAATTCCTCTGCAAGGAATTCTATTACAAACACATGTTTTGAAATTCATGAGATTCTTGCATTATCAGTTCCCTTTTCAGTTAGTTGTTTACAATGTTCACAGAATCATACTTTTTAAATATAATATTGCAAAGCTAATCACACTAATTGTCAGATGAATCGCAATTGTGCAGCCCTATTAGAGCAACACATTTGATCATAAGTTTTCAGTAATTGCATATTTTAAAGCTTAAGATTTTATTTCTAAAGGCACAGTGAAGAGAAAGAGTGGGATAGACGGAAATTGTCAAGCAGAGAAAGGCGACGTTCATCTCGGGGGGACAGAGATCGATCCCGGAGCAGTGAAAGAAGCAGTCACTCTAAAGAGCGTTCTCGAGAACGCGACAGATACAGGGATAGAGACAGAGACCGATATTACTAAAACTGCCATGAGGGTAAGCCACATCGTGAATGGAAAATGCTGTAATTTCCTACTTCACTAGCATATGTTATATTGTTTTTTCTCCCTATAGACTGAGTTTATATTATTGATGCAAAGACAGGACTGTTTTTTCTTCAATTCTGAATGTACATAAAGGTGAGACTGATTGGAAACCTACAAATGAGATGTACCTTTTTATTTTATCGTCTGCCCTCACAGTCCTTTTTATCTATTACAGTTGTAGACTGCCAAGACATCATGTTTCACTACTTGCGTGTTCTATACACATTTACTGTAATAGTGTAATGTGCTGTTTTTTATTAAATCTAATCATAAATTGACATTTCTTTAAGATTTAAGGTTATGATCAAATGTTTTGTTGGAAATAAATAGTTGGCAATAGAAACTTTATATTTATACTTATATTTACATATTAAAATATAGTAGTAGTATATAGTGGTGGACACATGCACACTTTTCGTCTTGGGAAAACAAAGACATCAGTGATTGTGGGTGGGTTCTTTATTTAAACAAAACTAGTCATGCTCATGCTAAAATGTCCATGTATTATCAGCGGTTAATCTTCAGGGTGCGGGGTCCATTATTTTTCTAGTGGAGCATAATTCAACAACTTTTCTATAAGATCCACGTGAGAAAGAAGCATCCTTCGACAGCAGTATCTCTTCAAGCCCAGGGCATCAAGAGCATCACTAAAAATGAAAATATAATAGTCATACAGCACATTTACAGCATCTTAAATAGGGTAACAATCTTACCTAAACTATAATAATGTTTTAATGCGATTCGATAATTCAAATTCGAATTCAAACAGTCAAGGGTATTCAACTTACCCCTCAGTATATTCGGCTTGGAGAAGACCGAGATATGACTCCCACTTGTTACCGACGACCTTTCCACAGGTGAAGCAGCGGATCGGGATGATCATGTTTACAGTTCCTACAATCAAATAAGATTGCTTTTATGATAACTAGTAACTCGATTTTGGATAACTATTTCGGGCCATTGATTATGTTTCAGATCCAGCACGAGTACAGTTCTTAACTAACAATAGTACATACATATATATAACATAATTTCGCAGGCTAATGGAGTTGGCTCAACGTTTGAAAGTTGCTTGAAATTCGGGGTTTAACATTCCCGCATTAAGACCCAAACTAGCATTTTGCCTAAATAACTTGACCTAGGTTAACGAAAGTGCAACTTGTTAATGTCCGTCTAATAAAACGATAGCAATAATAGTAACTATCGATTTATAGGCAAAAACTCTACTCACTAAACTCCAACCTTCGTTCTGTGGCTACAGTCTATGTTGGGGACCGTCTACAAATGGTCACCACGTTATTGGAGGGAGTCACTTTTACATAAGCAGAGCAGGGTGACTAAATAATTTCCCCATAAAATTCACCAAAACGCAGCCAAAGCACTTTCTTGACTTCTACTGGGTGTAGTAGTTGCCAAAGAAATATCTACATACTACAGGTCAAAATTTGGCCCCCAGGTGATATTACTTAATATAGTTACTATTATTGCTATCGTTTTATTAGGATGTGTGTAGAATCCATCAGTCGTCCAGGTAGAATACATGGCAAAAGGAGAAATTCAATTTGTCAACTGGACAAAAGTTTATTTGGTCGAATACGTTTCGCAGCTCATCCAAGCTGCTTCTTCAGTTCTGGTGAGATGCTGGTGGACACTGCCTTATATCTATCTGAAGGAATGGAGCTATCTGAAGAAGTGTTAACAGTTTCTGGGTCTATATTGAATAGACTCACCTAACTAACAGAAACTGTAAATAAATATGTGTAGTCTCAGAGTAATTTCATTGTAGTTCGCTCCTCCCTTCAGATAGATATAAAGCAGTGTCCGCCAGCGTCTCACCAGAACTGAAGAAGCGGCTTGGATGAGCTGCGAAACGTATTCGACCAAATAAACTTTGTCCAGTTGACAAATTGAATTTCTCCTTTTGCCATCGTTTTATTAGGTAGACATTAACAAATTGCACTTTCGTTAACCTAGGTCAAGTTATTTAGGCAAAATGCTAGTTTGGGTCTTAATGCGGGAAAGTTAAACGTTGAGCCAACTCCATTAGCCTTCATTTCACATGCATGCAACGTAAGTAAATGAGTGAGCCACGATAAATGTCCACGTCTGTACTTACGTCAAATTCAGTGTCACAAGCTTTGATCGTGTTCTTGTGGTTGATTGAGAATAAGAGTTTTTGTCCAAATTAAGCCGCTCACGGGTCAAATACACGCTGTTCCATTGCTAGCATCCACAACAAAGACGGCCGGTGAGGTTAAAACGTGCTTAAAAAGTGTACAGAAGTTCAGTATCGCCTCCTACCGACCTGGAAGGAGAGGGAGGAAACATGTCCTTGCGTACCCTAATGTGACCATAGCGTTTCCAAATTGTACTCAACTTAGGCCTGGCACTATGCAAATTCTATTAGTTTCAGTGTTTAATATGGGTGCTCTTGCAAGATGCCTCTAGTAAGTATTTTCTGCTGTAACGGCAGAACAGCTAAATTAAAATAGAGAAATTCTAGTAGCATGCTATGGATCAGTGGTTTGTAACCTTTTTCCATATGCCTTTTTCTCTGTGTGAGAAACCAGACAAGCCACTCAATCTTCATTTGTTTTATGGTTAATAAAGATGGTATAATATATTTACCATTTCAGTATATTTACTAAAATAGAAGCAATTTACCATGCTATTCATTCATTATAATTCAAGACCTCTGTAAAGTAGCCCTTGGGGACCTACTGTAAAACTTTGGGGGGCCCAAGTTGTATTCCAACTTATTCTTTTAAATTGGGATATAGATATTCTTAAACATTTTACCTGGTTAAATAAAATAAAATTAGATGCTGCATCTTAAAGGGCTTTCCATCAATAAATTCAAACTCAGTACTGAAAAATCTACAACACCATTTTTAGTTCGTTCATCACCTTTAATAAACTTTGAATTATAGTTGTATTATACACTCATGGGGCAAAGAGGAGGCTATTGTTAATGACTAAAATAACACTAATATAGAAAATAACTGAAACAGTTTGCCATAATCATCATATACATCATTATAACCCACTTTTCAGTCACATCTTACTGCTACAATCCCACAGGCTATGACAGCATCTTTAAGGTCTTTGACTTGCTACAGTTCTTGTGCTAAAATGAGAAATCCTATCTGAATTATTGCATTCATACGCTGTTGAAATTAGGAAAATAAGTATTTTTGGTACACTGTAGTATACAATGCAAGATGTTATTTTAGAAATGACATAATGTCTTTTAAATATCTAGGGGTGTTATAACAAAATAGCGTCATACTATTATAATTCTAAATACACTTTCTTTCTTCCAGAGACGTAAATAAATACGGAATGTCTGTGTAACAGAAGTTGTCAAACTTTACATTAATTGTTGACGCTATAGCTAGATGGGGTATGAGGATGTGTTTAGCAAGATTCCCATACAAAACAAAAACAATTATAATTCATCTTCTTCTCAAGTAGCAAATACATTACAAAAGTTAAATGTTAAATTTATTTTAGCAATAAATATTGTCTGAATACTACCCATCCATGAAAAAAAAAACACTGTGATGGCACTAATGGCTGACCGACCTGCCACTGGTAAGTGTTTACTTAGGTTGTAAACATACTGAGCTAAGTGACGATGTTGTATAAAGCCTGGATGCTTTTGATCTTTGACACGTATTTTACAGTAAAGTGTTTTGACCTGTTTAATTCAAAACTTTTCAAATATATGTAGTTTAGTTACATTTTTAAGACTGCATACAGAGGTTTATTGATGTAGATAAGGTTAAGCTTGCTTCAGTCTACTTAATGGAGATTTAAATGAGAATATTGTCCTACAATATTAGATTTAGAGTAGATTAGTAAAGTGAACCAAGACTGTTGTGTGTGCAGTCAAGTGCACCTCACATAATTTATTTTTTCTTTTTGTGAAAGAGTATTAATATTGAGTAGATTCATGCAAACAATTTTAGTGTTTATGCAGCTTTGCTCAATGTGTGAGAGATTACAGGACATGTATGGCATGTCTTCATTTGTACAATAGTCTGTGAACTGATCACAATGTGATACTATAAACACATCTGCAAATATTGTATCTTTATAGGTACTGTAATAATTTGGTTTTACTTCCTCCTTGCCATTAGTAATACTCCCAGTATGATGGCTCCTGCAGTGATGATGGCACCACCAATGAGATATGGTTTGAGCTGTTCAAAAGAGTCTGTGCCAGAGGCCTCTCCTGCAGCCTCCGCCTCTGCTGCTCCGTCCTGAGGAGGGGCGACCTCTGGCTCTGGGGTGGCCGGGGCAGGTTCAGGGGCCTTCTTGGGGGCCTCCTTCTTCTCAGCCTTAAATGCTGCTTTGGGCGCGGGAGCTCCAGACTTGGCCTTGGCTTCCATGGTCTCAGAGACAGAGGTGTGGCCAGTCAGAAGGACTCAGTAAGGTCAGCTCTGTGCTGCTTCACTAAAAGAAAACAGCACACATACAAGCAGATTATCTAAATGAGGCACGTGCACTGTATGAGCTCTGGTGAGACAGCAGACCGCATCAAAGGTGCATGTATTCACTGTCAGCAAGTGGTTGGGCCTAAACTGTGTGACCTTGGAACAAAGATAACAGAGATAGGGGCTACCCAGTCCTCAGAGGAATAGAAAAAATGTAGCTGTGAAGCAGCTGTGGCTTCTTCACAGGATATTACATTATTATATAAGAGCATAAGCATTTTTCTCTGAATTGTAGTTTGTATGGAACACATAGGTTTAATCATTGATGCAGTTGCCAAAACTAAAATTCTGCTAAATTTTACTAGAGAAGTATTTTCCATTGATGAGCAATTGCAAAAATCTCTCTTGATCTTCTGGCTCAACCAACAAAATGGTATGAGTCATATGGATAAACAGAGAACAAGATGGAGGAAAGAACTGCAGCATGACTGCCTGAAAATGGGGTAAAATTCATGTCTTTGACATGAATTAGGAGCATGTGCTAATGACTAACTGAGATTTGTGCAGAATGGTAAACTGTGTCTGAAATAAATGAGCGAATAAATCAGTAAGAACATGCAAAATTTTATAGTGATGTCACTGATGAAATAAAAGCTTTACATACCTCCTCAGAAGCTGTAAGGACTCAAGCAGGACAACAGGTGCAAAGGAAATAACTGCAATCGCAGGAAATGAGAGTGTCCTCAATACAAGAAAATGACAGAAGGCGTTAGAGATGGAGGACACTGGGAGCAGAAGGGAGGAGAATGAGAGGAGGAGAAAGTGGGATGTACCAAGTGTGGGTTTGGATCGGGGTGGTTACAGTTGTTTATGATGGAAAATATTGGCAATATGTATTATTGTCTATATTATTTTACCCTAAAGCAAAGAAAAAGAAAGACTGCAAAATAAGTACCCTATATGATATGAGAAAGATAGGCATAATTTTCAATCCCATTATAAGTATAACATAACATCAGATGACCAATAACAACACTATTAGGCCTATGCAAGTAGCAACCTGTGCCTCTCAAAGAACATAAAGCCTAATAGGCCTAATGGAGTAGGCCTAATATAGATTTATTATCCACATATAGCTTATCTTTTTATTGATTAGGCTACTTTATTATCTATGTCCCAGAACTAATTGTCTTTACCTGCTATGCTTTTGCATTACTTTCCTTCCTAAGAAGCGCTTAGAAGCATGGTTCCCTGCAATTTAATAATTTGGTAAATATGCCTCTGAAGGCCTATTGCCTAAATAGCGTAAATTTGATGATATTATATTTGTTATTAATAAAATATTAGCCACAATACTGAACCATAAATACATTTGGACATTTAGTAATAATATTGTCGGGCAGTCTGAATAGGCTATGAAGCACTGTGCCAGCCGGAGCACCGCTCCTTGGATCACTTGGCCTATTCCTTGATTTTTACAAACCACCAGTGGCGCTCTTTCTCCACGGGAACCGCAGAGTGTGTGGCTTTTATAAAAAACGAATCAGGTGAACGTCGTAAGCGATCTATGGCGTAAACCCGGCGAACCAAGGGATGTTTTGCGCAGCCGAATACGGAAGGGAATCGCAAATACGCGCGTACGTATGTTTCAGTGGGGAAAATGTCTGAGGGGATGGGCCACTTTCTCGGGAATTTCTGATGCCGTTTAGCTGCTATCCGTGCCTATGGTCTCTAATGTGAATGGCTCACTGAATTTGAGAAGCAGAAAGACGATAGTGTTTATTTAACCAGAAGGACTATTATCTTTGTGGATATTTATGATCACGCCGTGTTCCTGGCATTTGAGACGGAGGGAAATGAGCCATAGGCAGTGAGTGAGCTGCCACAGCCGACGACGTGTTGCAATTGTACGGAAAACCAAACTGCCAATCCCCCCACGGTCAAGAAACGACCTAAAATTGACAATGATTTGGAGAGATGTGTCGTGTCTGCCTGACTGTCGGCACATAACCGAGGGAACGACCGTGGTTTGATGTCTGCGGGGCCATTTATCCGCTTGTAATGACGACGGCGCGGATATTATAATTCTACCCGCGAAGCTTTTGAGCGTTCACCCCGCAGCCCTCAGCCAGTGTCCCGGGGATATGGGACAGCGAGCGGAACCGATGCAGTGGGTTTCGGCAAGGCATTGTCAAAACACAGGTAAGACATTTCCATTCTGCTGTCAGCTGCTAACACACTTGCCAGGACAGGTAGCGGTGACCCGGCTTTTACCTCGTGTATAAGCGCTGCCACCTCTTTGATAGGCTGGTCAGGCAGGAGAGTCCAATACGCTACAATCCTACAGACCAGGCGCTGTTGTGGAGCACTGCCTTTTCCACTGGGCTCTGGGCTTTCACTGCCCTGTGTAGTGTCCACGAGCCGATACTCTATTATGATCTCAAACACTCAGAACGTGCTTTAGTCTGTTTGATATACCCTAGTTATTTGTCTTTTGAGGGACGCAAATTGTAGCAAAAGCCTGGTTTAATTGAAGGTGTTTTGGGCATTGTAGTTCATTGATTGATTCAGAGTTAGCAGGTTACTTCTTTCTCATATGGGACATGAGCAGAATTGAGCATTTTTTAATGACAGCAGTCTCATCATCACATCAGACATTCTACATAGTCTACTCAAAATCTGAACCTATAACAAATCATCTCTTTATTTTACAGAAGTGTCAGTAGTTTTATAGGCCTAAATGAGGAACCATAAGATCAGGTGTTTTCCTAAACTGTAAGCAAAAAGGGTGGTGACATGCTTGATGGGCTTTTACTTTTTTCTTTTTTTAGCCAAAGTTTCAATGAAACTACAACTGAAGTAGAGAAGGATTTTGAGTAATCTTCTCTTGCGATACATTCTACTGTAACACATAACATAAGCCTTGTCAGTGCTCTACATTTTCACTGTGAATAATTTACTCCAGCAACATCAGTGTGTGAAATTACATAAACTATTAGCAATATAATTTACAACAATTAGGCTACTCTAACAATAAGCATTGGCGAATTACTCAAATTTGCACATTTTTGTTGAGTCTGACCCATCGGAAACTCTTGCCCAGTTAATGTTTGGTTTTTGTAGGCAAATTAAAATGGTCTATTTGGCAGCTATGCAAATCATTAGTTTAACCTCTCCACAAGATTGGCAGGTTTAGCACGTGATTACATAACTGCAGGTAGAGATATGGATGTATAAAATTGTAATTAAAGATGGTTTTAAAATACATTCTAACTATCTTAATCTAAAATATGACAAAATTGAGATTTACTGATAGAGATTATTTACAAGAATGCAAATGCAAGAATATTTTAAAATAAGAATAACAAAATACATTTTTCCTGTCTCGTTTTGATGTTATATCTGCGCTGTCTTTGTTGTCACAGCAAACAGCATGTGTTCTAATCTGTTTGTACTTCAAATAACAATTAATGGTTAGTGAAATAGTCAAAGATTATTCCTGTAGTCGATTGACTAACTGTTCCGATTTATAGTTCCCGCCCTGACTTCATTCACACAGTGACTTGTGACTCTTGCTCAGGAAGCATCAACATTGTCAACAGTAATGTTTACATTTCAGTTGGTGTTATTCCTATAGGGTAGCACTGGGGTGGAAAGCACTGCCTCCTGGGAGTCCTGGCACTGTTGCTTATTTGTCTGGAAATATGTCTGAATACAGTTCGACATCCTTTCAGACTATAGTGTTGAAAATGTTAGTAAGTATTGTTATAATAACATTTGCTACTAAAACTGATAAAGCTGATTTTTTTTTTAAATTAAACTGGGTGTTCTTTCTTATCAAGAAAGGGATATTTGTCATCTCAAATACATACCGTAGCAAAGTAAATAGAGCTGTAGATGTGAAGTGGTAAATATTTTGCGAGCATTTAATAAAAGGATCATGTAAGATCTGCCAAGATGACAAATGTTAAAGAGCGATATATTACTACAGAAAATATCACATAAATGAAAGCATTGAAGACCACTTCATGAACTGACCCCTAATGCAGGGGAATGCAGTAAACCCTTATCTAAATGGACACTAATGTTAAAATAAAGGAGACTTATAGTATGTAATATGCGAATTATTTGAGTCTCTAGTGTAAAGAAAAAGTACACACACAGTACTTTTGGTATATATTACTGTTTTTGTTTTTTCTGAAGAAATGTAGATGTTTTAAATTCATTTTAAAGTTAGTTAAAGGTACACTATGTAATTTTTTGGTTAGGGTTCTGTCACCTGCTTGTTTCCATGAAGATGTCATTGTACTGTCAGGAATGTTTCACAATATGGCATTAAACATCTCTACATTATATTTATTCAATTACAGGTGGTTTTATAATTCAAAAATACCTAGAAAAACAGGCATTCTGACTGTGAGCAGGATCATCTCTCCACAGATCTAACCTGTAACTTGGTATGGTTTGGTCTCCATGAAGATAAAAAGGTTTAATGCCATACTGTGAAACATTTCAAACAAAGCAATAACATCGCCACAGAGAAAAGCATTTGATGGACCCTCCACCAGAAAAGTTACACAATGCACCTTTAATAGTTACTACAAGTGTAGACTTTTTGTGGTGTGTGTGATTTAGTTTTATTCTTGAAATGTATATAACCACAAGGAGTGTAACTGCAGTGAACACATGCTGCACCAGTGTGTGGGCAAAAGTCCAGCAGTTATTTTCAGGAGCGGGGCTGATAAATTGACAAATCTGTACATGGTTTGTGGCAGTAGCCCTCAGACAGGTTGGCAGGAGCACATATGTTACCACCCCAACACAAGGAGCACCCATGTACACATGCAATCAGATGGAGTGAAGGAGAGGAGCACAGTGGGATGAGGTGAAAGGATTGAGTGGGTGGCAGTGGGAGAAAAAGATGGAGAAAGAGGCAGAGGGAGAGTAGGAGTGAGTGGCACATGGCTTTCAGTCTAAAAAAAGACGGCAACACGAAACCAAAGCAGAATCTGGATTGGCTCGATAAGGAAGAGGAGGGGGCATAGAGGTAAAAGAGGAGCTTAGAGGGAAAAATGTAGGTTTCTTCTGTACCAAAAAAAAACAGATGCACATGCTCCTTTCATATGTGCTCTGAAACATGAATACTGAATGAGCGAGTGGGCAGAAGAACACAGTGTGAAGATAAAGAGGAGTGTTTCTGTCTTTAGGATGCATGGTATCCGGTGTAATGACTGAAACTGAAGGGACAAGAGGAGAGCCCGAGGAAGTGGCACATGCCAAAGACCTGAACTGAGAGCTCTGACTGTCTTGAACTGTGAAGGAGGGAGGGGCACAGGAGCCTCTATTGAACAAACAGGAGCAGTGGAACAAATGTCACAGGGAGCATGTCTTAACAATACTTCACTATACTAATTTACACAGCGTGTCTACAACATTTGTTATTTATGAGCCAGGATGAGGCCAGCGTTCACACTAGAGAGTCACCCCCTCATTTAGAGACAACATTGTTCATGCTCATCTAGGGATCTGGCTGGAAAGGTGTCACTCTATCTTGATTTCTATATGAACACATTTAGTTTTCAAACAGTACTTTTTAAACAAGCACTAGGGCACTTTTAGCAGTCTCATCTATCTTTGAATTTCAGGTTCAGTGGAATGTTCCTTTTCCCCTTCGATTGTATAACACATTGACATTACTATTCAATATACACTTCGGCACATTGCTCACATACCTATAAGTGAATGAGTGGCATATCTGTTTTTGACATCCAACCTTCAAGAACATTTGAGCGGTCTTGTGGCTAACCTCAAATCTATTATCATCTGAGTCAAGTATAGGGCTTCCTAAATGCATCATGTTTGTAATATTTGCTGTAAAACCAGTTTGGATAATGTGCAATGAGCTGTGTCGTAGCTGGAAGTGTTTTGTCGGGTCCATGCTCTTTGTGCATCAGGTCTTGATTCCATTACTTGCTCACCTATATGGGGATTGCATGGGCCCAAAGCCATTATGAGATGAAGTGAGTTTGAGTGTGTGCTCTGTGCCCTGCCTTGTTTCAGTAAGTCCCTGTCAAAGACAAAGCCATAATGACAGACAGGAGTCATTGTTACATCATTGTTGTGGCCTCACATGGTCCTGGGCCTGATACAAAGTCCTCCACAGTGTGGATCACAAAAGCATGGCTCAGTCACTATCTGTGGACCAGAGTCTGCTGTCATATAGAGTCAACCCAATGAGTCATTCTTACTGTTATCTACAAGGTGAAGAGTTAATGAGGCTGTCCAAGATGTTGTAAGTGCCATAATAATAATAATTATTATTACAGAACATTCTTTCTCTGCCAATGACATGATTTTGCACTGTTTACTACTTTTTAAAGCTGTGTTGTCAATTTTAAAGTAGTGGACAAACGAAGTAAAATCAACTTTTATTAACTCATACCATGTTATGTTCACACATCATTAGCTTAGTAGCAAAGTTGTATTTTGTAATCCTGTATTGTATTGCATTTGAAGTTTGAATGCTGCCTGATCCCTATTAGCCATTTTTCAACAGTAAAAACATGTAAATGAAAATGTTCTGATTGCTATGAATCACTGAAGCAGTCAGTTTTATACTGGCTCTCAAAAGCTGTCTGTATTTATTTATGTTTTTGGCTTCTTTGCCGTATACCTCTTTGAGAGCATCATTTTCTCTTGCATCATGCAGAGTCTCTTCAGACCACTGCAGAATGTTGCTTCTAAAGAAGAATCTGAAAAAACAATGGGATTATGTTGGAACAGAGGCCTGCAGAGGCTCTGATAGATGACCTCCCTGGAGTGATGGATGGGAAAGCCCTTGAGGAGGACAGTGCCATTAGCAGGAGGATGTGGGGCTGGTGACTGCTGTAGTCTTTTCTGTAGATTCATCCAAGATCCATTGCATCCATGCTAATTGGCTATACACAAGACTTGAATCTTCCTGTGTCAATTGATTAGTGCCATGAATCTATATCATAACCTCTCAACTGTTCATGCTGTTACTGTTATCTAACAAGATTATCTGTGTCCATTGAAAGGATGAAGAACATGTGAACAAATGGCTTAAGATGTTTTGTGTTGAGCCTGACAACCCTTGAGTTCTTACGTCCTGTAATATTGGCATTACATTACACCTGTTACCAATGTGTTAGTGGAGATTTATTTTATTTTACCCTTTTGCTTTAGCTGCCACAGCTAAAGGTCTTTGTCCTAGCTTGCACTAAGTTTATTTGCCTTATTAGATGCTCACATCCACATTCTGTGGAGCACACAGGAAACCACCATAGTAGAGCTGAAGCGATTAAGTGCAACAAATTGATAGTTGAAATAATCGTCAGCTATTTAGTACTTGAACTATACACAGACTCCAAAACATGCAGTGTGGCGAAAGAAGAAGATTTATGACTCAGACGGAGCAGGAAGTCCATCAACAGAAAAAAAAAAAAAAATTAGTATCCTCCTATTGAGATGCCCTGAAGCAGCATCACTTTAGCTTGATTTGGGTCAAATTTAGGAAAACTCTCGAATATCCACAGGCCTTTTGTGATCTAAAGACATATTTTTAAATTTGAGTAATTGAAGAAAAGAATGGGCAGATCAGTTGATTAGCAAAATAATAATTTATTTGTGCAGCTATATAATAAACACGCACACAACACACCACTCCAAATAGCCTTCTTCATCTTGGCTAAAACAAATGTAAGATGGATAATGGCTTTTAATCTGCTTGAGTAAGCATTTGAATCAGTTCCATCGCAAGAAGACATTAAGAGTCAACAAATGTAATAAGCTACTTTGCAGGATGTTTTCAGTTCAAAATATAAATCTATTTTCCATCATTAGTGTCTTAATATTTTGTTCCACTTGTGTTATCTCTTGTGGGAGCAGAGCCTTGTCGTAGCAACAGCCCCTGGAGCACGGTGCTGATAAGAGTCCCCAGCGGTGAAGTCTGCAGTGTTTTCTAATGTGGAGAGATATGCTTGATTTGACTGGCCTGATTGCTGCAGCCCAAATGAGCTTTTATGGTGTAGTGGTTTGTGTCTCCTCCCTCCTTTTCACTGCCCTCTTTACTTCAACCCAGAAAGTGTTTTACAAGTCGCTGTGAGTCACATGCAGCCATTCACATGTCCCTGTTTCTCTTTCCTTTGTTGAATTGCCACAAAAATTAGGAAAAACGACTGAAGAAACCCCATTGTCAGTTTAGCGCCCTATATACTGAGCAATATCGCCCTTTTTATTGAATGGCTTTCGTTTCATTCAAGTGGAAGAGGCTTTTTGCCTTATGGAGTTGACCAATATCAAGTAAAATAACTAATATTTCATTGTCACTATTTAAAGTTAAAAGAACTTTTTGAAGTGATGAATCTGAATTTAATTCAAAATTTCATTTATATTGGAATATTGAGAATATTTTTTATATTTTATTTCTTCTCTTCAGAGAGTAATTTTAGAATCATTTCACGTTAGTCTGGGGCCTATAAAAGGGCCTATATTACGCTATTTTCTGATCTATGTTATGTTGTTTCCTCATTGAAAACATACCTTTTTTGTTTCATTCACACATGTATAACACACAAACCCTGCATATTTAGGCTGAGTTCACTGTGAGAACACAGTGTTCCACTTTGTGATGTCATATGGTAAAACAGGAAGTGCTCCACTGTGTTTTTAAACTCCATACACCCTCCATACACACTAGAATCATTTGGATGATTTGACCTGGGATTGCAAATCTCTACTGAACACAACGTAAAAGGAGCTGTTAACTTGAAAACTATCACTACATCACATCACAAGGTAGAACAGAACATTTTGAACTTTGGAGATGTAGACAGACTAATAACTAGAAAAGCACTCAGAGAGCGAAATTTTCAAAGTGATCCAGAATCCAGGATTTCTTCTGGATCATCACCAAAATTTAATCATCTGTTGGATTTACCATTCGGAACATTTCCTGAAAATTTCATCAAGATCCGTCCATAACTTTTTGAGTTATCTTGCTAACTAACAAACAAACAAACAAACAAGCAAACAAACAGACAGACTCAGGCGAAAACATAACCTCCTTGGCAGAGGTAATAAAGGGTTACTAAGACATGTGTCAATGAAACAAAACACAACTCCAGGTATGTTTTTGAGGTGGTAACAACAGTCCAACATGACTAAACGCTCACAAGAGTCAATTTTGTGTAATACAGGACCCTTTAAACCTCAAATATTACATTAATACATCATATTACAGCCATACCGGCTTGTCAAAGCCTGATCTTGTCAGATCTAAGAAGCTCAGCAAGGCTGGGCCTGGGTAGTACTTGAATGGGAGACCGCTGGGAACTCCAGGTGCCACAGTGGGGCGCTAGTGGCAAAAACTGTTGTGTCCTTAGGCAAGACACTTCATCTACAATGCCTAGTAAGAAAGTGGAGTGTGTGTGAGTGTTGGTGGTGGTTGGAGGGGCCGATGGCAGCCTCACTTCCGTCAATCTGCCCCAGGGCAGCTGTGGCTACAATAATAGCTTACCACCACTGAGTGTGGTGTGAATGAACAATAAACTGTAAAGCGCTTTGGGTGTCTTGAAAGGCGCTATATAAATGCTATGATACTTAATTAATACTTTAAAGACAAGTTTAACAAATTTCTTTTGGCTTGACGTAGTATTGTCAGAATAGTGTTATTGTGATAATATAAATATTGATTTTTTTTTTTCAATATCACCCACCGCTAATTTCAGTCATTTTGCATAATTACTTCAAAACAAATTTCCAAACTGTCCTGTATCTGAAGATTTCCCAGACACGGTCAAAGCAAAACAGCCGTATTTATCTCTGGCTTTTTGTCTTATTTGTTTAATTTTTCCCATCTTTTGAGTCATGTTCATGGAAAAACACTCATTTTTATGGAGTGTCAAACAAACCACAGTTGGAGGGCTGTAAGAAACTAGTTCATCATCCAAATAAACACTACCACAACTCATTTTTATGGCTTTGTCTGTGCTGCTTGGTTGAAGGTGTGAAAGCGACTCAAACCACCTGCTACTGTTGCTTTGCTTGAAGGAAAACTGTCACTGCATTGAAAATGAACTGACCCCAGCTGATATTACAATGCAGTATTCAAGGTGTGATATAGATGCAAGTGTTTATATTATTATAATGTGTTAAGTCTTAAGTGAGGTAGGCAAGTTTTTATTTTTGGATGGGTTGGTTCCAGACAAGCCCAAAACTTTATAGCTATATAGCTTGTGTATATAGCTTGTAAATGTGGCACTCCCAGATGCTGAAGTTTGGTTTCTTTCACTATGCATACATTTTTAAAAGCTATATAATGTGTGATAAGTATTAAACAATGAGGAGCACTGTTTTATCTACTTTGTCTGACTCTGAGCTGTGCATTATGCAGTTTTAACGCATGACACAAAGTTGTTTAATGTGCTTATACCACAGCCACAAACTGAAGAGTCTCACCTGTGAATGTGAAAAGCCTGCTCACTGTAAATGTAAATGATATTTATTTCTGTGTTTGGACTACACATTGAGTGTGATTAAAACTGCAAAATACACAGCTCCTTGTTGTTTAATGCTTACTTATTATTTACTCTAAAGACAAACTTTAGACAGTATATTAATATGTGCATGGTTGCCATGTTTCAGTTTGTGATGTCTGTGATGAGAGATCCTTCTGACTGTTGCACTGGCCACTGAAATGTTTCACCACGGAGTTACATTCTCAACATCTCCAGGCTGTTGGCTCCACATTATGTAAACCTAAGTTAGAGCCACAATGTAAACACGCGTGCAGTTTAACACTTAGAAGTGCTGCGTGGTTTGTTTAACATCTCTTCACAAGCAAGGACCATGCCACGACAATGAAATACGATAAAGATATTTATTGACGGTGGGTAGATGTGATGCCTGGGGGGAGACTCGGGGTGGAGGCACCGTCTCCAATCCAAAATGGTCACCCAGCTGATTTGTAACCCCCCCTCCTTAAAGATGATGTCTTTGGGCTGAAGGATGAAAGAGAGACACGGGGTGAGCTGACACAGACGGTGTTGTCGGGTTAGGCTGTATAAATAGGCCTTCTGGGTAATCGAAGGCGTGGTCGAGATGAGCTGTGGTTAGCTGGCGAGGAGGTTGAGGCGTGGTCCAGCTCCTGAATCTAAGTTAATCATATTAACTCCACATTTATGTTGTGATAATGATACTTGTAGGCCTGTAACAATAAATCAATTAATCACATGATAACTTTTAACGAGCTTGATAACTTTTCCAGCTGCGTCTTCTCGTTTCCTTAGCGTAATGACGTTGAACATACGTGTCAATTAGGCTTCTTGCCAGCATAGACTGTATAGACCAGGGGTCTCCAACCTGTAGCTCGGGAGCCACCAGTAGCTCTCCACCCCCTTCCAAGTAGCTCGCCAAGGGATTTCTGAATTATATTGCACGTAATTACTAAAATCTAATTAATTACCATTGTAATTGTGCACTAATAAATGGATAATGGTTTATGTTTTATAGACATTTAACTGTAGCCTGTCTAAAGCTTGCCATGGCTCTTCTACTTTCTCAACTGAGTAGCTCTCTAACATTTACGTTTTATAAAGGTAGCTCACCAGAGGAAAAAGGTTGGAGACCCCTGGTATAGACGGATTATTTGTTTATCAACACAGCGGATGCGCGCGCAGCCTGAGTGCAGAAAGCGCCTGTGCGGTTAACATGACGTTGCAGTCTTAGCTAGTGCTGTTGTCAGCACACTAAAACAGTTTATCACCGTGATAAAATAAGTTATGATGCTGAATTAACATTAGTGAGTGGGATACATCTTAAATGCAGGTGAGTGCGTAAATGACGAGAGGAAGTGTCTCAAACTTCAGTAGCCGGACATCCACTCATACCTGATACAACAAGCTGGGAGAGCCTGAAATCTGCTGAAATCCTACAAGACACTGACATGATCCCAGACAGGACCAGATCCATGTACAGGACAGCGGCTCTTTCTGCAGGAGACATGCGCAGTAGAGCGTGAAGTGACGTAGTCTGATAGTCCCTAAATAATAATAATATTACTAATTTTTTTTGACGGACAAAATAGCGAAATAGGATCATGTAGAGCAGGTTAATACGAACATTTTAAGCCCAAAATGATGAAGCTCAAAGAGAGAGGGGCCACAATATTCCAAAGTAAGTCAATGACTAAAATAACTTTTTACGGGCAATTTTGGTACAGAGACTTAATAATCAGTTTTATATATTGTTTTGGTTGTGTTTGGTTCAATAATGATGGAAGCCCATTTCCGCCAGTACATGAAAAATAAAAGTTTAAAACTCGTAATTATGACTTTTAAACTCATAATTATGACTTTATAATTATGACTATTTTTTTATTTACTGGCGGAAATGGGCTTCCATAAATAATGGTTTATTTTTTGTTAACAAGTCCTTGCTGTAAGCAAGACTGTTTTTGTCTTGCAGTTCCTGTGTTAAATGTTTATTAGAAAGTAAAGTTTATTGATCTTTGAAAGGGTGTATTTGCATTTTTATTCCTTTGTCATTGTATTAGTTGAAAATGGTCTCAAAATGTCAATATTATAATTTTTTTTTTTGTTTAGTTTAGTTTAGTTTATTAGTTTATTTGACAGGGACAATGCACATAAAAACATTGACCTACACAAAAGAGGTAATATGTTTGTGCCAGGTTATAGCAAATATGCTAATTTCCACCTGCAGTCCCTGGACAGGTTGATATAAAATGGCATATATGCCATTTTATATCAATAATTTCTTGGTCAATTAATTGTCAAGCAAAATCTGTTATCGTTACAGGCCTAAATGCTTGTAATGACTTCATTGAAGATTCACATTTGTAGCTATTGTTAGTTACTACTGGGTCCCTAGTTTTCAGCTACAGCCACTTTAAACACATTTTGTAAGAATGTCACAATAGGTGACTGAACAGTGCTAGTTCTTTATAGAAACCTTCATGTTGAACTACCATGCATACATTATTTTTTGACTGAAATAAAGACAAAACAAACCATAGCACTTTTTATATAATAACCAGTAGCAATGGAGAATAATGCTCTGTGTACAAAGCTTTACTTTAGCCACTTTGCTGCAGACGCTTGATTTAGATTTTATGAAATCAAAGTATTCTTTTGTTTGTGGACACAAGGCGACCCACAGATTGCCATCATTTACACTTAAAAGAAAGCCCCACACTGAACATGAGGAGGGTCTGAACACACCACAGGTGTTACAGTCACAATTAACTAATGTTCCCATTTCAAATGGGGATTGCTATGAGGACACTAGAGGTGGAAGGTATATTGAATAATAGTTAATATGTCAGTAGTTTGTGGATAAAAAGAAAGAGAAAAAGAGTTTAATAATAAAAGTTTAAAGAACATACTTGTACTTTGAGGATTAGGTTTATTGTCCATTAACTTATAATACTTGAACCTCAAACAAGACATGTACATGCACGTTTTAGCACATTCTGATGGTTTGTCATAATATCTGGTCTGAATAAAGTGGGTATTGCACATTTTGGTCAATATCGCCTGCCCTAAATGGACAGTGACATCTCGTTGACAGAGTTTGTAATGTATATTATATGCATATTAATTATGGCACTTTCTCTTTTGTTAACAGCTAAATGTGCTATGGTAACAAGCAAGTGTTGGGAAGCAGAAGTGTGACCACAGCAAACAATGCCAAAAGAAAATAATATATTAATTTGCACTTCTGTTGTGCTTTGTTGTACTTGGCTGTACTTGACCAGTCTGAGTGAGAGCACTGAAAGTAGGCCTACTTAAATCTTAAATACAAAAGTGTAAGAGGCAGATGTATATACAGTACCATTATCAGGTAATAAAACTAACCATGGCTATTTCGTTACTTTCTACCACCAGACAAAAATGTTACCATTTACTATTTCAAATTTGAAATTCCCAGCATTATGGAGCAGCAGTAGCCCACAGAGGCCTCAGCCCGAACAGGGCTCCCTGTGGCTGTGTCCCACTGTCTCTGAGTCCTGATGCTCTGATTCTGTTCAGTTCATTTAAGTTCAACCCTAAACTTACACTGAATGAACAGAGTGACACAAACCAGCCTTTTTATAATCACTCATGGCACTCATGTAGGGCTATTTTTAAAGCTAGGTGCATTTCCCTCTCCCCATATTGCTTTACAGTGCGTTACCTGTCAGACTCATTATTGTGGTTGCTGCTTCACTTTATACTCAGTCTAATTATTTGCCATAGAGGTTGTGCCAATTTAGCCTGAATGTATTGCCCTGTATTGTTAAAATAATGTGTGTTTCTCCTTTCCCTTCACTCTCATAGGGCAGTGATGCCTGGGATGGTGATGTTCCGGCGGCGCTGGTCAGTCGGCAGTGATGACCTGGTGCTGCCCGCCCTCTTCCTCTTTCTTCTACACTGCATCTGGTGAGTCACGCCTCTATCATGTTATTGATTTTACATATTTATTTTAATCCCCCCAAGTGCATTCCTTCTCGTTTTATGTGTAGGCTGGTGGTTCTGTCGGTGGTTCTGTTCGGCCTCCCGTATGGCTCAGACCAGTCCTGCTCCGTGACACTGGTGGACCATGGCCGGGGATACTTGGGCATCCTGGTCAGCTGTCTCATCTGTGAGAGCGCCATCATGTGGCTGAGCATGAGAGGCAGCATACTGTACACACAGCCCAGGGAAGCTGTGCAGTATGTCCTCTATATACGCCTTGGTAAGGCTTAAAGGATATTTTGTAGAGGAGTTTGAGTAGATTTTCTCTCAGTATAATGTCTTTACAATGTATGATATGATATGATATGATCATTCACTTTAATAATTTTCTTTCCTTTCCTTCATTTAGCCATTCTGTTGGTAGAGCTGGTTTACGCTGTGGTTGGAATTGCCTGGCTTGTTCAGTATTATCAGCCATGCTCCGATGTCACAGCCAAAAATCTCGCCTTAGGTAAGAAACTAGCAAATAAATTGAACTATTTTTTGTTGAAATCTTGGTGATTAGTTTGTTGCTTATATTTCTGCTCTTTTGATTTCTCTACAGGTATAGTTGCATGTAATTGGCTGGTGATCCTCAGTGTCTGCATCACTCTTATGTGCACCTTTGATCCCACGGGTCGGACATTTGTCAAGCTCAAAGCAACTCGGCGACGACAGCGCAACCTCACAACATATACACTCAGGTACCTATTACTTTAAATGGGAAAGTTGTCTCAAGTCAAGAAACATGATTTAACCCCTGTGGTGCTTCTAAAATTGTGTTGTATTGGCCATTAATCTTCTACTTTTTTTAGACACCGACTTGAAGAAGGCCAAGCTAGCAGCTGGAGTCGGAGATTAAAATTTTTCATGTGCTGTACCAGAGCCCAAGACACACAGTCGGTGAGTATTTAAAATATAATTCTGCTTCTTAGGTGCAGATAAGAATATGAATTAGACAAGTCTGAGAAAACAGTGAAATGAATGAAAATCTATGTATTTTTCCCTGTCTAAATGTAACACACTGTTCTGAATATTAAGCAGCGTGTGTTTAAACTGAGTCAATTTTCTGTTCGATTTGATGAGGACTTGATGTTCAGATGAAAAAGTCTCAAAAGAATTTTAACTTTTCACCATTATTGTATAGTATCATCCTTCAAGTGCTGGTACAAATGTGATGATATGTGACTGTGTTCCCATCAGGATGCCTACTCAGAAGTGGCCAGCCTTTTTGCAGAGTTTTTCAGAGATCTAGACATTGTGCCTAGTGATATTATTGCCGGCCTGGTTCTACTCCGCCAGAGACAAAGGTCGAAGAGATCTGCGATCTTGGACCAGGTATACTATTGTTACTAATTTTACAGTTTCCGTTAATTTAAAAAGCTTACTGTGTTATATGTAAATGTTGTCTTCTGCAGGCCAACAATGACATTATAGCCTTTCTATCTGGGATGCCCGTGACTCGTAATACTCGATACCTTGACCTTAAAAATTCTGTAAGTGTGTTGCAGCTTAATATTAATACTTTTGGTTTCAAACTTGACTCTTAATACAGTTGCATACAACAGTCAAACTTTATGTGCACACCAAAAATCTTCTCTGATACAATCTTAGTCAACCATACAGAACATCAACATAAGAATAAACACAAATAAAAAAAAAAACAATAATGATATTCAATTAACAAAAAAATTAGAACCAAAGATTAAACCATATTGACAAAAATAAAGTAAAATATAACAAAATAAAAACAGGACAAACAGGTAATCCATAAAAAGACAAAACACACAGACGGGACAGACAAAACAGACAGGACATGTGTAACAGACAAGACACACAGAAATTGACAGGACATAACCGAACAAGACAAGACTTGCACCTGAAGCCCCCCAACCCAACCATAGAGCCCACACCTAAAGCTCAAAGCCATAGCCCCACAACTTCTTGACGTGGACAAACATGTGTCTAAATATATAAGTTATGTTTCTAGAATTCAGAACCACAGTTTCAGTCCCATTTTAATAGTTCCCATTTTTTGGAATGTAAGAACAACCTATTATTATTTGTAGCTATGATTTTCAGTTATGAATTGTAGATTCAATTTATTTTTTCCAGCACACCAAAAATCTTTATCATTATCTGATTTCTAGAGTTATCAAAAATGGCCATGTAAACAGATTCCTCAGTTGTGAGTAATCTGATTTCTTTCTAAATGTTTGTACTTGTGCAGGTTTAACAACAATAATTTCTGCAAATGGAAATGTTAAAGATGCACAGTGTAACTTTTATGGTGGTTCTATGGCAGGTCTGTCACCTGCTTGTCTCCATGGAGATGTAATTGCTTTGCCTTGAATGTTATTCACTATGGGAAAATACTTAGTTATCACAGTGAAGATCTATGGAGAAGCAAGCCTGTGCATAGTAAAAATGAAAATCCAATGTATTTTTGAGCTACAAAATACCTGTAATTTAATGCATGCAAGGCAGATAAGTTTAATGCCATACTGTGGAACATTCCATGCAAAGAAATAACATCTCCATGGAGAAAGCAGGTAGCCGGCCCTCCACCTTAGAAGTTACATTATGCACCAAAGATTGAATGAGTTCCATTACAAATCCATTGATTTAACTGACACATGTTAGCAGATGTTTTTGCTGATCAGATTTATTTTGCGCATGTAAACACACACCCAAAATCAGATCTAATTGTATGATCTAATGATTCTAGTTATCTGATTTTGTAATGAAATTGTACCCTGTGAGCTTCTTGATGTAGCTGGTGTTTGTATTACCTTATCGTAGGGTGAAATGAACATGTACAAAGAGGTGTGCTATTACATGCTGTTTGCACTCGCTGCGTATGGTTGGCCCATGTACCTGATGAGGAAGCCAGCCTGTGGGTTGTGCCGCCTCGCCAGCTCCTGCCCGTAAGCAACACCATACACCCCACACACTTTGTTTAGCGTTCCCTCTCCATCTATCTATGTAGCATCTCCAATAAAGATCAGATTTCATATGCGCTTTCACTTGCCAAGTACTTATCCCTAGAGATGTTATCAATCACCAGCTCCTGTAGCTCTCTGTTTACTAATAGGCGTGAAAGTCCTTGTAGTCTTTGTAGCGTGTACATTTCCAAGTTGCTATAAAAATATTTGTGATCTTTTCAAACATACCAATTGAAATTAATGAGGCATATACAACATATGCAAATGTCATTATAGTTGTATTATATCTTTAATTAATTAACTAATAATACAGTCAATTTAAAATTTATTTTAAAAAATCTTAATTTATGGGCAGTTTTTGAATAATCTTTGACTTGTGAGTGTGTGAGGGGAGATTGATTATATAAAGGCAGCACGAGAGTGGTACATAAGTACAATGAATAAGTACAGTATAATGAATAATAAAGGTTTTCATTTATAAATCCATTTCCATGATGTGAAAACAGCAACAAGACTCACACACAGTTTTCCACATGAGCATCTAACTAACATAATAATTTAGTGCATAATCGTCATGTCACACTAGATTTAATTAGTGTAATTTTAGTTTATCTGTCCTAATTTCCCCTTCGTTTGGCAGCTGCACCTCGGTTTCTGGCTCTCGCTTGTCTCAGTCCGTGACAGTAGAAGAGGACAATTGTTGTGGCTGTAACATCCTGGCCATCCGCAGACACTTCCTGGACAGGGATCTTAAGCATGTCCACATTGTCTACACTTCCTGCCATGATGCCGTGAGTACTGTGACAGCCGTTTAATGAGCACTCAGAGGTGTTAGGGCTATAGTTACTCAGGAAAATTGGCAATTAGTTGGTGTGAAAGTTGACTCATTATTAACAAGTTATTTAAACTAGGGAAAAAAGAAATGCCAAAAACAATTTCAACTTTCAAACAAGTTTAATGAAAAAAAACAAACAAACAACTTTATTCATAACGTACACATGCAAACCTATACTTATGAGAATGTTTTCTTTATTTAAAGGTGCACTGCATAACATTTCTAGTGGAGGGTGTGCTACCTGCTTGTCTCAGTGGAAATGTTATTGCTTTGTCTAGAATGTTCTGCATATTAAACCTATCAAATCTACCACAAGGAAGACAAGCAGGTTACAGCACTACGCTACATTACAATTCAGATCTGTGGAGAGAAGCCCCTATTCACAGAAGGAATTATTGTATTTTTGAGCAATAGAATCGCCCGTAATGAATTAATGATAGATTGAAAAGTTTAATGTCATACCATGGAACATTCCAGGCAAAGCGATCAAACATCTCTATGGAAACAAGTTGGTTGCAGACCCTTCAACAGAAAAGTTGTGCACCTCTTAATATCGGATAGGATATTGCATAATAGTGACAGCAGCAAAAAAGTGCTACTGTCACTATCACTAGATTTTAGGTAGGTATTGTTATTAGATAACTGTGCCTTGACTTGTGCAGTAAGAAACACAATGGAATTTCAAGAAGTAAATATTCTTTACATGAAGTCATTTTGCATTTACAAGTTTACCTACCATAATAGAAACAAGATTTTCCTGAAGATAGTGCCATCAGGGGTTTGACTCAGATGTTAGTACTGTGGTATGTAATCAAACTCCACCTTCTGTGTCCAATGTTTACAGGTTTATGAAACTCCATTTTTCGTGGCAGTGGATCATGGAAAAAAGAAGGTAGTCATCAGCATCAGAGGAACCCTTTCACCCAAGGTATATTTCTTTTATTTCTTTTTTTATGTAGGCTCATTACTACACATAGTAGTACCCCTTTATCTAAATGAAATAAAAACTTTTTTTTTTTTTTAAGTTCCTTGTTCTACTTCCCATATAGTGTTGAAATATTCATTGAGATGATGAGATGAGCTTAGTGTTAAAAGAATTAAGTATTGCCACAACTTTTTAGGAGATGTTCTCTGTAGGTGCATTCACACATGCACAAACACCACATTAAAATTGTGACCTGGAAGTAAACATGGACTAGAGTAGGGCTAAATCTGGTCTAAAACAGGACCTAACCATGTCTACATCATCAGAATTAAACTGGGCTCAAACCAAGGCTAGTGTCATGCAGCAAAACCTTGTACTAATAATACAGAATAATTGCTTCACTGTTTCCTATTTGAAAAACATAAAAACATGAACTTTGGACATTTTCACTTCTTGCCGCTCAGGATGCCTTGACTGATCTGACTGGAGACTCGGAGCGGCTGCCTGTGGAGGAACAACACGGGACTTGGCTTGGCCACAAGGTTAGACAATGTTGCGTCAGATTATTGTGTGGATAAGTAGAATTAAACAGAACTCCAAGAATCATGTCTTAATGGAAAAATCAAGCCGTGGATATTTTAGCACAAGATGAATGGTTTTCACTTCCCGTTGAGATTCATTTCTCATTTTCCTCTTCACTTTTCACAGGGAATGGTTTACTCAGCGGAGTACATTAAGAAGAAACTGGAACAGGAAATGATCCTGTCACAAGCTTTTGGAAGGGACCTGGTACGTGACTCAACAGACTGTTTTTAGATTGGCAGGCTGATTAATGTGTTTGTATTTAAATGTTAATTATTCTTATATTATGCACCATTTTGTATTTTCTCCCTTTTTTATTATGGTATTGGTGTTTGCTGTTACAGAGCAAAGGCACCATGCACTACGGGCTGGTTATTGTTGGACACTCTCTTGGAGCAGGGACTGCAGCCATCCTCTCTTTCCTGCTCAGACCCCAGTATCCCACTCTTCACTGCTACTCCTATTCCCCACCCGGTGGCCTTCTCAGGTCAGTCTAAAAACACTTTGCTCCTGGTAATACTAATACATTACCTAATATACTCACTATTAACTACTATAACTCATATTTCCTGGAAAGAGGAAATACATGATGTGTGAAATGAAGTTCAATTCAATTCAATTCAATTCAATTTATTTTTGTATAGCCCAAAATCACAACAAGAGTTATCTCGGCGGACTTCACAAAATTGTTGATTAATAAAGAAACATTCATAAAACACAAATACAGAATGTTCAACAACAAGCAGGCAAATGGATGATTGTCCCAGCATCTCCTGTCCTTAGACCCTCCTTCTCGGCAAGGAAAAACTCCAAAAAACCCAGTGGGAAAACGGAGAAACCTCGAGGAGAACCACAGTGAAGGAGAGATCCACTCCTAAGGACGGACAGGCAGATGAAACTACTAATCTAGCAGGACGAGTACAGTTAATCCAGGATAGGGAAGGAGAGGAGGGGTCTAGGTCCCCGACACTAGGGGGCAGCAGCGGTCCAAACTGGAACAGCAGCATCTGAAACAGTTACACTCCCCAAAAGGGGAGTGGGACAGGGACAACATGTGAATAGCAAAGAACAGACTATGAATGAACTAGTAATTGAATATTCTTAACAGTAGGAGGAGAAAAAGTAGGAGAAACCAGAGGACAGTGCTCAAGTTGCCATACTTTCCCCAGTAATATATCTCCTAGAGCAGCTTAACTAGGCCTATGGGTTTAATTTCTATTCCTAACTGACCTGACCATAAGCTGATTCAAAGAGGAACGTTTTGAGCCTAATCTTAAATGTAGAGACTGTGTCAGCTTCTTTGACATGAGCAGGGAGCTGATTCCACAACAAGGGTGCTTGGTACCTAAAAGCTCTACCTCCTAAAGTACTTTTAGCGACTCTAGGAACCACCAATAGTGCAGCATTTTGAGAGCGGAGTGAACGGTTAGGATGATAAGGTACAATTTCATCTTTAATGTAGGAAGGGGCCATGTCATTTACAGCTTTATAGGTTAGAAGAAGAATTTTAAATTTTACTCTAAACTCAACCGGAAGCCAATGAAGATTTTTTAATACTGGAGTAATGTGCTCTCGTTTTTTAGTACCTGTTAGTACTCTTGCTGCTGCATTTTGAACCAATTGAAGGCTTTTTGTCGAGCTTTTAGGGCAGGCTGCAAGCAGGGAGTTACAGTAGTCTAACCTCGAAGTGACAAAAGCATGGACAAGTTTTTCAGCATCATTTTTTGGCAGTACATTTCTAATTTTGGCTATATTGCGTAAATGAAAATAAGCCGTTTTACAGACATGGCTTATGTGTGCTTTAAATGAGAGCTCTTGATCAAATAGGACTCCAAGATTTCTTACAGTGGAGCTGGAGGCTACACAGACATTGTCCAATGTGATTGTCTGCTCAGTTAGAGAGTCAAACTTTATATCGAGCCCGGCTGCAGGCCGGGACAAAACCACAATAGAGTCTCGTAAGTGTTTAGGGCCTAATAGAATGACTTCAGTTTTTTCAGGGTTAAGAAGTAAATAATTAAAGGTCATCCATGTTTTTATGTCCCTCACACAGTCACTAAGCCTTTCAATTTGATTAGTCTGATCAGGTTTCATTGATAGGTACAGCTGGGTGTCATCTGCATAACAGTGGAAATCGATACCGTGTTTTCGGATAATATTACCTAACGGTAGCATATAAAGGGTAAACAGAACTGGAAGTTAAAGCTGAAGTTAAAAGCTGAAGTTAAAACTTAACCACTGACAGAAATAAAAAAGACAATATTGTTTATGGAAATGTTACAATCTGCAATAATAAGCTGTACTCAGAAAGTAAAGGAACTAAGTTTTCAACAAAGTTGATGAAGCCTATAAATAAGTTTCCTGTGATATTAATCATTTTAAGTTTTATGTTTGCAGTGAGGATGCCATGGAGTACTCTAAACAGTTTGTCACTTCTGTGGTGTTGGGAAAAGATTTGGTACCAAGGTATCACTAAAACCTGTTTTAGTTTTTCTTTGATTATTTTTACTTGGTGATACTAATGTGTACTATGCCCTTTCTGTAGGCTTGGGCTCTCTCAGCTGGAGGGTTTTAGGCGCCATCTTCTGGAAGTACTACAGAAAAGTAACAAGCCAAAGGTGACTACAATTATGTAATAGCATTTTATTACAGTTAATTCAAAGAGATGATGAAAGAGTGGTTTTGAACAATGGGTCCCTTGTACCTTGTCTAATCATTCTAATAATTTATACTTCAATCAGTGAATATTTACAGTTTTTTATGACAGTTGAAATTATGTCCTTTTCCAGTGGAGGATTATTGCTGGCGGCACCAAATGCATACCTAAATCAGAGCTTCCCCTGGAGGATGAAGATCCCCAGACCCAGCCCGCAGCGCCCCCTAGCAGTCGCCTGTGGCTCCACCCCAGTGACCTCAGCATTGCCCTTTCGGCCTCCACCCCCCTTTATCCTCCCGGCAGGGTCATCCATGTTGTGCACAACCATCCCCCAGAGACATGGTGAGCTAATCTAAATATTTATTTATTCCAGATTCCACACATGTAATCAATCATCCATTGGCGGTTCAGTTTGGACATAGGATTTAGCCGTGTTTGAGCTGCCGGAAAACCAATAACCAAAACCAATTGTACCACTGGTCACAGCTGTGACAATACACAGTTTACAAAGTAAGCACACTGGAAGAATGTACATTCAGGGTACCAGCAGTCATGGATTCATTCTTTGGAATAGGTCACATAAGCGTTTTTCACTTACAGCTTGTATAATATAAGAATTCAGTTCTGACCACTACATTTGACCACTACAGGACAAATAAACACCAAAAATTGAATTTTAGATTTCCTCTGTTATTTATTTATTTATTTATTTATTTATTTATTTTAATTGGTTGTATTTAATTTATTGCCATTGTTTTGTAAAATATTTTAGTTAAATTAAAGTAAAAATTTGCATACTCTGAGCATTCATCATGTTTCTTCTGTTTTTATAATGTAAACATTGCTAATAGAGTCATTGACGTTTCCTCCTGTAGCTGTGGCCAAGAGGAGCCTACATACTCTGCTCTGTGGGGGGACAACAAGGCGTTTGATGAGGTCATCATATCGCCTGCCATGCTTAACGAACACATGCCCCACATGGTGATGGAGGGACTCAATAAGGTTAGTGTCTGTGTGCATGGGTCTTGGTATTTCTCTCTCAATTTGTGCACCTTGTGGCTTCTGTCTTCTCACATTCTTTTCAATATTTCTGACCCGATTACTGTTGTTACTAAGTGTCATTTGTGTATAATTATTCATAATGATGTTAGATGTGAATTATCAATGGTATAAATATAAGGTCCTGTTGTGTTTTTGGACAAAGGTGGGTGCAATCTCTTTATCAAGGGTTTGGAATTTTTTAATTCCAGCAATAACACCAAACTTAATCACACCTCTTCTCCTGTCGCTCTGGTTTAAAGGCATGGATATCTGATTTTTGGGTGATTCTTGTTTTTTGTTTCTATGGTTTATAATTGTGTTCACATAACAAATCTTTTAATGTATATGTTTGCATGTCATGGAGCTACATTGGGGAGAGCACTTTTATGTGACTTGGGAGTACAGAACTGCTACAATCTGTCTTCAAATTAACTTGATTTGTTAAGTATAATAAAAGCTTATGAAATGTTTACATGTTAGGCTGTTGTGTGATTGATCTGGTGTTTCTGCAGGTACTGGAACCATTTAATCCCCTGTCTGAGCAGGATAGCCTGGAGGCAGAGGAAGCAGAGCCGGCCTACAGTACAGCTGTGCTTGTACTGTCTCAAACCGAGATAAACTCTTTTTCCAGTGATGCGGCTTCTCCCACCAATACAAATACATGCTGTAATTCCTCTCTCAGAGACATTGACCTAAACTCAGTCCCTCTGAATGTTGAAAACGCATCCGATTCTGACCAGTGCCTGATTTCTTTACCACAGTTGTCAAACAACAGTTGTATAAACCTTGCCCAAGACTTATTGTTTTCTGAGGAGAATGCCACGTGCCCTCATCCCCAGAATAGCCCTACCCAACACAGTGGTGCGTCTGCACTTCCTCTGTCTGAAACTGTATCTGTTGAAGCAATCAATGAACCCTGTAATGAAATCGCCCCATCTCCAAGGCCAGATTAGGCTGGTAATGGACCTAATGCCTCTCTAGAAAACCACACATTACTTTCTTGAAAAGAAACTAAAGTGAGATGATTAAGAGTCAAAAAGAGAAAACCACTGAGGTGTTACCTCACGTGTGACTGTTCATATATAAATATGTTAAAGGCGAGTAACAACTATTGGTGGTGTATTTAATGACATTATTGGTGTGGAAGGGTGAAAAAATCAATTTTTGTGAGAATCTTAACAGTTACATCTATCTTCTGGCTTAGTTTCCATTCTTTTACAGCTTTGGGTTTTCTGAGATGTGGACGTACCAACCCCACACTTTGTGCTCACACATTTTCTTTGTATTCACAATGTTTCCATAGTAACCCAGTTTCTTCCAAAGTTCCACTGAAAGTCTCTTTCCTTCAGCCTGCTCTGTTATAGGACTTTGGTGTGGCCACAATCTACATATTCTCTGCTTTTTCGATCTTTCCTTAATAATAATACCTAAATAACAGTCATAAAATTTGAGACAATTTTTTTAAAATGCTATTTAGAAATACTATTCTACTACAATAACTTGAGTTTAAATGTAACTTGAAAATTGAAACAGATATGCTGTCTTTTCATATGCATGTTATACGTTCCAGTATTGTATTTTTGTATGTGATGTTGTGTGTATGTAATATACTGATTGTATCACTGACTGTTGTTGTGCTTGTGCCAAATATTGGGGGGTTGCCACTTGCAGCAGAGCTTCTCTCATTACTGATTTGTTTATCATTGTATGATTTATAACGTCATCCCACACCATACATTTGTATTTAACATACTAAACCTTTCTATTTACATTTTTACATTTCATGCCATTGTTTATTTGTCAAGCAGTATTGTTTATGTATAATTGTTTATGTCATATGTCTGCATAAAGTTGATTTACTAATTAAATTAAACCTGTTTATATGTTGTGTTATTATTGTCAAAGTTGGTCTAAGACCTGCCAATGTTTTGTTCTATTCTCTTAGACAGAAAGCAAATTTTTTTTGTATGGCAAAACAATTTGTGTAATATATTCTATTGCTCAGTCTGTTACTGGTCATTTTACAAATTCACATTTTGTATTGCCATATACTTTGTCTTTAAAAACAGGTGCTGGAAAACTACAACAAAGGGAAAACCGCTCTGCTGTCAGCTGCTAAAATCATGGTGAGCCCCACAGAGGTTGACCTGAACCCAGAGACTATCTTCATGGATGCAACCACCACCTCGGAGCAGCCCACCCCGGCCCCCCACCACCGCAGGAACAGCAGTGTCCGGTTAGTACAACTCACACTGAGTGTTTGCATTCATCTTATTCATGCTTAATCATTCTTCAAATTACTGATCTGTCACAGCAGTAGGATTCAGCCATTAACTTTGCACTAACTGCTTACTGCAATTGCCACTAATTACAACTTTATTGTTTTTTTTTTCAAAATCATTGTTATGTCTGTTCCTTATGGTTACAAAAAAAAGACAAAAACCCTTATTACGGTAAGCAAAGCATGTCATTACTAATTTTGCATAATGTACTCCTCTCTCATGCACGCATGCACGCTTTCTGGCTACAGAATGGTTACTACATATGGTACTATCGAGTTCCCTCTTCGTCCTCTCTGGTTTAGCCCCTGTCCAAAGTCAGTGTAAACTCCTCAACGTCATGGTTGAAGTAGAATAGACCCTCCTCTGTTTAAGCAGTGCTCTGAGCACCTTATCACTCCCCTGGGGTTGTAGTCTGTGCTTTCAACTGTGTTCACTTGTGGTGGTTTTTAGTTTTTAGGTGACTATTGTTTTACATACTAACACTATTCATTATTTTCTCCTCTTTAAACCTTTGTACGTTTTTCTTAACCTATTGTTTTAACTGTGTCTTGAGACCCATTTACCCATTTCCAGGTCACTATTGCCCTTTCTTTCCCTTTTGTCTAGTTCTGTTGCCCAGTCAGAAATATCGCTGGATGGTTTCTCTGAATGCCCTCCTCCTCCGGTGCCTGTGGTGTTGCGTGGAGCTCGAGAGCGCCTCACGGTGGAGTTGAGGGATCGTAAGGCTCCTCTGGCGGTCATGGAGAGTCTGTCTGACGCAGAGTCCCTGTACAGTCTGGACTCTCGACGCTCCTCGGCTGCATTCAGGGGGTCTCCCATGTTGGGGAGTTTGCCATTTCCTTTAGATGCCCCCATCCCCGAGGAGAACCCCTCTCTGAGCTCTCGGACTGAACTACTCGCTGCTGACTCTCTTTGCCAGGCCACGCCAGAGCATCTTGGTGAGGTCGGTCCCTTCTTTTCACCCAACCGTGAATCTTCATTGACTCCTGATTACCCTATGCGACTATCCCCAGCCACTCCACGCTACAGTGGGCACCACTCTCCCACTTTGCTAAACCAGAGTGTCCGGCCTCCACCTTTCAAGGCAGAGCCAAACACCACCGTGATGCTTCCTGATGGAGAGTACCAACAAATACCTGGTGTCTACAGTCCTGGGAGTACCCCTCCTCCCATGAGTCCTCACGTTCATTCGAGACCTGTGGATGGAGAAAAGAGAGGCTGGGACTTAAAAGGAATGGCTAAGACCAATGGAGCAACTTCTACACAGTCGACTCAGCTGTCCAATGGAAACACAAGTCAGGCTGTGCTGGAGTTTGCCCAGTATTTGGACTCTCTTTTCAGGCTGGACGGCAGCAGCTCGCCTCCTCTAGACCTTTCTGATGGAGAGTCAGAATCAGGCAGAGGCTCGTATGGCCAGGGCGAATGCTTGGGAGATGGACAGTTATTGGATGACAAACAGCTTTTGGCCAGAGCCACACTAGAGCCAAACCTGGTCCCCAAACCCCCTCGCACTTTTGCTGGATCTGCTGACCCTTCATCAGGCATCTCGCTATCTCCCTCTTTCCCTCTGTCATCGTCAGAGGAGCTCAATGACCTGTCTCCAGCAGAGGGCGCCCCAACAGCCATACACCCTCTTCGAATATCCTCACCCTGCCATTGTCCAGAGGATAACACACTAGCATCTATGGTGTAGTGGGAGGCCTAATACTTGTGTGATGCAGTCATTGAAACTTTGATAACATATCACATGTGCATGCTTTGGAATGCAGTCACCCATCTGAGATGACAGAACTTGACATTAACAACTCACAAACTACATTGTTCAGGAATATTCAGTGGACATGTTGATAGCATTTTCTCACTATTGCAATGTTTGGAAAATGATACCTCTCTCTGCATGCCAGGGGGCTGTGCTGCTTTTGGGTGAATATAGATAACTGTAGCTTCTCAAGACCATTCCAAAAGAATGTGATGTCGCCCACAAAGGGACAACGTCAAATATACTATGTTTTTAATTCAGTAAAGGGAGAGAATAGTTATTTATCTACACAGGGAAATATACTCATTAGAGCAGTGATTCTTAACCAACCATGGTAGGGCCGTGAGCACCATCTAAAGGGTCACAAAAATATATCATATATAATATAGTTAATACTAGTATGTGAATTAACCCCAGGTTACTTTGTATTGAACAAAGTTGGGTCTCAAGGTCATAAAGGTTAAGAACCCCTGCTTTAGAGGTTATCATGGGCACATCAACTTCCTCTACTCTCAGCTACAGGATTTCTCCAGATTTATTTTGTTGTCAATATCAGAAATGAAGGACAAGTTTGTCTCTACAAACCGAAGACATTGCAAAAGGATCCTCAGGTCTTGACTTTGACAAACAAAAGTATGTGTGTTTTATTGGTGAGAATTCATGTGTCTTAAAATTTAGTGATTGTGACCAGTTATTACTGACACCAATGGATGTTTATTTGAGTATTTTGGTTACTCTTGGTAGTGCATGAAAGTTTATTATTTTTTATTTCAAGAGAAATTGTCTCTAAGACACTTAGATTGACATTGAATACTCTTGCACATTTCATCTTGCTAACCCCTTTTATTTTGCCAAAAAATAATACATGTATTGCCAAATGTATTTATAAGATGTAATTTTGTATATGTATATAAATATTGCTTTATTTAAGTGCTGCTGCACATATTATGGAAGTTCCTTTATATTTCTTTCCCCATGATCATTCTGTATGTTCCTACACTGCTCCAACCAGATAATTTCACACCACAGCTCCTCACCTGGGGTCTTTGCTGCTTGGCCAAACAAACAAACAAACACAAAATGACTGGCCAAACTTTTGAATCTAGGTAGCTATCCACAATGTGCCAGGGGCTGTGTCTGCATGAGTTATGCATTTCAGTAGCATGGCTGGTCATGTCCTTAGGCCACAATGATCATGCAGTGAAATTATATAAGCTTTTGGAAGGCATTGAAGATCATCATCAGAGATGGTTTCTCTTGTTTATAAGGTGCTCTGGATGTCAAAGCATTTGCTTCCCTTTAATCTGATCCATGTCCAACATTCAGGAAGGACTAGAAAAGAAAACTTTACAGGCATGCCACTTTTAAGCATGTCACATACAATCCAGCACATCACTCTGGACATCTGACTTTGCATTATTTATTACTGTTTATATTGTTATCACTTTTATTGCTATATTTGATGGTATTATTATCCTTATTACTCTTGCAACAGATTGTTTTTAATTCAGTGGTTTATATCTCACTTGATGGGCACCACTGTTTCAGCCTTTATTTCCTTTTGAGCAAATATTTATTTAACATTTTAAATGGCATGGTGACAATATCCTCATTCTCTTTTATTAACAAAATGTCATAGTGACAAGAAATGCAGATTCTCATTAATCTATGGTGGAGTGCCGCCACCAAACCAATGCCATGAGTGAGCAACACTGGTTATTTGTTTGGAATGAAATTTGCCGTGGTTACTCACAGCTGACTGTTCCAGTTTACAGCCTGAAATTACTCCAATCATGCTACCACTTCCTATAATCTCTCTACATTTACTAAGGTTAGGTCACAAGTTTCATATCTTAAGGAGCTTTACTTACATATAGTAGTATATGTAGTACTGCTGAAAGAAAGCACTAAAATATTTTCACCATGTGTACAGCGCCATCCTCTGTGTGTAATTATTTATGCAGATATTTCCAACAAATAAATATAGAAAACAACTATGTAAACATAAGAGAACAGTAATGACCTATAGATAAATCATCTCAAGTTATATATTCAATCTATCGGCAGATATTTAATTGATCTATATTTGGGGGGAAATAATTCAACTGTGTCTTGTCCATGTTTACCTGGTTTGCCTCCCCTTACCCTCCTGC
Source organism: Taenioides sp. WSHXM2023 (assembly GCA_029959045.1). Lineage (NCBI taxonomy): Eukaryota > Metazoa > Chordata > Actinopteri > Gobiiformes > Gobiidae > Taenioides > Taenioides sp. WSHXM2023. Next base: position 14,496,134 of record CM057091.1, read on the forward strand.
TCCACAAAAAGAATGTATTTTATCCCTGCCTCCCATTGCCCTGCCTGTAATAAAATAAAATGAAAATGTACAAGCGTTCGTGTGTAGTGTTATTCTGGGATGTTCCAATAGAGGGAGGAAAACCACCACAAACCAAACTTTCTTCGAAGAAGAAATACTTCCGTTTTGGGGTTAATGCTAATGCTAAGTGGTGGCTAACTTCAGAGGAATGTAGATTCCGTCTTTGTTTTATTGAAATGAATTGATTTTTCAGGCTGTTATTGCCAACTCAGTCAAAATATACGGTAAGTTAAATGTGGCGACTGCGCTTCAGCTGCTAAGTGATTTTGATAGTCTTTGTTTTTGTTTTCTTGTGTCGATGATATGTTAGCCTAGCTCAGCTGTTTCTCAGCTGATCCGCATAATGCCAAACCTGTAATATGTCATTCCTGTGAAATTATGTTTTAAACCAACTCCCCATTTAGTTAATTAGTATGATTTAGTATCATTTGAATATTGCTTGGTTGAATCAAAGAAGCTAAACGCTTTATTTGTTAGGGGGTTGTTAGGGCTTTACTCTTTCAGTATTGAAAATGTTTATGTATGTATATATATGTTTGTTTGTAGTGACTGTAGTTGGTGGAGCCATGTATGCCTCCAGTAAGTACAGCTCTCGGGGACCAGCTCTGATCCCGAGGATGAAGATCAAGCATCGTATCTACTACATTACCTTGTTCTCTGTGGTGCTGCTGGGACTCATAGCCACGGGGATGTTCCAGTTCTGGCCCCACTCCATTGAGTCCTCTGCGGATTGGACTCTGGATAAACGCAGTGTTCACGATGCTCCTCTGGTAAGGCTGCCCGTGTCCAGCCCTATCCCAGAGAGGGGTGACCTCAGCTGTCGTATGCACACCTGTTTTGATGTCTACAGATGTGGCTACAATCCTAAAAACAGGATAAAGGTACTTACTCACACCATGCACACCTTTTATTTGAATTCTCGATGTGGTCAGCTGAGAAAAGTTTGATTATTAATATTAAGTAAGAAGTAATTGAGAATAAGTGAAGGATACAATTAACATACATTTGTATGCACAATATATACACAATGTTTTCCTTGCTATCTTTGTCATCCGACTGTCATGTACTGAGGTTTCTTGCCTTTAAAATATGTCATTAAATCTAATGAGGTGGAGAAAAGGCAACAAAGCTAAGCAATGAAAGGGAGATCCCGTAACCTTCAGCAAGTCAATTGTGTGACCAATACACAACCAGCCCCCCAGTAACAAAAAAGCTAAGCAAACAAATTTAAACTATATTTAAAATACTAATATTATTTATATATTTGTAGGTTTATATCTATCCCCTTCAGAGGTTTGTGGATGAAGTTGGGGTCCCCATCAGCAGCACAGGACTCTCCCGAGAATACAACGACCTTTTGAGTGCCATTTCAGACAGTGACTTTTACACAGATGACGTGAGCAGAGCATGTCTGTTCATTCCTTCCATTGACGTTCTCAATCAGAATTCATTACGAGTCAGAGAAACTGCACAGGCTCTGGCTATGCTGCCCAGGTAATTATAGTCTTATGTTTGCAGTTTATCATTAAAGGCTTACTATTGTGTAATCCTAAATCTGTCTTTCTGATGAACGGCTTAGTTACTTTTTAATATTTGTGATAATATATGAAGCAAAAAGTATAATTTTTTAAATTAGATAGTATTTTTTTCAACCATAAGGGAGAAAGACTTATCATTAGAAGCGCACTGACGGTTTCTAAATTTTACTTTTTTTTATTATTTTTTTCTCAAAATGGTGACACTGCTTTGGACTTTTCCCTAGTATGGTATTATCTTGCATTTATTCAATTCCAGGCGTTTTTATTCTTACTGGAAGCGTAGTCACCACTCCACCATTTACATCTTACCTGTAAATACCTGATGGTGTTGTCTGCCTGTTCACATGCAGTTAAATAACATACACTAAATCATTCCAGGCAAAAGAACCACTCAAGAAAAGCTAAATGGTACAACTGTAAAGCTTGCTCTGTCTCCCCTCCTTCATGCACTGAGTTATGTTTTTGCACAGATGGGACAAAGGCATGAATCATCTACTTTTCAACATGTTGCCTGGAGGACCCCCAGATTATAACACTGCTTTGGATGTGCCAAGAGATAGGTAAATGCATTTTAAATTTGTCATATATGATTTTTATTCATGTCAATTTGATGAATAATATTCAGATAAAATTAATGGCATTCTAGACCATAAATTAAAAAAAAGTTCTTTAGATTTAAGGAATTCCTCCAGCTGGACATGGTTTGACATGGCCTTATCAAAACCAGGTGTGTGTGACAGACTGTTTTCACTTTACATTAACATTGCCTGGATCTCTCAGGAAAATCCAAATGCATTTCATCACTTACAGTTTACTACATTCACTTTATATGGAGCCTCTTTACCCGCTAGGCCTTAAAACCTGTTTGATGTCATCATAGGTCTCAGATTCCAGGTAAAATGTCTCAGATAGACTTTATGTATTGTGTTTTATGTTGAATCCTTTCAGTCAAACTTGTCACTGTGTTAAATCATTGTCACAACATGAGTTCCTTTATTTCTGCTCAGGGCTTTGCTGGCAGGAGGTGGTTTCTCCACTTGGACCTACAGACAGGGCTACGATGTCAGTATTCCAGTCTACAGCCCCCTTTCTGCTGACGTTGAACTGCCTGAGAGACAACCTGGGTAAGAACAATATGCTCTGATGTGCAGATGTGGAGAAGAGACCATATAGGATTATAGCTTGCAAAAATGTCACTTTATATTAAATTCAGTACACAAATGGGACATCTGGATGCAAAAGTCCAGTATAACCTGTTCCCATTTCTTACTTGAGTCATTTCACTTAATACAGTTTTTAGTATCTTACCGTTGTGTAATCCTAAATCTGTCTTTCTGGTGAACGGGTTAGTTGCTTTTTAATATTTGTGATAATATACAAAAAGTATACATTTTTTAATCAGATACAATAGATTGAGCAATTTTTTTCAACCATGAGGGAGAAAGACTATGGGTGACAACCATTGTTTCATAAAAGGTATAGGTATACACACATCACTGGTGCAAGGCTACTACAGTGAACATAGAAAGTGAGACAAAGCCTGCACACTTAATCTTGACTTGATAATCATTGGTACTACCATTATTTGCCACCGGACAAGCCCAGTGCATGTCTATTTTGACTTATTGCCTTGTTTGACACAATCTTGAATTTATTTTATTTTGAATTCAATGTAACTTCCTTTCCCCCATTTTTTTAGACCACGGCGCTACTTTATTCTATCCTCCCAGACCGCGATTCACAGAGAGTATCGCGCTGAACTTGAACGTCTAAAAGAGGAAAATGGAGAGGCTCTGCTGCTGCTGGACAAATGTAGCAATCTCTCACAAGGAGCTGCCTCTGTCCGAAAACGGTGTTACAAAGGCCAAGTGTATGACTACCCCCAGATCCTACAGGTTAGAACAATCACTCTGTAATTTATTTTAGGACATTTAAAATATAACTAATGAAACTTACTAGAACATCTGTATTATAATAATATGTACAAATGGGCCACACTATAACATAGATTGAAAATAATGTTGTTTCCTCATCAAAAACATACCTGGTGTTGTGTTTTGTTTGATTCACACACGTTTAACACACAAACTCTGCATATTTAGGAGGATTTAGGTTCTTCTGTTAAATAGAAAACACTCTGTTCCACCTTGTGATGTCACATGGTAATACAGGAAGTGCTACACGCTGTTCAACTCCATACATCCTACACTAGAATCATTTGGATAATTGCCGTTCTCTACTTAACAAAAGGTAAAAGGTAGATGTGAACTTGAAAACTACCATTTCATAACATCACAAGGTGGAATAGAGCATTTTTAGCTTTGGAGATGTAGACAGTGTGAATGAAACAAAACACAATTCCAGGTATGTTTTTGAGGAGGTAACATTCCAACATGGTAAGGACACAAGAGTCAATTTTGGGATCTTTAAAAGTTGTTTGCCCAACAGGAGTCTTCATTTTGTGTTGTTCTTCGAGGAGCTCGGCTGGGGCAAGCAGCTCTGAGCGATGTCCTCCAGGCTGGATGTGTCCCAGTCATCCTCGCTGACTCTTACATACTGCCCTTTTCTGAAGTTCTGGACTGGAAAAGGTAGTGGTTTACATTGTTTTAAGGAGTTGGATTTCAAGATTAGTCAATCTCTTCTAATTTTAATATTTGATTTAGGGCATCCGTGGTTATTCCAGAGGAGAAGCTCTCAGAAATGTACACCATCTTGAAAAGTATACCTCACAGACAAGTGGAAGAAATGCAAAGACAGGTATTTTAAACTTTTCTTAAACTTTTATTTCATGTTGAAATCATTGGTCATTATAAAACTACTTTAATACAGTGGTAAAAGGTGGAAGGAAGAGCTCTAATTCAGCTGCAAGTTGTTGCCTTGTATAAACGTTTATGACACTTCACAAGCACTGAAACAGCTTAAAATGATTATAGAACAGAATAACCTAATGGAGCTTGAGCTCTTATTGGATTGGCCACTAGAGGGCTCAACAGTCTAAAACTTGAGGGTGACTCTAGACTTAGTTATGTGAACAATGTTTTTTGTTTCTTACATTAAAAAAGCCCTCTTTATATTCAGAGAGAGATCCAGCATAGTTGGTTATCTGTCAACATACCTGTGTTTTTGTAGAAGACATTTCCTCACTACAAATCCATTATCTTATTACTACCATGATTATTTATCTTAATAATCCTTCTGTTTTTCATTATGTAGCTATTCCATAGTCTGTCCACAGAACTTCCTCAGAAAGTCCTAGAGAAAACTATAATAAAACAACTGTTTTTGGATAATACAAATCAAAGTTTACACAGTCCATATCCCCATGTGTAATTGTTACATGTGGAGTAATAATTTAACAAAATAAAATAAATCATGGTTACTGACTGACTGATCACATAAAGTTGTGGTTTTATTCTCATAGACGGGAAGAGTCTCCTCTTTCTTGGTCATAAAAATTCCTGCAGGCGCTGGGAGAGAGTGGATAACCCCTCAGGCCAGTCAAGTTTTCTTTTTGCGTACTCCCGGCTGGATAAGACACTTTCATCACTGGCTGATTTATGAGCCGTGGGGAATCCCCCTGAGACTAAAATCTTTTTGGATTCGACCTCTCCTCTTCAATAAGTTAACAGCTATTTTGCTTTTTTGTTTTATCTTTTTTACATTACAGCCAGTACGGAGTAATTTTTACCCTTTTGTTTGTGCACACAAAAGAGCCTTTTTACAAAGAAGAACAGAAAAATGTAATGTAATACTTGAATTCATCTTCTAGGGACTGTTTGTCATTTTAGGATTTAAGGGTGGAGTCTGAGCTGTATGGCTTGAGGACTTGGCAGCAGGCCCTGTTGTTTGACGCTTCATTAACCGTTATAGGTTTGTCTTGCCTCCGGACTGTCCATTGAAGTTTAATAGATGAGGAAAGTGTTTAGAGGCTTTATCCAAGTCAAGGCTTGAGTTTCCTGTTGGGTCAAATGACAAATTATAAGTCAATTGAACCAAATATAATTAATTATAAAATTGTCACTATTTTTATGACCATTTTTGTTGGCAGCTGAACATGAGGCATGTGCATGTTTAAGTTTACTGAGTCCTGTTCCTGTGACCATAGGCTCGCTGGTTCTGGGAGGCGTACTTCAGCTCCATGAAGGCAATAGGTTTGACGACTCTGCAGATCATCAATGATCGGATTTACCCGTACGCTGCACGCTCATATGAGCAATGGAACAACCCACCTGTAGTGGTACGTACCTTGACACAAGTGTCTTTTCTTTCATGAAAATACTAATTTGTCTAATTTATTGGCCTTGTGACCTCTGTAATTGTTTTAAAAAGATGTTTAGTGGAGGCCATACTTGCCCTAAATCTTCACACTGACAGCTCCTCGCTGTGGTTTACTCTGAGCCCGTTCTGAGGCGGTCCGCTTGTGTCAGCGTTTCTGAACACTGGATCCCTGCGTTGTGGTGAAAATAGGTTCCTTCATGTCTGAGTCATTGTGTTTATAAAAAGTTCAGTTGATGGGAAACTTTGCAGCATTTCTGTACTTTTGGCCAGAATGACTTTTTACACCTGAAACCATTAGGCTTTGGAGTTTGATCACATAAGAAAACTGTTGGAGCGATCTGCCACTCAGGTCTGTCCCTCTCCGGCAGGGGTTAAGTGGGTCAGGCTGCAGACCTTTGGCCGTTAGAGCCTGAAATGAGTATGAAGTGTTTTGTGGATGGGCTGCATGAATGGATGGTGAGAAGAACTTACAAGAGCACTAAATAAATCAGGCACAGTCCCCCTCCTCTGTAGTCTCTTGGCTGGTAATTGAAAACAGACTTTTGGGGATTGCTGGTGCTTTTGGAGGGGGTTCAGAAAGGGACAAACTCTTTTTTTTTTTTTTTTTTTTGAGGTTTAAAGTTTAATCAAAATAAAAATTATGATGACTACCACAGTGAACAAGTGGTAAAATTATTCATCGGGCCAATTTCATCTTGACATTAAAGACACAACAGTGAATTGTCAGTTTCTCTCTATGATTAAAGTTCACACAGCTATGTTGACACTTAAAATTACATTTTAAAAGCAGTGAATCAATATTTTTGTTTTGTTATCTATAAATACCAAGTCAGTGCTCAGTTTTCATTATTATTTCTTTTAAAATAAAAATTCAGTAATATGTACTTGAATCTGGTATTTTCAAAACGGGTTTATCTTCACTTGGGATCACACAAGTCAGTTCCCCCTAAATGACCATGTTACCATAATCACAAGGAAGTTTCCACTTGACAATAAAGTGTTTTATTGGTGCAAAGCACTGACTGATGTTTTAAACACCGTAGATCTGTCTGCTGACAGGTGCCCACAAACTAACTTTACAGAGTCTGTGGGCACCTGGAGCAGAGACTTCTCTTAAACATCAAGAAGCCCACAGTCCCAGTGTACACAAATCAGGGCTTATAATATTATTATTTTCTCAAAATGAACTAAATCTACCAAAAAAAAAGAATGACATATTTGTTCAGTTAGTATTATTATTTTCAGGTGCAGTGTTTGTGGCTTATGGCTAGAAAGGTCAAAGTGCTTAGCTTTATACTGAGCTGCTTTTGTTTTTGTGTGTAGAAGTGGGCCAGTGTGAACAGCCCTCTGTTCCTGCCCCTCATCCCGCCTCGGGCTCCAGGCTTCACCGCCGTCGTGTTGACCTACGACCGCGTGGAGTCTCTCTTCAGGGTCATCACCGAAATCTCCAAAGTGCCCAGTTTGGCCAAACTGCTGGTGGTGTGGAACAACCAGAACAAGAGTCCACCTGAAGGTGAGTGCAGATGTACATATGCAGATACATACCCATTACAACCAACGTTTACCTCACAATATATATTTGCTCAAAGGTGATTAAAATGTTATATTTAGTTATTTTATTGGCATAAATACACATCAGAGAGCGACCACAAGACCTAAGCTTCATTTGCACACCAAGACATCCATGTATAGTCTGATTAAAGAAATAAAATTAATAGAAAGCCTAACTGAGGTACAGTTTAATCGGACTCTTAATGATGTCCAAAATGGGTGTAGTATCAGTGCCTCTGCCTCAAACTCTCACCAGCAGGAGCTGTGTCTCACTGCTCTGTGAGTTTGTAATGAAGAAGTGAGAAAACTTTGAAGTGCTCCCTCGCGTCTGTGAGTTGGGTTTTCATTAGAGGCATCAGCGGCGCCTGGCAGGAGCTTTGTGACCCATTAGAATTAACAAGAGGCCACTGACAGGTCACTCTGCTATGGCTGCGCATAAAAAGATCAGTTTATATTTTAAAGATTCACTATGTAGCATGAAGATTATATTTTTGTCTGAATGTTCCACAGTATGAGATTAAATATCTTGCATGTTGTAACCTATACGGGTTTCCATTGCTCATGGATATGCATACATGCATCCATGCATTGCATACATGCATGCATGTATGCAATGCATACATGGTTACATTCTTGTTAGAAGTGGTATAACGAGCATGTCTCCATGGAAATGTACGTTTACTGCCTTACTGTGAAACAATCTCTGCAAAGTAATCAGATTTTCATGGAGTCAGGCAGGTGATGGACAATCTACCTGAAAAATGGCATAGTGCACTTTTTAAGCTATATTCAGTGCTGTATATGGAAGATGAATGTTTATAAAAGTTACTTACTGTGACGTGTTGCATAGCGTTCACATTATCTAATCCAAAGAGCTTGGTTGTTGTTTAAATTTTCTTATACATTAATATTTGTATTTACCTTTTTATTTAGGCTTTCCCTTTTACTTAGATGTTGTTGCTATGGAAGACCTGAATAATAAAAGAGTTGACAGCTGCACGAACAGTGACTCTGAGCGTTTAACTTTGCAGTTCTCCCAACAATAGGTTTTGACAGCAGGCCTCAGACATGGTTAGGATGACTGTGAGCTCCTCTCATGGTCTGCCAAGGGCTTTTACACTATTAATGAGGGGACACATTTGTGTATGATCTATCTGTACCATAGTCCGTGCCATGGACACTACCCAACGCCTTTGAAATGTTCCCTGAAAAAACCCTGTGTTGATGTCCCTTGTGAAGAATTGTAGTGTGGTTAAATTTGCACGTGCTTGAGGTTTACCCCGATATGAAGTCAGGGAGTGTAGTTTGACTGCCAGGGCTGCTCAGACAACTTCAACTGTCCAAAGTAAATATCATTCTAATCCCTAACTTTTCAGCCTGAATCTGAGTCAAAAACAAAAAGCAACTTAACATAATCCTTCTAACACCTACTATACGCTTACCATTCTTTTTGACATTTCTAGAATCACTGTGGCCCAAGATTGGGGTCCCTCTGAAAGTGGTACGTACCAAAGAGAACAAGCTGAGCAACCGCTTCTTTCCCTATGACGAGATCGAGACCGAAGCAGTGTTGGCCATTGATGACGACATCATCATGTTGACGTCCGATGAGCTGCAGTTTGGATATGAGGTGAAAAAACTGTTCATAAAACGTGACTCTTGTTACTCCGTCCTCCAACAGCAGCAAATTTGAGTTGATCCTGGGTTTGAAAGTCGTTCAGAGGATTACAGCCTGTTCTCATTTTGTGTTTGATGTGTGAGAAATGATGACAAGTCCTGCGGTGAGGTTTTCCATGTCCACATACCTGAGGCAGATAGAGCTCTCACCTGAATGCATTTAGAAACCATTTAATAAAATTGAGTTCAGTTTAAAGATAATTACGCCAATTTAAAGGAGCTGTCTGTCTGTACACATGACAGGCTTTTGCAGCAGTGTCTGAACTGTAGCCAATCATCCAGGTGCGGTTTTACTATTACGTTTTAATGTCTTTTCATCTTTAGGTTTGGAGAGAGTTCCCGGACCGACTTGTGGGCTATCCCGGCCGCTTACATCTGTGGGACCACGAAATGGGCAAGTGGAAGTATGAATCTGAATGGACCAATGAGGTTTCCATGGTGTTGACAGGAGCAGCATTCTACCATAAGGTAAATAAACTGGTAGAAGATGAGATCATTTAATTTTGCTTTGTTTTTTATTGTGTGTAGTTGTTTTTTGTTATTTAAACTATTATCAGAAATCACTTAATTGCAGTTTGGCAACACATTTCGCTGTGTTGAAAGGATTTTATTCCGCGCTTCTCTTTTATTCTCTTATTAACTCATGTTTCTTCTTTAGTACTTCAACTATCTGTACACATACAAGATGCCTGGAGATATAAAGAACTGGGTGGATGCTCACATGAACTGCGAAGACATTGCCATGAATTTCCTGGTGGCCAACATCACTGGAAAAGCCCCCATAAAGGTACATACTGGTTGTTTTGGCTTCAGAGGCTGACAGAGCAGACCGATCTCTGGCACAGATCAGATCTCACCCTCCATCTCTAACCGGACCCCCAAAACCCCCCACCCCACCCCACCACCCCACCACCCCAGGTCCAGGTGCTGGGGCCCGGGTCTGGCCTTAACCTCCCTTATCTGCGCGTCACTCACTGGCACTCCCCTCATGCTGTGTTTTTCTAAGCTCACATGCACTCACACATCGCCATCTAATCACAAGGCACACTGTTCCCCCTGGTTTCACTGGCGCGGGCAATTAGATACCCCTTGAAAAATTAAGGCTGATATCTATAAACTAACAATCATGACTAAACTAATGTTGTTCTGTTGTTTTTTTGCAGGTGACCCCCAGGAAGAAGTTTAAGTGTCCTGAATGCACCGCCATTGATGGGTTATCACTGGATCAGACTCACATGGTTGAGAGGTAGGCTTTAGGAGGATTAGAGATTTCCGTTAATCATCCCACTATTATTACTTTACAAATACAGTTAAAATTAGGGCTGCACAATATATCGTAATCAAATTTAATTATTTAGGTAATGAATGTTCACTCTAAACAACAAAATATCCTGTTATTGAAAACGTGAAATTCCTGGAGTTTTTATAAGTTTAGCAGTTCATATTCTAGTCTTGTCTAGTCAATTTTTTAAGTGAGAATATAACTTTTTTTATACATACACTGCAAATCTAACCACAATCACAAATCTTGTTAGAAAAATCACAATTAAAATGGTGCCCTACTTAAAATGTATGAGGTAAGTTCTATTATATGATCTATTATATATCTTTTGTTTCACAGATCTGAATGCATCAACAAGTTTGCCTCAGTTTTCGGTACAATGCCTCTGAAGGTTGTAGAGCATCGTGCTGATCCAGTTCTTTACAAAGACGATTTCCCAGAAAAACTGAAGAGCTTCCCCAACATCGGCAGCCTCTGATGGGCCTGTGCCCCTCAGCACATGCCCACAATTTCTACAGTTTTATTACACTACTCACAGCATCAGTCCAGTATCACCACTGCATATCAGATTCTTTACATATCAAAGTATATTATTTAATTCAAAGTCTATTCACCTTTCTACAACTAAATCTAAATGTTAAATAACTGACTTGTACCGCACTATCAGCATTTGGTATTGAAAGCAAATGGACAAAGGAACTTCTGCTGTTAAGATGGTATATAGTGTATATACAGAATATATAATTTATTATGTCCCACTCGAGATTTTAATGGTTGAACATCTTTGTTTTAGATGTACTGTGTAGCGGCAGAGTCATGCTTTCAAATTTACAATCATAAACATTTTTCATCTGCAACAAACTAGGTCACGTTATGCTAAACCTGGTACCATGAACTGTATATTTGCTATGGATGGAACTACTGTTGCCGCTAATGGGGCATTTTAATGTTTATTGTTCAAATGTGATCAAAACAGTTATTATGTTTGACACAGTAATATTATATTGAAATGGGCAGCTTGTGTCTCTTGGTTAAACACACACTGCGCTGACGTCCAACTGTCATAATCTGTCTATACTTTAACTTTTATCCTTTTTAGTTGCAGGTCTTTGATATCATGTAGTTTTTGTTAATATGTTTCTTTTTTTACATTAGGCTTCTATTAAAAGGATTGTGTTTTTGGCTTTATGTACAGAGTGTACATATATATGATTTTGTATTATATACATGACAAATAAAGTTAAATTAATATGACCATGTCCTCAACAAAGCATCATTTTGTGTTTATTAAGTTGATTTAACTTGAGATAAGCCTAGTAACCCAGACTCATTTGCTTCATATTGTGAATTTCTTATTGTGGTATACTTTAAGACTTATTTTAGCACCAGCATCTCTTAAAATGTCATAAGGCTTAATGAAATTACAGTAGTATCTTAAGTAGAGAGCCACAATGTCCTAATAAGGAGATGAAAGTGGGGTCTTAAAAGTGACAGAGACTCAAGTGGCCTCATAATACTGATTTGTGTTTTTCTCTACTGCTCGGTTAGTGCTATGCTGTACTGTCTGCACAGGGAATGGCCTCCTCCGCTAACAGCCTTCATCTCTTATCTTTATGGGACCTCTTATAACTTGACACACACTACTTCAAATGTAATAACTTATTGTATTTTATTTACACACAAAACACAAGAATATGTCAACAGAAGCTTAAAGCCACAAAAATTAATCCTTCAATTTTTAGATGAATTGTATAATGAGAAATAACACAAAAGGTAACTCAAAAACACATCAAATAAAACAAAATGAGAAACTGAAAATACATGTTAACGCACATCCAGTTTATGCATGCACAAAGTACACTCAATCGCACAACAATATATTCTTAACATAAAATTGCTCATAAACTGATCATATGGCTTCAGTAGTACGAGAAAATAAAATTAGTTATTCAGCATACTGGAGCAAATCTATGTCCTCCCAGTACTTACAGGGTTGTGGGGAGGTATATTTAAATCATGTTTCAATGTTTATTTTAAATATGTGCAGAGTAGGTGGGGAGGGGGTAGTAATTACATTTACTTAAGTCTTGTTTTTAATACAATTGTCGTTCTCTGAGTAGTTTTTAGACACTATTCTTTTGGTCCTGTTTGAGTAATATTTAGTTTGAAGCAGGGGAGTTAATGGGGAGGACGTACTGTGAGTAAGTCTACATGTGACAACAGCTTTATCTTGACAATATGATATGAATTTGTGTGGTTCTTGCACCGCTCCTTCAGAGATGATTTAGTTTTCATAATTTTTGTGGTCTAGCTTTTGAAAATACCAGATCTTGTGCATTATGTAATGTTTGTGCTTTATTTATTGTGTTATCCTTCCATTTACAACAACTTCAAATTATAAATGGGATGTTATGTACCATACCATACTTGTTTACTCTTACTTGAGTAATTTCTTGGACCACTACTTGGTACTTCTATTAGAATAATATTATTTTGAAGCAACAATACTCTTACTTGAGAAAAACTTTTGACTTATCTACTCACCTCTGAATATGTGTCATAAAATGTGTTTGGCTGGATTATAAAAGAGCCTATAGAGAAATATTGCTCCAAGTGCATTATCAAGGACATGTATTACAATGGTGAATGTTAAATTGTTCACCTAAAAATACGAAATCAGAAATTACAAATATGCACATGTACATGATACACAACCTGAGAGTAAATGTATACTTGCGAGGACTTCTCCATGACCATTTCTGTCCTGACACATAATACTCACATGGCTCAACGTTAATTAAAAGAGACCACAGCATTCCTCCTCCACTGCTTAAGCCCAACACGAGTTCAGGACAGAACCAATGGACGCAAGTGTAATGATGACTGTCTATGTCTATGTGCGTATCAAAGGTGGGCGAGGATTTGTCGAGGAGGGGTTTGGGGGTCTTTGAAAGCAGAGCCATGACAGCTGAGAGGGGAAGTATATCTGCGGCATGTTTGTTTTGCATTTACCCCCTGAGCGCAGCTGTGTGCACTGTCCTTTTCCCAGAACAGTGGACAGAGCTTCTAGTCCCGCCCTTTCTCCCCCTTTCACCCAATCCTGAAGCGGGCCCCATATTCACACTGCAAGAACTACAATCTAACCAAGTTAAGATTACGTTGAGTACATTTTAGTTGACAAGTGACATTATCTACCAATGGAACAGTTAAAATAGGAAAATGCATCTTGCTATACTTAACAACTCTTTGCACTAGAAACCTAAGCTAAGAAATCTAATGTTGCTTGAATTAAGAAAAAATGCACTAGATAATTTAGCAGATAATTTTAGTAGATAATTTTACTTGTGAATTGAATCTACTCTTCTAAAATGTTGATATTGTTTTTTGCAGTGCACTAACCAGATCTTCTGACTTTTCTCCTCACGTGTATCCAAAATCATATTTATTATGTGGGCATAGAGCCGGGGGTGAAACTGGATGTAATTTGGATGCTTCGCTGACAGCTTATAACCTTTCTCTTTCCTACCTGCTCAGAAATCCGATAAATGTGGTTTAGTTTAAAGAAGTAGTGGGGGGGTGACTTTTTCAACCAAAGGTGCACTGTGATCTCAAGTTACGAAACGAAAGCTTTTGTTATGGTTTAAGCTCAATGCAAAACCCCCAAATGGTATTGGGGCATTCTGTTTAAAATGGGTTACTCTAAATTACCCCAATTGAGTGAATGGTTGTCTATCAAAATGTGTGCAAGTCCTGCTACTAACTGTTGCATTGCTCTGAGTGTATCCAATCTAAGGCCTATAAAATTGTTGGAATAGTTAACTACTACCACTACTTAAAGGTGCATTGTGTAACCTTCCCAGTGGCGGACCTGTCAAATTATTTTCTCCGTTGAGATGTTAATTCTTTGTCTGAAATGTTTCACAGTATGGTATTAAACTTTCTATCTTCATGGAGACTAAACCAGACCAAGTTACAGGTCAAATCTGTGGAGACACAACCCCACTCACAGTCAGTCTGCATGTTTTCTAGGTATATTTGAGCAATAAAACCATAAGGTAGAGCGGTTAATGTCATACTGTGGAATATTCCAGGCAAAGGACTATCCATAGAAACAAGCAGGTGATGGACCCCCAACTAAAAAAGTTACACACTTTAAGTAATGAATTGAGTGATAAAATGTTGTGAAATTACTCAAGCAAAAGTATTACAAAAATTAATTAATTACATTTCTTGTTGACTGTAAAAATATAGTAATTTTTTTATGTCGCAAAATCTTCAATTCCTTGTGCTACTACGGTTCCAGTATCAAACATTAATTTGAAAATAAATTACATTAGTGAGAGTTAGTTACAAAAATAGTTAATTGGCTTAATTATCTGAGATGGCGAGACAGAGGTTTTATTATAAAGAGTCCATGAAGTCCCAAAAAGATGGCCGTTAGCTTCCCTGTTGCTTCTGTTTGTGTGATTGACCGACAGGCACTTTGGTACTGGAGGTACTGGAGAGAGGGTAAAGAGCGTGTCCACTCCCATGAGTCTTTGGAGCTGGTTTTGTTCAAAAGTTGTGCTTCTGCTATTTCCAGGCTACAAGACCAGCTGACCATTTCCTCCTTTATCTGCTTTGTCATTTCTTCTCAAATTTTTTTCAAATACTGGTTGATATTTCACCACTCAAACTAACTATTTATGTCAGCCTTTTCTTGACTACTCTGTGTGGCATGACCTTGTTGCATAGCTTCTGGTCAAACAGAATAAAATTGCATAGATGAAGAGATTGGTTCAGCATAAGGGTGCTTGGTAAAAAAAAAAAAAAAAAGTATTTGGTAACAGATAAATGAGCCAAAATTAAAATTTAAATAAAATAAAACAGCACCAGCAAAGCAAACAAACAATAAAAGCATTGTAAAAAGTCTGTATTCATCCTATAAGTGCATGTAAATTTCTTGTTCCTATGATGGTCAGTACTCTGCTTCAATTCTACAGTACAGCACCATTCTTTCCTTCAACATTTTCATAATTTGATGGCATTTCAAAAGGTAGTAATCGTTGCCTTCACTATTATCATATTTGCCCCCTGAACACACATAGGGCTGAGAAAAAAATCTCAAAAAAAAAAGTCCTAGGTGCAGTGAACGCATCATGTAGCCCAGGATATGGCGGCACTGTGCTCTTTAGCCTTCATGCGGAGCGCGGCGATGCTTGAGGACTTGCGGTCGGGGTCCATGTTGAGATCGTATGAATTGATGCCCGTCGCCATGGCAGCGGAGGAGGACCCGAAAAGGCCGCCCATGTGAGACTGACCCACGTGCCCCGCAGAGCTCGGGACGCCCAGGAAGTCAGACACCCCGCTGGCGGAGTGAGGGTGAGGGGTCATACAGGGGCTCACCGTGTCACAGGGAACCACACAGCCCGGGACCGGAGAGGCTGCACTGGAACCACCCAACCACGACGGATTCTGGATCTGATGGGGTAAAAAGAGATTTCTGATTAAAATCCTGGTAAAGACTAATATGTTAAAGGTGCATTGTGTAACTTTTCTGATGGGGGGGTCCATCAAATGTTTTTCTCCATGGAGATGTTATTGCTTTGTCTGGAATGTTTCACAGTATGGCATTAAACCTTTCTATCTTCCTGGAAACCAAACCAGACCAAGTTACAGGTCAGATCTGTGGAGAGGCAACCCCACTCACAGTCAGAATTCTTGTTTTTCTAGGTATTTTTGAGCTATAAAACCACCTGTAATTTAATAAATGTAAGGCAGTGCTGTTTAATGTCATACTGTGGAACATTCTAGACAGATTAATGACATATCCATATAAAAAAGCAGGTGAAAGAACCCCAACCAAAAAGTCCCATAGTGCACCTTTAAAGTCAAGTTAAAATTATTACAGGGAGTGAGTCAGAATGTCTGATAAATAAACAAATTCCTCTAATAGTGCATTCATATAATCCCCATTCCTATAATTAAAATACATTTTATAGGTCAGATTTGACATGTTGGCATGGATGATCCCTGCTTGTCTCCAAGGAGATAGTTAAGCTTAATGCCATACTGTGAACCATTCTAGACAAAATCTCCACAGAAACAAGGTGGCAAATCCTCCACCATAAAAAATATTGTGCCTCTCAGTGGATTAGTACATTCTTCATAATAATAGTTATGACAATAGCTGATTAAAACACCATTGCACTCACTGAAAACCAGTATTCACAACACATAGTGACGACAGTGATCATACCTGTGCATAGTTCTCATGGCGCGACAGAAGAGGGAGTTCATAGGCCGTGGAGAAGTGAGTCCGAACCTGCTGCATCTGACCAAAACGCTCCCTCTTCCTCCATTTAGCTCTGCGATTCTGGAACCACACCTGTAGAATAAAACATACATTATTTTCACTGCTAGAACAGTGTGTATAGTCTGTTTAAGCTTGAGGTACACAGGTTTGGGAATGTTGAATAGTTAATGATAATTATATTGTGCTACAGAGCTACAGAACTACTGCTTGTTTGAAAGGGGCGTTCTGGTTTTCTTCAGTTTTCTGTAATCATATTTGACATGTAAACCTGAGAGTATTGTTTATTGAACCTAAATTACATTCAAAGTGAGTGAAAGTCTAAATAATGTTCTCATGACTGATCTGCTTTTCTTTACATGATATTTGTACTATACCACCACAACAGTCCAACCTTTATGACATCTATGAATGTGTGATTCTGCACTTTAGTTTAAAATGTTATGTGAAGGTTCTCTGTCCATGGGTTTCAGAGCGGAACATTAGCACCATTGCCATAGCAATTATCAATTCAAAACAAACTATTACATGTTTATATTTTTTTTAATTGTCAAAGCTCCTCAAAATGCTCATTTAGCCTGACATTGAAACCCATGATGATAAAACATTGAGTAATTAAAGCTAATGAATCTAGAGGGTTTCACGTGGAGTACACAGTGCTGCATGGAGCTCAACAGCGGCTGCTCGCTCAGGTTCTGGAAGTAAATTTTCCATTCATTTTTCCCATAGGCATCCAAAAAATTTAAATACTAATAATGTTAAATTTGTAAAGTTGTTAAAGACTTTAAATTATAGGTCATTAGTTACCACATAGCCGATTAGCTAGCTGATTTCCAAATAATTTCCCTTGTGGCTCAATAAAGTTTGTCTAAGTCTAATTAGCCCCGAGCAAACTTTCAAACTTTTTTTTTTCTTTTTTTCATAAAGTCTATGAGAAAAATTAATGGGAAATTTAGTTCTGGAATTGGGAGGTGGGCGGTCACTGTTGAGCTCCATTAGAACGGGCACCATGGTGAATGGTCACATTTTTATATAGCGCTTTTCCACCTGCAAGGCTCTCAAAGCCCTTTACAACAAGGAACCACTCACCCATTCACACACACATTCATACACCAGTGTACACATCCCATCCATCCCATCTTTATCATGTGTTTTGGGATAGTCATAAATATTGGACTGACATTAATAAAGCACTGCAAATTATTTTCAACATTAACATCCCTTGACTTGTGTGTATAAAGCTATGTATCTGGAAAATACAACTTCGGCAGCAGAGAAAAAGCTATCACAAAGAAATAAGCCAACTGTCAAGAACTGGGTGCATTTATAAGATGGACAAAAAAATACCTTCACAGTTGTGGACATGGACAGAACATGGACATATCATTGTACAAATATGCCCAGCAACATATGCCATTAAAACATTCAATAAACATAGAATTTCCTTCCTTCCTTCAGGATCAATTAAGTATCTATCTATTTATATGCCAGACTTCATAGATAATTCATACCAGTTATGTTTGTTTTGTCATTCCCTCTCTGTTTGTATTTGTCTTTTCTCAAAAACAATAATAAAAAATAAACAATATATATGGCCACCATCAGGTCTAAAATGTTAATACAGTATGCTAATCACTGGATGCTGGAAGTCAGATGGTTTATTTGAACAACCCAGATGTGATAAACCAGAAACATTTTCCCCATAGTTTTAACCCCTTCCCTACCCCATGTTTAAGTATAGTTCCAAGTATTTTTAAGCAGCGTGTGCCAGACCTGTTGGCGATTATATGAGCAGGAACATATTTTTGTGTTGCACACTCGGCATCGTGACAGTAATTGGTAAAGACCTTGACAGCTTAAGTAGCCGGTGGACTTTCAATGAGCCTTTATTTATGTTACAGCCCCAGAGAGAAAGAGCAGAGAAATGGCAAACTGGCCCCAGCAGGAGAGCTGTAGCAGGCCTACCACACTTTGAAGTGCGCCGAGGCTCCAAGGATTGATAACCCGCCTTTCCTGTCACTCACATCAGCTCCAAACCAAAGTCCACCAAAGAAATCCCCCGCCTCAGACTGGCTTCACTTTTCCAACACCCATAAGCACTAGTAAAAACATGCTGAAAACACCTCTGACCACTGTTGTTACTCATTAAAATGTAAGTTTGTTCAACTCCTTCAGGAATCCTTCCGCAAATAGTTTGTGACTTCCTTTTATGATTATGAGAAGGTCAACAATAACAGAAATCTATGAAATGGTATCTAGAGTTATTTTAGGGCAGTGAATATAGTTCTGATATGACCCAGAGAGCTCTTTGATCAGTTTATATATATATATATATATATATATATATATATATATATATATATATATATATATATATATATATATATATATATATATATATATATATATATATATATATATATTTTTTTTTTTTTTTTTTTTTTATTATTTGCAAGTGGACTGTGTAAATGTGCCAGAGTTGTGGATTTAAATCCATGGTTGCACCAGGGTATAGACTCAGGCAGAAGTACTGGCAGAAGTAATGAAGTAAAAGTAGTAAAGTACTGTATTAAAGTAAAACTGTACTTTACTTAAGTACATTTTAAAGTGGATACTTTGACTTTTATTTACAAAATTCAAAACAAATCTGTATCAAACTACTACATTTGAATCTTTTTAGACCTGAAAATCTGCACAAAATACATTTACTTTTTACTCTTTAAGTACATTTTTAAACAAGTACTTTAAGATTTTTACTTGAGTAGATTTTTACTTGTAATACTTTTACTTGATTTTTTTTTTTTTTGCTCCTGTATCTGTACTTTTACTTAAGTAACAAAACGGAGTTCTTCTTCCACCACTGCACTCACATACAAGTCAGTGCAAACCAGGAATCAGATCATTGCTGTTGTGACCAGGAAAGGGAAAAATCCAAAACCAAAACCAACAAACTATAGTTTGGGCTATTCTACCCACCTCTGCTAACAGACAAATGGATACACTAGCAGGTGAATATTGCTGTGTGCTGATGTTTAAATAATTAAATCTAAAATTCTAATCTAAATCTCAACAATATTTCATATATGCAGTAGAAATGCAGTAAAATTTTAGTTCTTTGTCCTTTTGGGCATATGGTTGTCCTCGTGTCTGCTGGTCTCCATGTGTCAGATAGCATCTCAGCTTGTGCGCTCAAAGGCAAATCTCAGATAGGTGGTGTTATTGAAACCCTTGACCTTTCACCTCTGACCCGCTGGTGTTTCCGTAGAACATATGACTTGACATGGAGCTATATTTTCCCTTTGAAACAAAAAAAGCAAACATCTTGTGCAAAATCACCTTCATAGTTCCTTTTTTTGCCAAACTGAGATGCACACTACACCTCTCTCCAGCAGTAAGATTTTCTGTCTCACCCCGAAACTGTAGAACTGATGAGCTGCGATTCTTCACGTGTGAATGAGTGGAGACCAGAGCGCCGTGTTTTTTGACTGACAAGGCATTTCGTGTCTTTTATCTTTGCCGTTTGAGAGTTAAGAGGGCCGCTGGGAGAGAGACAGCCGTAAAGCTGGGTCCATCTGAAGCAGTCTGGTGTGTGATAAAATGTGCAGAGAGGCAAGTCTTCAGAGCCTCAGGGGTTGAGTTATAACCCCACGGGCCATGCACATTTCCTGTCTCTCTTCTCACAGTAAAAGACCCCACTCCCACCCTGCACCTTTTCACTAGACACTGGTACAAAAGGTGACATGTCAGAGACCAAACGGGAGATAGATCTACTAATGTTGCCTATTCTAATCACAGTGTGCAGCCAGAATCAAGAATGTAAAAAAACTTAATTACCCTGCAACTGGTTCAATGCAGCAACCTTTACTATGTACCAGGTGTACCCAAAAATATAAAAATGTTATAACAATCTTCAACACAATTTTTGTTACTTTGATATTGAGTAAACCTACTCAGTATTCTGAACATTTATGCATGGTTACTTTGAATGTAGAGACAAAAGTCCTCAAAATGTGACATGTAAACAAGAAGCTCATGTGATGCAAGTACTGTATAATAAGCAAGTCTGTTTTTTGTCCTGAATGCACAGCCTTTTTTAAAAAAAACTGGACTGAACGAAAATGTCTTCATCAGTGTAACCCTATAGTTTTAAAAATATAACAGGGTTTTCACATGGCAATACACTAGAATTACCCCCATGTGCTTAGTGTTGTCATTTATAGGCATGAATTTCTGTGTTGCACAATTGGTATAAAAAGTGGGGCAAGAGGCCACAAGTCAGAAAAGAGCCCCAAACCTGGGAGATATGTTTCCAGGTTGTTTGACTAAAGTGAGCCTAAAATATCAACTGGCCCAAAGCCCCTGGGAAGGCTTCACACCTACCCCAGAGACCTCAGCAGGGACACATTCTTGTCTGAACAGGAAGTTAATGAAAGAAAAACACTGCAAATCCAAGGGCTTTGGCGAACCAGGGCACACACTCACCCTTGGATCATATAGAAATAGTTGGAGGTCACTTGCCTTGTTCCACTTGTAGGAATGTATGACAGAAGTTCTGAGCAAGAATTTACTTATGCACAAAAACTACCAAATTGTACCCTCAAAAACTGACACATAAAAACAATACTATACTCAAGTTGAAGTAAAAATGTGTAATCTAAATAAATGGG
This sequence comes from Taenioides sp. WSHXM2023, assembly GCA_029959045.1. Classification (NCBI taxonomy): domain Eukaryota; kingdom Metazoa; phylum Chordata; class Actinopteri; order Gobiiformes; family Gobiidae; genus Taenioides; species Taenioides sp. WSHXM2023. The sequence continues at coordinate 14,517,479 of CM057091.1, forward strand.
TGACTCAAGTATAGGTAAAATGATGCAATGTCTGTTAATGTTTAAATGTTAGTAATTTTAGTAATCTATAGTTCATATCAATATAGTTTACAGCTATGCATGGGTTATTCAGTACAGTATACTACAGTTGCCCAAAATGGCACTCAGGAGTTGCAAGTTCAAAATTGTTACTCAGCAAAGCAAAAATTGTGCAATAAAACATTATACGATAGAATAACAAAATACTTAAATGTAAATGCAACTTGTAATTAGTACCTGCTTATGGTCTAGGGTAACTGGATGAGGTCTCTCTAGTCAGTTACACAACCATAAATAAAATGCCATACTATTTCTGCAATAATCTGCTGTATTGTGTTCGTAGAAAATGCACTCTCCTACAGTGCACATCTGAGGCGCAGGCAGCTCCAGTGGGCCCCTGCCTGGCCTCTGTAACCCCCCTCCTCCCCTCTTTCTTGCTCCTCACTACTCCCACATTACCAGATAAATCTCCCATGTTTTTACAGTGAGTGACGTTATCTTTGGAGAACTGCAGATGTTTAAAGGACCCTACAGAGCACATGCATTTGGTCAAGGGTTTAGGTATAATTTTCAGTATAAAAATGTATAAATGAGCAATATACACTTTGGGAGATCCTAGGAAGGAAATAGTTTTTTAAGAATGATTTAGGCTCAGTAAGTACTTAATTAAGGGTTTAGGTTTAAGAGTCATGGTTAGAGTATTAATTAAGCTGTTACCAAGCCTGAATCATTCTTAATTCTCAAGTATTTCCTCATGATTAAGGCATTAAGGCTAATCAACATTATAAAGTGTTACTCTAATAGTGTTATATTGCTTTTGGCATTTAACAATTCTCATGTTTATCAATAGTCTAAATTAAATCTCTAGATAATACAGCAAAAAGCCCTATATTACAAAAATAGATAATACAGCAACAAACCATTATAATACGAAAACTTGTTGCTAGTAAAATAATTTGATGTACTAATTTTTTGTTTAAAATTATAATGCAAAATAAGACATAAAGTTTAAATCAATATACCATTTGCTATATAAATTGAAATGATCCCAAAACAAAATTTACCTGGACCCTGGCCTCGGTCAGGTCTGTGCGCAGAGCCAGCTGTTCACGGGCGTACACATCTGGATAGTGTGTCTTCTGGAACACCTTCTCCAGCTCCTCCAGTTGGTAGCTGGTGAAGGTGGTGCGGTTGCGTCTCTTCTTGCCCTTGTTGCTCTCCCCGCCGTCGCCTTTGTCCAGAGGGCTGAGGTCAGAGGTCGGGGTGCGCTCAGAGCTGCCTTTCACACTCGACTCCTTCACAGACAGAAAACTGGAGTCCATCCCAACTGAGTCCGAATCCGGGGCCACACCAGAGTCACTTAGGCCGGAGCTGTCTTTACCTGGGTACAAGAAGCAAACAGAGAAATATAATTAGCATATTTTATCATAGATTTTACGTAGACCTATCATGACAGTTAGTATTTCGACTTATCATTCAATATACGATAGCTGTAACAATATAGTTTGGAGCTCAGTATTTATCGTGTGTACTTTTTCTTTGCAAAAGTGCTGAGATTTTTGTTATTTTAGTTTTTGGTGTGTACAACAACATAAATACACTCAAGTACATAGATATTACATAGATAACATTAAAAAAAAACATTGCAGTTTGAATTAATTTATTGTAACTAACTAATCAAAGTCTGTATTTAATTTATTGCTTACAATTATCTTTAAATCTCCACCTTCAGTTTTGACAGTGACCCTACCTCTGTCTTTACTCATCACCTCTCAAATCATTACCCAAAATGGCCACTTGTCGGTAGAGGGTCGCTGAGGGCATGTGTCGCCTTTTTCTATTACTGACAAAGTGCTGAGAATCAGATAAATGACTCTCTCACCTCACGGCTCTAACCTGACAAGTTTATGAGAGTGCAGACGAAACCAGATTGAAAATAACTAGAGGAAATTAGAGAGGTCTGACTGAAGAGGTGACTACTATATTGATGAAGATGGAATTGGGTAACACGGAAGCACACAATACTGCACATACATTTTACTGAGATGTAGTAATAGTAATTTGAATACATAAATACAAAGAAAAACACTTAAGAAGATATGTAAGATATAAGAAGACAATATCAAGACAAATAAATACAAGATTTTCCTTCAAGGTATTCTGAACCAAAAATAGTAAGATATACGACGTACCACTGAAATAGATCAGAAGATTTTCGAGTTTGGATCTCCCTCTTTCCCATTGCAACATAAACCATAAATCTGCCTGAGTTCTTCTAATTATATATTCCCTTCATGTTTAGTACATGTTAAATCCATTGATAGACTTTACACAAAAACATGCTTGAATACTTGTAATACAATATTTCAAACATGTTTTTATAAACTACCCTACAACCAAGTGTCAACACAAACGCACTGGCAGCTTAGACAAGAAAGCTGGCAGTGACACCGCAGTGGAAATTTATGATCAGAGAGCTGCCTGAGGTTTTACAGTTAAGCTAGAGCCTTCGGGACAGCCAAAAGAGAGAGAAAAGAGAGCTTAGAAATGTCTTTTGTGTCTGGAACCAGGCAAACTAGTTGTGACAAGCATACGGCAAAATGATTTAGAGGTGCACTGTGTAACTTTTCAGGTAGTGGGTCTGCCACCTGCTTGATTTCATGTAGATGTCAATGTTTTCCCTGGAACGTAACGGGATGGCATTTAATTTAACTAAAACTAACAAAAAATACAAAATTTGGCCTATACCTTTTCAGTGCTGTTTTGATTACATTTTTCTGAGTGAGACAACCTATTTTAATTTTGTTGACGAAATAAACTAACTAACTAATTTAGCTAGCTCCATGGAGACAAGCAGGCCACATTAAAAGGCCAAGTTATAGGTCAAATCTGTGGTGAAGTGGGGTGATAATGCATGCTTTTGCTAAAAAAAAACACCGGTAAATGAAGTACAAAGCAATAACATCTCCATGAGACAAGCAGATGGTGGACCCTCCACCAGAAAAGTTATACAATGCACCTTTAATGCCCACAAATGCATTTACCACTGAGACTGATATATGCATGCTGGTTTGAGTCATGCAGTGGTGATGGAGTCGTAGTAAATAGCAACAACTACGTTTGCCTAAGTCTGAAATTATGGTGAAAGAATCTGCTTTCCACAACATCACACAATCATCATCGAATTACAGCGAGATCTGAGAGGCAGCCACACATGGAGCACCGCACGCCAAGCAATTTCACAACGCAGCACCCAGTAACGTCTTTGTTCCACCCAATATCAAAATGACATAAATTATCATAATTTCATAGTTTCCATAAATCAAACAATTGTAAACATTTTGCAAGATCGTAGAATGTATCGCCAAAAACTGCTTGAATGAACTGTACCTATGCCAAAGTTGTCAACACACTTATTTACGTATTTGTTGTGCATTTTCACTGTGAATAACATCCAGACAGAGACTGACACAGAAAACCACAGTGGTTAAAAACTAATCAAAACCTTAAACTGTGTTGTGATCAAAACCGCTGCTTTAGTTCAGGCAAAATGTCTACTGTTGATGCAGTATAATTATACATTTTTAACTGTTTTTTATGATGCAAAATATATCCAGTCAATTGAAGTTTTAAAAAATGTTCTGCACTGTAATTTAAGAAGGCAGTAGTAGGTTTTTGTTTTTTTTTCAGGTTCAGGTTAATAGATAAAGTTACATTTAATGAGTTTTGTGATTTACTTCCCCATCTAACCTTCAAATATGACTTCTCATTGCAATTTAGTGTGTTTCATTTCTCCTAATGGACAGATAATGTTACTTTTAAGGTGTACATATGTGCCACTAATTCATGTTAAGTATTGCAGTAAAGATTTATGCTAGTCTTTATGGTTTCCCTGCAGACCACTCAGGATCCCAGGACTGTGTGATCATTGGATGTTTTCCTTACACACAAATCGAGATGGACTGTGTTTTGGTGGCGGGGGTCTCAGCAGGGGGTTTATATCCACAACCATGACTCTCTATGTCCATGACTAACACACATCCTGTCAGGGCTTGAAAGGAGCGAGCGTGTTTTATCCAAGCGTAAATACTGGGGAGCTATTTCACCATATTCCCCTGGAAGGCACCGCGCGCCCCCTCCAGAGAGCTGTCAGGACACTGGCTGATCAAAGACTGCTGTTTAGATTCACGTCACAGATCTGCTTTTGGCCGAACCAGACTATTGTGACAGTCCAGGGTCTGTGTTATTGGTGAGGTCTGCAGCAATGCCTCAGGTGACCAGCAGTGGGCCCTCCTACAGCGAAAGCCAGATGTAGGCGCACTGGGGGAGAGGACTGAAAACAAAGAGATTCAACTACAAGCAGCCAAACACCATGTCTTATTTAACACAACTTAAGCTGTGCTCGCCATGTTTCTAACCATGTTTCTTGACCTCCTTTTGCTGAATATCATATAGTGAATGTTGGTTAATCTGCTTTGCGTTCCTGATCAATGACTGTTCCATTGTTTGATTTTCTAACTTTCTGTTGGTTAAATCAACAATTTAGTGAAGGCCTGCATGGAGACTGCTGTTGTGGGCTCTACAAAAATAAATAGAGCTGAATTAAGATTGAAGTAATTGTGTGAACATGTTGACACTCCATACGCAGATGTTCACGTAGCTCATTCAACTCCTAACATGGGCCCATTATTTTTTTCCTATAATAAATATTATAATCCACAGACCATTCCATTGACAGACATCCACACACAGAAACAGATCCGTGTTTATTAACAGTAACACAATCTGTACAAAGTGGAAGTATTCCTGACACTTACAAGTGGTTCTGTAGTTAACATTAACATATCTATTATTTTAGGTACAACACAAATGCCATTTTGTTCGGTTGGCTTTATGAGAATTCTGATAGATAAAAAGATTGATTAAGAAAAAAAAAGTAAAGACACAAAGTAAAAGTAAAGTAACAAGTCAAACGTAGCATCTCCCAATAAGAAAACAACATACTTCAAATGTAAATATTCATTATGTGTCACTCAACTCAATACTCCAAAATAATAATACAAAGCATGCTCTTTTTTAGCCAATATTCAACCCAAAATAATAGTACTTTGTCTAAATTACAGAGTGTTCTGACATGTGGTTTTGGATTTAGTATCAATACTTGCTCAAATGAATATCAAGTTCAAGACTTTCAAATTTTAGTATTGATTAGTACATGATTTTCAATACTTTTGACAACCTCAGTGCCACTATAATAAACTCTAATCCTGCTCTCGTGTGTACGGCGGCGAGGACCTGTGTCATGTTTGGGACAGGGTCAGACAGTGGTGCAGGACGGCCATTAAAACCCAGTTAAAAACCAAGGGCCCAACATCAAAGTCTAATTTAAGCGTCCATAAAGCGACAGGGCACCTTCGCTCTCTCCTTTATAGACTTTATAGACTGGGACGACTGGGGTCAGCGCACAGTGTTAAGAGGAAGCCCCATAAATTACACTGCACACGGAGACTGCCGGAGATTAACAACTTGTTACACAAACTGAACAGAGAAAATTCCCAAATAGTGGAAAGATATATGATACTGGGAAGAGGGCGCTGCATGTGTGAGAAGTATTTGTTTTAACAGTGATCAGAGCATGCTTTTTTGTCTCAGCATAAGCTTAGAAAGTACTTTGAAAAGGGTTTGAGTCAATGAATATGTCTTGGGTAGTGCTTGGATAGATGGATTCTGACGTACAGATGCCCAGTGCGTGCCTATGACCAGACCACAAATTATATAAATGTAATGTGGTGTCACTTTCACAAGACACTATGAATAGACGAGGAATCAGAACAAAACTAAACTGAGTATACAGATGATGTCAAGGTGGATTTATGTCTCTAAAATTTATTCTTCATGAGATAAACACATTTTTTTATAGGCAAAGATCAACTGATTTCATGTGAGGATTTTGTCAAAAATGTGGATTCAGATCACTCTTTGAATAAGTGAGTGTTTAAGGACATTTGACTGCACTAATTTAACTTGGTGTCACAACTTTGTATTGACTTTCTTATAACTGAGAAAGAGCATTTACTCTTGAATTGAAGTCGGGTCTGGCTACTATAACCGTACTACTGTACCAGTGCCTTTGGTGAAATCTATGCATACATTTTTTTATATTTTTGTTGTTTCTGTAATTATGTACACTGACACAAGCAACTTATATATAACATTTGGTCAATACTTGGTGACACATTATATACCTAAAGCATGCAAACTCAATTCATAAAGAACAAAAAGTTAACCAAGACTTAATGCATAATGGACAAATTGTAACACTAAAGTGGTTGCAAGTTTGGTTTATGTAGTTACTAAGCCTGAATCATTCTTAATTAAGGCTTATTAAGATGTAATTATTAAGTGTTACCATACTTTGTACAACAGAAAATACCTTACAACCCTAGAGAAGCCATTTTTTAAAGTGAGTGAATTACTGCTGATGGTTTCTCTAATTTCTCTAGCCTCTAAACACTTTGATATTAAACCCTGTTGACTGAATGATGATGACTGATTGTCCCTAAAATTCACAGACTGAAAAGAAGCGCACATCGCATTTAAGACACATAAATCACCTCTGGTCCACACACTCCTCTGAGCCTCGACCATCTCACTTCCAAATGTTTCCATGCAACTTTAAAGCGCAGTCTTTTTCTTCGACTGTTTTTGTTTTCCAATCCTATGAGAACATTCCAGAGGGGAAACTTGTGCACCAGCATATTTTGTTGGTAAAGGGAATTCATTACACACACATGGTCCATTGATAGATATAAAAGTTTTTAAAGTCTTATAAAATAAATTACAGTAATGTGTGTGGTACAGTTATCTTTTTGTTACTTATTTTATTATATTTTAAAACAAACATATTGGCTTAATTTTAAGTTCTACACATTTTAAGTATTATGGGCTCTGGATTACATTGAATTTTGATTTGAAATTGTTTGAAAATAACTAAGCATGAAATTTCAAAATCCTTTACAGCAAAGACAACACAGATTTAAAAAAAATGTATTGGCTGTATATAAAACACTTACTTTTTCACTTAGAATAGAAAATATGTTATTATTTTATTACATATGTGTATTTTTATTCTGTTCAAATACGCAGCTAAATCAATCAAAAATAAAATACGGTCCCTTTTACCCAAACCAAACCTAAACTATTTTAACAGCTAATCTCCTGCCATGTCGTATATTGCCTGATGTTTCACTGTTACATAGGAAAGCGGTGACAAAAAGGCAAAACATTTTCTCTCTCTCACTCGCTCGACTATGCAAACTGAGCCTAATGTAAATTGTGCTGCCAAAACTTGAAGCTAAACGGTAAAGTGATCCTGAGTCCATGTCACCTCCACTCACGTCAGGCAGTGGCTGAGGAGTGGCCCGTTCGTCTGGGCTTGGGGCTGGTTCCCATTATTGCCCCATGTGAAGGATGGAGGCACACGGACCATTACGAGGGGCCGAGCGGTCGAGTCGTGTTAAATATGGAGAAGGCAGAGAAGCAGGAGGCACACAGGGGCACTGGACCGGAGCGAGACAGGGAAATGAATTTACATTACAGCTGAAAATGGGTCAAAGTTAGGAATAGCAAGCAATAGTTTTCAAAATGTTTTTGTTCATGTTTGGCCATTGTGAATTCTTGAATACTATATTTGTACTGTTTCTTATGGTTTAGAGTAGACAGTTCTTTAGTTTTGCCTTTATGCATATGTGTAAAACTTATATTACACAAGTTGTTTCAAACAGGATAAAAGAAAAGCATGGGTTGTGACAGCGAACTAGTTTTTTCCATTGTGACTTTAAAAGTGTCGAAGTTTTAAGACAAGCTTTGATTTTAAATATAGTGTAAGCTGTACATTCTGGTCACTGGTAATTTCTGGGAATTTTATAGGGGAGCGAAAACAAATTGACGAGAGTTTTGAATGTCAAAATTTATCATGTTAAATGTGTGTGTGTGTGTGTGTGTGTGTGTGTGTGTGTGTGTGTGTGCGTGTGTGTGTGTGTGTGTTTTTAAATGTGTGTTTGGTGTATTTTATGTGTGCCTCAAATACTCAAGTTTAGGCCGCACAATTTGTTAATAAAATGTAAATAAATATATCTTTTGATAAAAGAAAACTGTCTGAATACCATCTTCCCCTGACATGTTAGTAAATATACTTTAATCTTTAAGTTAAAACTGAAATCGTATCTGCATCCTACATCGTAAACAGCACTGACAGTTGTGAGTGCCTGCATGTCACACATTTAATCCAGCCTAATTTAATGAGACCCACCATTCAACAACTCTCATCTATAAAAGTCTCACCCTTTGCCTCGTCCCAGTCTAGTTAAATGTTTACTGTGCACCACTGGAGCCCAAATGTTGCAAAGCTGTCTGGTCCGACTGCTTGAGCTTTTAAATGGGGGTTTCGAATGGATTTGCCCTGGTCTGGGGTGTGTGATGAGGGCAGGAGGAAAGGCCAGAGGTCACAGTCTTCAGACGGTCCCAGAGAAGACCCTGACACATCAAATGAGGAAGTGCTGTCTCCTGGGACTACAAATATGGATGAGTGTGCCGGGATTGAGCTGTTGAGCAGTGTATATGTTTGGCTCTTGTACAGTTTATAATATATTGACCGGTATATATGTATTCATCCATTACATACTTATCAAAATACTTACATGAATTGTAGTCATATAAACTGCATATATTTTTTGTTAATACAGTTGCAATATTAGCAAATTCTGGCAGTATAAGCTGTGCTGTTGGCTTAGTGTAACATTGTCATTTTATTAGGTCATCTTAAAGTCATACAAACTTCATTCAACTAACTTTGTTGATGCCTCTTACTTCTGTTATTGATATAATACTGATTTGTGGAAAACTTGGGTACAGGCTATTTTCTCTTCTCTATTTATTACTTTTGCCCATCATCCCATCAATTGTTTAAATTCCTAAAAATAAAACTCCTTTGAATCAATAAAGTCATAAATACCACATTAAAATATTTTCTTTGCCTATTGTGAACTTAAGTTTCATGAAATAAATGAACGAGGAAGCAACAACCAAAGCCTGACATTTCTCAATCGAAACATGAGGAATCATTTTTCATCTCGACTTTGGTGAGCTCTGCATATTTCAGTCTCCTCTTTAATTTATGTTTACGTGGGGGAGACGGTTTGTAGCGTCATCTTTTAATCATAAGGTAAACAAGTGAAAAGTGTTGAAGAATGACGCCACATGAATCTGATTTTATGTGGGAGGCAAAATAAGGATCTTAACCTAGGATCAGATCAGACAGAGGAGATGGAGGCGGATGTTTGGGGATTGAGGGCAGAGAAATAAAGCAAACACAGTGTTGACATCTGAGTTGCATTAATGTCAGAGGTCTCCTGGTCTGTGCAGTGTGTGTTTGTTCCTGCTTTCTCCACCGTGAATCCGCTCGTGTTGGAAAAGTGGCGCCTTCAAAGAATAAATAATATGACAATCTGATCCTGTAGTTGTGAAATAGAAGTGGAACTAGAGATTAAATAACAAAACAGTACATTTGTTCTAAATTCTTAAGGATCTGAGTCAAACTGATACATTTGATTTGATCTACATAATGTGTTTTTTTCCAGTAACTCAAAAATTTAAGCTATTAGCCTATTACTAGTTCACAGTTTTGTTAATATTAGTTAAACTATATTTGACTAAATTAACAAATCACAGTTTAATTATTATAAAAGCTTAAGCTGACAGAAGTGAACTGAATTCCAGTTGACAGAATTGAATTTCTCCTTTGCTATAAAAGCTTAAGGGTGTTCTCAAAAAACTGTTCACAAATAAACTGGAAATATGTAAAAATATATATATCTATATATATTTAAAATGTGTTACTTCCCACTGTCCTAGTTTGTCTGTCTTAGATTTAAATCAACAGGCATTTTATTGTTTGGTTGTATATAATAACTGCAGACAACCCCACAGTTCCAGCGCAGATGTCATTGTTTAAAAAGCTCCTAAAAGCAGCAGCCGCCTGTATTTTGAAGGATAGATATGTGTTTCTAATATTTTGAGGCTATAAAGGATATTGCCGAAGGCCGATTTCCAAAAACTGTCATAACATCCGCCATAAACTTCTACCTCGTGCGTAAAGCTGACGGACAGGCCTCTCCAGGAACCAAAACCACTCAACCGTAAAAAGCACAAATATGATTAGCCTATTTAATGTTTTTAAATGGCAAAATAACTCGTAAAAAGTTATTTTACAGTATAACTTGTCAATTAAATTTATACCTTTCATTTTGCTTAATACCAGCTGTGCATAATTTGCATTTCATGGGCATGGTTTTGTGGATTCAGTGAAAACTACATTTACTACTATTTAAGAAATTCAATAGCCCTATTTAGTACAAAACCCTAAAATGAATTAAACGGGGAGGCATTTGCTATTTGTTCTATTTTGTAACAAAGCTGTTCGCCTCTTTAATAAACTGAAATAAGTAACCACAACAAGTTTATTTTAAGTTACTATAACTTGGTTTTCTTTGCATTGCTGCGTTTTGTTTCAGCAAGGAGTTGCAGGCCTCTTTTTGCGTTTCCACGTCGATGCTCTTTGTTTGAACGCTCAAATTGGGGTTAGAATAAAAAGGATTTAACCCAAGTCGACCTCAACAATTTACCCTCTTTACAGCTACTGCACAAATTGTCATTAGTCCTATTAGACCCATGATCCCGCAGCCACCTCGCGCCCGACTCACAGCGCGGCCTAATTGGAGCCAATCAGCGGCGACTCTCGCGTCTGAACAGTTTGAAGCTCATCTGAAAACGTGTTAATTCAATTGTGCGTCTCAGCCACGACATTAAGGATTGTAATGCAGCTTATCGAGTTAAACCAAAGCACTAACGCAATGGAGGATTTGACCAAGAGAAAATGTGTGAGACTGGAAATTACGAACAAACGTCTTAACCGCTTTACGCACAGAAGTACCATAGACCACAGAGACGCACCAATATACAGACAGACGTTTTATCAAGACGTTTACTTACCCAGCGTGAATAAACGGGATTTAAGAGTCAGCATAATACGCGATTCTAATTGAGCTGCCTCACTTTCTGCCAGGGACTTGAAAACACTACCATATGTTGCGCTTGAAAAAAAAAAAAAAAAAAAAAAATACGCAACAATATGCGTACAAAGCATCTGCAATAACACATAAAAAACACCAATGTTGGAGTTGAGCATGACACTTAAGTACTTTATAAGGTTTATTGTACAGTCTTTGCTGTACTCCTGTTGAAGTCTGCGCTCAACAATTTTGATAAATCGTGTTCTTAAATAAAACGAAACTAAAACTTAAACTAAAAACAAAGCCACTCATAAAACTATCCATAATGCGGTTGTCTCACCATAGCAGTGGACGGCCGTCCCGTTGTGTCCTCCTGTCTCCTCGTGCGCTCTGTCCTCCTCGGGGGGCGTCTTGCACGAGGACCTGAAGACCTGGTATTTGCTGAAAGAGTCCTCACCACTTGTTGCCGTAATTGCTGCTGCTGATGCTGCGTCCAATGAGTGGCACTTCTCCGCGTAAGTCTCGCTCTTGTTACTGAGCAGGAAGGGACTGTATCTGTGCGAGTCAGCGGAGGGGAACGTCCTGAAGAGCTGCTCCCTGCTTTGTGCCGTGGACATAGAATAGTAAGAATCCATGGATGTCATGTCGTAATGTGGGACGCGAGCTTCTGCGTTCATGCTTTTAAAAAAGGAGGAAAAGTTTGTCTCCCTTGCTCTCTCCAGGCTCACAGACACCCCTCCTCTTCCTATACCTCACACACAGCAGATGTTTTTAGTTATAAAACCATTCAGATCTCTTCCAGGAACCGCTGTCGCTGACCACGCTCCTGCTAAAGGTCTGACTATAGAGATAGTTGGGATAGTTGTTGGGACCACTCTCTCCCCCTCGTCGCGATTCCCATGTGATTTTATGTGAATGACACGGAGCGGTGAGGTCATATATTAGATGGGCAAAGAAGGAGGGGACTTAACATATGACATGGAACCAGTGTTGGATATGAACAGGCCATAAGCCGTGATGAGTGATGGCACTGGGGCGGAAAAGGCACGATTTTATGCATTATTCGTAACGGTTCATCAGGAACGAACTATCCATTTACGCGCGCCATTGTGCTCACTGCTATATCAGCAGAAAGTTTGCTTAATGACCTACGCTCGTCAAGTATCTTTGTATTGTATTTGTTTATGCGTAATAAGTGACAGAAGAAATATATTAAGTAGCTTTTTGCATTTAGCTATATTGGAAATAGTTGGGCACAAGCGCTTGTGATGTTATGGAACAGGAAAAAGTTGGTTTGATAACAACACTTGAATGAATAGCCTACATGTAGTGTATTAATGAAGCAGTCTGCTTTTATGTCTCTAATCTCAAACTTAAAGTGAAGCAATCTATGTCACAGTGGCATGTTAAATGCTGCCTGAGTATAACAAAGAAGAGTGGGATGAAGTGTAATCTGATAAAATTCACCTGTTGATGAACAGAATTTTAAATGAACAAATTAGACTGTGATGTTTTTCAGTCCGAAGCAAAACTACAACAAAGTTGGACATATACCACATCTTTAAAGTGAAGCATAGAGTGTTCTGATCCCATCACACATGTTGAGCAGATGAACGTTTGGAGCATGTGTGAGACAGATAAAAGGAGGACACCAGCGGGACTGAGCGGCACAAAGACTCTTTATTTACATGTCTTCATCTGAAGACGTAGCTCAAACTAACTTCTGATGGGATGCTGCTAAACATAGGGCAACTTTTAAAGTGACTTAATCACTTTCATTAAAATGAACTTTCTTCAAGGAGCCTTCCCTCTTCTGTCAGTAAAACATTTATGGCTCTGAGGCACACTACAATAATTCATCATAAGATACTCGTGTAGTGCATTCATATCTGGACCAAAAGTAAAAATTCATGTTTAAGCTCTTAGTTTGAGTATATAGTATTTTTGTGCATATTACACACAGTTATTGTCATTATTGAGCATATTGCCTAAATATTACAAGACACAAACTTAAAAAAAAAAAAAAAAATCAAACCCAACAAACCACCAAACTCCTGACAAAAGGGAGCAGGGGGATAGAGGGACAAAAGGGAGATAATTGTGCATGTGTGTTTTTAATGTATAACATTATTGTTATATTTGTTCTTAATTATAATCTGTTATAGTTTTTGGAAAACTGTACTGCTATGCTTTATTTTTGTATGTAAGATATTTGGGGAGTTACAGTTGCATTTAATCTTCAAACCCATAGGCCTAACACATTTCATTACAACCGTGCAGACAGTTTCCATGAGTTCCTATGACTTTTTTATTTTAACACAATCTGACCAGTGAGAGCTGACTTGGTTGGAACTACAACAGGTGAGCTGATATGTTCTGTTAAACAAGTCTCTCACCCATAAAATTACAGTCACAAGCTAGCTAGCATTAGCCAACAGTTGTTTAGTTTGTCACTCTCAACTTTTCGTTGAAAATCAAACACCTAAACAGGACCATGAATGCTTCATCACAGGCTTTAAATTGTTTTGTATTTTGTATTTTTTTCTTTTGTCTGTGTTTGCTTATGTGTGATTTGTGTCACTATGGTAACCGCCCCCCTGTGATATCACTGCAAAATATCAATGTGCAATAGACAAACACATAATATTCAGTCTACAGACACTACACGCAAACTGCATGTGCATGTGCTCAATTCTTATACATACATTGAACAAACTTGTTGCACATGGGTATCACAAATGTAAAAAAAAAAAATATCTTGTGGAAAAGGAAATAGAGACATTGGATTTCTTTTCTTCTGTCAATCTAAAACATGCCTAAAGCACAAACATCCCAGGCAGGAAGACACAGTGTCACCGGCTTTCCCCAAATTAATCACAAACCCGGATACATTTTATGTGGGTCTCTATTAAATCAGGAGCGTGACTAATTTTTTAGGAAGCCATGCGTAATTATGTTTGATTTTGTAAATGCTCTGGTACTGGAGAAGACATTGTATGGCTGGTATAATGGGGGAGACTGTTGTGATTGTCGTTGGCCAATAACCCAGCGATAACCTCTAGCACCCCAAACTGGACTTTCTATTTATGATATTTAGGAATGTGGGGGTTAAAGACAAACACAGGGAAGAGCCACATCCTTATGGAGCAGACGACATTAAACTTTAGCCTCTGTAGTTTTAGCCTGTGGCAAAGAGGACATGATTAAGGCCTTTGATGGGCACTAACGCAGCGTGGAGTCATTTTTGTTCAAAAATGGAAAACAACCGGAAACATTTATGGGCACCATAACATCTTAGTTAATTTTGCTCAAATGTGTTCTCTACAGAGGTTGTTGTCAGAGGGGAAAATGACTTGATAGACAGTTAAAACTAAGAAAAAACTATATAGTAAATCCTATATGTATAACTTTTCATAAACCTGTAAATATGTAAAAAGTGGAAAAAATACACCAGCAAAATACAATGGTTAACAACATATTTGCCCATTTACAATATGTTTTCTTCAGGTATTTCTGCACCAAGACTATCTATAATGGCTTATCCATTTTTCATTTAAAAATAAACACTGGAAATGTGATCCATGACAAGAGTATTAAAAGGAGTAATTCATAGTAAATGTATTATTAGATGATGTTTTTTAAATATCTTCATATATCTGTATTTATCATTCAGCATTTTGACTTGTTTACATCGAGGATTTCATTTCGACTGCAATGCAAATATGTGGGAGACTTTGCATTTCTGTAATCACTCTTTGTAAACAGTATTTTAAGAAAAAGTACAGACCTAAAGTGAAATTTATTTTGTTATTCTGATATACACCTGAGTAGCGGGCATTTCTCTGAGGCTCAACATGTGAAAATGATCTGTCCCTTGTTGGCTTCCTCAGTATAAACATGGGCTGAATGTTTCATCATGACAAATGCAAATATCTGCTCTAGATCTCACTCAAACACAAACACGGCTCCTCTGTCACATCCCATCACTTTGTTTAGAACGTGACACAGACAGTAGATTTTCACAAAAACATGCCGAAGCAAATCGACTACACAAGAGCAGTTTCTCGTAGTTGACGTGAAAACTTGTGTTGGCGCTGTACAAAAAGCTTTCAAACATTTATGCATATAAAACCAACTGAGTGTGCACAATGGGATGATCACTTGAGATAATGAGCAGTTGTTAACACAGTAACTGGGCTTATCTTTCCCCAGTGGTGCTCCTAACTGGAGTCAGGTGGCATATAAAATAAATACGAGTTTACAATGGTTAACAACATATTTGCCCATCTGTAATATGTTTTCTTCAAAGGGACTTCTGCACAAAGAATATTTATAATAGCTAATACATTTTTTCCACTTAAAAATACATAATGCATTTTTATAATGTATTTGCGTTTGCTATGACAGTGTAAATTACTTTCTCTATCCAAATTTGCATATTACTAATTTGAATGTGAAAACTACAACTTTGTGTTTGAAATCTATCTATGTGTATCTATGTGTCTTATTTTCTTTAGAAGACAGAACTATTTTTCAGCTCATTTTAAAATATATTTCCAAATATATAGAGAGCAGTGGTTGGTCTTTTTTTTAATATAGCACACCGAAGGAGGTAGAAAGCCAAAATCATCTGTTCTTACTTTCTATATCTCCAGTAAAGACTGGTGGATGTGTGTTATCTTGTCTAACACAGACTGAGACAGAGCGCTGGATTCAAACATCTGCTGCACACTGACAGAGAGGCTCCACATCTGGATCAGAACACCACCCCAAAAACAGGTAACATGTGACCCAGTGATATTCTTTAGTGTTTAAAATCTTTAAATTATTGTTTTTTTGTATTTGAATCCTTCACAACTGTTTTGCCTAGGTGAGTGGTATAATGTATGGACGTTTTCAGTTTTATGGGCTATTTTGATATAATTACATTTATACAGATGCTAATTAGAAACTATTGAATAAATTAATAGATCAAACTATGGTACATTTATACACATTTTAATGGTTTTTGGCCTATATAAGGGAGGATATATTTAAAGGTCCTATATAACATAAAATCAACTCCTGTACGCTTTAAGTCATTTTAAAACGTTGCTACCTCCTCAAAAACAAACCTGGAGTTGTGTTTTGTTTCATTCACACATGGCTGAGTGATCCTTTAGTATAAGTCTCTCTACATCTCCAAAGCTCAAAATGCCTTGTTCCACATGTCATGTAATGGTAGTTTTCAAGTTAACAGCTACGTTTTACCTTTAGTTCAGCAGAAACAGAAAATTCCAGGGCTGAAAGTATCCAAATTATTCTAGTACAGTGGAGCATTTCCTGTGTTTTCTGTTTGTGAGAAGAATTCAGCCTAAATACGCAGGATTTATATGTTAAACATGTGCAAATGAAACAAAACTATCGGGCAGCTTTTATTATTTTCATGTATGCTCAGTGAAATATTTCAACCATAAAATTATATTGTGATCATACGGCTTAAAGTAAAAAAAAACCTCAACTCTAAACATCAAACATATTGTAACTATATCTGAAAATAATAACAAGATAACCTTCTGTCATGTCAGTTTCTATTTAATCTGTGCACTGTTTTTGTCCTTACAGCCTCCCGTATATAGCTGATATATTTGTATTTCTATATTTTTTATTTTTACTTGTACATAAACATTTATATAATTCTGCCTTATTTGACACCAGTCTCTTGTTATTTTTGCTACTTATTATGTATTATTTCCATTTATATTTTTGCTCTTTGTTATTATATTGTGATGTGTGAGCTACTGTGTCCAAATAATTTCCCTTCAGGATCAATAAAGACTAAATAATTTTGTATATCTAACACTTGTAATTATTTTCTTCACAAACCAATAACATTTTAAACCTCACTTTGTAAACTGGACATAGAATTATAAGTCTGTTCCCACCTGGTCTTCATAGACTTTTACTTTCCTAAAATCTTCACACATAGATCTGTTGATAGAAGCTCATCTATCCAAACGCCACAACACAGAAGACAGTATCCGCACATGAAAGCTTATTAGTCTCTGTGTAAATGTGTGCCATATGTGAGTGTACCTCCCAGGCCTGGTGCTGATCTAGGCATGACTCCTCTTCACTGATATGATCGGCGGAGAGAAAGGCCCTGCTCCATCACATACATACAGAGGCCAGCAGCAGCACAGCACCAGTCACTGTGTTCAAAACAAAACATAAACATTTTTTAACATTTTATTTTACATTTCATGCTATATGTAAGATACTGCAGGTAGATTACTCTTTTTTTTATTAATTAGTTTATTTTGGGTAATAATTTTACATTCTTTTACAATGCCACATAATGACATCCATATCAGCGTGGTCATTACAACAGAAACAAGAACAAAAAAAAAAAAAATGCCCAAAAAGGAGTGGTAGGAAGAAAAACTTATTTAATCCCATCCCAATCTTCTGATTGAAAAAAAAAAAAAAAAAAAAAGTAATAATATTCTATTAGGGATAAAAAGATACTGTTTGAGTTTTTGTCTGGTCTAGTTAATTGTTGTGTTGTTGTGTTTTTATTAGTTAGAGACAAACATACATTATTGTTTTAAAGTAGGAACCTTTTTACCATCACCAATATTACCATAACTTTCTGAGGTACATGCAAAAACTTTTCAAATATTTTTTATCCCCTGTGTATTTGTGTGGTATTGTAGATTATTCTGTACAGAAATTTGATCAAACCAGTTCTTATTTATGCAAGTAAATTATGGTGCATTGTCCTCCTATGGGTTTTACTATCAATATTTATCCAAATGGCAAAATGTGCTTAAGCAGATCAAAGATATGCCAAAGAATATTGATTTTTCCATTTTCACAGCTGCTTCACTGCTTTAATAAAAAGACCACCTTCAATGCAGTGCCACTCTTCTCACTAACTAAATCTTAACTGCAAAAACATGAATCAAAAGCCTCTATAATGTTTCAGACACAGAAGCTGCAACCACTAATCACTCTCTCACCGATGAAGCAATCAGCTCTGGCATCCAAGCGACTGAAGTTTGACATGTTTGGTCGCTCGTCTCTCGTCTCGTGTGTGTTACTACCTATAATTTGTTGAGCAGCCACAAGCCCACTGGCTCTGCTGGTGATGTGAGGTCTCCACTCAGATTCACTCACTGCCACAGCTATGCTCATAGCACCACACCAGATAATGCCATTTGAGTTCAAACTGAGAAATCACACAATAGACGCTAATTTAACATCAATCTTCAGTCACTTTGTGTGGTGTGAGGTCACTATCAAGTCAGTATGTAACAAAATTTGTACTTGACCCAGTACAGATATATTGTATAAGCAGCTCTTGTCTGAATCTAATTAAAAGGCATTTTATTATTAAATAATCAGGAAGTGTGCAATAGCATGCTAGTTGTTATTAGCTTTACCATCATGAATGCATAAGATAAGTGAGGAATAACATTGGACCACTGCAAACCGTTAAAAAAACTGATGTTCAGTTTTTCACAGTTTATAGACAGTTAAAAGCAGCTGCAGTGCTTTTGAGGTGATGTATAGTGAAACTTATTGATCAGTGGCATACAGGTGAATGTTTCCATACAATATACATTTCTATGGCACTTATCCTATGCCTGTGCAGCAACATTTGTAACTGACTATATTCATCTGTTGTGCTTTTTCTTTGGTGTATAGATTTCAGTTACTGATAAAATGCTTTTATTTTCATTCAGCTGCTCAATATGTTTGGTCACCAAAGCAAACCAATTTTGGCTTTGAAATACGTAATTTTGAAGTTGCATTGTTCTGTTCTATTGTTTTTTTCCCATTGTTCACTATTGTGTACATGACTGATCTTTATCGTCATCTTGAGCCGCCATATGTTTATTATGAGTGGAAATTCTATATTCTAATGAGAATCTAGATTATGTATTTATGATGTAAAATACAGTGTTTATGTATAACACTTAAATATTAAAGTCTTTGTGATAGTGATAAGTTGCAACGCCCAAATGAATAT
The DNA here is from genome assembly GCA_029959045.1 of Taenioides sp. WSHXM2023. Lineage (NCBI taxonomy): Eukaryota > Metazoa > Chordata > Actinopteri > Gobiiformes > Gobiidae > Taenioides > Taenioides sp. WSHXM2023. Next base: position 14,536,580 of record CM057091.1, read on the forward strand.
GTTTTGCATTTGTTTTGACTTTGCTAAGTTTCAGCACAAATCTGAGATATTGGCACCTCACGCATTTCTAACCACTTCTGAGACGTATCGCTGAGCAAATGGGTTACAGGCTGCAGTCTCTTTATTCGGAGTAAATTACTCAAGAGTCCTGCAATTTGTTGTCTCCCTCTTCACAGCCACCTGCTTTTGCACATATCCAGATGCCGATGACTACATTAATGATGTTCAATGTGAAGATGGTCAGTCCACTTAACAATATGTGTTCGGACTAAAGGCAGCTGCAGTAGTAGTAGCAGAAGTTGTATGAGTATTAGGCTTTTTTCTTGAGTTGTTTAATCTCTGAAACATCTGGACTCAGACAGGTGTTATAAACTTTTCTCTTTCATTCCATCCTCCAGAGCAAAGGCACATTGCAAGGTAACTGTGATCTCTGAACATGCCCTTTGACCCCAACACTGTTGTGTTTAGTGCGGGGTGCATCCTGTGGCTCACCTGAACTAGAGCCCAGTGTATAAAGCAGAGTGCTTTGTTTATTTTAAGGGCACACAGCACCCCCACCGTGAGGCTCCCTGTCATCACAGGACATCAGACAGGCAGCGCCCCTGGACCCTGTCAAGATCTCAGTCTGCGCTGCTCAGGGCAGAGATCTGAGGACTAGACTTTTACCAAACGTATGCAAGGTTTAAACAGACATAGTTACAATACAGAGTGGCACAGCAAGATACTGTATATTGACACGTCCTGGTTCAAGATCAGGCCCTTTTTAATGGTGCAGCATAGTGATTGCTTTCTGCTCTTATCAAATAGCTCAATAGCTGGTATATGCTTGGGGTCCAAGGTTAAAAAAAAAAAAGTTTAGAAAACTAAAAAAATACATTTGTTGAATGCGAATCTGGTGTCAGAATCTGAGTGAGTGGATATAATGCAGTGAGCAGCTCATTGTCACTTGGCGCTTTTGAGGTGAGATCAGATGTTAAAAGTAAATTACAAATTTTTACTTAATACAAAGGTAACTGCACAATAAAGATTGTGACTCACCCTAACGTATGTATTTACACACATTAACTTGCACTAACGCTCAATAATGTATTTATGCCAGAGGCTGTAAATGCATCAACCACAAACATTATGTATAGACTTTTCACAAAGGTCACCCTCAGGGAAACAGAGGCAGCTCTCATTGGCCTAATCCATAGGAATGTCCTGAAGATGTGACCAGGACAAGACAGGAATTAGCACTAATCTAATAAATGAGCTTTATTCAATTTGGGAGAAGCATTCAGGGATGCAATTGCAGCTTTTTGGCACTTAGTCATTCACTTAGGGCATTAAAGATATCACAAAAACGTACTATTTTTAGTGAGAATTCATTGGCTTGTTAAGCATCAGCTTTTATTAATATATATATATATATATGTGTGTGTGTGTGTGTGTGTGTGTGTGTGTGTATATATATATATATATATATATATATATATATATATATATATATATATATATATATATATATATATATATATATATATATATATATATATATATATACACATATGTTTTTATTTAATAACAGTTATAACATTTTGATAGGACATATTATTTGGAAACCCAATGAATCATTTTTCAAATCATGTAGAAAAACAAGTCGAATGGGAGAATAATGTCAGTGCGTAAGTGGGATTTTATTATTATTATATATTTTTACTAAATTTGTATTGTATTATATTGTATTAAGTTTGAATATCTCCAAGTTCATCCACCTGACAGTGGGAACATCATAGGAGGTTACTTGTATATGCTTAATTGATACTCATGGGTTTAAGGTATGCTTGTAAGTATAACCAGCAGAACTGCATCACAATTATTTTAGTATACAGTCAGATAGTCAGCAGTTATTTTTTACATTAATTATTTGAGGTATTTTAATTACTTTCTTTGCCAAATAAAGGTAGAAATATGGTGACTTAAGGCTTCTGGATAATAAATATTTCTGCACGAAGTGCATCACAATTTGTATATTCTTTATGACATTGTGATTTAAAAATACCACTGTGTGTCAGTGTTATAAAGACCTTTTGGGATGTCTGTAGTCTGTATAGTCCAACAATTACCATTACCATTGTTAAAATACAATCATATTTATTTTAATAGTTGATTAGTCATGATTATTCTAGTTAATTGTTGCTGTCCTAATAACCATTATTATGTATCTTGTTCAGCTCATATTGTGTTCCATGAACAAAAGATATATTTTACTTTTGTACATTAGTTATTCATGGACATTTTCTTTCTTTGTGGGTAAGTTGAAAGGAGAAAGAGCAAAGGGAAATCTCAACTCAACTGTGCCCAGAAGTATTATTGTGATATGAACAATGTTAACTAAAGGAGTCACTCTGAACCTGGTTCTCCATTTACATTAAGCTAACAAGCATCATGAAAATATACAGATAAATCCCACAATACAGTTATTTTTCATAACAAGCCGTTTGCATGTGAGAAACACCAAAGCCTGACTGGATAAGTTGATTAAAGCCAATAAGAAGGGAAGTATTTGGCCCTACTTCAGTCCAGCTTTTCTCAGCAGCTTGTGACTCTCACTGTCACAACAGTGGACCCACAAAACAAAAGTCCTTTTCATTTGAAGCCTTACATCCACGTCCAGTGCCCATCCACGTCTGATTAAATTGCTGCTAATTGTTCAATTGAAATCACATGTAGCCTATGTGAAAGCACAAAATAAGGAGTTCAGGGGATGCAAAGAAATCACTTTATTCTTGGCACATGTTAAAGTGGACACTGTTCCTTCAATGGTAATAGTACATGAGAGGGTTTACTGTGGTTCTCTGATACAGTATACATCCCATAATACTTGAGGGACCTCTCACTCTCAGGGAAAAGGGAAAGGGGGAAATAGACTTTGGCATGTTGATTTAAGACTAAAATTTCTCAGGAACACTAAATAAATAGGTGCTAAGATTTGATTAATTAGCCTGGCTACTGCTTTGAGTGTTTGTTAGATATATACAGTACATGGACTGTAGCAAGAAACAGTTTAGAGTCCGAAGAAATTGTGGCTCACCTTGCAGCAGAAACCATGCCTTCTTGGCCAATTTGTTGTCCTTCCTTCCCATCTGATCCATGTCTATAAATAAAAATTATATGGGGCATTATAGCATAGTTACAGAGCCCATTTAAACTTTACATTAGTTAAATGAAAGGGTATTATTGGTTTTGGAGTCACTGAGTCATAAGAAATGTTCACACCACTGTCAAATATAATCAGTCAAAAAGGTGAAGTTTGAAACAATATGTGATTTCAGCAGAATATAAAATTTGCTTTTAATTCCCTCAAACAAGGCCTCATATGCAACAATTGTGTAACTCTACTTTTTCAGAGATATCCCCTTAGCTTAGGGTTTATTTTGTCTAAATAAAGTATGATTCAGAGCAAAAGAATGAATGACAACATCACTCAAAGTTTCCGATTGGCAAGTCCCAATGCACTACAGCAAAAACAAAGAGTATCTGAGCTTTGTTTCCTTGTTATTTGCATAATGCATTTTGATGGGTGGATTCTCATCCCAATCCCGTTCTTTTGTATGTGCAGATTACAAAGGCCCTGTTTCCAGCGCCATGCAGGCTACCAAGAGGAGACTATCAAAGGGAAGAACCGGCTTTCAAGTCAGGACCTTCGATTGTGTTACAGATTGGTTCCAGGTGAGGCAGCTTTGGGAAGTTCAGCCGGAGGAAAATTGCCCGTCCATGCAGCGCTGGTGAGGAGCGGCAGGCTTCACGGTTGGCATAGTGCTCCGGAATTCCAATACGGCTCACGTTTAGTGGGATTGTAAAGGATGAGCGCTGGGCCTCAGAAATCTTGTTGTGGTTGATTGCAGTTACATTAAAAGCTGAGCGCAGACAAAGGGCTGTATGCAGTGTCTGGGTGTTTGAGGAAGCCATGCAAAATCGCTGGCTCGGACCACAGTCCACTGGCCATAATTGTCAACATAATGTCCAAAAAAATCGCTTTGATTCTCTCATAAGATAGGTCCGGGTTTTGTTCTCCAAACACATTTTCCAGCTCCACTCTCTGTTTTAATGCTATTTTCAAAATGAGGGTTTCATGTTCTCAGTTTTCACACATGTTATTATAGAGGAAACTATCTCAAGGACTGCTGGCAACTGCTGTACTATCATTATTATAGCTCAAAGCTTCTAAAGAAGATACTTAATCCTTATTCTATTTCTCTATTCAAGACTGACCACAATTACTGAATAAGGTTATCTTCTTGCCTAAATATTTTTAGTCTTTGCTCAACCAGTGAGCACTTTCATTTGAAGATGATTTCTAATCATAATGCAGGCATGCATATTTATTCATTTGTCAATAAATATGTCCAGCAAACGTGACCCTGCATAAAATATGCCTTTAATCACCAACTGTTTTCACAAATAACGGTAGGCTTAAAATAACAAGGCTTTGGTATAGGTTTTGTGTGCTTTTCAAGACTCTTTTGAAGTTAACAATATTCATTGCTCATAATCACCAATACGTCTAATTATATTAGCAACACAAAGTATTAGCATATCTTTTAAAATGAGAAGTAGCCTTTAAAGGTTACATATTAAAAGGTGGTGATTGTGGTTGCGTATATAAACTGGATATCAGAAGTGAAAGAGGTACTAAGTGTAGAGGAGTGAAGAAGTGAAGAGTTTTGAACTTACTTGATTTCACAGGATCAGTTCAGCTGGTTGTGCTGGTAGTCTGTAGATACCTTTGGCAGTGCACCTATATGACAAATAAGAAAGAACATTGGATTACAAATACATAATAAACCACTAACAACAGATAATACAGTAATCATCTATAGTTTACACAATCTGAAATGAAATGTTAGCATCAGCGCTCAAACTGGGAATAATACTAATCACTTGTTAGTTGCAAGTAAAATCGGGGTTAACAATGTGCTGTATGAATTACATTTCTCTGGCCTGTTGTCGGCATTGAAGGCTGAACCCACAGAGGATCAAATGGGTCTTGAAACTGACTCCAACCCATTCCACATCCCACCAAGGCCACACCGAGCAAATAAGCTGTTATTCCACTGCTGTTTGGACGGATTGCGAAGAGATTGGTCCTGTAATGAAAAGAAAATACCAGTGATGTTCCCATGACGGATATGGTAAACTAAATTGAGAGAGGCCCGCGCTGTCGGCTCTTGGTTCACACCTCGGGGTCCCAAAATCACCCCTCTAGTCCTCCTGACCCGCTCACAATTGCCCCCACTGTCCTCCAACATTCATTGACTCACCATTTCCACAGAACCTGATCCAGCCTGGAGGCCCTATGCGCTCATGTCCTGTCCAGGATTTGTTGATTTCTCTAATCACTGCTCTGGCTCTGCTTGACTTTTGTTTGTTTTGCAGAACAAGCAGCAAACACAAGTGCTTAAGATGGCCCCGTGGAACAAAGAGAAGAGAATGGCTAGAGGATGTCTTGATTGCGTCTTTAAGGTCACCATAATTATTTTATCCTGCTGTCTGTGCTTGTCCTGAAGTACACTGTAGATGGATCGTGTCGTGCATGTTCTAGAAATTAGAGTCATACTTCAGTCAATCATCACAGGTCATTTCATATTTGGGTATTTGTTTCATTGTTGTTAGTAAAAACTGTAATACAAAATGTGCATTTGACACCAGTATGTTATGGCCTTATAGTGCAATGTACAGTTGACATAGATATCAAGATTAAGTGATTTGATAAAGTCTAATTGCAATCTTAGTCCGAGATTTGGTTTCTGGATCAAGTAGAGTTTTTCTGTTTCTGTTAATATGGGTGCGCTCACACAAGCTGAAATGTGGCTTTCGTATATCTACAGAACTGAGATTTTTTGTTTTTATTCTGATCTGGAAATTCATTCATTCAAAGGAAAAGATGGAAAAAAGGAAGCTATCTGTTTGTGGAAGTTTGTGTCCCTCTTGTTTGAGTCAAAACATGTAACTAATCTGCAGGCTTCATTTCACTGACAGATCTATGATGTCTGCACTGTTCTTTCCATAGTCTGCTCCTGTTCCTGTAAAAGGACTCCAGGCTCAAATGTTTTTGATACAGATTGAAATATCACTGAAATGTTTTTGATATAGGTCTCGGAATGGACTTGGACAGAAAAATAGGAGGTCAAGACAGTAGGCATCCAGGAAATAGAAAAAAACATTTGAAAGAGACAGATAAAGCCCTGAATATTCATCTTTACACAATTATTTTAATATTACACAAAAGTTAATTTGAGACCTCATCAGACTTATAACTTGTAAACTTATATTGAACCAAACATTTGACAAATTGGAAAGCAATGCATTTCTTGTTATTATAATATATTATTTTCACTGAGACAGACATTCTGGGGTTCAATACAGAGTTTCTGAGATTGTATTTTTTAGTCTGTAATGTCTCACTCTGTGCAAAAAATAAAAAAATAAAAGCTATTTAGTCATAGCTCAAGTCTAAAGCAGACAAGCTGTCATCATGTCTGATTCATATGGGCACACGCATACAGATGCTACAACAGCACATTTTCTTTAGAAATATTAGTTTAAATGTGCACCATGTAAATTTGGTGGTGGGTATGCCTCCTGCTTGCTTGTCCATCTACTTGTCTTCATGGAGACAGATATATTTAATGTCATACAGTGAAACATTTCAGCTATACCAATAACATCTTCATGGTGCATGGACGAGGTCAGTGATCTTTTTTAGTTGAACTACTACTTTACTACACTTTAATTCAACACAGACTTGAAGCTGATCACATTTATCATTTTCAGATGGTGGTATAAAATTGCATGTTTATTTGCATCACAATTCAAACATTTTCTATGTGATCACACAGCCTTCACTGTTATCACTTTTAGACAGTGTGGGATTTTGAAAGCCAATATAATTTAGTGAGTGATGATGGGAAAGTAGCCAAGTCTAATTTTCTACACCCTGTTTTTCCTGCTTCACAATAGATGCACAGTCACACACTAATACCACTGCATCTGCATTTGCAACTACATAATAGACCAGGGCACATCAGACATCAGGCATCTGCTGGTTACTCTTCTGTGGCTCGAAAACATTTGGCAATTAAACATGTACAATTAGTTGGGTTACGATTTTGTTTATACTTTGTCTGCAAGAAACAAATACTATGTCAAGAACTTAAAAGGGGAAACTTGAGCTATAATTCACATATTCACATAGCATAATGATTCAGACTCTTCCTTTACTAACCCTTGGGATTTTTTTTGGCCCTCAAGTCGCAGTATAACTAAATAAATTTCTAAACCTTAATCTCTCAACACACAAGCCAGCCAACAAACCATAGACATTGAGGAAGGAACTGATCATTTTAAGAGATGAGCAACATTTTTTCCCAAGGATTTTGTTGGGACCTCAACAGGTTAACGTAAGTGTATAAAAATGAGTGAATGTTTCTTGAAAAAAAGTTAGTATTAAGCATTTCTTGATTCTATTTTTTGCATTCAAAATACTAACCACAGTCCGTGTCTCGGCTCATTTAACCTTTCATTACAGGGTAGGCCTATAAATAAACTATATTGAGACATGACACAATCTTTTAGTTACTGGAGACATGGATCAGAGAAAACCACTTGACCCCTTGTTCACACGCAACCCTAACCTCAACAGAAACCTGTTGCGGCTCACTGGATGACTTTTTTCCCTTGTCAAGTTTGTGTATGGGACTAGTCTTGATCCAGCAGTGAAATCTTAAAGTGCATGTTGCTATGAATACCTCCACATGTTGTCATAGATGGTTTGTGTAATGTCAAAGTACTGCCTTTCCCTTAAAGCTCTTCACCCTTAATCTTGAGCCTGACCCCAGATCATCCACAGAGCACCTACGTCGCCTATCCTCCCCTATCCACTCAGCAGACAGCGCACACTGTATAATGCATGTCAATGGCAGCCAGAGAAGGGTGGGGACAACATACACACTGCTTCATGTTATTCTCGTCATTTGAAATAGCAATCAAAGCTGATCAAATTAAGTGCCTGTATAACTGTGGTCTGCAGAGAGATGCTGACAGGCTCCAGACACTTTCTCTTCATACGCAAACATCCCACTAGAAGCACTGGGAATTCTGGGATACGGAGGAGTTATGACAGAGGACTTTGTGAAGGACGTAAACCAGACATGAGCTGCCTGTGTGTCCCCATGTTGTAAAGATGCTAAATAGGAAACTTTAAAGCACAGATCTTGAGTTATTTTAGTAACGAAGACCATAGACGAAGTATGACATTAGTTAAAAGCATACAGTATGTATTTAAATATGCCTGTGTTTGGGAATTATACTCAATAATTATACCCAGATATGACAGTAAATGCTCCACCATCGAATGCTAAAGAAGGTCAGACATTTTTGTGGCGATTCTTTGTTGGTGGTGGGTACCATTTATGCGGTCAGAATACATCCGAGTATGTTTTTGGTTTTTCTTATTTGAATGAAATAGTTATCTTATAATCTTTCCTTTTTGTTTTGAGGTTTTGACAGAAGATGCTTTTGCCTCAAGTAACACTGAAAGACTGAAAGAGTTTCATAAAGATAAAATGCTGGATTGTTTGGATCCAGAATTATACAAATATGAATACAAAGTAAACATGGTCTGCACTCTTTACAGTTAAATGAATTCAGTTTAAACATAACCAGATTGTTTGTTATTGATAAACAGGCCACATCATCTTATTTCTGCACAATTCATGTTTGTGGTTAGTTCCCTGCAAGAGGTACAAGACAAGGACTTTCACTCCCACACGCAAATGCATATAAATAATAAAATAAAAATGTCAACTTGGGCCAATCCTAACCCCGGATAAATTGAGTTTACTTCTGTTCATATTTACCTTTAAAAATGGAAGAAGAGTTTCATGGATGAGTTTAAATGAACCTTGTTCTGAACCCTCAGGTCAGGGTCAGCTTTGGCAGCAGTGGCACTAGTGGTAGTACCATTCAGCTTGATCTGATAACTTCATTTGTTCCCTGTCAGAGAGCAGACCAGGTCAGAGTGCAAGACAAAAAGAAAAAGAAAGTTGCTCTAAATTTGTGATATCTGAGCATTTTGAAAACAATTAGGCTGTTTTCTATTTTCTACAGGGCCATGTATTAGGCTTTAGTTTTCTGGGTCCAGTATGAGAAAAAGTGATTTTTATTCTTAAACAATATGCAAAACAGATGTTCTGTACAGAAGCTGTATATCATCACTTTCACAATAGCTGTCACATATATCAAGTACTCCATCTTTAAAATACTGGGAAAGTTGAGAGACTTCTGTGTGGTTTTGTGATAGGCAAAGAGCCTGAAATAAAAAAAAAAAAAGTAATCACGTCGGAAATGCAAGAAGAGACTCTAAAACCTAATTGTAAATGAATCATTTATTATAGACTAAAGAAATAGTATAGCCTACTATACAATCACTTAAGTTATTATGAGAACTGATATAGACATAGTGACAAACCTAAAAGCAGGACAACTAAATTGCAAAACGGTTAATACATAAATACAGAAACAGATGTGCTGCAGGAGAGGCGAGTAAAACCATCCCAGGTCTGAGAGGAGCAATGGAGACCGCCTGTGCACTGCAGACGATGAGAGGCTCCAGGGAAATGGCATTTTGGCCTCATGTGCATTACATTGTGCACATTCGTAGAGTTATGCAACAACATTCACGGTGTAAAAGCTAAAACTGCACTACATGCATTTTCAATTTATGGCTAAATGATAGTCACAGTTGCGTTCCCTTTAAAACCGTTCTTACGTTGATATAATGGCACACATGCACCACCTACTGTTCATTCACGTTAAAAGCATGCAGCGCTTATCAAGAGCCGTTTAATCACATGTTTCGTTTGCGGCTGTTGTACTTTTTTGCAGGTACTACTGTATCTCTCATTGATATTTACTATGTACTCAAAATTACCAACTATGTGTCATTTTTCTAATTATTTTAAATTATGTTCAGGCAGTATCCAGGTGAGCGTATGGGTCCTTGTAGCCACCGTTAGCTGCTAGGTCAGAACAGAACGGTACCAGGCAGCCACCCCGGTGAGATAACGAGCATCCATCAAAAATACCACCTCGAGGAAAAGATAAATATACCTCCAGACTATCAACGTTAAATCTGTTTAAGGGAAGCTCTTTGAAGACAAAGAGTATAAAGGTAGGGAACTCTTGTTTCTCCCAGATGAAAGTTCAAATGTATTTCTTACACAACAACTGGACAACGCGAGTTGTGGCAGCGTCCAGATAATCGTAGTATTTTGGACTGTTTAGATACTTTACATTTTTACTATGTACCTGTGTACCAAAACATCAAATATTTCTGCTAACATTACGGCAGTTGACATCAATTTATTTGGCAGTAACTGTCTTGGTCTTCAATCGATGGCTAGCCCCTCGGCTAACAATGGGACATTGAGATTAGGACAAGTGCTTGAGATGGGCTAACAGCTAGCATTGCATTTGATACACATCACCATAACCTGCTACAAATCTATTCCCCAAATCTTAAATCCAGTTAGGCTTTCTCAAACTGGTAAACAAGATATGTGTTTAGTATATTACATGCATACAACCCAACTTTGGTCATTTTGTCTTAGGTTAGACGAGGATGCAGGCAGGATATGTCATTGCCCAATCTTCTGCCCTTTATGTTGTCAGTTTGATAAAAATGATGCCCCGATGGTTGTCAGTAGTTGCTTGGCAGCACTATTAACACAGTGGATTCAGAGCAGTATTGCACCACCATATGAGAGTAGAAAAAAGAGCAGAGATTGTCAATTTAGCTGATATACAGACTTATTTTCATTTTACAGATGCCTTCAGCGACAGTTGGCAATAATGCTGTTCAGTGTCCCACCCCTGACCTGGGAAATGGAAGTCACTCAGAGACTATGAAGCAGGTTCTTGGAGTAATTGACAAGAAGGTTCGCAACATGGAAAAGAAAAAGGTAAACTATTCTTTGTCTTATTGCTTTAACTGTATAATACATTATAATAATGTAACTGTTTTATTGTTGTACTTGCAGTCTAAATTGGATGACTACCAGGCCAAGAAGAACAAGGGGGAAAAGCTAAATCAGGACCAGCTGGTGAATGCATTTTTTTCTTAAATATTGGCACATTTATATATGAGTTTTAATAACTTCAGATGGGCACCTAACCTGTTATTCTGAGTTATGACTGAAAGATATTCAGTTGTCGCTGGTAAATTAGGTTCTGTTTGACTGTAGGTTTGGGGTATTAAAAAATACTGTATGCTTATGGGTTTTTTTTTTATTAATAACACTGTTGCACAAAATCAGAAATGTTCTTGGAGCATGAATCAGTTGTATACATATCAAAATAAGAAACAGATACAACAAAGAAACTGACTTGGACAGTACATGATGTGGACATAGTGTTCAAAATTAGTACAATATGTGTTCATTTGGTGATGTAAATGGTTGTTTGTTTTTTTTTTAATGTTACTTAAAAATGAAACTTACTTGATGTTTGAATGGGACTGCCATTTATTATTTTTGATGTCTTAACTGTGTCTTAACTCCCGCACAATTTACAAAAAAAAAATTAGTTGGGCGTTTACTGCAAAAAAAGCAAAAGCCGCTTTTGAGGGACCTGCAGCCAAGGAGTTGACATGAGAAGGGTGTACACTGGGGTCGGCAATGATCTTTCAAGCCGGTTTTGTTGCCAAAATAACCTGCTAGAAGATCAGAGGAGTGGACACACCTCCTAGTATTACCAATTTAGTGTGTGATTTATACTTCTGACATGTTTCCGAACCTGCTGTAAAAAAGATTCAATACTGGCTCCACAAAAAGTCAATTTAAATCTTTTTTTTTTTTTTTTTAACCTTACACCCCCTTAAAATTGAAATTATTTTTGCACATTAAATCTTTGTAGATTCCTCATGCTTTTTGTGCAGTGTTTAATTAAGTGCTGCCTTGTATAGGTAAGACAAACTTAATAGTAATCACGTTTTTTCTGTCCTTCCTGAAGGAGGCCTTGTCAAAGTACCAAGAGGTCTTAAACAACCTTGATTTTGCTCGCGAACTGCAAAAAAGCTTCATAACATTGGGCCAAGAAGTAAGTTAATGTTGTAATCAGTATCTCAAAATGGACCATTAAAAAGTTGTAGAGTTAAATTCGTGCTTTGACGGTGTAGGTTCAAAAGGCAGTAAAAAAAACTGCAAGGAGGGAACAGCTGCTGCGAGAGGAAGCTGAGCAGCGGCGGCTAAAGGCTGTTCTGGAGCTGCAGTTTGTGCTGGACCAGTTAGGTGATGAAACTGTCCGAAGAGACCTGAAACAGCCTGATGCATCTGGCTCTCCATTACTCACTGAGGCTGACCTCACTTTGCTTGATAACTTTTACAAAATGGTGGGACCTGAAAGAAACCATGATGTCAGGTATAGAAAATATGCCACTTCTTTAATGTAAAACACAGTTTTAAAATTATATTTGTGTAATAATGTTAATGGCTTGCAGGCTGAGCGAACAATATGAAGAAGCCTCTCAACACTGGTGGGAACTACTTGAAGGCAGAGACAAGGCAGTGGCAGGGACAACCTGTAGGTAATATTTTCATGCACTCAATAACAATGTGCTATTGATTTTAACACATTTTTTTTTTTATTTTAGACAAATTGGTGAAGGACTCTCTTGAAAAAGTATTGGCAAGTGGTTACTTTGACAGAGCACAAAGCCATCATAATGGCACATGTGAAGAGGCAGACAAACAGGAGCTGATGGTGGAAGTTGAGGCCAAAGAAGACTCGTTACCAGGTGACGTCTTAATCGATAGGAAAACAGCAAAAATAAAGACATATTTTGATGTATATCTCATATGTTTTAGAAACAACCGTTACTGAGAAATATACAGAACCTATTCAAGTGGAAACAACTGAGGTAATGTAGCTTTTCTTTCCTATCGTGTAAACACATCTAAAAAATATTTCTTACTTTTACACTTTTGTTTATAGTTTGTGAACAGGCAGTTTAATTCTGAAGCTGCCTACAACAGCACAGAGAAAGTGGAAGAATGGGCAATGGAAACTCAGGTAAAATGTGATGATGGTAAAACTGTGAGCAGTCGGTATTCATTTGACTGTGTATAAGCTTCATTTTGTTCTTCTTGTTGAATAGATTGTGAACTCATTACAATGTCAGTCTCCTGCTCCTGCTCCTGAGCCAACTGTTACTGTGAACCCCATCACCCCATGTCCCCCTCCTGACCCTGTTGTCAGAAAGCAGGCAGTTCAGGACCTAATGGCCCAAATGCAAGGGACATACAACTTTATGCAGGTGATGCTGAAAGTGTGGCTTATTGTTGTATGGTATTATATCACACGTTTAGACCCAAACCAAAGTCAAAGCTCTAATATAACGAAATGTTTGACTTGCTCTAGGATTCCATTTTGGAGTTTGATGGACAGGCCCTGGACCCTGCCATTGTCTCTGCGCAGCCGATGAAGCCTGCACAGACTGTGGACTTGCAGCAAATGGGTACCACTAATAACTTTTGTTATTTCCCAAGTTGTTAATTAAAATTAATGAGTCTCAATTATGTTAAACAGCACACTCAGAATCCAGAGTTTCTCAGACATGCACAATGACTGGCCCACAGGAATCTTCACAAGTAAGTTTTTAACAGTTTAAGTTATGCATGTCATTTTAAAGGTGCACTGTCTTTTTGAGTGGAGAATTCGCCACCTGCTTGTCTCCTTTAAGATTCCACAATATAGAATTATATCTACCTTGCATTTAATCAATTTCAGGTGGCCTTGGTGGTGTCACCTGCTCCATATGTTTGTATTGCTTATTCATACTGATTCTTAAACTTGTGATTAAAATAACTTAAGAACACCATAAGAAAGTTATGAATAAAGTGATTAGTGCCAATATACACAACACGCGCCTTCCCTTTCTTGTTTTTCCTGCCTTTTCCTTGCCTAAATCTCACTGTCTCTTTCCTCTGAGCAGCCCCCTGTCCCATGCTCTCTGTCCTCTGCCTTTCCACCTGTCTCCAAACCCACCCACAGTGGTGGCATCAACGTCAACGCAGCTCCTTTTCAGTCAGTGCAAGCGGTATGCTTTGTATTTGAATTTATCTCTCACTCCTGCACTGTTAGATGCTTAACTTTATCAGTTCATTAGCTACTGTCTGCCCAAAATACTATCTTTGGTGTACTTGTACTGTATATATACTTTCAATATTTTCCATGTATAGGTATTTAACATAAGCGCTCCAGTCCCCCCTGCCAGGGAGAGTCCAGTCGAAGCATTGAAACAGGCCAGTCAGTTTCCAGGTGGCTACACACAAAGCTTTAGCCAGCAGGAAAACAAAGTAGACCAGTCTGAAATCTCGCAACAAACATTACAGGCAGGTAAGACAGACGGCATGGATATTCTTAATAATATAACATAATAAGTGATATCATATATGCATGAAATGTGAAAAATAGTTATTAAATCTCTCACTCTGCAGCTGTAGGTGGATTTCAGCCCCAAGACCAAGTGTTGTCTTCTGTGGGACATGAAGAACCCTCGGGAGGCCCTGGGTTTGGCCAGCCTGCCCAATTTTACAATGGCAGGGGTGCACCCAGAGGTGGCCCCCGCAATGGACGGGGTATGATGAATGGATACAGAGGATCCTCCAATGGCTTCAGAGGTAAAGGAGTTTGGGGACAGACTTGCGTGTTTGTCATTTCTGGTACTGGAAGGGCATTAAATCACAACTGACTTTACATATCTTTGTCAGGCGGATATGAAAACTATCGACCTCCTTTCACAAATGCTCCAAATAGTAATTATGGTCAGACACAATTTACTGCATCTCGGGACTTCTCAAACAGTAGCTACCAGAGAGTAAGGCTCTTCTCTTACAAACGCATTTCTATGTGGCTTGTAAGACTTTTAATTGTTGATCCTGCTGTTCTTTATAGGAGCAAGGCTTCAAAAGGGGAGCTGCCCAAGGACCTCGCAATCTGTCTCGAGGGAACGCACAAGCAATGCGATCCTAAAAGCTCTTAAGTACAGGAGTCATGCCACGTTAAACATTCAGGATCTTTTGAATGTTTTACTCTAGCTTACTTTTATAACATTTTGTTTTAAACTCCTCGTCCACTCATCTGAGTCAGCCTGCTTTGGTCTTTTTAGGTCAATTTTAACACAGTATGCTGAATTTCACAAGTAGAAGCAAGTATCTATGTTATATAATAACATAATAGCTTTTCCTGTAAACTTGAAAGATTTCATTAATTTATTTTTTGTACAAAATAAAAGCAAAAAATACCCTGCCAATATACATTAAGATTATCTTCTACTTTGTTCTTTTTCCCTTTTGTTCTTAGAAATTTAATGAAGCAATTTTTTATCTTTTTTTAATCTGTCATATGGCTCTTGCACCGTCAACTTTGTACACTGTCATTGGTTGAGACTGTTTCAATAAAGTTGTGCTATATTATTAGTCTTTGTAGGGCTTGTTTTATTACATCAGGGGTAACAAAATTGGACTACATGACTTTGAAAGAACATTTATTTAATCCAGCAGCAAGCTATCAGAAATGACAAATGGTGCAAATTTTTGCAAATTAAAAACATTTTCAAAAGGGGCATGTTAAAGAAAAACGAAATATTTCTGTAAAATTGGGCTGAGATTCTAAATGCAATAAAATTAATCATGATCAAATGTGATCGACAAATATCACACACATTTGTGCATGAAAATACATAAACTTAAAGCCTCTAGAACCAAGCTAATCAACCCAGCAAATCTAAATGTACGTATGACAAACAAAATTTGCAAAGTATAGTATGTGGTTTTGCCAAAAAAGAACAAAAATCTCTTATTGTAGATGAGGGCCACAAAATAAACCTCACTCTACCCAACTCTTGCAGATGAAAAACTGACTACATCCAAAAAAAAAGGCTAAAAATCGCTTCTACCTCCTGCACCTACCTCCTATACCTCCTGTTCTTTAACCGTTACGAGCCATGTCATTCAAGCTCATTCAGCCATAAGAACCTCAAGAGTCTCTTTCCTTATGCAGTAATAAGGAGCTTTAGCTGTATTTGGGAAGTCCAGGCATCCTAAATTACTTTTTTTTGTCTTGAGATTGAAACAAAATAAATGGGAAAAGCATTAAGTCTGTACACCAAGATATCAGCAAATGCCCTGTAATGTAACTGCAATCATTCTAATTGTTTCATAATTTTAGTCCCCCCCCATTTGCAGTCCAACAATTCTTCAACAGGTAATTTTGCAGCTCCAAGAGTCCACCATTGTTCAAAAGAACTGGTTAAAAAGGCATTGTAATGTTGAAAGATTGTCCCTTTGTCACAGGAGCAGAAGTGGGACAAGGGTCCCTGCCTCAGGTTTCAAACAAAGTGCTATAACACATTATTCTGATCTGGTGGGGTTTCCTGGTGTCCTGGAGGCAAATCATTTGTTTGGGGCACACCGTGCAAAGCAGTGTCCTGGGCTGCTTCTGGGGCGACCTGGGCTGCAGGTTGGTGGTCCTCAGGTGGACTTTCTTGGTTTTCTGCCACTGGAATAGCATTTCCTTCAACTGCAACCAAAGCAGTGCAATGTTATACAACTCACATAAGAAAAAGCAAAAATGTATTGTTTCTTATTAAATAGAAAGCACACTTACTGTGGACCTCTGGAGGTGGTTCTATTTTCTGTGATTTAAGGCGTTCCATGTGCTCAACGGCCTGAGAAAAAAAACACCTAATGTTGGACTTTGTATTTGCAGTTAATCAAGATTTGACAGGAATGCATGGCATGCCCTAATATCCTTTATCATAATACACTGCATTCAGTGAGTCCCATCTGACAAGTTTTGACAGTTTTCAGACATCATGGTCACCTGCTGAAGTTCTTGTTTCTGAGCATTGAGTTGCTCTTGCTGCCTCTCCAGTTCATCTCTCTGTTTCTGCAGATCGACTGCCTTCTGGTTCAGGTCCTTTTCCTGTTGAGCCAAATGTTCCTCAAACTCTCTCATTTCTTCATCTGTGTAAGCTTGATTCTGCTCCAGTGTCTGGACAATACAATATATCAATGTCAACATGTGCAGTATGTTTATGGTCAAAAGGTCAAATTACAATTATTGATACACGGTGCATCACCTCCCAACTGTCTGGTTCCAGAAATTCTTTTTTCTTTGTAGCAACCAGGAACTCATCTAATGAGACAAGTCGGTCTTTGTTTGTATCCACCTGTGAAAAAGAAACATTTTTAGATCTTTTTGAATACTTATCCATCAACTCACATAACGTAAGCTCAACTAATATTAAAAAATAAGAAATATGTATGAAATTTAGGAAATGTAGTGTGTGAAATACAGCATCAGTGTTCTGTCATGTATTTGAAATATACCTCATTCATAACATGCTCTCTCATTCGTAACCTCTCCTCCTCCATTTCCACCATATCATCCTCTTCATTTGCAGGGTCATAGATTTTTTCCAGCTGAAATGACAAGGAAATGATATAGAAATTTATTTTAAATAAGACTATTATTTCTGATGTGCATTATACCTCCTTGGTGAACAATGCCTCCAGCTCTTGATCGTCAAAGAAGCCGTCACCATTGGTGTCTGCATTGTGATAAAAAAATGTATCATAAATAAGTTATTGTTAATATAAATATTGCAAATGTTTATTATTTAATCACAAAAAGTTACCGTGAATGTTGAAAAAGGTCTTTGGGTCAAAATCATCTGGATCCAGACCATCTGCTTCCTCCCAGACTTCCTTCAATTGATTTTGACTGCCCTGTAATTCAAGCAAATTACAATGAAATAACCTAATCTAATGTTCTAGTATTATCATTACCAGTGGCATTTTTGCCTTACAGGATGATTGACTTTGGGGTGATCTGCATGCTTTTTCTTCATCTCTTCATAGTGCTCCTCCTCTTTTTTTCTGTCTTCCTCATTGAGTGTCTTTAGATGCTCTCGTCGGTCATGCTCTTTCATCATTTCATACCTCTTAAACTCCTCGTGTCTTTCTTTGTCGTAGTTCTCCAAATCTTTAGTAGCCTTAAATGACAAAATTAATGATCAATCAAACAAATGTAGTATTAAAATCATACTTTCAAGCATAATGGACTGTGCATTTACCGATTTGATGAGGCGGTCCAAGTCTTCTACCTCAAACGTATGTGGGTTCATGTGGTTTAAGTGCTCAAACTGCTTTAAAAGAGCTTGGTGGTCCACAGCTATGTCTTTTTTTTAAACAGCACAGTTAGACAGAAGCTATAATCATTGTGACATGCCTTTAAAAAGTAACACTTACCATTTCCTCCTTCAATGTCCTGTTTTGCTTTGATAAGGGTGCGCAGTCTGTTCACTTCTTGTCTTTTCAATTCATCTAGCTTTGTTCTGACATTATGGCTGACAAAATCCAACTCTTTAGCGAGTTTACCTTGCTAACAAAGTAGAGACAAAGAATCAGTCAAAAGCACAGAAAATATTATGTTCCAAATCATGTCACATCAAAATCTACTTACTTTAATGTCTTCCATGTCTGTGTTATGAAGCTTTTCTCTAAAATGTTGATCCTTTTCTAAAAAATCAATTACTTCTCTGAGATAACGGTCATAATGGAGCCCAGTGTCCTAAAAACAGATTTACATGTATTATTAGATTATATCCAAAATAAACTCCAAAATAAATTATATATAATAAAATAAACATGTATATTAATTAACACTGAAAATAGATGTCAGGCAGACTTGAGAACAGTTAGATAAAATACATGCAAGGTCTGACAAACACAAAAAATATAATGTCAATAGGAAACAGCTGTTGACTTCACATATGTGTTTTTGTGCACTGTCAAAATGTCAACGTGTAAACGACAGCAGCACAGACTATCTAATCTGTGCCCTCTCTTTCTCTGTTGTAAGGCCACCATTATATTAATGGGTACTAATGCACATGCATTTGTACAGAGTTTAGCAATAACACATTTGTAAACACTGGACAGTCAGTTGATATTTATTACATTATGTACCCACCACACTGGCTGGAGGTGTTTCTACTTGTTCTGGCTCCTTCACTTTGGTCTTGTCTATGCTGATGGGCACAGCTTCCACACATATCAGCTGGAGCAGCATCATAACCCAGCTGATGGTAAAGGCCCAACACAACTGGAACAAATAATAGATTTAAATACGTAATAATCATCATAATGTTGTGTCAGTTAGGGGAATACACGCTCTACACAGCCTAGTTCCATTTATTCTTACTCATCTTTCTCGGTGTCAGCGCGGATTGAGTAATTGGCTAATAATAACCACGAAGCTTCTAGTTAGTGATAGCTTTTGCCAACCAGACGCGGTATAATGATCACGCAAGCACTGACCGATCCCATTATGATACAATCTTAATATTACAGTTAAGATACGAAACTTTTACACAAATAACTGTCACTTGTTTACTCACTTTTATCTGAATCCTAGACCCCATCTCTTTCCTCATACACCGTTACGTCTGTCAGTAGTGGAGCCAGCGGCTAGCCTAATGCACTAACCAGCATGGTAGGCTGTTCCCAGCAAACGCTCAATTCTCATTGGTCGGTCTCCTCGTCCGTCAGAAGCTTTGTCCAATAGAATTCCATGTTAGGCTGCACTGAATCTTACGTGGCGACGTGACGAGGCCAAAGGTGGGCGTTTTTGTTGCTTCATGGAATCATTTGTAGTAAATTGAGAAATTGAGTTGGCAGATGGCGTAGGATCGATATTGAAACAGTGGGGATTCATGATAAATTAGGTTTTGTTTGGTAAAATAAGAATATATCTGACAGTATAGCACGGCCCATGATAACCTATGATGTCAACACCAGATCAAGATATTGTACTGTAATAGTCTACATTTTCTTCAACCAAATTATGTATTCTTGACACATTAAACATGTCATTAAGCTTGGTAAGGTGCAGGGCTACTACTCCAGTAACCTCGTCAAAAGGTGTTGACCAAATTATAGGCTACCTGAGCTGAGTTGGTTGCCTAGTTTCTGCAAAAACATACAATTATCTAGTCTACTGAAAATCAGGGTCTTTCATTTATAATGACACACTCTCACCAGCAGAGGGTGATGTTGTGAACTCAAGTTCTTAATTTAAATAATCCAGTTGCCCTAATGTCAATGCAGTTTTACAGTTTGGCAATAAAAAAAAAAAAAAAAAATGGCCAAGCCCCAACTGAACACTTTTAAACTCACTATGGTCCAATTAACTACTACTACTACTACTACTACTACTACTACTACTACTACTACTACTACCACTACTACTACTACTACTACTACTACTACTAATAATAATAATAATAATAATAATCATCATCATCATCATCATCATCATAATTCCAGAATATTGCAATATCGTGTAGGCCTTACAACAGAAAGTGAAGTCTACAATAATAAAAGGATTTCTAAATACAAAAAGTTGCACAAAAACTAGTTGTGTACTAAGTCCAAAAATCTCCAAAATAAGATATAAAGAATATAAAATCATGAAGTGCATGAATCATTTAGTTCATTTGGCCCATGACTAATATAAGATTGTTGGCCTGAATAGCGGGGTAATAGGCAGCTCAGTGAAATGAAAGGTGATTCATCATCTGGACTGAAATGGATCTATAAAAAACACAAATTAAACAACTGCTTATAAATCAGCATTTCCAAGTAGGTCTCAACTATACAATAATAACAATTCCCCTCCTACTCTTTAATAATCGAATACCTCAATTTAGGTTATCAAATTAGGAACACATTATAACAGACTTCCATCATTAGGCAACATACCAAATTATTTTTGTCTTTATCAACACCTTTAGTGAAGTGTGAATCAGCAGCCAGGTTCTTGAGGAGACAATAACATTGAGTCACCTTGCTGCATTGTGAGCCAGTGGCAGAGGCAATCATCAGCAGCAGCACACACTGCAGAGCTGCACTGGGCTGCGCATCAGCTCATGTGTAAATTAGTATGTATAAGTGGCTGTGTGAAAGATGTTATAATAAATCATAGCACAGGAAAATAAGAATAATTGGATGACCGGGTCTCTCAGGTTGTTACTGCTGTATGCATACTGAGTGAACAAAATGCAGGTGTGTTAGGTCTGATTGAATCTGACGCACACAGAGGTGTTGAAATGAACTGTTAAAGCAAATCAGGATCGTTACAAAGGCATGACCTTTAAGCACAAGATTAATGCTTAAATTTCAAAAGCTCTGCAGTATATTTTCTTCCATAGTCAGTTCTTCAATTTGTTCACGTTTACAAATGTGTTTCTCACTTTTTATTGGCTGATGAATGTATGATGAGCTATAATTTTTTTTATCACAAAACAACATCTAATATATTGGTGTGTGCATGTAACAAGGATGAGTTTATTCTTTTCTGCATTTGAAAAGAAAAATGCCTTAAAATGTATTAAATAATTTTATTATTATTATCACCCCAGCACTGTGTTAACTTTTCCCAAACTGGGGTTATTATTAAACCTTGATGATGGATGTTGAGACATGTCTACTGTTTTCCATTGTAAAACATTTCTGCAGTATAGACTAGAAAATGTGAGATCAAAGCCATTATGGTCATAGATCAATCATCAGTTATGTCACTATAAGTGTCTGATTATGGTAACCTGAAAAGATAATAGGCTACATGTTTCTGCAACCAACTTTAAATATTTTAGATGCCCAATTACCCATCCTCACCATGATCCTCATATATAAGATAAGATAAGATAAGATATGCCTTTATTAGTCCCACAGTGGGGAAATTCCAGTAAAGAGCAAAAAAAGTTGGATGCAGGCTATTGGGAACAGTGGCTATACAAGACACACCCATTTATCTCTTTCAGATAAACCTTTGTCAAGTTTGATATAACCTATTCAAGTTTGTGCGCGTGCGTAATGGTAAACTAACTTCAGAAAAACTGCGCATAAACCCTATGCTGACGCTTCCCATGCTTTGCACTTTGGCTGCACTCTTCGCTGTTCCGCAGTGGACTTCACTTATTCCGGGTCTAGTTTATCATCAACCAGACGGTGCTTTAGCCTCGGGATAACAAGTTAGCAGCACCAAGCGGAGGCGCGGAGGAAGTCTGTCTCCAATCTTTTTCAGCTGCACTTCAGTCCTCGTCCCCTTTAAAACTATGTAGCCCTAGCGGTGGTGCTACGATGTGAACTCCCAGGACAAGTCTGTGGAGAAGGAGAGGGGGGACCAACCGAGCCCGGAGACGAGAAATCATGGCGGCACCTCTCGGACGGGACGCCTTACCTGACCACTGGTCGTATGGAGTTTGCAGCGACGGTCGGGTTTTCTTCATAAAGTAAGATCGCTGTAACTAAGTATAAGTCAATGTCTATGGATTATTGGCACAGTAATTAGTCGGTTTTGTTGTTTTATTACTGTTCAGTAACAGGTGTCTTTCTTGCAGTGATAAAACTCATACTACTACTTGGCTTCATCCGCGCACTGGTGAACCTGTTAACTCGGGACACATGATTCGTTCAGGTACGCCGCAAACTTGTGTCAGTGATTTGCTTGTTGGGCATCCGAGGACGTTTTTGCTGCAGCATTTTACGCTGGCGGGTCGCTGAGTGTGTTTTTGTTGCTGTTGTAGATCTACCACGAGGATGGGAAGAGGGATTCACCGACGAGGGAGCCAGCTACTTCATCAAGTGAGTGGCATACGCATTGTTGCACAGTTTGACCGTGTAAAATGTAATCCGGGCATTAGATAATCCTTCTGAAGTGCGTAAAATACTCGGTTCAATTTACACGCAGAACTGTACTGTTAGCACGTGAGAGTAGCTTTTATCCAGACCTCAGCAGAAGTGGATTAAAAGACCGTGGAACTATGTAAACAGGTAAATGGCACGCGACATATTGATTTACGCACGGGGGTCCCATTGGATAGGTGAAAACAATTATCTGACCGCATTGTAACAGCGAAGGTGGCAGTGCCTGGCAGGACAGAAGGCTATTAAAATTCTCCTCACATCGCCCATGCAGGACCTCTACTCTCTCCATTAGGAAGGTGTACTGCCCGCGTGTGTGTGTATACATGTGTGGCACTGATACTCTAAAGGTTGTAGGAGAAGGGTGTGACTGTGGTGACAGTGATGCATGATATGATTGTGTTATTGAAGCAGAGCGGACATAATTGCCAAAGTCAAAAATGAAGTGTGTGTGTTTCGCTCCACCGGACAGTTGGTATAATATAATGTAACCCAGTGTTAGATTCTACACGCTGTCTGAATATATGAGTCATACAGTACAACTCATGACATTATTATTTTATTCTGTCACTGATTCAGTGGTTGCTTCTTTAATGTTTTAGTGATTTGTTATTTGCCATAGACTGTATTTCTTTACTTTTCTATTAGTACACTGTAGAATACAAACTTATGGGCACTATATTTAGAGTTATGTTCCAGTCATTCTACTCATTAGATGCTTTATCACGTTTAAAATAATGTGTGTTTGTCATTTGTCTGTTGCTGTTTTTTAATATACCACTATATGTCATTCTGTCATTGTGCGAGTCATCAGTCATTAGTGCAATACATCTATATCAGACGCGCAATTACATTATATGTCAAATTGCACAACCAAGTTTCTACCATCACACTTGGCAGTGTATAGTTTGAGCCCAGTTTAGTTCTGATGTAGACTGTTTGGTCTTTTGCCATTCTAATCCTGGTTAAGTCCTGGTCTATTCAGGTTTAATTTCAGGTTTAGTCTTATTTACTACCAATTTTGATATAGTGAATGGAGTGTTTTTGTCATTCTCTTGATTGATGCAACCATAACAGTTGCCAAAATTGAATGTATCTTTTAGCTTCTTCTAGCTGTTTCTTTAAGGGCCCATATTACGCTATTTTCTGATCAATGTTATAACATTGTTTCCTCATCACAGACATACCTGGAGTTGTGTTTTGTTTCATTCACATTTGTTTAACACACAAAACTTGCATATTTAGGCTGAGCTCTCAGAAAACATCCCACCTTGTGATAATGATTCCTGTGGAAGTGCTCCACTGTGTTTTTAAACTCCATACACCTTCACTGGAATCATCTGGTAATTCTATTCTTCTACTGAACTAAAAATAAGTGGTAGCTGCTGCTTGAAAACTACCACTATATGACATCACAAGGTGGAACAAAACATTTTGAGCTTTGGAGATGTAGACAGACTAATAAACCAGGATTGCTCAAACATTAAGGAATGAAATAAAACAAATTTATAACATGACTAAAACCTTACAATAATCCATTTTGTGTAATATTTGACATTTAAATCATCTTGCTGCATCCGTAGAATTTTGACAATTTAAACAAACATGTGATTATTAGTGCTTGTATTCTACTATAACTTGGACTGTAATAACTACTAACCGGTAACAAACTACTCATATTGTGAGTTGTAGACTGTGACTGTCACTCTCACTAATTCTGTAATATGTCAGAGAGCTAAAAGCCTCTTTAATCACAAATTGCTCTAGAGCGCAAGGTAAATACATACGGCTTTGCTCTGATCATTTTATCTTAATGGATCATTCAAATAAGCTTATTATAAGTGTTTGCTCTTCATAGCACGTTAGTGTTATTATATTATTAGTTACACCCTTTATTGGACAGAAGACTGCAGCATTTTCAGATTCATAGTTTTAGTAAAAATCTGGCATGAACACTGCACACAAAGTAAATTTAATCTCTATTGTTTGTCTAATAGTTGTGCACTTGTTTGTTTAAACCCTAAATTAGCGTGCGCTGAAAATTTTGAAAGCGTTGGTCCACAGAAGTGTTGCTGCAGAGACATACATTGTGTGTTGAATAAAATAGCCTTTGTGTTTCTACTTGTTTTTTTTTTTTTGCTTTGTGTAGGAGAGGAGGACAATACAGCCCTGAAGTTGTGTGATATATAGGCCCTAAATGTCAGGGATCCTAAATAACTCAACTATTTGTAGCTTGTTTGGCATGGTGAAAGGATCCGACAACCCCCCTTCTCTCTTTATTGTATTTTGTGTGTTCATTTGTTCGAGTTAGGTTAGGGACAGGAATGGTGACAAGTATTTGCCCATTAGAGGTGGTTTTGCTCTGTTGTAGTAATTTTAATAGCTTGAAATCAAATGCCAGATTCATTTAATTGCTTAAACACCCCATTAAAACCCTTATGTTCACAGTTAGGATACATTTATACTGTTATTGTGGGGAAGTTGCAGATTAAAGCTGTACTGACTGTGAGCATGACCTTCACACTATGGGGGGTTTTGGGGATGAGACCGGCATATATCATTCTGCTGTGATGGCAGAACGTCATTTTCACTTTGTAATGGAGTTTGTCTTCTAATGTTTATCGCATTTATAACATCATTATATCTTGTATATTTGGCAAGTGTGCAGTGTATCATTACTCAAAGCAAGTTTAGTAGTTTCTAATAGAGCAGTTAGTGATGTTAAAAAGTGCATGGTGCATGTTATTCTCCGCATTATTTCTGTATACTATAAGTCGTCATTAAATATTTTTGTAAAGGTCCCATTTCTCCTAATACCTTTAATGTAAAGGTATTAAGTATTAAAGTATTCAGAGTCCGATTATCTATATGTTTAAATGGTACAAAACAAATACATTTCAAATCACAACTGAGGCCATGTCCATAGACCATATAGCCAAGAAATTATTTGCAGTACAATTAATAAAAACACTGGCCCATGAATTTTGTGTCCAGTTTTAACTTAAGACTAAAACTTTGTTTTATGTTAGTTGTTGTATGCACACCACATATAGGACTAGATCAGTTGGACTATTGACCATTTATTCATTAAAGGTCCTATATTATACAAAATTGACTCTTGTGAGCTTTAAGCCATGTTAGAATGCTGTTACCTCCACAAAAATATGTTTACATAACCCTTTATTATTAGTCTGTCTACATCTCCAAAGCTCAAAATGCTCTGTTCCACCTTCTGATGTCATGAAGCGGTAGTTTTCAGATTAACAGCTGCCTTTTACCTTTTGTTCAATAGAGACTGGCAGTTTTCAAATGATTCTAGTGAAGGTGTATAGAATTTAAAAACATAGCGGAGCAATTCCTGTTTTACCAAATGACATCACAAAGTGTTTTCCATTTGAGAGAAGAACTCAGCCTAAATATACAGGATCTGTGTGTTCAACATGTGTGAATGAAATAAAACAAAACTCCTGGTAAACTTTTGATGAGGAAACAGGATTATAACAGAGATCAGAAAATAGCGTAATATGGGCTCTTTAAAATGTCTATGTTGTTCATAATAATGGTACTTGATTTTTGTGCAAGCAGAAAGCAGGAGGCCTTGTAGTGGGGTACTTGTTTTGCTTTCAGTTTAAGCCCTGCATTTTTGTGCCAGGTCACTGATATGAGCCAGTGCCTCTCAATAAAGTGGTGAGCTGTCCAAAGAGCGTGGCACTGAGGCTGAGCCGAAGTCCACATGGTGCTGCCGTGACAACGCTGGGCAGATTTGGTTGAGTGTTAACGATGGAATTTGGTCTTGATGGAGCACAAAGGGATTATTGTTCAGGCAGTGGTACAACTCACATTTATTTAAACTCACTCCTGACATATCTTTGTACCACTGTACTTTTTCCTGGCAGAAAAGTTACATCTTTGTGATTGAACATAAATTATCCTAAGTTTCTTACATCAATTACTTTTATGAACAAAATATAATCCAAGCATTTCGATTTAATATATCAGTCCGTCCTTTTAAAAGTGTTATAAAACTTTATCCAAGTCATTATAAAATACTAAAGAGTCCAAATCCAAATATCACATTGTTATGACAAAAATTAAGTACAGTTGAAAATGTCGTGTATGTTTTTATATTTTCATGTTAAAGTAGTTGAAGTATTTTTCTGGTAATTTCAGGCCCTTAAATGATTGTAAATAAATAGAATATAGATCCTGCAGCTCACAAAGACATCCACCATATAAGAGCACTTGTGAGGCAGTGTGGCATAGATTATTCCCATGTTGAAGCTTGGAAACCTGAGTTCTGAGTAGTTTTTTTTTTTTTTTTTTACATTGGACTCCATGCCAGACCACTAGCATAGGAAAAGTGCAATTCTATAGCTCCCTGAGGAAAGAAGTGACCCCATTGAGATACAAAGGTATCCTGTTGAGGACACCGTTCACATTGTTGAATTGGATCATAATGCTGCTCGGCACTTCATCAGGAAGTGTCTAATATCTCCGGGAACTACAGCGGTCTTTACAATATGGTGAGGAGTTATAGGAATATCTCAGCAAGAAACTACATTATTCAAGTCCAGTTGATCTTTTTACATTTGGTACTATTGATACATTTGCTGAATCAATTGGTAGAGGTCTCCAGTGGAAAATCTGTACCAGAAGTTCTTAATGTTGATACAGTCTCTTGCACTTTGTGAATATTTCTAAAGGTCCACTATGTCACTTTACTGGTGAAGTGTGGAGCTTGTTTGAGAAGTTAAATGTTAGGTCTATGCAGAATACATGTTTTACATTTATTCATCTGTAAATGAATACATGCATAATAGATTAATTTAATGCCATACTGTGGAATTTTCCAGGCTAAGCAATAACATCTTCATGTAGATAAAGCAGGTCGCGAATCCACTAAGAGAAAAGTTACATTGTGCAGTGCAGCTTTAAGCAGTGTAGGGGTTTGTTGTTTAATCTGCCGAGACATACCTTACTGCACTGTGACATCCATCTGACTCACTGTTTTGATTGTGTTGCTAAAGTTTTTAACGTTGAGTTTCTACTTTCTCCCCCCTGGCAAGGCTGTTGGCGTACACAGGAAGACTGAAAGGAAGCAACCCATCAGCACTTTCAAAAAGTCCCAAACTTTAGCAGGTCAAAGCAGTTTCAAGTTGACATATTTTTCTGTTATACAGTTCAGTTATAGTTGTGACTTTCTTTCTAGAAAGTGTAAAATGGCTGTGCTTTATGTCAGTCTCAGGAATTATGAAGTACAGAATGGGTAAAGGAAGAGATTGACGTAAGGTTGAATACTAAGCAGCTTTTCTCACCAGACAATACAGGTGAAAATCAGCACCAGGCGATTGTGTGCGTGAGCCAAAGTGAGAGTGACAGTAACAGCTCCTTTACACATTATCTGTCGATCTAAAGCACTCGTGTCTGAGTTATATTTTGTTACGCTGTCCAGATGTCAATGCAAGTCCATTTGTAACTTCATGGATGTCATTAAAGCCATAGATACTGTACATGATTAGGCTCATCAAAGGGAAGCACTTGTCACAGATGGTTCTTTTAATAAGATCCTGCTACACTGTGAACACATGTGTGTAAATATTAATGGCTTTTTTATCAGTGAAGGCATCTGCTTGTGTCTCATTGGAAATGCGGCGTAGATTGTATTGGTCTTTATCATATTGTTGAAATGCGCTGTCACAACCTGTCAGCCACTGACCTTCAAGCTAAAAATAAATGATCTCAAATGGTCCTGTCAGTCTTTACAGGAAAACAATCTCATGCATCCTCATCCTGTGCTGTTGCTGCAAAGAAGGAATGAGATACTATATGCCTACTATGTACACTACACTATATTTTAAAACATACTGCTATGATAAAGTAATTGCACAAGTGAAGGCAGATGGTGACTCACAAGGTCTATTCTCTTGGTGTTGCAGCTAAAAGTAAACATATGTTTAACTGCTCAAATTCATGTTGTAACATTAGTTCTGTTTCATAAATAAACCAATTAACAACCTTCCTATAGTATACAATGTTAAAAGAGCTTACATTTCAAAGTGAAATATTCTTAAGAGTTTTTAGTTTCAAAAGTGCGGTGAGAGATTTTTTAACGTTCTTATCATTGCCGTGTCATGTTGTGTCTGTCTCCTGAAAATCATTTCCTCTCTCTCTCTAACACACACTAGTAGCTTCGTGAGACAAGATTTGGGACAAGTTTCCTCTTAATCTAACTGACATAAATACAACACATGACCTGACCTTGAAACATGAATTTTTGATATTGTTTGTTGTTAGTAAAAACAGATGTTAATAAAGTGTGTGTATATTATTTATCATTAGCTATTAAATTTCAAGTTTTACGGTTATGTTGTCTATCCATCGTGTGTCTGTCAGTCTGCCCCTGGGCAGCTGTGGCTACAATAGTAGCTTGCCACCACTGAGTGTGGAGTGAATGAACAATGAACTGTAAAGCACTTTGGGTGTCTTGAAAGACACTATATAAAATGCAATGATTAAAAAATACTAATGAAATAATTAACTAATTGTCTAAAGTATTGAAAGTATAATAGAATTGAGTGTACTATAGATGCTATTCCCTATTATTGACACTAACACTAGGTTAAATGTCATTAACACTTGTCTTTTCTGTAATTTTTAGGAACAAATCTCAGTTGCCAATAAGCCATGCCATTGTAACAGTCGAGATGGGACCATATTGTTTGGGCCCACAAATCGAGTTGGAGGTTAAAGCATCCAACTGAATAAAGAGCATGAAAACAAAGAGTTGTTTGAAAGGCTGGTACAGTGGGTGCCTGTTTTGCAGTGAAGAATCCGCCTTGTTCAGAAGCACAGTATCTATCCCAAAAGATCTGTAATGAATACATTAGGCAGCAGGCCTTAGGTGGCTGCTCTGATAATATAAACCCAGAATGAGCTGCTCAGACTCCAGACAGTCGGCACAGGTGGACCAGTCCAAGTTGGAGCAGGAGGAACAGGACAGGGGAGATGCCAGAGGCGCCATGGGGACGTGCTGCTGCAGCTGCCTGCCTCTTGGACAAAATACTACCTTCGACCAATATGAGAAACAAAAGACTAAGGAGCCACAAACCACTCATTTTGAGAAGGAAGAGAGGCAGGAAGAGACCAGGTAAATTATATCAACAAACTACAATTTGAACCCAGTACCCATTATGTAGCCTCTGGAATTGGTATGTTTCTTGTAAGTAAGCTTTGCATGTTAAAACTTTGTCTTACTTTTGTGTGGTTCAAGGAGAAACTTGTGCACCTGAGTCGGTGCATTGCCTCTCGGGGGGAGAAAAGGAGTTGGTCCACCTCCCCCTGATTGAATTCAGATGGCATTTTTTCCTGCCGCATTCTGTCAAATCCTGAGTGTGACTGGGGCCACTGCAGAGCAAAGCAGGTCTCGCTGTTCCCTCTCACCAGATGGGTGAGGACTGATTACTTCGCAGCTTCAGGGGTGGAAGATGGATAGTATTTGAAAAGAGGAAGTTTTTTACTGAGTCTATAAGCAAAAATGTTCAATTATATGTTCATACGCCGTACATTTAATCTCAGCATGCATGCCAAATACTGTGGGTGGAAAAAAAAATTCTTTCCAAAGGTCATGTCTTTATTGTGACATTGTTTAGCTTTAAAACTAAATATTGAATGAACAATAGTGGGCTTTTCTATTTTGTGAAGGCAGAAAATGTAGTCTGGTGTGCAATGTGTGTATAGACTAGTTGCATAATGCATAAATAGTTTGATCCACTTTCTTCAACAAGTTATATTTCTTCAAATGTGTTTGATTGCTTCAGCAAACAATCAGACATTTGGGTTTTTTGCTGAATTGCTGGGTGCATGTGTTAATAAGCATTCTGCACTGCATTCTTTTGTGAGATTCCAGCTTCTGTCAAACATACCACTCATGACTTAGTTAAGCTTGGTTGACTGTTATTTCCTTACACGTCTGAAGTTCACAAACTGAAGGTCACTTATTGTGGCTCAGGGTGTTGTTTTTGGACCTTTGCCATTTTTACCAGTGATGTGGCAGTTCTGGTGTTTATGGTTTTAATGATGTCACTGAATTATTTCACGATTCAACAATTTATGTCCATACCCGCTTGTCAAAGCCTGATCCCATCAGATCTCAGAAGCTAAGCAAGACTGGGGCTGGTCAGTACTTGGATGGGAGACCACTGAGAAAATCAGGTGCCACAGTGGGATGTCAGTCGCAAAAAAACTTGTTATGTCCTTAGGCAAGACACTTCACCCACGTTGCCTAGTATGAAAGTGGTGTGTGCATGAGTGATGTTGGTGGTCTAAGGGGCTGATGGCGCAGATTGGCAGCCTTGCTTCCGTCAGTCTGCCCCAGGGCAGCTGTGGCTACAATAGTAGCTTACCACTACCAAGTGTGGAATGAATGAATAATGATCTGTAAAGCGTCTTTGAGTGTCCAGAAAAGTGCTATATAAAACTGATGCATTATTATTATTATTATTATTATTATTTATTTATTTATTTTAAATTTTTATTTTTTTTAATTGTCATTGCCTTAGAAATTAACACAAAGTTATGTGAAGTGTAAATAGCATAGGTACAAGAGTTCATTCAATAACCCCAGTGTAAATGACATTCGGTGCACATACACATATTACCAAACAACATGGCCTTCCTCTGATGGGATAAAACAAGAGGTGATTACTGATTACTCATACAAATACTGACAAAGAGAAACTAGGTAGAATAGCAATGTAGTTCTACCATTAGCACAAAATGAAATTATGTTGATATTTATGATATTGCCAAATGCAAACCTTGCATTACATTATAATTACATGTCTTAAATATAATTGCATTTCCCAGCCCTAATTTAATTTTAAGTGATTTCTTAATAACCTGCATTAGTAATATGTGACAATGAACTGTGCAAACTATTCCTTGCTGCGGCCAACCTGACGGACTGGTGCTGTTTAATGGTACACAGTGTAACAGTGCAAAAGATAAAAAGGCCAAAGCTCCCCAGAGCAGGTGTGGAGGTTAGAGCTGTTTCACTGGCTACAACTTTCATTTAACTCATTGACCACACCACTGTAAGCTCAATACTTATCTAATGGGCTATTGTCTGGAGTGATGCAAAGCAAATAACATATTCATGATCCATATAGTTCAGCATTATCATATTGGACAAGACTGATACAATTATTTACAACAGTTCATTTGAGCTGACCAGTGCTATGTTGCTTGTGGGATAACTTAATAGCTTTGTGTTGGAGTTAGGCATGTGGAGTTGAAATCAGTCAGGATGCTATGCTGTTTATAACCACTAGATAATGCTGTTGAGTTTCTATATATGACTTTTGTTTCCATCAAAATATTATACCCTTGTCCCATTCTACTCATCATAGATTATTTAATAGTTTTAGAATGGTATTGATCTATATCAGAACAGCTATTAAAGAAAGAACTATTATTTAAGTATGAAAACCAAGCTTGAAATGTTTATGAATCATTATCATTTTAGTATCATTAGTGTCATATCATTCAGTATCAAGAAATATAGTCCATTGTTTGTTATATAGTAGTATGAAAGATCTAGCATTTGAATTGTCGCCTATTTTTCCTGTTTGCAGGCTAATATAGACATCTGTATCACATCTTTATTGTGTCTTCTGGACACTAAAGATAAACTGAGCTATGACTGTTGACCTGACCTGTGTCCATCTCTCATATCGACCTTAAGCTCTTCATCTCGCTCCGGACTCTTATCTGTATGTGACGGTCTATGGATTATTGAGCTATAGCAGTACTGCACAGAAACAGCCACTCTAGCCTGTCGTCCATCCTCTCTCCTCCAACTGGGAGGGGATCTGATAAAGCGGGCTCAGAAAAGCTCCGGTTGCACTATAAAGTCTAAGGTCAGCAATTTAGGATTGACTGGACAACTCAATGTGATCAGAACTTCCTGTGTGTTGGTTCCAAAATTATAGAAAGCTTTATAGAGCTTTGAAAGCATTTGTAAACATTTTTGTCTTTGGACTATAGGGATTGAAGTATAGTACAGTGCAGTGAGTGATAGTGGGCAGAGCGTGAGGGCTGAACCAGCAGTTATTCTCCTATCTGACAGTCCTCCCTGTGCCCTTTTGTACACCAACCGAGTGGACAGATACAACAGCACAGGAAGCTCCTCATTATTTATCTGCAGATTTCACACAACTGGACAGTTTTGACTGCTACAATCCGGTGAGTAGAAATGTAGAAATATGTTATAATATACAGTATGTTGTTCAAGTTTATTGAGAATCCGACTGTGGATTGGTGGTGTGTAGCTTTTGCAAACAGGGCTACTACTTTGTTACGTGAGAATTCCTCTACGCTCCACTCATTTGAACTGTCAGCCTAGCTTAATCTCACTGGGCTGGAATGGGATTTCCCTTGTAGCACGAGCACTTTTAACACCCAGTACCATGCTAATGATGTGATGTGATGTGAGGCATGAGTAGATAGATGAGACAGAGCAGGAAAGGATGAAAGTTGTGGAGATCAGGGAAAACAAGACAGATTTATTGCCTTGTTCGTATGTGTGCATGTGTCCAAATGTGTGCAGGTGCTGTGAGTTTAAACTGCAACTTGACTTCCTGTGTCCTTTGTAAATGCAGGAGGCATTTTTCACCAGCCTCCCCCACTGTCTATTAGCTGATAGGAGACATTTGGAGCATGGCGTAGTCATCAGTCTGCTTGGGTCTCAGGTCAGGCTCGACTTCAGTTTCTCATGTCACGTGTGATGCTTTTTTCTGGGGTTTTAAATATATTTTTGGACCAAACTTTCTTTACACATTTTTATTAAAATCTTTTTTGTTGTTGCTCAGTGTAAACTTCATCTGTGGTTCTACTAGTTTGTCAAAGCTGAATGTGGGAAATTTTTGTATTTATCATTATTATCTAGGATATTCTTTTCTTCTATATTCTATATATATCTATTTGATAAGACAAGCTAGGTTGGTGTTCAGTTGGGTGCGCATGTGCCAAATTACCAGCCGAGTTCAGGTAATGCCTTTCCAGCTCTCTCTAGCCCTCATTCATCATTGTCAAACTCCTATTCTCTATGTACGTTAAGGATACAGTGACCCTAATACCCTAACCTTATGACCACTACGTGTATTCCTCTTTGTCACTCTGTATCTGCATTGTATTGTTGAAAAGACTGCATTAAAACATATGTCAACACATGAGGGAATTGCTCTGATGTCACAATGATGCTGAAGAGTATATTAGCATTGCAGAGCAGCGGTGAGGTAAGAAGGGTACCACCATGAGGAGGGGCTGTAGTGAGATGTAGGTTATAGTTATCGCCTTGTACTTGTGGTCTTACCTGGTGCTTTGAGGCTGATACCATAATGTATTGGTAAGGGCTGGCCTTGATAAAATCTTTCAGAATCCTATCATTCGTGGAGACGGAGCACAGCTCAGTGACTGCATGTATTTTTAGCTCCTCCTCAGTGGCGGAAAAGCGGGAAAGAGGATGTTTTGAATGAGTCAACGCCACAGTGTTAAGCAGAGGACGTCAGCAGAGCGGCACTAGCAGCCAGCTGAGAGCAATACACAGGCAGCAAGAACAGAGAGGAGCAGAGCACAGCAAATCACAGACCTGCCGCAAACATGCTGGGCCAACCGGGACATGCTACTTTGCGTGCATCGTACAGGAAACAAGCTGTGCATCGTACAACGCACAGGTGTGTATGCCTACCACTTTACTCAGGACATCTGCAGGGCTGTTCCTTTCTGAGTAGGTTAAAGCTTAAGTACTGTGGACTGCATGCTGTTACTTAGGAAAGTATTGAACAAGCACTATAGATTTGATTGGCTGATTAGAGCTTGTATTCACTGGCTGTTTTGAAAATCAAAACAGACACATACACAATGTGCTGCTGGAATGCCCTTAGGGACTGCATCTAGCATAGTGTACTAATCAATGTGTATTTACAGAAATGGATAGTGGTGGATAGTGGAGGGAGAGGAGCCTTCTGCAGTGCTTTATGATCATAGGTCATGGACCACTGTGTTGATGTAAGCAGAACTGTGCTGTCTCAGGCTAAGACTTCCTCTGCTACATACACGACTCGTGTAGAGTGGCTCTACTTAAGAGGAGCTCTGATGCAACCCCTCCTTCCAGATAGTCCGTGCTCCCTATAGGAATGCTCTGTTTACATGGGGCTGCTTCAGGATCCAGAGGGGCTTTTTAGGCCCTGCCCACATCTTGGCTACGCTGTTTATGTTATATTTGTACACATTTTGCGCATTTATTTCATACATTTTCATCGATTGCATATATCCTCATATCTCATGTATTAGTCTCATGTTAATCACTATCCAAACAACAACACATATAAGTAGACAGTCAATTTCCTAAACTGTCTAGTGACATTAAAAATTAATCAGGCTATTATGATTTTTCTCATTAAAATCTAACCTTGCAGACATGAGATATTGAGCTTATTATGATTCTGCCAGTGTGGCAGTGTCACCCACAGCGAGAAGGTTACCTAACCTATTTATCATTCCTCAGTGCTTCCTCATTGGTCAGGCCTCCTGCTGTGATCTTATCCACAGATGCAGGAGGCTGTAAATACTGACCACTAAATCTCACCTATGCATTTGAACTAGTGCTGAATCTATATTATTTTTATTACAGACTATATTGTGACATTTATAACACACCTCAGAGAATCTCAGAGAATATGAACCTATAGTGTCCGGTCATGTATGGTGGTCCTTTCATGGGGTTTGTTGTGTTGGTTCAGCTTTCCCCTAGCTTCCTGGATAGCATGAAATTAGCTGTTTTGAATGGTCAGTTCCTGTTAGCTCTCCCAGTCACAGTCATAACAGTTTAGCCAAGCTTGTCCCCCCATGCCATCCCTCTGGTCACAGGCTCCAAAGCGACCAGATGCCACCCTGCTTCATCTATATGCTTGGCAGTGGTGGAGGTCATATCTTTGTTAACTGCAGCTGAATGGCAGGACAAATGGAATCGGAAACGGATAAAATTGGTATAGAGGACAGTCACAGAATATAGACACAGAGGGGAATATTATGCATCAGGACCAGACAGTGACCTCTAGTTAGGCTCAGACACTTTGCACATTTCCAGCAAGTTAAAACTTCTAAGAATAGCCATAATGATGACACATAACAGAGAAGAGAGCCAAGGCATCTAAAGAAAGGAAGTATATCATCAGGGTGTAACAAGAAACAATGACCTTTTTAATTTCCCAGCTAGTGATTTAGATCAGCTGCAAAGTGGAGCAGAAATTCGACTAAAAAGGAAAAAAGTTTTGGTAAAAGATCTCACTTTGCCGGTCAGTTCAGTTTCAGAGCACCAGATGTGGCCTACCTTTCTTGGATTCCTGACTTAATAAGCTTTCTAAGGCTCTACAAACGCTCTGCAGTCTCACGATACCAAGAGGGTCTAAAAATAGCCTGTAAATTCAGTTAGCTCCTGCCAGCCAAGTGGAATCTCACCTAATTTATTGAATCTATCAGTTTAATTTGCACAATAATGTGACGGCTTGTGATGAGTAGGAAAGTAAGAGGACACATGAGAGGGTCTTCAGGTGCATCAGTGCATCAAAATATGAGGACTTTTAACGTTTAGAGGTGTCCTGCATTTAAAAAATAAACAAATATTTCTTTTAGTACTTCCTTTACTTGTGTAAACTTTGAAATGTGTTGTTTTTTTAGGCATAATCTGCCATATGTTTGAATTATAGTCCAGGTCTGGGCACAGACTACTCCCTTGGAAGAGTCCCCCTCCCAAAAACAACCCAAAACAGAATGGCATGGGTTTTTATTTTGGTGATATAGTGAAACTATGAGCCTCATCATTTGTGGATTTTTTGGAGAACCGTATTATGCATCGATTCCGTTACTGCGTCCATATTACTGCAAAACATGTGAATGCAGCTGAACACACTGCAGTGTCATTTTTAGTGCTGCTGGTCCTATTGTTTGTCTGTGTACCGTTCAGTGGACCTGGGCAGTGCAGAGGAGCTGTGTTGTCTTAACCCTGTGAAGCAGTGTAATCTAGCTCTCCTCTGGGAGCACAGGCAATGACTGCTTTTATTCATCGGCAGGAGTCTGCCCAGATTCTGTAATAAGAACTGCGGGAGACTGGAGAGAGACTTCCCCAGCACACAGACCCAAACAAACATCTTACAAGAGAAGGATGCATTTTCTTTAGTTAGCTGGATAAAGGCATGTATTGATAGGAGGCTAAGACTGCAGTAACTGTGCACTATGTACTGCACAGCTCTTTGGACTGAGATGCTCTGCGGTACAATTTTGCTGGCTGATCAAATATCCCTGTACAGTGGCCTCTGCAGTTTGCTCAAATGGAAGTCAATGTAAACTCCAAAATGTTATGTGATTTTTTAAATTATTGGAGTTCTATAATAACTGAAATGTTCACAATACTAGTTTTAATTTTAACAAGTTAGTGATTGATTATTGTATTGCATTGTATTTTGTAGGCTATAATTTTACAAATATTACACATTTCCTTCAGTTTTTTTTATTATTATTTCTACATTATTTTAATAGTTTGAATACAATTGTAACCATTTCGGAATAGGTGGTTACATCGCCCTATCTTGTGGTATATGGTGGAATGACAGTTGACGGCTGAGCGTGCTTTCTTTAATCTTCATATTTGCTGACAAAGGCCTAAGCATTTTGTGTGTTTGGGAGCATGAGTCATGGGAGGGATGACATAATAATTCCTCTGACATGACTGTATAAGGGACTTGGACATTATTGACAAAAGAGGGTTAACCGAATCCGATTGTTAGAGGATCTGGTGACAGTTTATCTGCTTCTCTGCATTTGGACAAAAGCCCTGGAATGTGACCTGCTCCATGCACTGCTGCCGGGATTACATTTGTATACAGAGTAAATACTTTAAGTGTACAACACCATTCAAATGTTCAGTTAAAGTTGTTAGTACAGCTTTTGTTTTCTTTGTACATAATTATTTATTCTGCGTCAGTGGTTTGCTTGACTTGTGTAAGTAGTTAGTGTGTTGTTCTTTGAGCAGGTCTGTCCACTGCTAGACAAGATTAACAGCTTTTCAATTCAACGTATAAAACACATTTATCAGGTCAAATAAGGCTGCCACAGTTTCTTAAGACTTCTATTATTAGGTTTTGATTTTAAAGATTTTGGACTAACTTGAGTCAGCATGTTTTTTTTGTCATCATTTAATTTTCATCTGATGATTTGTTCATTTTTTGCAGGGATTTATTCGATATTGATGTTTGAGGATTAGGGCAATCTGAGCTCAAACTAATCCCAAACATATGCAGTTTGAATGTGTTCGTGTTTGTATCTACGTGTTTGTGTAAATGTTTGTCAGTTGAGATACTGTTGTAAATTGTGTTTATTGGACAGGACCAGGAGCAGACAGGGACAGACAGTTCTGCAGATCAGGTTTTGTACATTAGAGAGAAGAGGGAGGGAATCTGAATCATGCTCATGGTCAACCCAGTCAATGAGAAGTGCTGCTGCCTGGAGATGGCAATGAATATATACAGGTATGAAGCCATCCAATATTTGTTTCAGTTGCAATGTTGTACCTTAAGATGTATCCTAGTTGACTAAAGAACACCTGGCGGAAGCAGTGATTTATTCAGAGAGGCAAGGTAAGCTCCCAAAAAAGAGGTATTTCTATTGATCATATTTCTGACCTAAACACAAGACACATATTTGCAACTATTTATACAGAAAAGCACTTGTAAACAGCACCCTAGAATATAAAACATCAAATTAAACTTTTCATTCAATCTGTAAATTTATAACTCAGTGATGCTTTCTCCTTTCAGCTGTCATCCTTATAAATTTATGTAACCCCAGCAAATTAATCAGATAACCAATTTAATTTGTAGGTATGCATCTTGAAACAAAAATATAATTCGCCCTGTACAGTTATGTGCATTATGAAAAAAAGTCTGGACAATATTTGACCTCCAAGTTTAATTTGACAGTGCTTAATTCTCCTGTGAGGTATTGTTAGTTTCTGTGTGATATCTGTGCTCTGAAGAAGGTGCACAATTCAGAACAAGTCATCATGTTGTAAAGCAGGCCTTGAAGCACTAAAGCCTCTGTAATTAGGTACTTCACATGCGTCTGGTGTGGAGAGTTAGAGCAGTGATGTACACCTCCATTATGAAGGCTCAGAAAGAATCTTGTTTATATCAGGGAGCGCTATTTCAGAAAGTTACAAAATGAGTCCAAATTAGACTTTTCAAGGACTGAGCTTTTAACTAAATTTTGAGATAGCAATTCTTTCTAACTGTCAATGATTTGCTTTGGCCTTTTTTTTTTTATCAGATTTTCCACAACCAATCCTCTGTTATTAAAGCATTTGGTTTGGAGCAGACTTGTTTTTTTTTGGTATTTAATGGCAATTTTATTTTTTATTTTTTATGCATAATAAATGTATTTTGACAGCAATTTGCATTTGTTTGAGATAAGGGGAAAAAAAAAATCTAATAAAAATTTAAGATCAAATTTGAAAAATGAACATATTTTGTCATATTGTCCACCGTCACTACACAAAATGTTAATCTACCGTAAATACTGATATAATTTTGCTAAGAGCTAAAAGAAAATTGCATATGTCCTTTCTTGCCATTGATACATCAGTTACTCAGTTATATCTCATCGTTTTAGCATTCATGCAAATTGCAGTACTCTAATTAACCCGCCGGAAACACGTTTTCTTCTTGGGGTTCAGTTCCCTCTACTATACAGAGCTGGTGGGCCTGTGGGTATAAATTAGTCCTTTAAAAGCTTCTTGCTCCAGGATACCTCAGCAGGATGCAAGCAAATTGGTTTGATCTTAGGTTTTTGAGCTAATAGGCACATTTGTGTATCGCAAATGCCTGTGTTGATGAATGGATGTAGTCCTTGAGTTACCTATAACCTGGGTAGAGTAGTGCCTATCTGGTCAAGCTATACACTCTCAGTTGAGATGAGTCAGTTTTTGGTTAATGAGTTGCTCCCATATAACTAAATGAGATAAAGACAAGAGCTTAGTGGAATCCGTTTATCTCATTTAGTGCTTCCTTTAGTATTGTTCATAACCCCAAGCTCTTCTTGAATATTCTTAATTCCCATTCTGCTGACTTTGTGGTGATCATTTTGCTAGTTAAGCCTCCTACACACGGATTGAGCAACTCCCTTAATGGATTTCCAGGGTGAGTCGATCAAATTCTAACAAATTACAACCTATATCTCTTTAATGGGGTCAAACTCTAGTTCTGGTGACTGTATTGCCATTCTAATATGACTTCTTCATTGGCAGCTGTTATACAATGTAGGATGCAATCTATGACTGCTAGAATGTTTGGTGCATTGGGATTAACATGATCGTGTAGCTATGTTGTATTATTGACTTCAGGCTGGGTGACTTATTTTCCATTCATCCATTTCTTCCACTTATCTGTTCCGGGTCGCAGAGGCAACAGTCTAAGCAGGGAGTCCCAGACTCCCTTCACCCCGGACACTTCCTCCAGCTCCTCCGGGGGGACCCCAAGGCATTCCCAGGCCAGCTGAGAGACATAGTCCCTCCAGCGTGTCCTGGGTCTTCCCCGGGGCCTCCTCCTGGTGGGACATGCCCGGAACACCTCCTGAGGGAGGTGTCCAGGAGGCATCCAGAATAGATGGCCGAGCCACTCAGCTGGCTCCTCTCGACGTGGAGGAGCAGCGTTTTTTTCCGGTCAAAAACCATGGCCTCGGATTTGGAGGAGCTGATTCTCATCCCAGCCGCTTCACACTTGGCTGCAAACCGCCCCAGTGCATATTGGAGGTCTGCCAGGTCATTCCGGCTTCCTTCTTCGCCAGCGGACCCAACTCACAACCAGGTGGTGATCGGTTGAGAGCTCTGCCCCGCGCTTCACCCGAGTGTCCAAGACACGCGGCCGGAGGTCAGATGACATGACAACAAAGTCAATCACCGACCTCCGGCCTAGGGTGTCCTGGTGCCACGTGCACTGATGGACACCCTTGTGCTCGAACATGGTGTTCGTTGTGGACAAACCGTGGCTAGCACAGAAGTCCAATAACAGGACACCACTTGGGTTCAGATCAGGGAAGTCGTTCCTCTCGATCACCCCTCTCCAGGTGTCACTGTCGTTGCCCACGTGGGCGTTGAAGTCCCCCAGTAGAACAACAGAATCCCCGGTCGGTGCACTTTCCAGTACCCCTCCCCGGGACTCCAAGAAGGCTGGGTACTCTGCACTGCTGTTCGGCCTGTAGGCCGACATAACGGTGAGAGACCTGTCCCCGACCCAAAGGCACAGGGACGCAACCCTCTCGTTCACCAGGGTGAACTCCAACACACGGCAGCTGAGCTGTGGAGCAATGAGCAGGCCCACACCTGCCTGCTGCCGCTCCCCGCGGGCAACGCCAGAGAAATGGAGAGTCCAGCCCCCCATCAAGGAGTTGGGTTCCAAAGCCCAAGCTGTGCGTGAAGGTGAGGCCGTCTGTATATCTATATCTAGTCGGTAACGCTTAACCTCCTGCACAAGCTTGGGCTCCTTCCCCCCCAGCGAGGTGACATTCCACGTCCCCAGAGCTAGCCTCCATGTCCGGAGAGCCAGTCGTCGAGGCCCCTGCCTTCGACTGCCGCTCAGATCTCTCTGCTCCGGCCTCGTATGGATCCTCCTTTGGGCTGTGCCCAGCCGGGCCCCATGCGGGAAGGCCTGGCGACCAAACGCTCACTGTCGAGCACCCACCGTAGGCCTGGCTCCAGGGTGGGACCCCGGTAACGCCAATCCGGGTGACGTAACTGGCCTTGCTGTGTTTCTCATCATGGGGGCTTCTGAACCGCTCTTAGTCTGACCTGTCCCCCAGGACCTGTTTGCCTTGGGTGACCCTACCAGGGGTACCAGGGGGACTTATTTTCCAGGCTGTAGAATATGTTAGGTTGTACGAGCCAACCGTCTATTTCGGCTTCTTTTTCCTCTTCGGATCGTCATCTGTCCTACATTACGCAGCCAAATGATGATTAGTCTGTTTTTGTCAATGTGGGTTGCTTTTGAAATTCAGTGTTGTCTAAGGGTGTGCAAAAATATTGAAATATCGATATATCATGATACTGAATTTGGCTATACAGTATTGTTATTGTAGGCTTCTGTATCAATATATCACCAAGAGTATTTTTTTGTTCTTTTAGCATTTATTGTGACAGTACTAAAATTCAGTTGCTTATTTAGTGGAAGGAAACTTGTAATATTGTTGCTAAAATGTGTTTGGTTCTTAAACAACAGCAGTATATCACAGAGTATCATGTGCGATATATTGATTATTGCATGTATCACCACATTGTGATAATATCGTATCATGAGGCATGTATCGTGTATTGTATCAAATGTCAGATGTTTTCTAAATAAATGGGAATGTAGCCTTATATACAGTATTCTCTATAGTATCTGTTCTGCGGGTAGCATTTGGTTTGATACTTGAGCTGTATCCTGTTCATTGCATAGACAAGATGTTTCTATAGCTCATTTCACTCTCAGATGAGGTTCTCTTTAGTCGGTACAGCTCAGTGAAGATTACGATGCATTCTTTCATATCTGGCAATCAGTGTCTGAATTTACAACCTGTAAAAAATGTGACACGAGACAAGCTTTATGTTAGTCCATTGTTTCACTGAAGAAAGAGCTGTTTCTTCTCGAGGTTTTATACACTACTACAGTATTTTATTACTTTTTACCACTACATGGGAAATTTTTTATTCCAACTGAATCAAAATTGTAATTTGAATGGCTGCAAAAGCTGCAATGAAGTAACATAATTTTACTGTAAACAATAAAATATCTTTTATAGACCTTTTATAGACCTCT
Organism: Taenioides sp. WSHXM2023; assembly: GCA_029959045.1. NCBI lineage: Eukaryota > Metazoa > Chordata > Actinopteri > Gobiiformes > Gobiidae > Taenioides > Taenioides sp. WSHXM2023. Next base: position 14,579,295 of record CM057091.1, read on the forward strand.
ACAAACATATTCTGAAATGTATGGGATTCTTATATTAGTTTTGCAGTTCATAATTTTGCTTTCTCTGAAATGTTGCTGCTCCTTGAAGTGAATTGTGAACTTTGAACAGAATCCTACTATTAAAACATTTTATCATAAACATGAATGCAACTGAAATGCTAGTCAGAACTCAGAAATATTGTAATTAGGTATTTTCCAATGTTTACCAAATTGCGCAGCCCTACCACATACTACCCTACTCTTTGTATTATGTATAATATAAATATTTAACAGTTGAAAAGCTAAGGATTATTAGAAAACAAAACAAAAAAACACAACCCACATACTGTATATATGTTGCCCGACTGTGACTATTTGACTGCCTGAAGAAGGACCTGCTCCTCATTGTTCATTATAATTCCAGTGTCTGTGTGTCTACATCTCCCTTTGTGTGTAGTCCTTGTGATCCTCAGGAGAACAGGGCTCAAAGGTCGTCACGTTTCTTCCATTAAAGACGAATTTCCTGAGGCCACGGCTCATGTTGTTATTGAGCTCTTCATTCCAGATTAGCTTTAGGCTTTGATGACCAACTGCCAGTGTGTCCTGTTGGTTAAGGGTGGTACCTGTAACCAAGACCTATAGATGTGCTGTGTGAAAGAGCAGGTGTGCAAGGACATATACATTTGTTTTTTTCTTCTTTTACAGAAAAACCCTCTTTTTATAGCGGTAATACATAGTTGCCTGATTATTTTTATTCTCTGATTGTAAGGTGACCTTGAAAATCCTGAAAAGCATGAATAAAATGCAATATCCATAACGCAATAGAGTCTCTTATTTATATTTATTTTGTGTGCTTCATGTTGAGCCATGTAAGTTTTATTATGTTTATTTTTTTTTTGTCAGAACAAGATTTTGTTACAGTAGAAATGTGTTTAATGAGACTTCTGTGTAAATTGCCGTCACATCGCATGTGAGAGTCAGAAGGAATAGCTGTCTTAATCTTGCCCATCAGGTAACTTGACCCCCTCATGTCCCCTGACTCTTACAGAGCTTGAAATGACCAATTACAAAATCTACAAGATATACGGTAGAGCTGGGCAAAAAAAATTATATATATATATATATATATATTTTTTTTTTTTTTACCTCCTCATATTGATTCATATTCATTCAGTTTTTTATGAAAACCTATAATGAATATGAATTTTTAAATAGACAACTTTGAAAACAAATGAATGCCTCCCCTCTCCTGTGCAGTTTACAACAAATTATTCACGTTAGTTTTCAAAAGTCCAGACTCTGTTCTGGTGTTTGTCACAAGCACTGTGACACTATTGTTTTTACCTCCTATTTTCTGTTGTTTTTACCTCCTATTTTCTTATTTTATAAAATTGTTGTATTTATTGTATTTTATTACTGTTTTTATGCTTTTAGTCATTAAGTTAAGTTTGTATAGCAACACTTTGGGCAGTGCTAACTAGATTCTAAATGTGCTTTATAAATAAACCTTGACCTTGACCTTGACCTGTTCTAAAATAGTTTTACCATCTCAGGGCTGGCTGTAAACCATGTCATTTAAGCCAATTTTTGCGATCTTTAAACAACTACATAGTGATTCCGTTAAAATTATAAAAATCCTGAAATACTGAATTAATTGGATTTTGTTTTTGATTCAACAAGAGCTGGGGAAATATGCATGGTATGCTAAACTCTCTCTTGATGAAGACCTATTTCTGTATTTGCTATTTATACTTTCACAGCCTTCATTTTAGTTTAAGTGCTGAAGGTTTCAATATGTTTTTCAAATAGCACGGTACTGGTGGTCTCGGTCACGTAGTGCGATCCTCATATTGTTGTATTTCACTGTAGTCACTGCAGCCAATGGTGTGCCTGGTGCCTGGTGTGTGAACTTTGCAGTGGGTCAGAGAGCTTCATAATGCCAGTATTTATATGCTGCAGCCTTGTGCCTCTTTTGTCTTTTCTAAACTAGGCATGCATGAAATCAGATGTTAGTGGAAAGCAGCACTTTTTTCCCCCTGTTTTTTTCTTGTGGTTTTCAGCCTTTTCAGTACAGAGGGACAAGTTCAGAGACTGGAAAATTCTCCCTCATTTTCTGTTTTTTTGTGTTTTTTTCATTCACTCTTTATGTAATTAGCTGTTGCCATGCCTGGATTTTGAGACAGCTTGGCTTGAAGGACCATTGTTCTTGGAGTAAAATGTGCTGTGTCAGAAGATTGTGATTTGAATGTTAATGAGGTGTCGGCTCTTTAAATTGAAACCAAAGTCACTGATGCTAATACAGATGCTGGCAAATCTAAACAAGTGTTCCTCTCTCCACTGGGAATGTATGCCTATTGTACAGAGTTATGGTTGGATAGGCTCAAACTTATCAGTGTTTCTTGGATAAAGGACATGGGTACAAAGAGGTGACTATCAGGGCTGTGAGATTAATCACATTATAATCAAGATTGCATCATTTCACTTCGTCAGTGTTAACCTTGGTTCTTTTTTAACAGCTATGGTTCGAGGGGAGTTCTGATTTTGTAAGAATAAATTGTACTAAATTTGAGTTAAATGGCACGGAGTAAATGTCAATCTTGTTTACACTCGTGAAATTCTTGTTAAAAGCCATTTGACTTGTTTTTAATAAAAAATAAATAAATTGAATTGATATTGGCCACACCAGGGCTAAACTATTATACATAATGTGGTTACTAAGTCTTCACCTTATCAACAGCATCCTCATGGTGCTGCAATATTGTGTAGTTGTACTGTGTGCTGTGTGTACTGTAGGACCTGGGAAATAAAAAGTTGAACAGAAATCTCCCTTTTTAGGAATAATCTTTTTCCCACAAATGTCATAATAGAGCTGAGCGAGTCTAAGACGGGCTGCTGTGGTACTGATAAAGGTCGTCCCAATGTTCCAGTCCTGCAGCAGAATGCTTATCTGCTTAATGGCCAGTGCCGAGAGGGCGCACACTACTGTTATTAACCCAGTTCATTAATACTGCTCCACTGTGAAGCTGGGAAGATGTGATCTCTCTAATAGTTGAAACATTGTTCTGCTGCACTATCTACAGGCTGTAGATGCCTGCCACTACAACACTCACTATGGATCGATCCTTTCATTGATTTCAAATACCCTTCCTCTGTATTCTGCCTTTTCTGCAGAAGCATATAATTTACCCACTAACAATCTAATATTAATTATACACTTGTTACAGCTAATTAAATTGGTCTGGCAATGATGTCAGCAGCCTATTGAAATCAGATTATGGCGAATGTGTGTGCGCTTGTGATTCGAAGTGATTAGAGATTGATCCAAGCTGTCACAATAACGCATTTTGAAGTGTGATATATTGCTGAAGTAAATATAGGTGAACAAAAAGCCCTAAAATAGAATTATCCCCCAAGACTATTCTAAATGTACAAAATGGTTAAAAAATAATATGAGCTGCAATTAATAAATGACAGAATGCAACAGCTAAGTAGTTTGTTTGTCTCTATAATAAGTCATAGAAGTTCAAAATTCAACATTCTACAGCTCAAATCTTATCATAATACAGAAAAACAACCAAAAATTTGCTATAAGTACAAAGAAAAACTATAAAATTACTGTTCCATATGTTGAATGACAAGTCGATATAGTAATTATCTCGACAGGCTTATACACACACACAATCAGATCAATGTTATTTCTCAGGGTCTAGTTGTCTTTTAGTTTGGTCCCTAAAATAGATTAATGAGAGCGAATAGTTGTCTACATTCTACACTTGTTTCACTGCCCAAGTATTTGGAGGAATACTGTCCTGTCCCTGGTGACCGAATGGTATCTGTCACAAGTCTGTTTGGTGTACAGCTGGCATTGCAATTACATGAGTCTGTCAACACTTTGGCTAAGAGAATTCAAACAATAGCAGGACAAATGTATGTAACACACATATTCAGTTTGGATCTTCTGAGCCAAACCTGTAATTTTAATTATAATACTGGCTACTTATTTAGAATTTATTGTTACCATTTATTTTTTACTCTTTGTTATTATATTATATTGTGATGAGTGAGCTACTGCGTCCAAAGAATTTCCCCTGTGGATCAATAAAGTTTGTCTAAGTCTAATATCCCTATCTCTCCATGCTATGATTCATTTTCCCTTCTTCTGCTTGCACAATTTTCAGTGGAAAAACACTCAACTGCACGTACCGTAAATAAAATTCCTGGGTCTTAAATTCCTGAGGATTAGTTTGAGTTTCTTCTTATCATCAGCGAGTCCTCTTACTGCTGGTGTAAATTATACTGCAGATGCCACTGACCGTGAGGTGCCCTTGGAGGAGCTACAGAATGGTTTCGGTTATAATTTTGGGGTTAATTAGAATGATTAACATGGTTTGTTTTGTTGGATTTCATTGCATGGGCATTTACAGGATGATTTAATGGACTGAATTTGACAAAAAAAAAAAACAAAAAAAAAAACATTTGGACTGACTGACATGACATCGATAGTGTTACAACAGTGAAGATCCTTAAATGTCTTTTATTCATATTGTCTACATTACCACTCCTTTAGTATGCGATCATCTTAATGAAATCCAACTTTGTGAATATAAAAGTTAAATTAATGTGACATAAACAGCAAGATGAAAAGATTACATGTAGGTTTATTTTTTTTTAGTGACAGCCCTACAATTTTTTCATTTAGATGTTTATATAAGCATCCATTTTAATGTTACATCATTTTAAAAGATTCTTAGAATTCTTGGAAAAGGGAGTTTATGACATAAAAGTGGTTTAGAGAGCAGGAGATGGGAACACAAGAGGATCTGATAAGCAGCTGAGGTATTCCCTGATGGGAGGGAGCTATCCTTCTGGACTGAGTTGGTGGAACTGGCACTCAAACCATTAGCTGTAGCAGAGGTGCGTGCGCTCAAAGTTGGAGATAAAAAAGTTTTTTTTCTTTTTGGCTGCTTTCCAGTTTTGCCTTTTATTGAGAAAATCTGCTCCTGGGATATTCTTTCCTGACGTGAGAGCGCGCCCTTGCACTGCTACAGCAAGTGCAACAGCTGATAACGGATAAGTGCGGCTTTGTTTTGCTTCTGCATGAATGAGACAAGTGCATAGTAAGTATTGTAAATATTATGATAGAGTACAATGGATGTTTGTAGAGTGCCTGTTGGATACCGGCTAATCTAATTATCAAATACCATACCCATGATACTTAACTGTACCAGTAACTCCTTGTGTGTGTGTCTGTGTGTGTGTGTCAGAGTGCATTGACCCGTAGAACTGAGAAGACGAGAGAGAGAGGAGTTCAAATCAGAAATTGTGGCCCTTATGTCCTTGCTCTGTAGTCTTTAGCCTGGGGATTAAAGTGGGGCTCTTGTTTTTGTACAAGAAATGTTATGGGATGCTTTCTCTGAACCCCAGGCTCCAGGGGCTGAACATAGCAAATAGACTGTTACAAACATACAGTAGCTGTGTTCTGCAGTATTTTTGACCCAGTGTAAAACAACCTTGTACAAAATGAGATATATGTTATGAACTAATGTATAAATTATTAATTATTGGCAGTCATATACGAGTCTGTACATTTATGTAAACATTTTTGAACGCCTAGTGTATGGTGCAGAAATCTTTATTGTCATGTTTAATGAGTACTTTGGGATGTGCTCACTTCTCTTTGTTCAGCAGTATCACTTGAAAGATAAATTCAGCTCTCTTAAAAAGATAATTGGTGCCATAAAAAGAGCAAGACAATAAGGAGTTGTTATATGCCAAATTAAAAGGTGGATTATAGTGTGCGATACATCAGGTTTACTGTAAAGCTCTGAGCTCCTGGGGTCTTTTTTTGCCACAAGTTTTAATATAAGTTACCGACCCTTATTATTATAGGCGAATAAATGTACTAAAGTACATAACTTAGTGCACGCTCCTCGACTCTAGCCTAATCTTGACATGTTACTATGCAATGTGTTCACATTATTAACTATTCTGCTACTACTATATGTGCAGTGATTCATGTGTTTATTTGACATATTTTTGGGTGCATTGTTCTTCCTCAGAAATGATGTGAAACGTGTCTGTAAAAGTTAGGGTTGAGGTTCAAGTGTCACTCTTTATTTCTTTATCCCTCACCTCTAACTCCAATTACTTTTTGTTATCCTATGCTATTGAGCCATTATGTTGTAGTGTACTGAGCAGCAGTCTTGTTGACATTCAGAGTTTGTCCTTGTATTCCCACATTACCCAATCTGTGCTTTATTGTTCATCAGACATGGAATTGGATATGATCTGGTCATTGATGCAGCTGTGAGGTTTCCATGCTTCTAAGCTTATTGCCATGCCCTGAGACAGACCGTTGAGGATGATGTCTGTACCACTAGAGGACTGCCCATCAAAAAATCCATATTCCAATGGCAGATATAAGAGCACTGGTCATTGTGTTTTATTTTCAAGGCCATCCTAAAGGGAGCAATGACATTGAGTTGAATGTTATTGCTGATATGCTACTGGACATATGGCGTGTATAGCTTGGTAATGAAAGCTTTACAGTACATACACATAGATAGACAATATTGTTACTATTGTATGCTAAAGTATGATTAAAATATGATTAAAATATGATTGTGAACGTTATAAATGCAAAAAATAAATTACTTAAAGAACAGTATGTAGCCTGCATTCTTACAGCTTTAAGAAAGTATTATAATCTCAACTGAACCTGGGCTACCTTAACCTGCAGTGCAGATTGAGTACAGATACAAGTGTGTACGGGTCATACCTCATGAGAAAGCTCAGAACCTCCAGAATTCAGTCACTGAGCAGCAGAGGCTGCACTAGCTCTGATTCATTATTGGTCTGAGGTGCTGGGGTTTAGGTATTGAATTGTAATACTAACCTTTTAAATTTAGACCAACTGCATTTCAGTATTGAAACCCACTGGCAACTCAAAATGAAAGACTCATACGAGGCTCATTCTGCTTTCTGATTGCATAATCGCCTTGCGAACCAAAACTTGGCCATCATTTCCCATGTTTTTGTAATATATCTTCATTACAATTGATACCAGTAATAGTTAGATGAGATTTGATCAGGTCTACCTCTGGGGACAGAGATGTTTCATGTTTATGTATTTCAAAATCAAAATCTTAGTTCAAAGTAGTTTAATTTTTGGGTGTTTTATGACATGTTAACTTGATATAATAATAATCACTTGTGTAATTAGAATTAATGGAAGTTTTAGTCTCCCAAACATAGTGTATTAGGTGAATGATTAAATATTGAACAGTGTATAAAATTGATTAGTGCTGTATCATCTCATTTCATCTTTGCAAAAAAAAAAGTAACAGCAGAAAACTATGATGGATTGCTCATCTCACTTACCTTATGAGATACTCCTCTCTCCACTTTTAATCTCAGCGCATGCTTTACATAATGACAATACATGATTTATACACAATCATGTAATTCTCAGACCTAATTGTAACAGTACACTTAAATAACATAAGTGCTGACTGGTAGTGCCAACCAAGCTGTTTTCCCAAATCCATTATCTCTCTAAAAGGCAGCAAGCTTGACTGCTGCAGGACTGCTCATTTCCCATCTGGGACATTCTTGTCAAAAGCGTTGATGAAAGCTACTTTTGTGCAAACAAACATGTCTTCTATGCTGCAGAGCTTGGGCATTATCTGGACTGAGGATGCTGGGAATACCGTGACAAATAGTTCAGAAGTAATGTGGCTAAACAAAAGGCTCAAAGAAGAATGCACCTTCCTAATTATCTGAGAGGCTGGTGCAGTGCGCTTGATGGGCTCAGTGCTGGGTTGTAGGGACAAGTCTTGTAGCTGTAGTTTACAAGCTACATCTCTACTTCAGTAGTTTACATTTGATTAGTTTGTCTATTAATGCCACGGTGGGCTGTGTATGTTTTATTCTCAGCGTGCCGTCTGAACTTTGGTGAAAATGTCAACTCATAAATCTCCCCACTGCCCTCTTCTGAGCTCCACAATGGTGCAGTGAGGTCCCTCTTTGTCTCTATCACACTTTGCTGCTGCTGTTGAGTGGGTTCACCTCAGTCTTTCCTTTTTATGTCAGTATTGGAATAGTTGTCTTAAAGGTGCTATGTAATTTTTCTAGGGAGCAGTGGGCTGCCTTCTTATCCCCATGAATTGTTTTGCCTAGGTCAGGTCTATGGAGAGGCAATCTCACACAGACCATTTTCAAGGTATTTTTTTCTTTTTGTTTTATTAAAACATCTTTACTTGAGTAAAGGCTAGATACACAGAAAGTTAAATGAGGCACTGTGGGACATTCCAGGCAAAGCAATAATCTTCATGGAGACAAGCAGGATTGATTTGCTGTATTGTGTTGTACAGCATGTACAGTAGAACTATATTTTCACTGACCATGATAGATGAGGTGAAAAGCCAAACAGTAATAAAATAGCACTGCAAGTTAAAACCAGATTTGAAGCATAATGTTTCTGTGGTGTATTTTTGAACACAGTCGGTGTCATCACTTTTATAGCACCGAATGGGCTGCCAGGCACTTTCTTGGTCTATGGCTATTTTTTTCTTGATTTACTGTTTGTTTTGGTTTGGACAATTTCTTAAATTAACTTTTAGTTTCAGCAATTTCTTTAAATGGCATTTGGCAATTAATGGTAATGGAATATGCAAAAATAAAAGTGCAAAGCGTTGGTTTGACTTATATTAAAGGTCCTATAGTACACAAAATTGATTCTTTTGAGCTTTAAGCCATTTCATAACATTGTTACCTCATCAAAACATACCTGGAGTTGTATTTTGTTTCTTTCACACATGTTTGATTAATCCTTTATTATTAGTCTGTTTATATCTCCTAAGCTCAAAATGCTCTGTTCCACTTTGTGATGTCATGTAGTGGCATGACATCACAATCTCTACTGAACCTTTAGTTCAGTAGAGATTGTGATGTCATTGGCAGTTCCAGGGTTGAAATGATCTGAAATAGGTATGTTTTTGATGAGGAAACAACATTATAACTTTGATCAGAAAATAGCGTACTATGAGCCCTTTAATTGATGATAGTGGTAGTAGTATCAGATTGCCTTTGGGGACTGTTTCACCATAAATTATGAAATGAGTTATTGCAGTACCTTGCACCAGACTCTTCAAATGTTTTATAGTGGAATAACCTTTATATTTACAGTAGGTCAGGTTCAATGTTGAATAATTTGAGGTTATTTTGGTGTAAAAGAATCTAATGCTAGAATCAAATGAGAGTCTTTATATAGTTGCACTGCAAAACATCATACTTCATATCTCTAGTTTTGTTTTGTTTAAGCATTTTTAGAGCATTTAAAAACTGTTATTCTCAATATTCTAATTCTGCATATTTAAGAAAAACGCTCTAATATTCTTCATTTTTGTTACATTTTGAACCTCTAATGCTAACTGTAATAAAATTAGCAACAAAATACCCCAGAGATAGCCCAATCCAGTCTTAAATGTCCCAAACACGTGACTTGAAATGACATCTAGAGGTTAATCGCTCAATCTTCTGTTCGAGCCAATGGCCAGGACCGTCCAGTATATAACATTAGAGCAGATTGTTATAAATGACCAAAGGCTTGACCCCACTGCTCTTTGCTCCTCAGCTGTGGCGCATGGAGAGTTTATTACCAAACTAAATGCCCAGAAAGTCAATGCTTTAACTATAAATCTGAAGGTGACTGGAGACTGTAGTAACATGTGTTTATGGCCTATAGTTTAAGTAATAAATGACCCCATGTAATTGAGATCAGTAGGGCTTGGTAAACTTTTGAACAGAACATAGAGTGACTTAGCAGCTTATAACATTAACTGACCCTGCACTTGTAAGCTGGAGATATTTGATAGATGTAATTTTGATGTAACCAGAATTCAGTAGTAGAATGGGCCAGTGGTGGGACACAATCAGACACAAATATGATTAATGACTCTGATTTGATGTTGTTTTTTTCTGGTGTTGTTTTCTCTCCCCATCCAATTCCTGTCCCAAAGCCACAACGTGAGGGCTACAACGTTCCGACATCCAGTGACCGGACAGATCTCCCCTGAAAACACAGAATACACGCTACAGGACAGGTGAGTGCCCTATTACGTATATACTGTATCTGCATGTTTGGAAATGCTAAAACAGATAGAGGTTAGTCCAAGGTCATGGGAGTCTAAAAATAGCCTGTCACCAAGTCTCACAATGCAGATCATTAGAGGGAGGGCTTTCAGCTGCAACACTCGACTTTGTTTCAATTAACTTTTAATTAGGGACACAGAATAGTGAGGGAGGAGAGATGTACTTACTGTGACTGGATGGGCTTTTATGGCTGTCAGAAGTGACTTTGCTCTTGTTGTTAGCTGTGTGTCCCAAACACTGTGGAGTTAATGTCCTAATAAAGTTTATGATAATGATTCCTGCTGCCTTAAGCTGTGCTCATATCACATCTGCTATCATGAATCTGCTGCTTCAGTCAGCTAATCAGCTAATGTCCCCTTTTGTTTAGTCTAAAAAAAAAAAAGATGTGACTTTAAGGTCCTATATTGCGCATAATTGACTCTAGTGAGCTTTAAGCCATGTTACAATGTTTTTACCTAATCTAAAACATACCTGGAATTCTTTTTATTTCATTCACACATATTTCAGTAACCCTTTATTATTCGTCTGTCTACATCTCCAAAGCTCAAAATGCTCTGTTCCACCTTGTGATGTCATGAAGCAGTAGTTTTCAAGTTAACAGCCATCTTTTACCTTTTGTTTAGTAGCGATTGGAAATTTCATGGCTGAAATGATCCAAATGATTATAGTGAAGGTGTATGGAGTTTAAAAACACAATGGAGCACTTGCATTACCACATGACATCACAAGGTGGAACAGTGTTTCTATTTGAGAAAAGAACTCAGCCTAAATATGAAGGGTTTGTCAAACGGGTAAATGAAACAAATCACAACTCTGGGTATGTTTTTGGTGAGGAAACAACATTAAACAAAACAAATGACCTACTATTAAATAACTATTTGAGTTGTTTGATTATTTGGTAAAAGCCACTTAACACGAAACAGCTGTTTTTTTTATGTTCTTTCAGTCTTGACTGTATTTTCAAGTTGGTCAATGTTGTTTGTTTGGTCCATAACTTGATTAATTTGTTTTTAACTTTACTTTTTATTACTGATAGTGTTTTTAATATTACCATGTGATGTTTTGACAGAAGAGATAGCATCTATTGAAATTACTACACTGTATTTTATGGCACCATTATTCTGTGGCTCTGTATGAGATTTATACTTTGCAGATTAACATATCAGTGGGTTTTCACGTGTTTGCACCATAAATTGTCATTATTTTACAACAACCACATTCACTGTTGTTCCTGCAAATCTGTCAGAGCTCCATGGCAGGTTTAGGGCGCCGTAGACAGAGCAGGTGTTAGATCACATTTAAGCTGCAGCTGAAAGAAGATCACTGGCGCCGCCAAGATTCCTCTGTAGGCACAAGTATGTTGAAAGACACAAACACCCTGGGCGATTATTAAAGCTATTCAAGCCTAATTGCAACTGATCACATCTTATTGTCCCTAAATTAGTTTTAGGATTAGCTGTGCCAGTGAAGTATGTGCGTCATAATGCATAAATGCCATTACATATACAGTAGTTTGTTACTTCAGTTTACAATTGATGTCCTCTGTGATCCAACTGTTCTATTTACCAGAGCTTAGGAATGCCACAAAGATTAGGTTGGAGCCTCAGTATAATGAATTTGCAACTTCACCATTTAATTTCATGGCATTTTTAGTAGACCTGTCACGATAATTACTCAATATTTACGGTGTGTACAATTTCTTAGCAAAATGGTGAGATTTTTATGTACGAAAAGTAAGATTTGAGCTTTAGAGGGTAGAATAAATAACTTCTGTGGCAAATTATTGTTTCATTCTACTGTTTATTTGTTGCAGCTCAGGGTTTTTAATGGGAAAGCCTTATTTTAAAACTGGTTTACTGGGATTATTTTGCTTTGTTATTATTGTGTCAGTGGCTAAGAGTAATTTCAATACTATCGTTAATCCCAATATTTCTCTGTACCGATGTATCGTGATTCGCGACAGGCCTACTTTTTAGATACTGCAGTGTTTCAAATTCATTGAACACAATCAGAGATTTCAAACACTGCTGTATTTTGCTCCACAATAAAGGAAAACTCCATACCCTGTTAATAGATGCTGAAATGCTGCATCATCTCTTGGTTTCCGGCCAAACGAGGAATGGTGCACTAGAATGCATAGTTCTGCTGAGTTGCTTGTACTCAGATAAACTTACTCTGGCCGAGGACATTTCAGTTCAACATTCTAATCGGCTTTTTTATAATATTTGTAGTGTTTACAAGCTGGATTAAAGTTTCAGTCTTCTGGCGTCAACACTTGAAAAATATGTTTATAAAACAATAGGAAATGTTGGGCTCCTTTGGTGTGTCTATGAAAGCAGGGCAGGAGTCCCAGGAGGACCAGTGTCAAATCAGGACAAAGCCGAGAATGAGCCCGGTCCCCAGACAGATCTCCATCAGTCTATACTTCAGCCGCCTCAAGGCTGTGACTCCATTATTGATTATCACACCATCATCAATTCGTCAGTGCTCCTTCTGTGCGTCTGCTGCCTGAAAGGATTAAATGCATTAAAAAACATGCCCTCATTTCCACCACAACAAAAAGAGGAGAGGTGATAGAGCTTACTGTCTTTCTTCCCTTTTCAAAATGAGATGAGAAATATATCTCTTCTCACACATGCCACAACAAATCTCCCAGGCAACCATTTCAGTGACAGAGGTGGTAAACACCATGAGAGCCTCACATAAAACAGCACAGGCCTTTGATAGGACTAGGATAGAGACATCCTGTAAAAACACTGGCCCTTGTCCTGCCTCACAGGGACACTGCAGATAATGTATGTTTTGTTCCAATGTAGAATCCTTTCTGTTCTGCTGACATTCTGGGTTTAGTCTTGGCACACGATGCTATGTATTTTGTCTCCTGTATCAGCAAATAGCTCCGACGTCTTGTTTGAATTTGGTTTGTTAGCTTATTCATCATATCACACCTTAAAAACCTGACACTTCTTTACCTAAAAGCAATCCTCTGTATCACTTTTAGATTGACTTACCGTACAGTTTCTTTGCAAAGAGTAACTTTATTTAATTTAACTCTAGTGATCTCCACAGTGCTGTGCGGACTGCAGATTTGAGCCCTGCAGACCACCTTTGCAGTGAGATCAAACAGGAGGTTAGCAAATCTGAACAGGAATAATCTACAGGAAATGAAGTGATTACTGAACTAGTCAGAGCATAAAGAGACCACCCTACCAGAAAGAATTGATCTATTCCCTATTCCCTACCTTTTTCCTCATCTGTAATATGTAATTTAAAATATGTTGTTTTTTTTTTTGTTAATAACTTTTGGCTACATTTCAGTAGCGTGCGGTGACTATTAGGGGTAGGTAAGCAAACTTGGGATGGACATCAGCATTTAGTCGATAACACTTTAAAAATGCCACTTTTTATGCAAACTACATTGCAAGAGTATATTTATTTTTACTCACATTAATTGCATGTATACTGAGCCATTTTGGAGTCAAATTAGAGAGTTTATTAAGTTAGTTTTATAGTTATATATAGTTTATTAATATTTGTAAATGGGACTGTATTTGACACCCTCTTTGTACAAACAGGGCTATTTGTGGGCTGTTTGTTTCTACTCCTACACCTTATGCAGCTGAGCCTTCAGGACTGTTGTTATCTATGTAATTATTATAATGCATCTAGACCATATGAATGATGTATAACAGTCCTACAGATGTGTAATGCACTTATTACACAAAATGTACATTCATGAAGATCATGAAGAAATACTAACAACAACAGTGCACTGGTCAGACAGGTGCACTGGTCAGACAGGCGCATTTATAATACAGATCGATGTGTCACAAACACATGAAGCGGAGTAGGTCCAGGACACACGTATATTCCTCCACACGTGTGCAATAGTGCTGTTATTCCACTGACACTGTAGCTCCTTCATAAACACACAAAGATGAGGCGGACTCCTCACTGCTCCAGCCGCTCTCACTCCACTGCTCCGTCCGGATCCTCCATTTCACTCAAACCTGCACTGAAACGAGCTCACTGTTTGATTAAATGACAGCCTGTATTTCTAACTAACATCTAATTATTACAAACGCGAAGCTACAAACAATGACTTGTCGCTAAAAACAAGTTATTTTTAGACACTTGTGTTAAAAGTTAGTGCTGCTGCTGTTGTCTCTTGCCTGCCGCACATGTTCACTGGGAATCGCTGCACATCTCTGTTTCCCATGAACGATGATATGGGTTTATTCAGCGCTGTTTGCCCACTGTGGTCGTCAGTATGCATGCACAAACCTCTAAAACATCTGGCTGACCTCTCAGGTTGTAAGAGCACATGTAGAAAGCCGCACTCTCAACATATGCCTCCAGGCCTCCGTAGAAGGGCAAAACAATACAAGTTATGGGGACATTCGGAACCACCTTTGTTGATGTTTCAAACAGACAGAAGTGAAGGGAAAACAGATTATTTGCATATAATTTGAATCGATTTAATTATACTTTTGACACGCAATGATTTTAGATTTTATTGGGCAACCACTGCTTGCCTTGATTCCCCTGACCGCATGCCACAGCCACATTTGTTGTTTCATAGTAGAATACATTTTATGCTAGCTCCCTTGGCTTCTTATTCTTGATTCTTGGAGGTTGTTTTGCTTTGCAAGTTTTATGTAGACCTTGTGATGCAACTCAGTGAAAAAGAATGATGTAAGTTCATATAAATATGTTAATAAATAACCAAAACTAAGTTAGGCACCAGATATCACACAGAGAGCTGCATAGATAACAGTCTAACTCATCAATTCATGAAACTGCTTACTGTCATATAGAATAGGTTTTATAATTGAACTGAAAAATAATGATGTCTTCTAGGCCAAAGCACAACCAAATAACCTTGTATTCTGTGGTAAATGTATTTTCATATTTCTTCGACAGCCTATGGCACAAGCTGCATATACTACACAGTTTGTTCTACAGGGGCTTTTTTTAGCTAGAGATATATGTTTGTGTCATAAGAATTTATGAAAAATGCAGACTACAATGCCCAAAGATAGCCCGACTCTGCTCGTAAGATTGATGTTGTTCATGCTATCAGGTTGAGACTTGCTATAGGTTTCTTTTTTTAATGTGTATGATTCAGAGTATAGTGGAAAGTTTAGGGAAAATTCCACTGTTATATATCTGCTGTTATGAGCTGAGGCTCTATGGACATGTCAGGAAATAGTCATATCCTTTCTATGTGACAGCTCAGCATCGGCTCCCATGTGTGTCAAACTTGAGATGGAAGAATAACTTTATAACTTTTCTGCTAACTTTTACTCTCTTTTTTGTGTTTTTTTTGTTTTTTGTTTTTTTATTTTTATATTTTTAAGAATTGAGTCCCGCATGTCCAAGTCAGTGGCCAATCACAGATCCCCTGGCATGGTCACAGAGTCAACCAAACCTGTGACCACTGCTCCACTGGATGGCAGCTCAGGGTCAAAGGTGAGATATGCTCGTCTTTGTTAAATCAGACAGTACATATGTTGCTACTGTATTTGCACTGCCTATCTATTGTGTTGTTGTAAATATCTACCTTCTTATCCTTTTAGCGTCTGAAAATAATATGTTCTCATGCAGTTTAAGACCATACTTTAATTGCTTTCAAAAAAATGAATGTTGACCCATACTTTTTTTTTTTTTTTTATGGTAATGTTTAGTGTGTTACCTTAAACAGGTTTGTAGCTGACACAAAGACTATTCTTGTGCTTGGGCTAAAACAAATTGGACTTATTATATCTTGACTAACTGATATTTTAGCTAATACCTAACTTTACCTAATAAAAAAAGCTCTGTTTGAAACATTGCTGGGTATTTTCACTTGCTACTATAAAAGGAGATGCCATAAAAGCAGGAATTAGAACAAGAATGCACCTTACTCTTTAGTGCAACCTCAAGAGTCAGAAAGCATTAGGTGAAATCATGTCGGTATGCTTTATCTCTACAGAGCAAATAGAAGATCAATTGATGATGAATGCCAGCACATGCCTGTGTTGTTACTGATTTGTAACCTCTTTGTTTCCACCAGGGCTTCAGAGGCAGTGGAAAAGTACATAGTTTCGGCAAAAGGGATCATTCTATTAAAAGAAATCTCAACATCCCAGTGGTGGTGAGAGGGTGGCTCTATAAACAGGTGAGATGTTCTATTCTTTTTGGACAATTAGCTTCAAATTACGCAAATAAAGCTGCAAATTACGGTTCAAATAAACCCGTTGTTCATCAGATGTTTTAGTTATAGATTAGTGATTTTGGGTTAAGTTACATTAATCATTAGATACTACAAGAGGTTAAACAGCAGTTATTTAAAGGTGCTGTCATGATAACAAGTTTTGCTGGAGAGAAAGATAAACAATCATTGAAACTATGGCGAAGGACAAATTCAGTTTGTCAGCTGGACAAAAGTTTATTGGTCAAATATATGTTTCACAGCTCATCCAAGCTGCTTCCTCAGTTCTTAACTCAGAACTGAAGAAGGAGCTTGGATATATTTGAGACAAGCAGAGGTACACACACACACACACACACACACACACACACACACACCTGAAAAGTGACATCTTAAATCTGTGCTAAACACATTTCAGTTCATGAAGTTGTCAATTACATATTCATTACTTCTTTTATAGCTGAAGAGTGTTTAAATGATTCTAATCTGTTTCCAAATTAGGCCTCAAACTTCATTTCTAAATGACATTGAATAATGGTAGTGTTCCTCTGAGGAGGATTTCTAAATATATTTTGTGCTGTTTTTCTCCTCTCTGCAGGACAGCTCTGGAATGCGACTGTGGAAGAGGAAGTGGTTTGTTTTGTCAGACTTCTGCTTGTTTTATTACAAAGGTAAGTGTATGGAAAGTGCACTTGCTTAGGGGTTAACGGGCAGGAATGAAATAAATTGCTGGTCTAAACAGAACAAGCAGAACCTATTGTAACTCCATATAGGGACTGTTGTAACTGTGGATTAATGTTTGCAATTAGAAATCTAATATCATATTGGCCTCTGTAGCCATATGCGCATCTCCACTTTTGTTTTTTGGATTTTTTGTTGTCGTAGTGTAGCAGCCAGCTCATCTTTTCATCAGTCATGCTAAATAATAAATAAGCCACATGCCACCTTCTGCCCCATGCTGCCAGAACGCCCCATCCAGGCAGGATTAATTATGCCTAGCTAATTTTCCTCGTGTTATTACAGACATCTTACATTGTTATTGTTGTAGTTTGCCTGGAAGTTTAACATATATATGTGTGTCCATGTCCATACAGACAGTCGTGAGGAGACAGTGCTGGGGAGCATCCCTCTGCCCAGTTACGTCATATCACCAGTTGAGCCAGAAGACCACATAAACCGCAAATACGCTTTTAAGGTAAACAAATAACAAAAATTACACATTTTCCATAATCTGATATGAGAAAATACTTAAATGTTAATATGGGCAATATGATACGAATTCACTCACATTTCTGGGCATATGTTACGATTTGAATAACGATTTGAATAATTTTTTCATTCTTGTACACTTGTACACACAACTGCAATATACTGATCTCTCCAAATGGGCAGATTGCCAAAATTGCAGATTGCCTTAACGTCATACAGCATTTCTTGGCTTGCTTAAATCTCTAAAAAATAATTACTAAATGGATAACGGAAACTACTTAATACTGTGTGCCCGCACCAAGCCTTACTAAATGGCCATAGTAGCACCAAGCAAACCCTTTTGTGTAGAACCTGTGTTAAGTCAATAAGTAAATCACTACGTGCATGGAGGCAGGTGATTTTTTTGCAGCATCCCTGGAAGAAAAAACCTTTAGGGAAGACTAAATTGATAATTAATTTTAAATTGCCCGTAGGCGGGTATATCAGTGACAATGGTTGTGAGTCTTGTAATTTATTGGTAATTGTCTGGGTTGTACCCCACCTCATTGCTGTCAAGTCAGATGGGATAACAATAAATCATCTGCTGTCTGTAAGCATGACTGAAAATGGATGAATAAAAATAGAAAATGCAGCATAGTCAAATTTTGTGTTGTAAAGACATGATATAGTATGGGGTAGGTGTGTTTAATTATTGAGGGTTGATTAAAAAATGTGAAAGTAATTATTGCACGGATAATGGGAACCTACATTTAATAATTAAATATGCATAGGCCAACTTTTATAAGCATATTTTGTGTTCTGTTATGCAATGGACCATGACGTTTGACCATGTTGTAAAAATATATACTCAGACCCACACTATCTTTTATTATTACTTTAACTGCTAAGGAGTATACAGTTTCTGATACCAAGGGAAAACATTGTTTAGAAGTGTACTCTTACACTTAATAGAACATGATAGATCATGCTACATCTATACTTTGCCATTTGTTCATATAAGTGCTTGAAATGCTTTTCTTTCATGTGTCTTTTCTATGTCTTTTTCATCTTTCTTTTGTGGATACTGCCAATAGGCATTAGGAGCATGTCTGTCTAGTGGTTAGAGGCTCCCAGCTCCTCCTCTGTGGAAACAGTGAGCTTGTAGCTAAGAACAGTAGTGCCTGAATGTTTGATGCACCACTGCAGCTTCAGGGCATTCTGCTGCAATCCCTCCTCTCCTGCTCTTTGTACTTCACTTCTCATATTGTGTTCAGTTCTCTGCATGACTGTCTGCTGAGAACATATCTATGAATGAGACTGTGCAAATGCTCTTTTATCTCCAGGATACAACAATGGATTTTGTATGTTAATTCTGCTGCTGGGAATATTAATTATGCATTGGCCGTATTCAGCAGCACTTCAGTATCTCCTCCCACTGCTCGCAGGGAAGACATTATACGGTTAGGTGAAACGAGACTATAGTCTGCTGCATAACCTCTTCTTAAATAACTTTCCCCCTTAGCTCTTCTTTGTATGCACAATAAACACGTACAGTTTAGAAATACAAGAATGTTTGTCTCATCAAAGTGAAAAGTACAGTAAACACACATTTTGACCCAGACTGACCTCTCTAATCCCTTAATATATAACAATATACACAATTGTGAGTTGTGCATTTGGTTTTAATGGGTTGAACGTTCATTTTAACCACTCATTTGCTCTTTTGACTTTGTTTTTTATTATTCAGTCCTCGACTGTTTTTGTAACTTTTGGTTGTTTGGCTTAATTTCTGTCATCTTTCTCTCATTCTGTGTTGGTCAATTGCTTCCATTGTGACCTGCTGTGTGTGCACGGGCGGAGTGAGTACTATTGTCTGCAGGTGGCTCTACTGACTTACACAGGCTTCCTGTCTTGCATGAATAGGTATTTGATTTTATTTCGTCAATGCTCTGTCATTACCATTGCCATTTCATTTCAGTTCATAGTAGCTGCTGAATGTGCATTTCTTTAAATGTACATTAAGCATTGATCCTGTGTGACTTATGTAAAATGCCAGTGCATAGATTAGAAGAATTTAAGTGATAAGTTCTTGTATTTGTATTGAAATTGTGTGTATGTTAGCATACACTGAAATGACAATAAACTCATTCAAATTATTGCATCATACAAAGGTGGATGATAATTTGCATCTGAAATGTATTTCTGTTTAGAGCAAGAGCAAATCCCTGTGATCAACGATCTTTGAGAACAGAGAACTTTGAGAAGGAAGAGGGTTCCATTTTTGCATTTGTTTCTGAGTATAAAATAACTAATCCATCTTTGAGATTAAAAAATGAAGTTACAACACTGTAAAGTATATAAATTGTATGTCTTGAATTGATAGTAATGAAACTGCAGAGTTACTTCTGCTTGGTGTTTGTATAGTCCCACTGCATTTCACTTATCTCATCATGTGAGGTCGCAACTACACAACATTAAAATGTTTTTCCCACATTCTTCATAGATTGCACAGTCTGTTTTGGATCTTATCACTTTCACTCTTTGGCTTTTGCACATAAATGTGTTCAAACTTAATTTGAGAAAATTAAGATAAAAATTTGATAATAAAAATTTGACATGTTTTTATATTCATCACTGCTTTACAGAATTGAACAAAGTTATTTCATTTCATTGTGTTTTGTCTTATCAGTTTTTATGTATGTACTTTAATCTAGTGTGACAGAATTGTGTTTGTTGATAGTTAATTTATTATAGTTTATAGTAAATCTTTTCTGGAAAGCAGTTTATTATCAGCATCCTCTTTCTTCTTTTTACTCTCTACAGAAATATGTTTGTTGTTTCCTTCCAAAGTTACCAGCTGTCAGTCCTGTTGCAGGAGCATGTTTTTACCCATCAGCCTCTCTGGCAGCTACTTCCTGCTCTGTTCCCTCATTTATCCCCCTTCTCTCTCTCAATGTCTCCCTCTCTGATAGGCGAGCCATACAGGAATGCGCTCCTACATTTACAATAAGAACTCTGTGATTGGCTCACAGGCAGAACACTGCGGGATGCGGACATATTTCTTCAGTGCGGACACACAGGAGGACATGAATGGCTGGATCCGGGCCATGAACCAGGCTGCGCTGATGCAGCAGAGTCACACTATAAAGAGGTTGGTCGCACTCACTCAGGACCCTGCACTTGAGGCAGCAGCCACATGGTGCTCAGGGGGATATTGAAATGACAAAGGGCTAAGGGCTAAGTCCAATGTGTCTATTCAAGACAAGGTCACACTCTGATGTTTTTTGTTCTCTTTTATAACTGGAAACATTCAACACATGCACATGCATATCTCACTGCAGGTCCAGCCCAGGCTGCAGGTTTTAGGATCTGGGCTGCAATGCATCTGGACTTGGACCAGCCATAATGATGCAGGATGTAGCCAGAGGCACTCACTAGAAGATTTTTTTCTGCAGTATTGACTCAGTAAAATCACTACTAAAGATCAGCGAGGTGTTACCAGCTTGCATTGCACAATAATGCCACCTAAAGGATGATATGTTACAGTACTTTTTTCAGAGCAAGATTCTTACTTATTCCTCTGTTAATGAAATTAAATTTCCAAGAACATAAGATGTAAAACAATGATAAACTTTTGTTAAATTTACTATTTAGACTGATACCCCTGATAGTGCACTCTTTGTACTTGGACATTATTGGACAATTATATGATGTCTCCATGGAGATATTATTTCTTTGCCTGGATTATTTCACATTATAGCATTAAACTTACGATATGTATTGTATACATGAAAATGAACCAATGATGCCATCAGTAATGGCAAGGCAAATCTGTGGACAGGCAACGCAGCTTACAGTAAGAGTGCATGTTTTTCAGGGCAATAAAACACCTGCAATTTAATACATGTAAGACAGATAACCAGAAACACCCACCAAAAAGTTACATAGTGTATGTTTAAATAGAAGATCAATATTACTGTTTTCATATTTCATTGTCAGTAATCTTAAATCTGAAAAAGCCAACATTAAACATGACTGACACTGGTGTGACTGGCACTAAATAGTATAATAGGTTGATTAACTGGAGCTTAGGGTTAACATTAATCTTTCTTTTTAAAGGGATATGGAACAGTCAGAGAAGGCTACCCAGCAGGCAGTCCCTCAAAGCAGCCATGCCCACATCAACTCCACTCAGACCCAAAGCCCAAGTAAAACAGAAGTAGACCACAGTATTAGATTAGCCCACAGAGATGAGGTGAGGTATGGCATAGAGGTCCAGCCCAGATCCAAGCGCACAGCCCCAGAGGAGAGCCTGTCGCCTGATACTGGTGATGCACAGAAGAATGGCCCCACAGTGGTTGAAGTCAATCTACCTCCAGAACAAAATGGAAATGTTGTCTATCAAAGGGGTTTTGTGACAAGAACTGACACTGACAAACATGTGCAGAGGAAAAATACACTGGCCCAAGTGGAGCATTGGGTCAAAGTTCAAAAAGGAGATCCCATGAAGAGGTGAGAGGCAGATGGGGCACTGTGGGATATCATGTATTTTACAGTCTCCATCTAGTGGCCACAATGTGTATTGCAGTTCCTATAAATCCCTTTGAACATTTGAGAAAGACAAATATATTTTTGTGAACATCAAAAAGATCTTTATGAATCCCATAGTTAGGCCCATTATTAGTTGTCCATGGGCTTCTGAGAGATGATTAATTAATTTAAGTAATAATTAAAAATGGTCATAGCAATTAACATTTAAAAACAAAACATTAGATATAAATATTAAATGGTCAAATTTCCTCAAAATGTCACCTATAGACAGGAAGTTGAAACCCATGAATAATATTTGTATTCATGGTAATGCTTAAGATAGGATATATAATGTTTTGCCTTTGCTTTTATTTAGAAACCATTCTACAAATTATTTTTCAAATAAAACACCATTACTGTGCCATTGTTACTGTGCTGAAAAGACATTAATATAATGTTTTTTATTCCTTCGATTTACTTTTATTTTCCACCCTTTAGTGCCGCTTCTGAATACCAACTTCCCCACCGTACACCACCATTAAAGCCAAAAACCAGCACAATGGATGCTGCATACCAGTCTTTGCCAAAGTCCCCTCGCCTCCCGTCGGGCAGCTGTTCCCCTCCTGCAGCGTCCAACCTACCCAGTGATTACAAATATGCCCACGACAGACTCAGCCACTTCCGCATGTCCACTGACGAGCGCATGGCCACCAAGGAGGGCATGGTGTGGCAGTTGTATGAATGGCAGCAGCGCCAACAGTTTCGCCATGGAAGCCCCACTGCTCCCATCTACAGCGGGCCTAACTTCACCGACTCGTCAGCGTTTAGAGTTACCGTGGAGATGCCCAGGTCCATCTCTGTACCCCCTTCCCCATGTGAAGTCCCACCGTCTATACCCACTACCTTTAAGCCCCTGTCCCCACGAAGACCACACACTCCCTCAGACCGACGCACAGTAAGGCCTTTGGACGAAGCTGCACTAGATAGCACAAGAGCCAGCTCGCCAGGTCATCTTTGTCATATTTCACAGGTAAGACCATACTTAATAAACAGGGGCCATGAAAGCACAAATTTACAACTCTGCTCCTCCTTGGATCACTCTTGTATATCAACCTTGTTTGTTGTTCCACTCATCTAGAAACATTAACTGTGAATTGGGGACTATATAAACTAATAAAAGTTACTTTCAATATACTGCTCTAATATAAAAAGATAAACAATAATACAGTCCCTGACAAAAGTCTTGTCACTTATCCATTTTGTAGAAACAAAAGCTTATAACCTGACTTTAAATTAATCGATTGGTTTTAGAAATGTCTTATATGAAAGCTAAAACCCTCCCAAATTATGCTCAATATACTAAAATAAATTTGCTTCACTGAAGAAAGATTGATCATTTCATGAACACAGAAAGGTCAGATTTTGGCAAGACAAAAGTCTTGTCGCCTACAGAAAATTGAACAAATAATTGACTTCAAATACAAAAATATGTTGCATAACGTCAGTGAATTAAGTAGTGGTGCTGTGAGATCCATATTTAATATCTTGTATGACTTCCATGAGCTTGAAGGACTGCATCCATGCGGTTCGACAATGATTCATACAATTTGTTGATGAAGTCATCAGGAATAGCAAAGAAAGCAGTCTTACATGTCTCCCAGAGTTCATCAAGATTCTTTGGTTTTGCCTTCCATGCTTCCTCTTTCATTCTACCCCAGACATGCTCAATGATGTTCATGTCTGGTGACTGGGCTGGCCAGTCCTGGAGCACCTTGATCTTCTTCGCCTTGAGGAACTTTGATGTAGAGATAGAAGTATGCGATGGAGCACCATCCTGCTGCAAAATTTGACCCCTTTTATGGTTGGGAATGTAAGAGGTAGCTAATACTTCTTGATATTTTAGGCTATTGATATTGCCTTCCACCCTGCAAATGTCTCGCACACCCCCATACTGGATGATAACCCCAGACCATGATTTTTCCGCCACCAAACTTAACTGTTTTCTGGGTGAATCTTGGATCCATGCGGGCTCCAGTAGGTCTCCTGCAATATTTGCGGCAGATGTGATGTAATTCAACCGAGGATTCATCTGAGAAATCCACCTTCTGCCACTTTTCCAGTGTCCATCCTTTTAGCAGGCTGTGGGCCTTGGCAAATGCCACACGGGTTTTAATTGCCTTTTGTTTAGTGCTGGTTTCTGTGCACTGATTCGACCATGGAGGCCATTTCGAGACAGAATTCTACAAACTGTTTTGGTTGACACAGGGACTTGAGGTGACCAGGCCTGGTGGAGCTCTGCTGCAGTGGAAAAGGGGCTGGCCTTGGATTTTCGAATCAACAAACGGTCCTCCCGAGCAGTTGTCTTGCGGGGTCTGCCGGACCTGGGCTTGTCAAAAACATCTCCAGTCTTTTCAGATCTTTTTCTTATTCTTTGTACTTGACGCTGAGACACATTGAAGGTGTCGGCCACCTCAGCAGTGGATCTGGTCTTCAGCCTCTTGATAATTAACGCTTTGGTCTCAGGGTGGAGCTTAGGCATGTTGTCAGAGGTCAAGTTGCAGTTGATGTGAAGGTCTGGTGTGCTGGGGTTCTTTTTATACACACCCACTAATTGATTGATCAGTAACTGATCACAGGTGAGGCTGTAATCTAGGATTGGGTGCATCATATGACAAGGCGACAAGACTTTTGTCTTGCCAAAATCTGACCTTTCTGTGTTCATTAAATGATCAATCTTTCTTCAGTGAAGCAAATTTATTTTAGTATATTGAGCATAATTTGGGAGGGTTTTAGCTTTCATATGAGACATTTCTAAAACCAATCGATTAATTTAAAGTCAGGTTATAAGCTTTTGTTTCTACAAAATGGATAAGCGACAAGACTTTTGTCAGGGACTGTATATTTTGCAATAACTTTAATCTTTCAAACATCTGTTTACAACCTGGTCTGGATATGGCTGATATCCGATCTAAAAAAGCAAATATCAAACTGATATATTGGTCTATTTCAAGTATTTGAGGCTACATGTGCAAATTAAGAGACTCCTCTTGTTTCATGCCAAACTGATTAGTTAGATCTCAATACTGAAAGTTGCAGAGAGCATATGTATGCAAATATTACAGACTGTTAACCACAGCCAGCATGTCATAAAGGGTTGTAGATAAGTATGGTAAGAAAGGAGTCCCACCCTGTCCAATCTTGTTTTAGTGGTTGAATTATGTGCATCAGTGTAAAACTCTTGTTCTCAGGACATCTTGTGCTTGTCATTTGTTTACTGGCCTGTTTTGTCGAGTGTTGTGAGCTCACGAAGAAAACCATGAGAAAATTCAAGCGTTTTCCCTGAGAAGGCTCAAACGTCTTGACAGCTCTCACTTTATTGCTCATGTGAAACATTTTCAGATTCACACAGTCCACGCCCTCTGCCGCCCCACAGGTGGTGCAAGCATGTCTGAGTAGAGACTTTTGCGCTGGAGCATTTAGAGCCCACCACTGTTGCCGCAGGAGGCAGCTCTGTCATCCACACCCTGCGCTGTCTCTCTACCACACCCTCCACATGAGAAAAGCACTCTGTCCAAACCATCATCATATACGCCAACATACACAAGCCTCAAAACCAGCCCATTGGCCGTACACAAGTAAACAAAGTGCTGCAGATGCTCTGTTTTAATCCATCTTTTATCCTGCTGTCAAGACACTAATTACAACTGTAAAATCAAGCAATACTCAATTATGGAGTGCTCTGGAAAAAGATACTAACAAAGAGACCCACAGTGACTTTGCTTGGCTCGTAGCAGAACTAGCATTAAGGGAACTACTTTTAGTCCAGCACAGATGATATTCATTTTGGTGCGCCCAGCATCTACAGCCTGAGCGGTCTCAAGTAATAGCATACTGGTGTATGTTAGATCCCTGTGGAATATCATTAAGAAGTATATTTTATTAGCAGCTAATCCAATTTGCCCAGAGCATCTCAGCACCCTATAAACATCTCCACTGTATCTCAAATATCAGCAGCAGTCTCTTTCTTCTGATCTTACATTTAAATAAAAAACCTATTATACAGCAAAAAATAGTGGCATGGGATTCTCAAAGGGAATGGCTTACAGTGCTGCTCTTGCTGGTAGCAAACAAATGTTATTTTAAGAAAGCAGGTTTAGTATAATTTATGTGCAGTTAATTAAATCTCTTGTTGTTTGTGTCCTTTTAAGGTTCAGTAGTGGGCTTGGTTTTTGCAAATTTTGTGTGTTAAGCAAAAATGTCAAATGTTCGGAGCCCTGTAGCATCAGAAACTCGGGGCACACCTTGTTTTTATATAAAAGTAGAGGCGATAAAAGTAAGAAAGGGATAGATGAGAAAATAAATGTGCTGTGTAGTCAAGTTTGTTTTCATACTTCGAGGCAATATTTTAACTTAGACTGAGTGTGATGGAGTGGCCTCTCTCCGGCTACACACTTGTGAAGATTGCTTAGTGTTTGTGAATTAGACATTCTGTTTGATTCAGTGTTTTATGTTTGTAATAACACAGTGATGAATCTACTTTCTTCACAGACCTCCCAGATAGAGAGACGGTCCATGCCTGCCATGGGCTATATCACACACACAGTCAGTGCACCAAGCCTGCACGGAAAAACGGTATGTTTATTTAGCCACACTTTTTCTTTTTAAAATACATACAGAAGGACAACTTGATAAATTAATTTCCAGTTCACAAGTAGAAAAAGTTGTTAATTGCTATAAGCCTGAATCATTACCTCCCAACTTTAATATGTCAGTGTTATGTTATCTTTAAAGTTTTCACTCATGTTACTAATATATTACTATTTTCTAAAAGACTCACGTTAAAAAGTTGAGCAGCATTCTAGCAGTTTGTGCTCTCATCTGTACTGCCCAGATGGTTCTTAAGTATTTCCTCTTGTCCCTGTGCGCTCTCTGGCCTCTGGCCCCTAAACCTGGGCTTGACTGCAGCCTGAGGAGCTGACTCTGCTGCTCATTCAGCTTCGGAGGCACCAGGCCCAGCTGGCGGGTGTGCACAGCCCCAGTGAGGCCTTTGCTCACCTGCAGCAGCACCAGCACAACGGCCTGTTAGGCTCCAGCTTACAGGTCAGGGGCATGACCTTTCACCCCATTCTGTCCCCCTGCCCCAGTGGTCCACGGTCTCCATGTCCTAAGCCAGAGCCTACATGTCCCCTGCCATTCATACGTCTGTTCAGCCTGCCTCGCTTGGCTGTCTTGCATTGTGCCTAAACAGAAGTACATATTTTGTTCAGAAAGTTGTATGCCACCATAAAAGCATGTTGCTTGTTAAATATGTAATATTTGAACAGCATTTTGTCTATGTCTTATGTCTAACATCCAATGAACATTTGATCAATATTTCTGTGTGCTATGAGGACAAATGAACACTACTCTTCATTTGAGACAGTTTCACAACAAGGCCAAACTGCAGATACAGGAATGTTTTTTTGTTCCAGATTTCTGATGCTGCAGTGGTACACAGGAATAGATACTTCATCCAGTTTGTTTATCAAACAGTTTTCATCAACAGAAACTCTCATTTTGATCATGCTATGTACACAACATTAAAAACATAAACATAATCATGGTTCAAGTATGTATTTTTCAGGAGACAGGTGGCTTAGAGTATTAACAATAATGTGATATGTTTATCAATAACCATTTCATATGATATATTTCTTCACTGCTCATTTAAGGCGGATGACACATACATGCAACTGAAGAAGGATCTAGAGTATCTAGACCTGAAGGTGAGCTCAACTGACCTGTCTGGTCTCATTTCCTCTGTCTGTCTTTTGCCCATGCTCCTTGTTCTCTATAGGGACTAGTACTGGACTAGTTCCTACTAAATCAAATCTGTCTTTCATGTAAACAGTAATGTAATGATTAAATTGTTGCTTTATTGGTTTTATTATGAATAGTTTTTCTTTCACTTAACTGCTTTGTGTAAATGTGGTTATAACATGGAATAATGTTTGTTTTGCTTGTCATGAATGAATTACTGCTGCATTCATGTGTCTTTTCAAATTTTCATTGGCAAGAAAAGTTAACCTTTGAACTTCTTGTTTGTCATACCTCTCCTTACTTTTCCTGTTTTAAAACAGATTCAGTGTATTGACTCGATGATCATTTTAACACAAAAAAACTCCACTCCAAGTTTTGAGTGCTGTTGGAATGTAAGGATAGTGTGCTTGAAAAGTGAAAATAATTATTTCACTTTTATTTTCTAATGAAATGCCTTGCATCCTTCAGTAAGTAATGCAAATCTGTATGAGTATTTGTTTTGAAGATTTTGTACAATGAGAAGCATGCTGCCAAGAATGATGATCCCCACATTGTGTTTTTTCTGCTCATGAATCCATATATAACAAACCAAAGATGTTTAGTCATTATCACTCAGGGCATGAGTTTTACTGTGATAAACAAGAAAGAATGATAGACTTCTTGAGATACAGTTATATTGAATTCTTTGCCAATTCGCCATGTTTTCTGTGTTCTCACTCAAAGCAATTACATTTCAAATTGCTAAATTGCCATCTGTGTGATATGGGTTGAGTTTCTGACTGGTCCGTTTCTCATGGCCATTCAGAACCACAAAACACTGTTGAGTTGCTTATGTTCTCACAGGCCTGTAGTGTTTCCCAGGCCTTGTTAATTGGTATTATGTAAAATAGGTGGTGTGTCCCTCTGTCTGAACTGAACAGCCCTTTATGTTGTATGTTATGTATTTACATGCAGGGTGTGGCTCTGCTCATCTCTTTGTGTGTTATTAACTGCAGTAGAAAACATACAGTAGGACCCATTGCACATTACTAATTATTGCACCAAACTAATGTAACCTGTCCCATTTCTTGTTTATGTGGAACTAGATTACTTCATAACAGAGCATCTTTGGCATTCTTTTTTTTACCTGCATTTTGTTGTATCGGCCATTGCATTCTTCCCCTGTCTTTAAGAGCACCTCGTTTGGCAATTAAAACTTTATACAATTGCGTGTTTTTCAATTTGGTTTTGGTTTTAAATATTTGATGTCATCTGTGGCTGTTGGGGATTGCAGGTTACTGGATGTGAAAGCCTAAAAAAAGAAAGACCGTCAAGGCCTGTGAGAATAGCAGAGAGTGATGCTGATGTAAGTGAATAATTATGTTTTGGGGATAATTTAATGGAATATTTTTGACAACCAGCCTTTTTTTCCTTGTCCTGTCTACTAGAGAAGAAGGGTTGGCTTTATTTTGACTTTTCAGTTCAAATGCTCAGTGTGGTTGCATGTTTGCCCTTAAGTTTTGTAACTAGATGCTGCCAAGTGAAAGGAACATATGTACATATCAACACTGGGGGGACAGCCTGCACACAGCACACTGAGTGCATCAACCACAGCTTTATTTTCCTCCCCACAATTTAAAGAGAAAAATACATGTAATGGGAGTTTTAAGATGTTGAGCTGTTAAATTTTTCAGTTTGATTAGCCTGATCCTGCTTTTCTCAGTCTTTGTTTTCTGCTGAATGGAGGTAAATAAGATGGATGTTCTGGCTTTTCATCATTAGCATTGTTGCGCTTTAACAATTTATAAGGAATTGACAGTAAATTTGTCTGAACAATGAATATTTCATGCAATTAAAAAAAAACAAAAACAATATACAGTAGCAAAATAAAAACAGCTTAATAATTAATTGAACAGAATGATAAATAGATCTGAGGAAATATACACTGTGTGAGAGAGACTGTGAACTAAGCAGTCCTATGTCGTAAACATATAACCCATTTCTGGAAAAACAAATCTGTCACTCTCAATAAACATTCTTTCTGCAAAAAATGAATTTGAAAATATGGATTTTTGATAATGATTACTCATAATGGGCATTACCCGATCTCGCCGTCAAACTAGACAGTATGCAGTCTTTTGATATCTCCCGCTGAGCTGTTGAGATGAATTCCTCGGGGCTTTTCACATAGCGGAAACTTGCTGACATATTTAGTGTACAACGAATAGACAATAAGTTTGCCTTTACTGGGTTTGCAGAGAGGATACAGCGGCTGCATGAAAAGTATACAAATCATGTGATAAGTAGATGCAATCATCACAAGAAGTTTTGAACTAATGCTGCCATCGTCAGTTTTTGATTTTCTATGTTGAATATATGTTTTCTATAGGTTAAACTAAGTCGGTTGTGTGAACAGGACAAGATTTTACAAGAGCTTGAATCCAGGATGCGTACCCTGAAAGAAGACAAGGTACAAAACACTTTTTATACATTCAATCATTTGAAAAACAATTGTGTTATAATTACATTTTATGTTATCTCTCTTATTCACATTCCCATCCAGGACAAGTTGGAGTCTGTACTGGATGTGTCTCACCAGCAGATGGAGCAATACCGAGATCAGCCCGCACACGCAGAGAAGATTGCCTACCAGCAGAAATTACTCCAAGAGGATGTGGTTCACATCAGAGCTGAAATATCAAAAGCATCAACAGTAAAACATCACATTATATTACTATAAAATTACATATATATTTTGCCTATGTTTACCGCAAATCCTACACTGATTATGCTTTCAGTAATTTATAGTACTAGGATTAAATGCAACATGTACAACAAAATTAAATATTGTTTAGTTTAACATTCACAACTGAATTTCCTAAGTCAGTGTTTGATGGGTGTGTCTCTTGCATTCTTTAGGAGATGGAGAATGCCTGGTCTGAATATACGCGGTTGGAGAAGGATGTGGACTGGCTTAGGTCGGCCCTGCAGGGACAGATGACCCGCAGCGATCTCACTCAGGTCTGTGAATCTCATGCAAATAATTACTTTTCTGAATGTGTGTATGTGCTGTGTAAATAGCAAGCTTTGATGATATGGTTCCAACATCACTAAATCTGGAGCTAAACCAGGACTAGAACAGGACCAAATCAAGTCTATCTAACAGTAAAACTGGGCGCAAATCAAGACATTTACACACACCCTTACATTTGATTTTTTTAATCATATAGGTACAGCAGCAATGCAACTCTAGACAAATCCATATGGACAAGAGACAGATCATTTGTGATTGATGGTGATGGAGCTTGCATGTTTTGACTGCTCTGAAAGCTCTTTGTCATTACACTTGGAGATGTTTCATGTAACTTTAATGAATACATATACTGGGTTTATCACAGGTGTATATCCACTGTTTGTTTCTGTGAGCAGCAGGAAAAGGTGCAGATCAGGAAAGAGCTGTGGAGGATTGAGGATGTCATTGCAGGCCTCAGTGCAAATAAAACTAACTACAAAGTTACCGTCTCTTCAATAACCAACCCAGGTGAGATGTGCTTCTGTGTATAAAACAGTGGCGTGTGGATTCAAGTCGGACTTGAGACTATTTTGATGACTTACGACTTGACTTGTTGAAATGGACTAAGACTTGAGATTCGACTTGGACTTGAAACAGTTTCGGACACCAGTCTTTTGTTATTTTTGCTACTTATTTTGAATTTATTATTACCATTTATATGTTGCTTTTGTATTATATTGTGACGTGTGAGCTACTGTGTTCAAATAATTTCCCTTGTGGATCAATACAGTTTGTCTAAGTTTAAGCCTAAGTCTAAAAAAAAGTGTGTAATTTACTAGAAATAAAGTGCAGTATGTCCCTCCCATTTGTTCATTTATGACCAGGACTTTTTAAGTAGGACAAAAATACAACCTGTATTTGGCAATTTGCTATAAAGACTCAACTTCAAACTCAAAACATAGGACTTGGACTTGAGTCTGACTTGAGACTTGACTTGAAACTTGACTTGAGACTTGATTTGAGATTTGACTTGAGACTTGACTTGAGAATTGACTTGAGACTTGCAAAACAAAGAGTTGGTCCCACCTCTGGAGCAGTCTTATGCTGTACATGCTGCTGTAAGTTGACATTAAAGCCTTTAATAATAAACAGCTTAAACACTTCCCACAGGAGGAGAAAGCACTGTCTTTATGGCGTGCGTATTCATTTTACATGTGTTTTCGCATTCCCCCAGAGAAGAAATTTGTGCCTTCAGTGTCGGCGTCGTCAGTGCCTTGTGTGTCTGGGAGCCTGTCTGCTGTGGAGATGAGACTGTCCCAGCAGCAGCTCAGCCCCCACCTCACCCCTGCTGGCCACACCCCCTCCCTCTCCTCCAGCCTCAGCATGGAGCAGCCATTGTACTCGACACCTCCCACCACTGGGCATAAATGGGCATGTGGCACTCTCTCTGTAGTATTTTGATTATTTATTAGTATAATAATGATCTGTACTCTTTATAAAACACTGAATAGATTAGATACGACTATTTTTATTCTGTTTGGCTAACATTTAAAGTATTTTAGTCATTATGGTAAACCAAACATTAATTAAAAAAAAAAAAGTGAAGTATAATAAATACTAGATATTGTTTATTTAAGTGTATTCATTTAATCAGTAACCTTTGTTTTTGTTTACCATTGTTTTACTAATGATGTCCTAAGAAAATACATAATTTAGCAATTTTGAGTAATTGGAAAACCAACTGATGATGATTATAACTTAGCTAATAATTGACTTTTATCTTTGAATAGACCTCATGCATTTGTAACTTCTAAGAAAAAAATACATAACAGAAATGCATATTACGAAACTTCATTGCATATTACTAAATTTCATTGTTTTTCCCCCATGTTGTCAGGGTGAGGAAGATGTGCCCCCCCGCCCTCCTCTACCTCAGCTCTACAGTCCCAACGAGCATCCGCCCGCCGTGCCCCCACTGCCCAAAGAGACCACAGTGATTCGCCACACGTCTGTACGAGGCCTGAAGCGCCAGTCTGACGAACGCAAGAGGGACAGAGAAATCAGCCACTTCACCAATGGAGACACGAAGGTTTGTTTCTATAGTGTGTGAATGTTTTATCAGTAAGAATTTAAGCACTAAAATATGAACTCCTAAGGTTGAACTTCGACCTTTCCTGAGTGACCCTGAGTTGATGGGAGCTGGAGACGGCTCAAGTTTGGTTAGTGTAGTTGCAGCAGGACATGATGGAGGTTACCAGACATTACCAGGGAGAGGTAAGTGGAGCTATTTATTTTCTGTAACTCGTTTATTAACATTTCATCTCCCACCCTATGTCCACCCACATATTTTGGTTCACTTTTAAATTAATGGTGTTTTAATGTATGCTGGTTCCCCTCAGGAGCGGCTTTCTCCCCTTTTAGGATAAATCAATCTTCGAGCATCTCTTCATATGTGACTCTTCGAAGAGCAGCATCAGCTGTCGCTGTGAAGGTGAGACGTGGAGGAAAATGAAAGGAAATGAATTCATACTGAAGGAAAAGTGGGAACTTACAATATCATATATAGAAAGTGGAAAAAAATACATAAAAATATTTCTGTGCCAACATTGCAAACAGTTCTCTTTATAACTAACATACATTAATTCAACACTAATAATTAATTCTATTTTTACAATATTGCACAATGTGGATCAGTTGCATTGTGTTAAAATGCTTAATAAAATGCATAATGGCCATACCAGAAAGTGGAGTATGTGTGAGTGTTGGTGGTCGTCAGAGGGGCCAGTGGCACAGATTGGCAGCCTTGCTTCCTTCAGTCTGCCACAGGGCAGCTGTGGCTACAATAATAGCTTACCACCACTGAGTGTGGTGTGAATGAACAATAAACTGTAAAGCGCTTTGGGTGTCTTGAAAGGCGCTATATAAATGCAATGATTAATTAATTAATTAATTATAGATAAATAATAGAGTTTTGTGTTGCTTGGGTGTTTTACATGTATATGGCCAGTTAAGTTGTACATAACACAATTTTAAGAGAAAAACATTATTACAAAGTGTTTTGGACTTGCTGGTACATTCTGTTTCATTACTTTTTTGCTGCACCTTTTGCCTGTGATTCCACCCCCTCTGTCTTCTCTCAGGAGAGACCCAAAAGTGCCTTGGAGCGCCTGTACTCCGGGGATGAAGCGCTGCAGCAGCAGAGAGGGAGGATGAGTGCGGACGAGCAGCTGGAGAGGATGAAGAGGCATCAGAAGGCCCTTGTTCGCCAACGCAAACGCACCCTAAGTCACGGAGACCGCCACAGCTCCTCATCCTCACGCTCTTCAGCCTCCTCCTTGCGCCCACTCTCCGCAGACCTGGGATCAGTATGTTATTAGACTTACAACACACGCCACACTCTGATGCATGCAAACCAGCCGAGCGAGTGGCCATCTCCTGACGCATGCCTTTGGTCCGAATAGTTTTCCGTTTTTCTCTTTTCTGGCATGAAAAGGTGAAGTGGAGTACACTAATTAAGTGGAAACAAGAATTTATGCTTGTTTTGAAAATGTAGCAAAAAATGCAGTTAAAATGCTTCAAGACTTGTTCCTACTTTTACACTGTAATTATGGATTGTGGAATATGTTTTCAATAACAT
The DNA here is from genome assembly GCA_029959045.1 of Taenioides sp. WSHXM2023. Classification (NCBI taxonomy): domain Eukaryota; kingdom Metazoa; phylum Chordata; class Actinopteri; order Gobiiformes; family Gobiidae; genus Taenioides; species Taenioides sp. WSHXM2023. Next base: position 14,613,765 of record CM057091.1, read on the forward strand.
CTTAACCGTGAAATGAGCAAATTATATGTGTCTCAATGATGCCTTTAGTGCCTTTGCTCCTACATCTCTACTTTTCCTCAATTTTTCTGTAACTGATCTACTGTCCGCCTCTCGCCTCACTCAGTAACCTTTACTGATCTTTGTTTGTCATAGCACTGTTTTCTTGTGGATTTTTTTTTTATTTTTCCATTAATCTGTGTTGTACAAAATCACCATTTACATACTGTGCTGTCTCTTAACTGGTCATTCATTTGTATATGCATGTAAGACTCCCCACTCATTTTCTATACTAAAACACTCACTGAGCAATGCAAGCTAAATTTACTCATTGAAACCTTTTTGCACTGAAATATAACAGGAGGAAATATTAAAGACAAGCTCGAGCACTTTTTTGTGAGAATAGCCCTACATGAATTTCTGAATTTAACGCATTTATGGGTTATAATGTATTCTTCTCAAAGCATAGTAGCAAATAAAAATGCTTAGTTTGCTCGTTTTTCATTTTCATTTAATAAAAACAATATATGTGAATGTCCTTAAATTAATAAACAATTTCTAAGGAACCCATATTGCCATGTTTTTCTTTATGTTTAATGGTGATGTGTGGTCTATGTCAAAAATGTATTTCTTGGATCAATATACTAAAGGTCTGTGGGTCTGTCCTGTTTGTTTCTATTATGTGTATGTATCCTTACTATATTTAAAGCATGCTGTGATTTGTATCTCAGTACCATGCATACTGAACAACTATGCATGCTCCACCCTCCTTCTTTTTTGACACTTACACACATACCAACACCTGTCTTGCCACTTATAAAATCAGGATTTGGGTGATAACAAGTGCGCTTATTACTTGAAACAGTGTGTGAAAAATCAGTTTTCTTGTGATGAGGTGATGATGGCATTCTGTAATTAGTTTCACAGTCTTCTTTTCTCCCCTTGTGCGTTGTCCAGTTGAAGAGAGAGCAGGACTTTGACTTGCAGCTGCTGGAGCGAGCCGTGCAGGGAGAGGAGTCAGTGCGCAGTGTCCAGGGAGAAGAGAGACCCCCGGAGCACAAGGAGAGACCCCGCTCCCACTCAGATGAATGGCTGACTTTTAGAGCTACAGACACGCCCACAAAAGAAAGGGAATTAGAGCCTCTTGAGTATGACCTGGACTTGAATAAAGAGGTAAGAATTTTGAGGAAGAGATAGGACAAGCAAAAAATACTTAATGCTGAGAGGACCAATTTGATTTGAAATAATAATAAACAATTTAGGTCATGGGATGTGATATTGTGTATGTATACAGATTTTAGTCTCCACAATTTGATAAACACCATAAATTAATAACACCCAGTCAATATAATTTTGTAGAAGTTAAATAATTCTGAGTATACAGATTTTGATCAATGCATAGATCACTGCATGTTCTGTTTTGTTGTATTGACTTTATTGTATGCTTGTGTGCAGTTGTCTAAGCCTCAGAAGGTGTTGATCCCAGAGCGGTATGTGGAGTCAGAGCCTGAAGAACCACTCAGTCCAGAAGAGGTGGAGGAACGGCAGCGCAAAGTTCAACGCATCAAGAGCATTTTGGCAAAGTCCAGGTAAAATATTAAATCAAACAAGACTCAATCGCCTAAATCAAGTGTAGCCTTATTAAATATAACATAATGTCAGTTAGATAAAAATCATGGTCTTTTATCCTTTGTTTAGTAGTTATAGTTCTCTTCTCAATCTATTTGTTTCAGCTGTGTTTATTTGTGTTGGATTACAGATAAACTAGACACTTCAGATGAAATATACTATATTATAAGAGATTTGTGTAAGGCAAATATTTGAGGCTAAAATGCACACATACCAATACATTTATTTTTCATTTCTGTTGACTGTGCAATGTTAATTCCTCAGTTTCTACAATTTTTTAAATAAAATATATAGCTTTCTTCTTGTATCTTCACATTTATTGTTTAATGGTGGAACAGTGTGCAGAATCTGGCCCCTGCTGTGTCTGTGGACAAACCGGACCTGGGTCTGGGAACTCTGGACTCTGCTCTTCAGGAACAAGAGAGGATCATCACTATTTCCTATGCACTTGCCTCAGAGGCCTCACTCAAGAGCAAAATGGTAGCAGGTTGGTCACACACTGTGCTATAATTATTATTTAATTTCATTCAACTGATATATAAATAAATAAACTTTTAAGTAAGTAGCTAGAAAACCCTAGTTCAACATTCATTTGTGTCAAAAGGAAGAAAAAAAAGTTGCTGTACCGGTGGCATCCATTAAACTTCTTCTAACGTCAAATTGACAAGATCGCAGGTTTAAGACAGTATAAAGAGCGGGAAGCAGCCTTTAAGTAATGTTGGGTGCTTGATAGCGTAAGAGATGAGAGGGGCGTGAGGTGCGGAGTCAAGCAATATGGCTGTTCATTTCCTAATAACCAAACATTATTCCTTATTAGGAACTTGGATCGTCTCTAATTGCGATCCATGTAAAATCTTTCAGACTTGGGAGGAATCGCTTGATGAGGCCATTTTGTGTTCTGATCAATGACCCAGTCAAAGCCCACTCTCCTTGTGCATACCATCACTTGCTCCTTTGAACATCTCGCTGTGAACCTGCATAAAAGACACTGTGCTCACTTTTCATCTCTTTCATACTCCACGGGCAAAGGCAGTAGAGTTCATTTTCATTTGAGCTGCCTCAGATTGTCTGTCTTTGGGCGCCGCTCACACACTCCGCATTGCACACGTACCTGTCACACACTGTAACACTCAAGCTGTCAGCGCGCACCCAGCCTTAATATGCACAGTGAGGCAAAGTCAACAATTATAACATTATTTCCAGCATTGAGAAATGTCAGGGAATATAACTGGTGGCATCTTGTCAGTGGAGATTGAATCAATGACTTTTCTCTCCTTTGGTGTTCAAGTAAGGTATGCTAGTGCACTTTCAAATCCCTGAATTAAAAGAAGAGGTTTTTTCACAGTATTATGCATGAGATACTTCAATAATGGCAGCATAAAAGTCGAAATATGCAGGTCTGCAATTACGCACTCAATATATTGAGAGTCCAGATTGTTGAATGTGTTATTCTAAGTAGTTAAATAATTCACAACATTGTAATTATGTTGCTCAGACATTAAAAAGAATTTCTAATTTTCTTGCTAAAAAAAAATCTACCAAATAAACAAACTTTTGTAGCATCCTTTTCAGTCATTCATTCATTACTTTTTATTTAGTAGCGGAACTGTTTGTATTATTAACGTCTATAGCCTAAATCACAGTAAAGGAAGGTCGTTAACTGACTGGCAATGAAATGTTAAACACTTATATTTGTTATTTGAATAGGAGAGATGAATGTTTCCCGATAGGAAATGGTTTGTTAATTAACACTCATGCAAAATATGAGATACAGCCAGAAAACACACTTTTACCAAAAACACTTTTTATATTCTTTTACAAGTGATTCTTTATATGTATACAATAAAAAAATTGTTTTTTCTAATTCTCTGTATTTAACTGATTCCCATTCCCAACTATATATGACTGAAAAGCATCTTATTTTGGCTCCAACATGTGGGAGGAAATACATACATATCCATTAATCGTTTTAAAATAAGTGATGATATGTCCAGATATGTACCAGCAATTACAATTACAATTTTAAATATTTTTTCTATTCCTGTTCTAAAAAAAAGTCCCGTCTGCAAAATGTTTCTTTTTTGGCTGTTGAAGTAGTCTATTATCATGCAGTAGTCTATTATCATGCAGCAACGTTTTGAATAGTAGATATAGATTTTATAGACTGTATATCCTTGGGTTTCAGAGTGACAAAAAATTGCATAGTTTCCATCTTTTTAATGGTGAAAAGTGCCCAAAATGTAGTCTGTAAACAGGAAGCTGAAATATTTGTCTTTATAAAGTCCAACCCTCTGTATGTCATGAATTATAGAGAATATATTGTTTGTGATTGATGATTGTGGTACAGATTTAAATAGTCACCATATTACGCAGAACACCTTATAAATAATTAATAAATAATGAATAAAAAAGTGATTCTGATTAAGGGTTTGTACCAGAGTATATGTCTCTGTCCACTAACTCTTACGTCTGTCCCTTCTGTCCTGTGCAGTCCCACCACAGTCTAACCTCCCAACCCCTCCACCTCTGCCTTCACCCCCTCCGCCTCCTCCGCCTCCTCCTCTCCCCCCTGTATCCCTCCCTCTTGCCTCCCCTGTAAGCAATGGGATCCACTACACGTTTGTCTGAAATAAAGTAAGGGCTAACTGCATGCTGCTAATAATTTTCCTAATTGTCTGTAACTTGTGTGGATTGGCTTTCTCAGCATGCTCAGTACACGTCTGTTGTGACTGTTACAACCGTCTACGTTAGCTCCACTATCTCCCGTTCAAATCAAAACAAACATCTGTAGGCAGCCAGCTCATCCCACTGCGATAATCGTGTGTAAATTGTTCTTTTTCTCTCCCCTTTCTTGTCTGGCTGCCAAAATATTTATGGATGAGAAAAGAAAGGGCTCAGAGGAACATAGCTGTTTGTAGCATTGTGTATAATTAACAAAGGAGACACCTTTGATTTAGCACCTCCACTCTTCAGCCGTCTGCACAGCTGCATTCCAGCGCACCAATTAGCTCCCCATCTGTAGAGCGACGAGTCAGGGAAGTACCTGCTCTCATCACTCTCAACTGTACAAAGGCAAAAATCAAGTTGCTGCTGTACATTTCACAGAGGGAAAAAAAAAGATTATCTGCCACATTTGACTCAGTTTTTGTCCCACTGATAGATACATTCTGAGTAATCAGAGTACTACAGAAATCAGATAACGATCAGATTTTGGTGTGCATTTAAACGTAGTCTCCAAGTCAGCACTCCAGGTTTCCATTGCCATTTCTATGCACACCAAGTGTACCTGGTCAAAATATGGCCTTTAAATGAATAGATCTATGCTTATTTCGGATCTGAAATATAAATATAAATATCACCTCAGAGGTGCACTACTGCTTGTCTCCATCATATTTACCACTTGGGTGAGGGTCTTCACTCTAAAACTTTTGTCTAGTTGACAGAATTGAAATTTTTGTTTGAGGTATTATCTGATGTAATTCAAAGTATTATAAATATTCTTCATAAAGCTTTAAGAAACTGGCCCAACCTTTGTACTGCCATTACATTATTTACCAAAGTGTACAGAAGAGTTTGTTTTTACATTCAAAAGTGTGATTCAAAATAAATTCCCAGAGAATACCCAAAAAATGATCTTTGTGATTATCATCAAAGTGTCTGGGTTGTGCGTGGGTTGTGCATGAATCTGCCCTTTGTGGTTGTGGCATATGTGTTCTCGTCTGTGAGCTGTGTTTGACGCTTGTGACCGCATGTCCAGATTTAAGTGCTTTTTTAAAAGTGCTTTAAATAGGCCTAGTGTTGTTTGTGTTCTTCAGTATACTAGTATGTTTTTATTTGTATATGACAGGTTTAATGGGTCAAATGCAAAACAGGTTCCCCCATTAGGACAAAGTTGTTACCCACTTTAAATGTGTTTTAAATTATTAAAGTAATATGTTATTATCTAATACTGTGCCTCTTCTATCTCTTTCTCTACAGCTCAAGCAATTTCTGGACACTGAGGTGCTATTCAACAAGCTACTGTATTGTTCACCATGAGTGGATCATGTATGACTTTGGACAGTGAACTGTATATTTGAGCAGGAGAGCTGAACTGAAGCTCACATGCAGCCTCGTATTTAAGGAGCTCAAAGCCACTTTTTGCGTGACACTGAAAACTGGGCTGTAGGAGCGGCTCTGCTTTTTGACTATGGACATGCCTAACAAGTGTTATTCTAATGAAAGCGATTTTCAACATGTTCTTGCACTTTGAATGACTGAATTCTGATGAGGAATTTATCTCATATTTTACATGTTTGACTGAATTACTTTGAATCACTGTGTGATCTTCACTTTCAGCTTTGTTTCCCAGGTACTGAATGTTTAAAGCAAATGGTACAAATGTTATTTTCTTTGTCAGAGACTATTTTACACCAAACCACTTGAAATGTCATGTTTGTGCAGTATCTACTGCCGCACTGCCAGTCTCCTTTTAGCTTGCCAAGATAAATTTTATTTTTTTCTGCTTATATTAGGACTGAATATAACATTTAACCTATTTTTGTGCGACTGGGAACAGTTGCACAATAGAACTTTATATGAATGTGAATAATAAAACATATTAACACATTTAAATCTTTTCTGTGTGTCTGTTTAACCTGTAGGAAGGCTTAGGTTACTATATCCACTTTATTCCCTCCACCTGCTATAATTTATATCTTTATTGAAATCATGCACAAAGCCTTAGAACAAAATGTGCACTCATCATAGGTCTGAAATTCTCTTTGAACATCTGCATTGATTGCCTTGATCTAATAAACTTCATTCTATTCTGTGAAAAAAAGAGAAGCTAAACTATGGTGGGCTCAAAGGAGGTGAACTTTCGATACAAAAAAGAATGTTCTTGAAATGTAAGTAAGTTCAAAGCTTTTTCCATCTCAAAAGGGCATTTTTAATTTCATGTATTTTCACCCAAGAAAGAAGGTGGATACTAATAACTCTGGATTCTGAAGTATAGCATTCATTTCTTTGAATTTTGAACCGTGTCTCCATTGCAATTGTAAAAGAAGCCTTTGACAAAAACATGTATTGAACTTCAGGTTTCAAAAGGGAAAATGTTTTACAAAGAAAAGCCCTATCATATTGTAGTTATGAGCGAGATAAGAGAGGTGATAGTGGTTCTTGGTGTTGCCTTGACTTCCTTTACGCATCTGAGGGTCCACTGTTGTTTTGCGCCCTCCCGCGTGACATCTTTATCTTTAATTGGAGAGTAATTACTTTCCCTGGCTGGCGGCCTGGTGTGCTTTGAAACACCTGAGAGAAGGGGATGCACCTCCCTGTGCTCCACATGGGCTTCCACACATCCTCTCTCTGCCTCCTTGTGTACTCCAGGAGCCGGGGCCCCACAGCGCACACTGGCCCTGGTGGCTACATCACCAACAGCATCTTCATTTTCTGCTTATTCTGCAATAAAAATGGGCATGTTTTTCCCTCCTCCCTCAAAAGCGAGAACTCACCCCATGGCCTCCGCAGAGGATTGTGGCATTTCCATGTATTGACGTTTGGCTGCTGGTTCATATACATTTGTTATTCTATGCTGTGGACTTCAAAGAGACTGAGAGAGGGGCTGTTATGCTAATTGTGTCCTGTTCTGTTAAATGCAATCAAGGCCTCCCGCATTAAGGCTAAATACTAAATATCTACTGGCTTCAGAAATGCTGTTTTTAAGGAGACATGTTCATATTGATAGAAGATGTAAGAGATTCTGCTATTAATAACTTGAGTAAATAATAATAACTGAATAAAATAATTTTATAGATTCCCAAAGCAAAGGTTGTGGTTTAGTTAAACTTGAGCTACTTGAAACTTCATTGATTCTCCAGTGGGTTCTCATTTGGATTTTAGACCAGAGATCTACATTGTTCTGAGCATTTCTTCTGTAAGACCTTTCCTCCTCCCCTGGTACAAAGATTCCCAGTCATATTATTTTTCCATCACATAAATAATATTCCTGCTTTTGACTACGATCATCTAAGGATTAGAATGGAGAGAAGACAGTCTGCGTCTCCTTTGCACTGTGAGGATCTGGATTGTACTCCAATTGTACAAACACAAAACCAAGGAAGCCCAATGCAATAGATGCTTTGATTTTAAAACAGTATTTTATGCTGTTTTATCATCTTAAAGCTCCATGCACAGTACATTTTTTAATATGTAAGAAATGGAATGGTGATTTGTTGAATAATTGAAGAGGTATTCACTGAATCAGTGAACAGTCTTCCCAGTGTGCTGCTATAAAAAGAATAGAGAAGTCTGCTGCTCTGAGGCGCACACTGACTATTATTTGCTGTAACTAAACAAAGGCTTTGTGATTTGGGAGATGCAGCAAAATTGAAGCATTTAATATTAATTGCAAGAGGAGCTGTTTAAATTGCACAATAAAGAAAACAGTTCTCTGCATGAATCATTCAGCGCCTCTGTTGCATAAAGCAATTGCATAAACACCACTTTCACAATACCTACAGTGGGGTGGGCTTTTTGCTTTGTAAAATTGTAGCAAATGCCTGTGGGCCTCCACCTTATTTGTTTCTGCAGCTGAAGATACACAGTGAATTAACACTATGAGAAACTGATTGGTAGTCTATAAAATTAAATTACTGAACTAACAATAGAACTAACAATATTTATAGAGCATGAAATCTAAACATGTAAACAAATTAAGAAATTAATGCATTAAAAAGGCACTTCTTCTAGTGTTTTACAGTATTATTGTTGGGTTTTTTACATTATAACAAACAGTTACTTCTTCAGTCAAAGCCTCAATAACTGGATCTAGTGGATGTGATTTGTTGATGTGTATGAATAATTAAACTGAAGAAAACAATGATTTGTCCCATTTTTAAGAGAAATATTCAGAAATAGTCCACATTTTTAGATTGCAATATTCAGGCATGTTATGGATTATTAATTACTATATAAAGTGTAGCATGTTTCAATATTAAGAATTATTAAGCATGTGGGAAACATATTTTACTCTTTAAAAGGAGACCATCTAAAGAGACAGAAAGCTATGCTGAAAGACAATATAGTGAAGTGTGTGACCCACACACTTATCTTAGTTATAATATTTGTATGCTGTTGGCAGGGGCCATGTACTGATGTTCCTGATAATATATAATTAGAATTGGCATGTTGCACTCCTTATTCCAACACGACTAATCAGTGGTTCTGTGTTCACTTGAAAGGAAATATTAGATCCTGACTAAACTTTGATGAAATTCAGAGTTACAAGTCTGAGATTTGGGTCAAGTAATGAGAACAGAGCGCCCCACTTTGCAAGTCCAAGAGGGAGAGAATGATTTGCATGTATGTAAATGCTGTTGGAGTTAATTGCATAACTTGCATTCAGAGAAGTCTGTAGTCTTTTTTGTGTATCATTGAAGATTGATTATAATGTCTGGCACTTTTTTCAGTCTGATGTCTCAGTACATACATCACAAAAATGCTTTAAAAAGTGTTTTTTTTTAATTAATGGAAATGTTCTGGAAAATATTATTAGGCCATATAGCCTGTCATTACACTATGATAAAGGTATTTATGCAAATATTTCTTTAAGATATATAATACAATATTTTCTATTTATGTATTTTAGTTCTTAGATAATCTGAGTGAAATAGCTTTTATCAGCTCTGTACCTTCCTAAGCCCCCTCACTGTCCCATAATGAAACCAGTGCCCCCCTAGCATTCACTCAGTGAATGGGGTGCTCTAATTAAGCATGCAGAACAGGAGAAGAACACATGTTAATTTAATGTAACAAAAATGTTGATTTTTATGCACTCTCCTTTTCAAATATTTATGGGCTAGACTTGAATTTCAACATGCATCAAAGACTCACAGGATATGCAAATGCATCTGCCTTATACCCCCCAACAAGTTGGACTGTCTTCTGCTCGCTGGCTTCAATTCAGTGCTACTACGAGGAAGCCCTTACCAGCTCTGTTTTACAATTAGTCATATTTCAGTTTGGAGAGCTACACTACGTGGCACGTGTTTAAAAAGAGCCCTTCTGCGTAACATACATAATTACGAAGAGTTTACTATTATGGTATTATATATATTGTTATTGTTTCTAATGTCAAAGTCAAATCATACGCCTAATTGATCAGCGCAGAATCCCTTTCATTGTGTAACCGAATTTGCATCTCATTCGGAATTATCATTTGGTCTCTTCTAACTTACTCGCAGTCTCCTGTTCTCTCTTAGTGCGCACCTTATATGCTATTCCGATGTTTGCCAAAAGGTGGCGTATGGGACACGCAGAACAGCTGGTCCCGGTTGGAAAAAGTTAAAGAAATCTGCGCAAGAGTCAACGCACAGAAACCACCACTCTCATATTTTGCCATAGAATATGTCACCAAGAAATACAATGTTATTCATGGCCCAATCCATTATAAAATAATAATAATGATAATAAAGAGTTTTTTTTTTCATAATGTGAACGATGTATTAATTGTTTAAAGAGTTCAAGTTCAAGTTTTTGTTTTTTTGTTTTCTTTGTTTTTTGGTTCCTTTTCTTTATTTGTTTTGTATATATTTGTTTCCACTATAGAACAACCAGAGGAACTTAAGGAGGACAAATTGCGTGGAAAAACGTCATATTCACTGACTGGATTTTTGTGATGCTCGTTTGTGGCTGTGGTCCACTTCACCTTGGGAAGAGAGAAAAGCCAAAGGAGCGGGGCGCCCAGGAGAGCGTTGTATGGGCATATTGTATGTAGCTCTCTCTCCCTGTCCCTCCACCCTTCTCCCCATCTCTCTCCACCCTTCCTCTCTGCCTCTTTCTCATTGCTTCTCCTCCCTCTTTTGCTTTATGTGTATCTGCAGTTTACAATCACAATTTCCTTCAGCTGTCTCCTCTTTTTGTAAGTAACTTTGTTCTTTGTATTATTTTAGACTGTGCATGTTTTAACTGTTTACTTGTTTTAGTTCCTGTCTGGGTACCTCTCTGTCCCCAAATGCCTCTGATTTATAGATGACAACTTTTCCTTATGTTGTGTGGCTTGTGTCTTCTCTTTTTGCTGCTGTAGACATCAGGCACGCGGCTCAATGTACTTTTTGTTGGTTTGACGCGCGCCGGGCCTCTTTCAGGTTTCAGCTGTTAATTTAAAACACATGTTCTTTCAATGAACAGAATTGTTTCATTGTGAAGCCTTCTGTTTTGGCAAGTGCTCTCCACCGGTGGCTCGTCTGGGTCAACCGCTGGACCTTTGATTTAATATCAGATACAGGCGCTTTTCTAATATGTGAGGACAAATATTGAAATAGTATCAAATTACTCTGAACATAATATGAATAAATCCAACCAAGGAAGATTCTTATCGCACTGGAAAGCCGTGCGTAAAACTAATAACAATTGTAAAGGAATTAAAAATAGGGAACAAAAATATATATTAGCTATTAAAATAAAAAGTACTTATAGGAGACGGGTCAGGGATGAATTTTGACCCACTTGAACTCATTACAACAAAAGAATAGAGCGCACTTAAATTCCTGCACATGTGAATTAGCAGAATCTTAACACATGCATGTGTATTAATTATTTTGCATTTAAAACATGTTTACAATTTTATTCTTTTCATAGAAAGTAAACATAATCTAACAATCATTTTTTCCTTTTTTATAATTCCAAAATTATTATTAGTACTATTATATTTTTTAATTGGCAAGTGATATAGATTTTGGGACGGGTGGTGTGGAACAACTAATTGGTAAGGCTATAGAAGCTTTAGTAACGGCGCGCAATTTAATATAATTTTACACCGGTTTAATTGATGCACACGCACAGTTCTCACAGACGTACAAGTCCAAACAGGTCTTCAAGCTCTTCAGGCTCTCACTGCGCGCCTCTCACCTGCTCTCTTTATTTCCTCGAGCAGCAGCAGCTGATTATTTACTGTTTGAAACACTTTCACTGAAGTTTGAGAAGGTCAGTAACGGGAGCGCGTCGTCGTCAATAGAAACGCTTTTCCATTTGTGACCTTAAAACAACTGTAGAAGAAGTAATCTCCTCAACTTTAACTGTGCAAGTAAGTGGCGTTTATTTAAGTAAAGGACAGTAACATATCCTTTTCTCTATACTCTCCTCTCGCTCTCTTGTCTTGGGGTGAGGAGAGGGTGGGCAGAGGGGGAGGAGGAGGGGAGCCCTGCCTCTTCGCCTTCCTCAGATCAATGCTCTCTGGCCACTCACTTTCTGATGTTGCACGACGGGAAATGCTTTGAATACTTGCGACATGGCTGCGCGCATTGATTGCCAAGATTGACAGCGGCTCTACGCACCATCTTCTTCTTCTACTTGTCTTGAGAGATAGCGAGAGGCGATTCAACAAAAGGTAGTTGTAGTTTTGGACAGTTCACTCATGCACGCAGTGTTCACAGTCAAGTCAGTCAGAGAGCCTACGGGATCCCCTCATATGGCCCCGTGTTAAGCAGTCTTAAGTTTTTTCCGCTCAATAGATACAATCAAGTGATCGCTTTTTGCAAAGTCGTCTTAGTTTGTACTCACGGAGGAAAGGACGAACATCTACGACTGTGACCAACAAGGTAAACAACCACGTTTTTTTTCTTCCCAATACTTAACGTTGGTACGTCTTCACCCCTTTACGCTGATTAACCCGCTGTCACTGAAAACTCCGGGCATTACGCGCGCTCGATTTTGAGACCAAAAAGTGAGTAACTTGTCAACTTTTAACCCCAGTTTATTCTTAAGTGACGCTTGTAACTTTTAATTCTGGCTTTCAGTCTGTGCGCGCTTCAAACTAAACAAACTAACACGAGAAGCGAGAGTACTGCGTGCTGTCCCCGAAGCGGACTCGCTGAAAAATACCAGTGGCGCTAAATATAGACCAAAGCAAACACACGCGGAGATCACCGTTAAATACGCTTTATAGACTGACTTAAATAATGTTTTTGTAATAATTTTGGATGACGCGTTACGTTAAGCTGAACACTGCAAGTAACCGGACACTTAAGGAGCCTAACTTTGTCATTTCGAGAACAGCTGTGGTTCACTCCACAGTGCGCATTAAATTAGACTTTTATATATAGGCCTAGTTAATTGGTGTTTATAACTTGTACAGCGCTTTAAGTTTAAAAAATATCACACGTCTGGTTGTGTGTAGGTTACCCCAGCTGGCGGCAGTTTCACTTGTGTCCACAAAGGGGTACCATTCATTGACAGTGACGCACGCGTGTCTTATGGGTCTCCTATCAGTCTACGAAGTGGATAAGTTTATCTCCTCCTCTCATTACACTCGTTACATCCAACTAACAGCGACTTATTTTTTGTCTTCTTCTAAAATGAGAGAAACAGTTGGGCCCCTTGCAGCCTGGGAATTTGCTCTTCCCTTAACTTTCTCCGGGGGTCAGGGGAATTGACCTTTAAAGAATGCATAAGCCATAAATTAAATTCAACAATCGCAACAGAAAGCTTGTCCATTTAGAGAAGAAGATGCACTTGAACAGTTTCCCATTTAAGCCTATTGCAGCGCGCTCGACTTGCCACACTTTCCCTCTGTGTGCCAAGAGTAAATGAGCTCAATACGGGCTCATTATTTTATTGCCTTTGCGCATTAATTTTGGGCAATTACCTAAAATAATAACAACCGTTTTAAGAATAATTCGCCCTTGACTCAATTTAATGGCTTGACAATAATTAACAAAAATAATTTCTAATAAAAAAAAATGCAAAAATTGTAAAAAATGTACAACCTACATTTATTTACAATTGTTCAGCACAGCACAAAATATCAGATCAAACCTTTTTCTCACACCATACAAAATAATATAAAAATGCTAATTATCGCGAAAGTTAATGGAGAAGTTGAAGAGTTATGATTGGGCTTAAACACGTGTATAAATGCGCTAATCACATGCCATTGTGATGAAACTTAACCGGAACATACCTGTGACTAATTCATTAAAGCGTAATTACACCTTGGGCACCTTTCCTTAAACCTGATATTACCATTCAAAAGGGGGAGTATGTTTTGCACTTTGACTTGTCTAAACTCTGAAATGAAAAGCTGCGGTGGTGTGTCGTGCCGTGTCAAGGCGTTTATTTCGTGTGGTATGTAGTTGAGTAGTACAGTTGCTCTTTGCTGAAGCTGTGAACGCAGGTCTCCCGATAAGGTAAGACCAAACGTACCCAAGACTAAATGGCACACTTATAATTAGACTGCCCATTCAGCACATTGTCCGGGCTGCTATACAGGGACACACGGCTCTGTCTCTCACTGGAGTTTGTCTCTGACCTGGGGCTGTGTGTTGTTGCTCAACCAAAAAAAGCGAAAAGAGGAGAGCAAAGAGCGAAAAGCGCCCATAGCCGACAGTGCCCTTTGATTCACGTTTAGTCAAAATGTGATCTTTTTCACACGACGTCTTCATTTACGTTTTACTGATGTTTTATTGTCCACATTACTGCACTTGTTCAGGTTTTGTTGTTTAATTTTATTGTGACAATATATAAAGTTATTAACAACATTTACATATTCAAATTGTGAAAAGTCCATACAGACATTTCATTCAAACAGTGAAATATATATTCTTTAAAATCCTTTATACTAATAAACTTCTCCTCTTTTTTTTTGTTTCTTCAAGGACCGGACCTTTGGTGGTGGCTTGAACATTTTTTCAGTATTTGAGAAAGAGTGCATTACCCACCTGGACCCCAGCATAACACACATACTCTGTGACGCTCATGAACCAGTAAGTTCAAAAAGATTTGAGCACTTTTTATTTTGGCATGTGTGGAGAAGCCACCTGGCTCGCTTGTCTAAACACATCCTGCTTCTGTCCAAGAACACTGTTTACTGCGCTGTAAAAGCAACATTGCTACTCAGTGTGTATACATTAATGCTTGAATTATAATGATTATTTGTTAAAAACTATCTATTCAGGGGGAGACAAATGTGCAGGAAAGAGACACTTTAAATTGTTTAGACTAGGTGTCACACAGTGAATTTACTTCTGTGTAACCTTTAACTGTCCTCATCTCTGCAGGTAGGATTTGTTTAAACTAAGCTCATGCGCCAGCAATTAGTGGGATCAAAGCAAACGCAGGGAAAGAAAGAATAGAGGGGATGGGGATAATAAAAAGAGGGCATAAAGTGTTTTCACGGTGTAAGAAACTTTGAATAGTTTAAAAACTTTGGTCATTGTTTATCCATAAATTGTGATTGGTCTCCGAGTGGCCAAAAGCACAAAAAAACACTGCTGTGAACTCATTAAGGCTCATCTGTCTCATGACAGGCACAGTGGTCCGTTATCTAATTTCTCATCTTTATACAGAGCATATTTGTCGGCTACATCCAAACACAACCTGATTTAATCTGCAATGAGCAAAGGGGTAGCTTCAGTTCAGAGTCCACAGCACAGCCAGAAATTGCATTAAATGACTGTAATTTCAGAAAAGTATTATATCATATTACAGTTGGTGTAACTAATCCTTTCAAATTTGGGAGCAGTTTCAGTATGAACTCTTTGCTTTTAATTTCAAATGTGGCATTTTTACGATTTTTTTTTTTAGAGTAAAAAGTGTACTTGCTCAATTGTATTATGCTTTTAATTGTGGTTGAATTATTGTTTCCCTTAATAAGAGCATCTGGTATAGCTGCAGTGTATGCAACATGGGTTAAAGTGACCCACAGAAGGATGTTCTATAGAGAAGCTCATATAATATAATTTTGTATAGAATACAGGATGCTAATTATTTTACTACAGTTCCAAAGAGAAACTATAGGCTTTTAATTGTTTATTATAACTTTATCTTCTGACCTGTGGTCTATTTGACATTGCCCCTGTTAGAATCACATAGCAGCATAGAACTATATAATATTGTTATTGAGCTCATTACCTAAAGCTTTGTGTAGCTGCATATGTCCTGGTTTGGTTTCAAGTGGCAGAGCTGCTGAGCTGAGGCAGAGCCAGAGCGGGCATGTGAGGGTGCACTAGTGAGATCTCTTCATGTTGGTGAGGAGTGTCTAAGACCTGATGATAAACAAGATGTGAGGAATAAACAACAGCCGGCCGCATAAAGGTAGAGGAGGGGGGTGGCAGACGGGCCACATAATCAATATGGCAGCACATGTTGTGACATCTGTCTTTCTAAGTGTTATCTAATTTGCTGTAGAATATTTCAACAATGATCCAAACTGATGGGCACATGCCAAAATACATGTTTTCTGTCACAAAGAGTGGCTGACATTATTTATAATACGCTCAGTATCAGTAATGATTTGAGTAAAGTAATTTAATATGACTGACGATATGCAGGGCATATAAAGCAAGTGTATTAGTAGAACAAGAAACAGCTGAATTTGAACTTTTATATATATATATATATATATATATATATATATATATATATATATATATATATATATATATATATATATATATATATATATATATCATTGTTAGATCCTCTAATGCACATCAGTCACAGTTTGTAATTGTTGCCTATCTTTAGTAAAGTGGTTTTGTAACAGAGACATTCACTTATCTCACAGATGTCTGTGATGATGAGCGAACAGCCTTCATTTTATTTTTAGCATTTTAGTCTCATTGCCCCTAACGTCATTGACTAAACTTGAGCTGAGGACACATTACCAGTAACAAATAGCACCACTGTGTGTGAGCTGTGCTGAGCAGCCACAGGGCAGGGCCTACTTGCTGTTAGTGAACAGTATTGCCAACATTAAAGGGTTGTGGATAAAAAAATATATAAATTTGTATCTTCACAGAAACTCTGTAATTGCACAAGTAACCTAAGTGGCTCATTTTGATCTGTAGCAGTCAGTCAAACCAAATATTTTTCTCAAAATAATTGGACATTTTCTATAGCGCATAGAATAGTTGTGCATAATTAACACAGACTTCAAAATGCAACAGTTTCAGTGGTGGTAAGCAGTAGCCTCTGTTGATTTTTAAGTCCCACATTAATATGTAGAGTTAATTGGGAGCGCTGTGGTGGCCATGTGCTTCTGACACAGGTCTGGACTGTGATCAGGTGGAGAAATCAGTGAGCCTCATTGTTTTTTATGAATCAGATGAAGATTTGTACAGTGTCTGTGTGAAGATGGTTGGCTTTATTTCCATATCAAAGGCATGGACAGTGCTGTTGGGACGGGCAGTAATTAAAACGTGTTGAATTTTGGAGTCCCTGCGCTCATTCACCACCACATATACAGCATATGGGTGCAGGTTTAGGGCGCGGTGCAGTGCAGGTGGCAGCCACTGGATTTAAACAAACAAATGTGATGATATTTGGCAAAGGGACCCACCGTCTAATATCAGTGACGGTGGGTCACTGATATTAGACGCTTTGCATTCTAATCATTAGGCTACTTCACATTTAGATTAGATTAACATTAGATTTAATAACTGATCTTTTCTGGTGTTTCTGTGGACACTTTTGTCTAGGCTTTTGCAATTAATCACATTTTAATTGAGATTGAGATTCAGTCATTTTTACTACTTACTACATTCTTACTTGAAAGGTCTACAGCCACATCTCAGACATCAGACATTCAAAGGAGAAAAATTTACTATTCTTTGTAAATTGCAATTTCAGGAAATTAATATCAAAAGCCCTTTTATTTGTTTTAATTATGTAAAACAAAATCTTATTGAAAATCGTGATAAATATGAGGGAGTTTTTATGTTTGTTTGTTTTTTTTTTGTCATAATGCACAGCCCTACATTAGTCCCCCAAAGCTCAGTCGCTCTGTTGACTTTGAGTCTTGTGCAGGCACCAGGGAGAGCAGATTAGTGCTCCGCTCTGGGCTTCTCACAGCTCATCCTCATCACAACCATTCTCTGATGATCTGTCTTTTATGCCTGGATCAGGCCTTCCTATGGGCCCGCTGCTGCCATACTGTAAACCTATAGCCTGTATAAATGTCACATGGACAATTATGAACTTAAATATGATTGTTGTCTGTTCTTTGGTAGTGCTGTGTAGTTATTTTTAGTTATTAGTCCTCTATCTTAGGGCAAGTTTGAAAAATGAGTGGTGGTTTATTGTAACAAGTCGCATTATTAAAGATGATGCAAAATATTTATATTGGATGTAATTTTATGCATCTCCTGCTACAAGTTTTGTTTGTTTTTTATGAAGTTATTGAGTTGAATATGATGCAATTTTAAAATGATCAGGAAAAGTGTATGTATGCATTATGTGCAAATATGTGTTTCAATATTGAATAGGAATTCTTATGAAGAAGCCAACCATTGTCTGTGTTCGTGGCCAGGTCTCTTTCACAGACTGTGATGTGGTTGTGGTGAAAAAGTGCATCATAAGGAAATGTTTTCAACAGATCCAACCACCATCTCTGGCCTTTCTACCGCACCTCGTCATTCTCTTAATAAAAGATGGGCTACTTAGGATCTATTGATGAAAGACTTTATGCATACACTTTATATTACTGGAGTAACTCTGCAACTAAAGTTGTAGTTTAATGCATTTCATGACACCATACAGTAGGGATGGGATGAGACACACTTCTGACAAGATTTTTTAAAAATTATTTCACATTCTGTGCTGTCATTGTAGCACTGCTTTTGGAACCATCGGCTCAAGAGATACAATAGTTACTCACCAGTGTTAACCCTTGTTACTGAGACAAATGTAAACACATAAAAAAAAACAAAAAACACAAGATCATTTTCCACATGTGTGCACAATCTTGTGGCGTAAGATCTTGTCCCATCCCCGCCATACATATATCTAAAATGCTGATTGTTAAAGTGCAGTTTTTTAAATTGCAGGGAAAACAATTGTTGAGTGCAGCGGAGAACACTTTATAACTTGCACAGCTGCACTTTTAAAGGGAGCAGTAGTGAGGAAAGCCCAGAACGCCTGGACCAGAACTGGAAGCATAAAACCAATGAAAGGAGTGCGTGTGATAATCACTTTCTTCAATGGACGAAAAAGAGGAATCTGCTGAAATGATAGAGAATGTCTTGTGGGTTTGGCTCGTGATATAAATTTCCCATGAGCCTCCAATCACAATCTAAGGGGGATAGCTCTGGCACACGCTGCACGCCCACATCCAGAGAACACACAGCGCACCCCTCACCAGGACCACTGAGAGCTGGGCACTGTGACTGACAGGAGGCACAGAGGAGGGGAGGAGCCATCTACAGCGCCCCTCTGTTTTTACATAAGAAACAATCCATGGATTTCAGAATGATCAAAAATGTGGACAATTTAAAACAAAATGTTATAGCCTTTGAATGGTTAAAGTTCAAAATGTCACCTATAACAGGAAGCTGAAACCAACGAATACACAGCAGGATAAGGCAAAAGTAGTGAAAGATAGTGGAAAGAAAAGGTAATGCTTTGGACAGCATCTTTTAAAATGGTTTTAGGGAATAGTGTTTGTGAAGTAGTCCTGACAAAAGATATATTTTACACTAGCGCCTTAGAGGGTTAGAGGGTGTATTATATGCTCTTTATTGTATGTTGGAGGCTGTGGTTTGCATTCAAAGAAGACCTTTTTAAATATGTTCATGATGTTCTTTCGCCCTTATCCAAGTGTCTCAGTTTGACCACCTAAACCATATCATACTTATGTGACCACGCTACTTCCCTAACCCAAACCAAGTGCATGTAATTATTCTATACACCCAGAGAAATAAACTAAAGAAAACATCATTTGTAAACGTTTTTGTCCAAAGTCTTGTTGTTTCCATAAAACATGTGTTTGGTTGTGGAGAGCCTGGTGGAGGCTCCTTGCTGTATATAAACGCAGGCTGTGGTGCTGCAGCCTGTGTTTTGTTAGAGTGCAGAGAAAAGCTCCGTCCTTGGTTTGGGGGGTAGGACTGAGGGTAAACTGGGGAGGGACATGTTCCTCCTCATACTCAGCAAAGCTAAATTTATTGGTCACCATCTGCAGGGTGGAGGAGTTTGGGCTGTGGCCAGGCCAAAGAAAGGCTTCTAATTAAACAGTCATCATTATCAACTTGTGGTCAGTGATCATCATCCCACCGTGGTTCTCCAAGATGAACATGGAATCATTGAGGCTTTTGTGAGGCTGCTGCTGGACTGAATTAGAAAGGCAGAAACAGAGGAGAAAAGTGCTAGTGCGAGTGTTTTTTTCTCTGTGTCTTGGCAGAACAGCAGCATGAGGCCCTGTGCCATATCCACTCAGGTTTAAACAATTACCCAACATCAGAGAAACCAGTGGAGCCTCTGCGCTGGCACTGCTCCGTTGCTTCTGACGGCTGTTCTTCTGGCCATGCTTTAGACATGGCCAAGTGTCACATGTAAGCGAGGCTTTCGATAATTTCAATTAGTGTAAGAGGGTGTGCCTGCCGTATCTGTATCTTTGCTGATGGAGAAGCTTTCCTTTGAGCTTGACAGGCCCTTAATATAGTATTTCATGGTTTGATGTGTGAGTGACACAGTGGCGCTCCAAGAGGATGGCAAAATGCTTTATTAGGACCTAATTAGAAGCCAGTGATTAAAGGGGAAGTGCGTGTGATTAGGAGACCTGCAGATGATATGGAACATGGATGAATATTCAGCTTCAGAAGCTCAGAAAGTCTTTGTATATGTCTGGGTGAGCTGTCATAATACACATACAGTCTATAGAGCAAACGCGTTTCTTTAGCTCAGACCACAGACTGAAGCTTTGGTCCTGTTTTGATCAACTTTACGGGTTACCGTGAACATCATTTTTGAGTTTTGGATATGTATTTATTTATTCACTGTAAAAGTCCATGATATTATTAAAATGTTGTCAAGTCAGTGCGAATAGAACATGGAACCATGAGGAATGCTGTGGAAAGCCAGGTCTACTCTGGGGCTTACAGCCCATGTAAAGAATCACACATTCTTGTGAGGCAGGTCTCTGTGTAATCACACAGATAAATGGACTCACTATTATTACCCTCCTTCAATGGAGAGATTAGCATTAGATTTTCTTTTTTGCCTCACAAACTTTTTAACTTTGGTCGACATGTGATAGCCGTTACCATTAGAATTCATTTATGGGAGTGTTCTGAGGGCAGGAGATTGTCAGCAGAGCCTTGTGATTTTACAATTTCACAACTGACTTCCTCCTTAAAATGACACTGGCTTACCTGCCTATTACCCTCTTTGATTTCTACAGTACATGCCTCTGCGCTCGGAGAGGTATACATAATAAGCTTAAACTCCACTGGCTTCATTGCTATATGGTGCTTATCTCTTGGCCATTCAACAGAAAGAAGACTCATATTTTTTCCAATTTCAACATTTTACTGCTGGCCCAGTGTCTGCCCAAAACCATGTTTGAGGAGCTGCTGTGGGGAGTCTGCACACATACATGAATACAGACATAAAACATTATTTTGCCTTTTAGAATTGAACACGGCAAAACTGCAGCATTTTTTAGTGCACTAAATGTCACATAATTCTGCATATTTTTGGTCTATGTTTCTTTCAGTTAGTATTTTATCACATATTTAAATATCTGAACAGTCTGCGAGAGCCATTCATTTAAAATGTTTTCTTTTCTTATTTGATCAATGTCACATTCCAGTCAAAATGTTTTAATGTGTTTATAGGACTTTTGTCCTATTGAAGTGCTAAAAGTTCTTTTGTATATTTAAAGGAAATTCTACAGATACCTGAGTAGTTTGTGTTGTGTAGTGGTCAAGAAAAGATTGTCTTTTTATGTCTTTTGCTTGATTGAAATTATAAAAGAAGAAAAAGTTTATACATTGACTACCAATAACATTTTACATTAAATTTAGCAGCTAAATAAACATTGTAAAAGTCGCAAATTTCTACCGTCAGAAATTCATTTTTGTGAGGTACACTCCCAGGTCCTCAGTTTCACCGTTCCTTGTGCTGTGCTGTAATGGGCTCCCAAGGCATGATGAGTACAGAATAACGATGTTTTCCTTACCCCCCTTATTCTGAGCTGTAAAAGTGAAACATGGGACATAGTATAGTCTAGTTTGTGATGTCAGTTGTTTTTGCTGGATATCCATACAGTGACTTTTGGGCTATTTTCCACCTTGTGTGGCACTGAAAGCATTATGTCACAAAGGGCACATTGTAGCTAAGCGGCTGTGCGTCTGTTGTCTTTGCTCTGCTCACTCACCTTCTACAGTCCAAACCCAGACCCATTTCCTCTTCTTGTGCTGCTCTCAATACACAATGGCTCCATGGACACACTACATAATGGAAAAACACATACATTCAAAACACTTTTATCCAGACTAATTGCCTGTGGACACTTGGTCAGAAACGTGCTGTTTTATTTCCACTTATTTGCTGAAGTCATTAAATATGTGTATTAAACATATAAATGCATAAAAGAAGTAAATGTTTATATACTGCATTGCCTGTATAGATATTTGTCTTTGAGGATCCCACAGTGCGTTATGAGGATCAGGAGTGTCTTATAAAGAGCCTTCTGTTTTCCTTCTAATTGAATTTGCCACTAACATATGCTGGCAGAAACCTCTTACCTTGTTTGACTTACTGTATTTATTGCCTGACGGTAGAGGTAATTTGACCTTTCATTTCAAAGGCTCTTTTTTAATCCAGATAAGGAGTGTTAAACTCAATTAGAGCAGTGATCAGTGGTTCAAACACTACATTTGTTTCCTGTGAGGGTCCAGACGGAAGAAGGCCCTGCTCTCAGCTCTGAGCTTGGCCGGGGCAAAGCCAGGAGCTCTGCTGGAGGAGGGGCAAGAGAGTTCCTGCCATGTCACTGGAGATTTGTGTGCTCCGTTTAAATCATTTCCCTCTTTAGAAAATTAAGAAGGCAGAAATATTCTCAAACTGGTCATTTTCCCTCCCCCTAAATGGACTCATTTGCATTGGCAAAAGCTACTGTTAATTGTAGGTTTCAAAAAAGACAAATTGTAAATAACAACTGTAAAAAAAAACAAAAGAAGAGGTCATATTGTTAATTGTCACATTGTTTCCTTATGCTTATAACTGAGACTGTACAACCCATTAAACAAACAAAATTTCAAAATTTTCATCCTATATTATTAAACCCACCAAAAAGAACGAGGTCTTTACCTGAATTTAATCATACTGCTCACAATAAAATACAGTAACACTAAATACCCAGAGGAAAGTGGCCATGTCCCTGCTCCCTCTTTCACAGGAAAAACACCAGTGCCTTGTTGTAACCTGATCATTTATGGATCAGTTGTTTTCATTCTAGTTTAATTCACCATGTGATTGATTTGCAGAGCGGTGCTGTTGGAATATATCCTCCGTAAACTGGTCTGAAACGGGGGTGATTTGAATACAGATGCTCACAGCTTTGGCCTTGTCACTGGAAGCACTTGGAGCTAGGAGACAATTGCAGGTTGATTATGTTGCTTCTGTCAGAAGTTGCACGTTCTTTGTACAAGGCTGTATTTGCATCTAAATGCTTATTGTAGTCATCTAAACAGCATAAAGGCTGATTGTAAATGCCAGCTGTTAGGCCGTACTCAGAAATAAAACAAGAATTTCTATGAGGAAAATTGGGATGGAAATGAGGAAATTATTTTCAAACAGTGAAAGTGAAATCAATAACGAGGAAATGGTTGTATTTGTCTTGTGTATCCAGGCTGTGTTATCCTCACATATGAATCTATTTACAGTGGCCTACTGCATGTGTATTTAACTGGGGGAAATTCACACTTTATATTCAAATGGATTTCTCTTTTGTTGTTATTATGGTTTGTATTAGTATTGGCTGTTGTTGCAGATAACTTTAACTGTGTTGTGTTGTATTAGCTGCAAATGGAAATATATCATGTTGTTTACTCTGTGCTTAAAGGCCCACAGTAGCTCTGTGATGCTCTGGCAGACATATGATTGTTTGTGAGCTGTGCATGTGCTGCTATAGGTGTCTTAGACTGTGCCCGCTGCAGAGTGATGCCCCTGCTGACTGGCTCCTCCAGCTCTTTGTCCGGCTGCACTCAGTGTGGCGGGCTCCTTGGGAGACTGGCAGCCTTCTCCAGTGTGCCTCTACAATGGTCCAGCCTCCTTTGAGGTGTTAAAAACTTCCATTTATGCATCTCCCTGGACAAAAACACACCAAGCCCATTTGAGTCCAGTGGCAACACAGCACACATTGTGGACATGCTTCTTGAGCACTCATTTCACAGATTCTAAAACCAGTATGTGGTGAACAGGATTTGAGGGGCTAAAGTGCCCCACGAGGACCAGGCGATAAGAGGCAGAATCGCCACCGCACAGTAAACTAGAAGATGGGCCGCACAATATAAACACATTACCTGAGAGGGGCTTGTTTTCAGACTCTGCTCTCAATGCACACACACAAAAGAAACAGAGAAATAAAGCAACAAAAACACAAATGATAGATAGAAAGTGGTTCTGACATGGTCATCTTTTTGTGTGTTTAGTTTGTACACAAAAAAGTCCTCTGAGACACAAGGTTATTTGGACCACAGAGATAATAAACGTAAGAAGTAGAAATGTGTGGATCTTTCTTTGCACCAAGAGCAGCATTTAATATACCACATTATTTTATGTGAGTGACCAGAGATTGAAATAGTATGCTTTCGCAGTGGCCTGCCACATTCTGGATTATAGTGACAATATTATATAGTACTTTCATATTTAGACGGCGCAGCTGCCTACAGCATTGCCTACATTTGGCGGGGCATTTAACATACAATCACATGGTGAGAGACTTCTCAGAGTTTTTCTGTGGTTCACACATCAAACCAAATCAGCCCTCAGCTCATTTCCTCTTTTCCTCTGGGACTGCAGTGACAGCCTGGGTCCCGGACAGCTCCAGACCAGGCCTGTGCTGCTCCTGCTGCTGCAGAGATAACCACTCAGCACCAGCTACAAGCAGCGGCCTGATGCCACAGATTACCTCCATTGTACAAATAACTCACTCTGCAGAATTCCTACTTTAGCATGTTTGATCGCAAAGGAGTGAGGATTTGGAATAGAGGAGCAGAATAGAGAAATGGAAGGAGATTTTTTTACATGTTGCAGATCTGGACAAATTCCAAACCGGAGAGCAGGTTTGGACTTGCCTCTAGTCAGATGGACTGCTGCTCATACACACAGTGTATTATGGCCATGATTCACCTTCACTCTCAGAATAAATGTTGTATTGAAATAATAGAGGAGTGAAGTGTCTCTGTGACTGACCCTGCTCCATGACACTGAACCACTCAGCTCTGTCTGTGAAACAAAGTGAAAGAAACTGGAAATAAAATCAGGCTCACACCACACTGTCAATTATATTTGAACATGATGGTGATTTTTAAGCCTTCATTTGGTGCTGGAGGGTTGAACTCAGATATGATATATTTCTTCTCATTTAAAGGAAGGACCACTGTTATTTTAGGTTAGTATTTCATGA
Organism: Taenioides sp. WSHXM2023; assembly: GCA_029959045.1. NCBI lineage: Eukaryota > Metazoa > Chordata > Actinopteri > Gobiiformes > Gobiidae > Taenioides > Taenioides sp. WSHXM2023. The sequence continues at coordinate 14,638,774 of CM057091.1, forward strand.
GCATGTTTTTCCTCGATTATTTTGATCTTCTTCCTTACTTAACAGTATTTTAATCTTTAATCTTCATTGTATTTGCATATTTAGTGCACATTGTACATCTTGTGAATTTGCCTGTATTTGTGTGTGATCTGGCTGTCATGTGAGCTACAGAAAAGGGTGCTCTTTGACAGAAATGCCACAGGTGGTTGTGAGCTCCTTTGATGCCAGTCTCTGGATTCTTGTGTCAAAGAACTACACCCCCACTTATTCTCTATGACACGGACAAAGAAATATTATTTCACCTATGGGATAAAGCTGGACTGTTGTTGACATTATCGAGCCAAAATCTCAATTACTCCTCACTGTACTGCTTATAGATATTTGTGATTTTAAAACTTCTTGTTCATTAAAGATAATCTACTTGCCACTGTTTGTAATATTCATTGTCAGACTTGCACAAATTAGCTCAGTGTTTATAAACCCTAAAATCGCTTTACGATAAACAAATAGTTGCAAATAGTTGTGTAAATATAAATCTATAAAGTAGTGCAGCATATATACTGTCAATCCAATACAGTATCTATGTGTTATTTTGGAGCTCAAATTGTGCATTCAGTCTGAGAGCCTTTCTCTCTGGAGTCCTCTTTGCCCATTGTCACCCTGCTGGCCTTTACATGACTTGCTCCCTCAGCCCTCCCCTCCATTCTCTCTTTCCCTCCTTCTCTCCTGACAACAATACTGTGGTACAGTTATCCAACACTCTTTGTTGTTTGGGAGCATGTTGGCTCCTGCAGTATCAGACTGAGGTGCTGTACTCCAAATTAGTTTCAGATCAGTTAAGCATGACCTTAAAAACCCTTGGCCTTGTTTAATTGGCAGTGCTGCGGTGGACTAATTGCATAAATCAGCTTGTAATGAGATCCAAGCTTATTGTGGAAAACAAGATAATGTGAGAAAATGAGCATGGATGAAGCCACTGTGCTAACTGTGTGTAGTTTTATTATCCTGAATTGTCATTTTCCACATCACTAGTGCTAAGTCCCCACTGTATATATCAAAAGTAACAAGCCAAAGCCATAGAAAGCCTGTAATGTTTTTCAGTGGTGCTTGAAAAAAATGAAATATGATTCGAAACATTTCTACTGATGACAGCTGTGTGAACTTAGGGTCAGCTTCTAACCCCTAGTCATCAGTCAGTATCACCCACTTTGCGTTATGTTCTGGTTCCCTTTTAACAAAAAATATTTTAGCATCAATAAAATGTTTCTTATTCTCTTTTTGTATGTTTTTGTGTCTGTCCTCAGGTCACTTACATGAATTCACAATCAACCGACCAGTGATCGCTGGAAGCCGGGGATTGAGTCTTTCAGTTTTTGTAAGTATCAATTTGCCCCTTCAGCTGTTTCTGTCTTGCCACATGTGTCGTGCCCCCCCGCTGTCCTCTCCCACTCTGAACACCTGCATCAAATGAAGTGGACAAATGCTTAGGCTCACATTGTATGCACAATTAGAGCAGTTTACATGTGCTCAAAGTTAGACATACCTTTTCGCCACCACCATTTGAAATGGCATTTTTACTGGGGTTTGCAATACACGATTCTCCCCATACTATACATACGTAAATGTAAAGTATTTGGGATGATATTACTACATTTGTGAAACCTGTACCTGGTACATCTTGAACAGTCATTATGGATCAGATTAAAATATAGACCTTTAAAATTGTATCTAAGATATTAGGCAAATAAAAAAAGAAATATCTTAGTTGATTTTATTATTTTTCCCAAATGTCAGTGAAAATATATTCTCAGATATATTAGCGTGGTTAAAAACAGATGAGATTTTTGGGTAAATCCAAAGTTCATGGCCATTTACCATTGTGTAATTGTGACATTTCACATCAAACACTCTTCTGCTCTCATGAACACGCACCTGCCAACAGCACGCAGCCTCGCGGGGCACAGAAACAGGCTCCTCCTGCACTAGATCAAATACAAAATAACCAGGAATAAATGTGCACAAAAAGCATATCATATATTCATCATGGTTATTATAACCATGATGAATTATTATAATAACTATAGTAATAGATAAAAACAGGACAAAACGCACTATAATGTTACACCACTTTGTTTATGTTATAAAGTGTAATAACTAATGCAGATATGGCTGATGTCCTCACCCTGCTGTACAGGGTGGAGTTTCACCTAATGGCTTTATAACACTGAAAACGGGACTAGAGAACATGCCATTAATTTCCCTGCTACCCCAGCTGTAGAAAGTAATGCATATCTAAAGTCCAGCAAAAATGAATTAATGATTTCAACCATGAACTTTTCTCCCAAAACGCCATGAATCGTCTCACACTGATAATGCACACGACCCTGGAGTGTGAAATCCCTGTTGCGTTGAGAGTAGCCAGTTAATTGATTCGCAAATTATTTAAAGTTTGTAGTGCCCAGGGGAGTGCTAGCTCTAATGACAGCCCTTTTTGAAAGGGTTTAAAAACTCTTAGCAGCAAGCCCTTATTAAACTGTTACAGGAAGGTAACACGTCTAAATTGGGGGCCAAAGCGAGATAAAGTGTGATTATTTTGTACTTCATGATGAGGTTGTTTAATACAGCCCAGTCATAACATAAAATAGATACACTGTCTCTGAACCTCAGTGGTAGTAGTAAAAGTCATATGCGTACTAACTAGTGATTACAAGTTGGTGGGTCTCTGTGTTAATCTTGACCCATTAGTAACTGCTGTCATTCAGACACACGGCGTCGGCCCGATTTAAATAAAATGAAATGAAGATAGTTGTTTCTGGTCCCTTGGCTTCACTCATTGCTATAAACATATGCTCTGTGCCTCGCTTCCTTCCATCTTATTTATGACTTTAATTTGTTGTGTGGGCTGCGCAAGAAATCAAATTTAATCCAATCCTCCCAGGGACCCTGTCATATAATAACATGGTAATTTCTGTGTATCCTTTTGAAAAATGAGGAAATTAATTCTTCCTGACATGTTCTAATTATTCCAGTGTGAACGGCGGATGGTCTCCCCTCCCCCAGCCCCCTAAGTGTCAGTTGCTGACGGGTGGCGAGGTGCTAATGCTGACCAGCAGCGCGTTTAATTTGAAACATGAGCAGACACCTTTCAACACACCTTCCTAATGTTGGAGTGGCTCACACAAATTAATTCACTTCTCTGGCGGCAGCTTTGACGTGTCTACGCTGCATGTGCATCCACTGTGTGTGTTTTGTGCTTTCCACATAGGAGGCAGGATCAGGGGGCACTATGGCACGGCACTAGTAACACAGGAGGGTACTAGGGTAACACAGGAGCGTATAGGGTAGAGCATTAGGGTAACACAGGAGAGCACTACAGTGAGGCACTGGGGTAACACAGGATGGCACTGGGATAGGGCACTGGGGTAACACAGGAGGAAGCATCAGCCACACACTCTTTTGCCCCAGATCAGGACACTGTTGTGTCAGAGCACCAAACATTACTTAAACCAACCAGATACTTTTAGACTTAGATTTAGACAAACTTTATTGATCAACAAGGGAAATGATTTGGACACAGTAGCTCACTAATCACAATATAATACAATAACAAAGAGTAAAAAATAAATGGTAATAATAAATTGTAAATAAGTAGCAAAAAAGATAGCAAGTGTCAAATAAGACATAATTATATAAACAAATGTACATGGACAAGTCAAAATAAAATAGAAAAATAAGTCATAAAATATAAACTCACAGCTATATACAAGAGACAAGAAAAGCAGAGCAATGATATGACTGAAATGACATAAGGTTATCATAAGGCTTTTACACAATGTAAACATGTACCTTTATTAGACACTCCCCATGTCTTAGCTGCAATGGAGTAATACATTTCTTCACTACACTGGAGATCAAAACAAAAGGAAAATATTAAATATAAACTATAAAAAATGATGAAGTACTTATAATTATGAACATAAATATATACTGTATTTAAGTGCACAAACAGGACAGATGGCTCTTTAAAACACTGGAAATGCTGGAGAGGAAGAAATTAAAAAGAAAGAAATGGATTTTGTTGATTTGTTTTGTGTGTGTTTGTTGTCTGTGAGTTTTACTACAGAAAGCACATAGTTTTGGTGTCATCGCTGAGGGGAGGAGAACACAGCTCTGTGAGCGGAGGGTGGGTCCCCCATGACTCAGAGAAGGCAGAGGCGTCAACATGGCCGCTGGGCCCACAGGGATTAAAGTGTCCCCCCATCACACCCTGCGGGGTTAATCACTGCCATTTTGGATCCACACAGAGGAGAAAACCAACTCTCCATCACCGTGGAAGAACTGAGGCTGACTCTGGCAGTGCAGCTTTACAAACATGTTTCCATTCTGGCTAAAGAAGTATTTGGCATCTGGTTTACCTTTGGATAGTTATGGATAGTTTTTCATGGGCTCCTTATGAACCAACTCCCTCTGCCTTATCTTGTATATAATTAATGTATTAGTTGGAGCGTGTGTCTTGTGCATTGTGTTCTCCGGGAGCATGTAAATGAGTGAAGGCCGAGAGTGCTGTCCTGTGCCAAGACCCACATGGCTGCTGGCGGTGCATTAAATCAGCAGTCAATTTGACTGTAAGTTAGAAATCTGGGCTAGGTTAAGGGGATGTGCTGAAGCCGTGTTAATAGCGAGCTTGTTGTCCATATGGTACTGCTTTAATAGAGCACATTTGTTGCAGATGGTGAGAGACTTGGTTAGGCAGAGGCACATTTTGGCAGGGACTCATTCTTCGAAAGGGCTGCTGTGCTGCTCACCCTGGATTGGGCCAAACTGATGTCTATCCTCTGCCTCTCCTTCATCAAACCACTGCCCTTGAATATAATTTAAACCTGATCAGGCTTTTTGTCTCTGCGCACAAAGGATAGAGCTTAGTCACTTTTTCCAAAATGTTGCTACCAGCTTTCCAAACCGCACCTTTGCTTCGATGGACTAAGTTGAGTTTTTCTGACCACAATGGGATTGTAGACAGCAGGCACAGCTGAGGAAACACAAGCAGAGCGAAGGAGAGGAACAAGGGTTTGGAGTCCAACCAAAGATAAAGATAGTGCTGAGTGCTGCCGTATCCCATAAACAATTGGCTTTGAAAGCCCCATGAGGTCATATGCATGCTTTTTAACAAAGTTATTACTTAGTCTTAGTTTTCATCTCTAGACTGTTGTATTCCTTTATACTATTTTTCCTACACATTGTATTTGTGCATTCACACCTGTTTTTTGTAGTTTGAGCTTCAGAGCGCTCACTGAAGGGATGTGTGCTTTTTGCACTGGCAGAAGTGAAGAGACACGCTTGATGTGCTGTGCTCTGTTTGACGGTTGTTTTCTCACGTTGTCACTGGCCTGGTGTGTCCTGGTTGTGATGGTATTATGTGCACAGGCCCAGCTGAGTGGAGAAAAGAGCAGAGCAATGCCCCTGGCTATGCCACTCCTGCCTCCCCAGACACCTTATTGTGAGAAAAGTCTGGCTGAGCCCTCTGGGCCTGTGGATCCACTGCAGCGCTAAGTGCACCACCAACTCAAAGGCACAGTGTCCTTGGCTCCACTCATTCTTTCCATTCTCTCAGAGGCTTTGTCTTAGGAGCCAAGAGAGCAAGACGAGAAATGCCAAATTACACTCATGCTCCTCAAACTTTAGGTGTTCTGGGCCGGCATGTTATTTAAAATAAACCATTTTTAAAAAGATTTTAGTAATTGTAATACTTGCTTTCTATTAACTGACAAACTAGAGTAATACCAGAGGGACCTAAAAGTCATTTTAGAGATGAAAAATAATCATTAATCAAATGATCAAATTTAATAGAATAATCACAACCCAAAAGTGACTTTTCCTTTTACTACCAGGGCAGAACATGCGGAAGGTTTCATCAATATCAATAACTCAACCAACACCAGAACAGTATCGGTCTCAATATAAAACTGAAAAGTGTTGTACAGTAAGTAATGATTATCCCCGTGTGTCCATGACTTTGTGGGCTCGGCTTCTGAGCGACCCCTGCGAGTGCTGACATCATGACCACATCCTCCTGCTTCACTCGAGCTGTGAGCCGCGCTCCGCAACCACACATGTGCTGCAGCTGGACCACCGCTGGCTACTCTGAAGTGAATACATGTATACATCTGCACACAGCCGTGGAACAGGCCTGTGTAGACATCAGTAGGCAAGGTTTATTTGATGCAAACATATCATCAGGCTCTCTGTGCAAAACCAATGTTGTATGCAAATCCACTCCCTCCATGGAAAGAGGTATAATTAATGATGTCAGTTCATAAAAGAGAGGATGGGTTTGCAGCCATACTCTTGCCTTAATTAAAGACATGCCTTATTATAGGAGTAAGATATATGTACTGTGTGTTTTCCCTCTTCTTTTTTCTTTCCCTTTTCTCTTTCTTGATTATTGCTCGTTTCATAGTGAAAATGGTTCTCTGTGATTTTTCCCTGCCAGAACCCCACAAGCTGACATGGAGGGCTATCTACGTAGCAGCTTTTTACTGAGGTTAGTTTCCTTTACCTTGTTGCCATTCAGGAGGCGGAGCATGGGCGGTCCTGGGTCACTGGGCTAAAATGTCGAACACATTTCTTCTTTTGTATTTAGACTTTGTCCTGTGTTGGCGTACACTTGTTTGTGTACGCACATGTGTCTTTATCTCTGAGCTTGGTCAACATGGATTAGAGCATATTTACTTAAACCATATGTAATGACCATGTAGTGTCTGACCAACTGGCATGTTCACATAAGCCAAACAAACAACACAAACTAGCAGGGCATAAATAGACAGTGCCACTATTAAAAGTGCAGGCATTGTGTCTAAGACGTTTTTGCATGCTTTTGTTTGGCCTGACTCCAGAACTGCCCTAATCAGGGGTACGGCTGGGACTGGCCTCTCATTTCCTGTGATGTTCTGTTGTTTTTCGTTGTGTTATGTGTTTGTATTCAACCTACCATAAAGATTTACATTTTTAGTCTTTACCCTTCGTGTGATTCTAATTAAAAATGGGTGCTGTCATTACACACAGTGGAAGTAAATAGGAGCAAGTGTATTTACCATTGGCTTCTTTCCTAGTCAACCACCTTCTCTAGGCTCTAGTGTTGCTCCCTAATTAGGGCTGGCTCATTAGAAGCCACAGCAGCAGCATCTGCCTTTCAAAGCTTCTGTCAGCCAAACTTTACTAAAGCTAATGAATCCGCTTTGATTTCAGTTTCAAAAGGTCACTTATTTGATTAAATTAACAGCATTTTTCCACATAACTGTTGGGCCATTTTAAAAAGAAAGGACAATTTGATACGATTACTCTCGTTTGTCAGATGTCCTTCAGGAATTCAACAGGAAATTCCCTTATGCTGCAAAATAGATTTCATTTTTATCTTTGGAGTCCATTAAAACACAGCAAATGATCAAGTTCAATATTTACCTAAGTGGATTTGAGTCTTTTTTTTTTTTATCTTGCTCTCAAAAGAAACTAAAAACTTAGTTATGGATAACACATACTGTGTTTCCTTCAAATGTACTATACTTTTTCAACACACATGATGTAAACATGAATAATAGTAACATTGTACTGTTTATGGGTTATAGACCAGTGATATAGATGAGTAATGCTGAGGTAATCCCACATTCCGAAAGAAAGAAAAAAGGGAAACCTGACCTTTGCCCTTACCCTGCTTTGAACTCTTCTTTTTGTTCTGGGCACAAAGAGAAAACAGAGTGATTATTGTAAGTAAACACATTAGTTTGGCCCTAATCCACATCCTTCTGTCAGTGTGTGTTTTAATTAAAGAAGAAGCGACAGTAGAGACATATCACGCACACTGGCTAAAGATTGGAGCCCACAACAATCAGGGTAAGATTAAAGGCAGCTTTGCTTTAAGGTTAGCCATTTTGCTTAGAAGAGCCTTGTGTCCCGTAGCGGGCTGTGTAGAGGGGGCAGGAGGAGAGACAGGACACGAACAGGATGGATGTGACAGTCCGGGAATTCCTGTTGCGAAGAATCCCAGTGTTTTTTCTCAAGTAAGTGATCCAGGCTGAGGGGCTGAGATATGGTTCAGTACAGGCAACTTTTATGAGCTTTATAAACATATTATAAGGGTTGATTCATGCTTGTTTGAGTACATTGAGTAATACTGCATTGTTCTAGATTTGAGGCTTAGGGTGCGTAGAAATTTTCAGTTTTCACCTACCCCCTATCTCCACCCACTATTCTGTACTTACTCGTAGTTATTTAAAAAATTCAGACTTTGGCTCAAACATGTCGAGTTCAAAAAGTATTTTGTTAAGGATGTGGATGTAATATACACGTTTTATTTTAGATTGAATTTACTGTGCTTAAATGAGTTTTGGTATACTAAACCAATGGCCGGAAGCTGTCCTCTTACAGATAGGGAGGGGGAGAAAGAGAGCGTGATAAACAGAAAGATGTCTTGAGTGTGCGTTAGCTCCCAGTGGACAGGACCTCCCCCTACATTTCTGCCATTATTTGATGTAATGAAAGGAGAAAGTGTGTAGCATTGAGATTGTTAATTAATTTAGTCTAACAAGATGAAGATAAATGAAACCCACTGAAGGTTGACTAGGCTAAGGGGCCCACTTAGCATTCCTCTTGCCCTCCAGCTCTGTCTCTCTCACTCCTCACAATGGAGCTCTGCTAATAGGTGCTGTACCGTGTTTGTACAACCCCACCAAGCTCCCGTCCTGAAACTTTTACATGCCGGACTCTTTAACACAATTTATTATTTCTTTGGATGAAACTGTTTTAACACTATAATTTTTTGTTGTGTAATTTAAATAATGCTAGTTATTATAAAATTAGCACTTGTGCAATTATGTTGTGATAGTGCGTAAGATTGTTTTTATATCCACGTGTGTGTTATATCACTTTGTCTCAGTAAAACCAACACAGATTTTATGATTGTGAGCCTGGTTATGTCTGAATTGCAGGGGGTCTTCCATAAAAGGGTATTCTTTCTTCTGACGATGTGGCCCCCTCACATGAGCCTGTGTGACTCCCAGTCTTTCACCATATGAATGCTGCTGCTTTAATGCAGCCTGGGGGCTATTTGTGTGTCAAGACAGACAAAAAGCAAAGGGACAGTTTTCTTACAAAAGCACACAGTTGTCTTCATGGCCAAGCGAATCAGTAGTCTATGAAGGTTCGTCCTCAGTGGACACTCTTTAGTAGATGTTACGACAGCACAAACTAATCATTATGGTGCCTATTCTTTGCTCTCTCACTTCTCAAGTCATCAACAATGGGTAGTTGATTATATGGAAAACACGAGAACAATTATGTCCTGTGTTTTGGTGGCAGGGCAGCGTTTTAAAGTGCAGTCCTCCATAATGGCCTCATTATTGTTATTCTCGGAGCAGGCCTAAGGAGAAGGAAGTGCTTGCTTCTAGTATGGCATTATTTCGTAAATTTTCGATCAGCTCATCATGCTGTCTACTGGCAAACAGTAACATTGCTAATTAAAAGTGAGTGAGCGCTTTTTCTGTAACTTGAAAGGTATAGCACTCGATAGGCTGTTAATATAAAAAGTGGACAAAAAAGCAGGATTAGAGCTGTTACCCTGGTAACTCCAACTTCCATCTGCGAGGGAACAATGAACTTGTGTTTCTCCTCCACCTATGCTTGAAAAAATCCAAAGCAAGGAAGCGAGCGTTGTGAAAGGACAAGACCCTTTTTAACAACAAAGTGGGATCCAGGCCTAATAGGCTCTTTGGTGCGAGATGTTAGGCGAGATCACTGGGGGATAGAAAAGCTGAAAGGTCTTGTGTAATCCTAGGACAGTGAAGGTCGCCCCAGGTTTTTACAATAGCTGTTTGTCTGACAAGTTCTTAGTACAAAATATATTGGCTACATTTTACATTAAATTTACAGTACGTTTGGATTGTAGAGTTTTAAGAAATAGATGTTTTGTTATAAAAAATTAAACAAGCTGGACTGAGTGAACAACTGCTCTTGAATGGCTGCTTAAAGCACTCCTGGTGTAAAACACAGTGCAGTTATAATGATATGGGAGGAACAGTATGTGTTTCTCTTTGAGTTTTATGTCCCTTATTACAGCTGCGATACGTCGGCTCACATTAAGCTAATTTATGGTTGAGGCCAGCGTAACAGCAGTACAGGTTAATGAATTTGGCATTACTAATTAAATGTTATTGAGGGATGAATATGAATCCTGTAGTCAGAGGAGACAGCTGAGAAGAGAAGAGCGAAGGAGAATGGCACTGAAGACTTTTCTGGACCATTCCTCTTTCTTGAGCTTACATTTACAGATACTATAATATGAGTTTGAATGTGAGGTGAAATAGAGGACAGCTGTATTTAAGTGCATTGCCCTCACACAATACCTTTGATTACCGGCTATGAATTTTGATACGGTTATGGAGAATATGCCCACATAAACCAAATCTGAATGTGAGCTTGACACCTCCAACATGTCGCTTAAACACAATTTCTTTTCTCCCCGACCCTCTCCAGTGTCTGTACACTCCATGTCTGACATACTCTTCCTAAGAGCGAAGCCTTTCAATTTAGATTTCAATTATCATGTTAGTTTTGTGATTAGACTTTAGTCCTTCAGGAATCAGGCCTCTTTGCTCCTCTCTAACCCACTCTATTGCACTTCCCCTGCAATCACATCCCATCTGATGAATTGCGCATATAATTACGGAAGTTATTGAATATGCAGATCACTGCTGACTCTTGGTGTATGGTTCATAATGCTTCAACACTAACCGTATCAAATAAGGGTCTTGTATAAAGACCTGCTCTTCTCATAGAAGAGGGTCAATGCATACTATTAGTCCCAAATAGCAGACAGCATCATGTCTTCAAACAAGTTCACTCCATGAAGTGCTTCGCTCTTACTGGGTACACAAGTACTTGTACACTTTATTAAGTTTATTGTAGGGACTTGAACAACTCCACCAATGAAGAGCATTTTAGCAGGCCGTCTGTCGGTGCTGAAGGTGCTAAAGACGGGACCAAAAGGAGGTATTTCCCCATGTTACAGTATGCATTGCCTTCTTCACTCTTCCATGATGCAATTCCATAGAGCTTTTTCCAGCTTTTCACAGGCACACCCATGTGGGAAAGTTTGGATGCATTATAGAAATGGTTTACAAATGCAAATGGAAGAAAATATTTTAGTGAGGGGGCATGTGTGAGGCAGAGAGGTTGAGTTTGCTTGAAAAAAAATATGTGAATAACAGTGCAGAAAAATGTATGTTTTTGTAGACACAGACCTCTGATATAAAATTTCAGGTTCAGATGATGCACTTAAGTCTGTTATGGTGGCATAAGGCCAGTACAAGGCTCCAATAGTGTGGGCTCTTATTCATTGTTATGGTTGTCTTCTGTAATTAGGGCTATGAGTGGGTGTGTGCAAATGGCACATTAACAGGCAGCATGTATATTATTGAGTTAATAGGATTGAGCATGTTTACATCAACAGTTAGCTTTACACAAGGGCAAAAGGGTGACTTGAATGAATAGAAGCAGTAGCTCTTTATTATAGTCAATTCCTTCCTGAACATGTAAACTCTCAACAGTGTAATTGGTTGCATAAAGCTATTTTGCAAGATACCAAGACTCTTTAATGCCATATAAAAATATCATTAGCTTCAGTGTGGTTTGTGTGAAGTAAGCTGTGATGTTGTGACTATTGTTTGCAAATGTACCAGTCCCTGTTTGCTGTGAAAGAGACATCTGCTGCTCAGTGGAGTCCAGATAGTGTGTCTGAACTACAGCAACAAAGTCGAGTGAGTTTGACAACAAGTCCAGCAATGATCTCTATCCTTTTATCAAATATTTGTTTAGCCTTCACTCTCTATTTACCCCCATTTTAGGTTTGCTGGCATAGCAGAAATTCATTTTCGTAGTGTTGAGTGGCCAGTTCTTTTGTCATTTCCCCTCTGTTATGGACTGTATTGTTCTGGGACACATACGGTAAGGTTTGTAGGATTTTGACATCAACTATGAAACCATATTTGTTTTTGATTGATTTAGTGATTGAAAAGGGAAGGGTGGGCACACATGTCCCAGGACAAAGAGTGTCTTTGTGTGGAGGGGCCCCAGTTGAAATGGAGGAGTAGTTTGAGATTACCAGATTATTTCCTCGCAGCCCAGTGAGTGAAGCGAGGCGAGCCGCAGCCCTGCGCCGTGCTGAGCTGAGGCTGAGCTGAGGCTGAGCATAATGAGTGCGGTGGCAGAGAACCACAACAGAGCCGGGCCAGAGGCGGCCTGGGAACCAGAGGCCCATGGCCCGCCGCCAAGCACACACACAAGTCCTGCCACACACTTGTGGCTTTTTAAGAAAGCAATTTAGTTAATGATTTCATTTTGAAGCACTGTCATTGTGTGTGTGTCTTCTGACTGAACTGGTAAACGGTTTAAAACAGGAAGTCTCTCAGTAAATTATGTTTGTAAACACATCTCCCACTGAACAGGCAGAAACTATAACAGGCAACCAAGCAGAGTAAGGCAAATGTCTTTAGCTTTGGCCCTTAATATGTTGTGGTGAGTCTAACAGCTTTAGGTGCTGTAGGTCCTTGTGGGTCCCTGTGGGTGTGGATGACTGCAGAGTCAAAGCACAGTACCACAGCACTGTACCACTGTATTGTGGTCAGACACATAGCTCCTGCAGACACACTGCTTTTTGTGTTTTAGTCAACATCTAATCCACTACAGTGGCTGCTTCCCCTGACTGAAAATACTGCACATTTTTCTGTTCAACCATGTCTGTCAACCATCTGATTTTATTAGGACTATGTTTCACATTCATTTACCCGGCTTCTCTCAGTGCAGGCCTGTGAATGAAACCATCTTAGCATTGCTAAAACAGCAGCTTGTACATGTCTGCTTTGAACCAAATTTTGGGGCAATTACTCAGATCAGTGGCCTGGGCTCAGGGCCCGCTCCTTAGATCTCATTTTTCACCAGTCTCTCTCCTTTTTTGTATCAGCTGTCAATCACATTTGGTAACTTTTAACCACCTCCAAACACACTCATTTGGGCTTTCACTTTTGCTCCTCTCACTCTTGTCCAACCTGTCAGAACGACACACACTGTTGACCATGCTTTCTATTCACCACTGCTAAATTAATTGGTTTCACTGCTTTAAATCAGCAATCAATGTCAGTTTCCCACTATAATAAGCCTTAATCATAAATCTTTGAGGTGTGGCTTGCCTGACCCCTATTTATCCTGGCTTGGATAGATGGCCTCATCTGGGTGGAGCAAATGAACTACCCCTGTTTTGATTTTCCAATTGACATGTCACATGAAACACAGCTATAGTACCCCTTTCCTCTCACATCCCTGCCCCTCTCACAGCCCAAAAGTACTCAAGAACCCAAAGACAAAGGAAGTTGGCAAAATCCAGTTGTCACAAAGGAGAGAGACAGATTTGCGTCCATTCAATGCAATTAATTTATTCAGAAGGGGCCAATAAGAACAGGGCTGGAAAAATACTATAGAATGAGTGACTGGCCTGACTGAAGCTAATGAGATGTTGTGCGCCTAGCCTCTTGAGCTGAAAAAACCTTTTTAATTATAATAGTGTTGAAGGTAATTTCCTCTTTTTCCCCTTGCCAAATACATCCATTTTTAACCAGAATGAATGGTACAAAGCTACTATTCTTTTTGTAGACTTTACAAATGTGTGGTTTTGGGGAGCTGGTCATGTGAGCCCCTGAAGCTGAGTAAGAAAAGAGGCAGGTAGTGGTGGTGCAGAAAGTGCCACTGTTGTGTCCAAACCAGCAGCGGTTCTACCAACACCAGTGCCAGGTATGACCTCATCATGGCAAGACTCGAGACGCCTTTGGAGTCTTTACCACAATGTACAGCGCCATAATTTTCTACTTACATTTGGCTTTCTCTCTCTGCCTCCATCTGCAACATATTATTAATTACAATCTTGAACAGTAATACAAATTTAAGTTCATTGTCTTGGATATTAATCTGGGATGTATTATCCAAATAATAAATCTTGGCTCTTTATTCTTCTGACGACTGTGATAACTACTTACAAAAAAAATACAAATGAAAAAATAAATTGTAATGAATGACAAAAAGACTCTATGTGAAAAGTGCTTTGTTTACTCTTTGACATAAGGGGCCCCTCTATATTTCATCTGTCACCGCCTTTCTTTGCTTTAACAATGGCTGATTGTTTCTCCAAAAACTTCAGGTTCCATGAACAGGAGTTTTCTGGTTTACTATGTTCTTGCCAAATTCCAATCTCTGTTTTCCTTCTGGTGCTCACAAAGGGCTCATAACTTACTGTCAACTATGAGGCAAGTCACAAAGCTCCACTGTAGCTCGGCAAATAGACTTGTGTTAGCAGATGATTTGACTCGGGAGGTTCAAATTAATGTACAAGAGATAAATAAGAAGACAACTAACTTTCATTGTGTGCTCCTGTAATATTCCTGCTACAATGAGTTGGTAACTAGTAGGTTTGTTTTCATTGAATATAACCTGCTTCTTGGGATGCAGTCTGCAAATATAGTTTGCATTTTCTTTCTAACACACTCCCCTACATTTACCCTGGCTTGGAACTGGGTTTTTGTGTGGCTGGATAGATTACAAAAGAAAGATTGGGTTTGCGAGTATTCTCAGCAGTGTAATGTCCTAGTGTGAGCTTGAATATGACATGTGAACACCTGCTTGTACCTGATGTGAGCCCTGAGATCAGATGCAGCACACAAGAGCAGAAGGAGAGGCGTCTGTGGGAGCCCCCTGAGCTGCAGCCTGGGATACTTCCACCTGGAGGCGCCGCGCTGTGCTCTGCTCCAGACACTGTGGAGCAGCTGCACCACTGTTTAAAGTGACACACAAGGCACTTCCTCCACTAGCATATTATTGCAAATAATTTACCCGCCAAAGTAATTATGACTGCTCTGCTCAGTATGTAAAGTGTACACTTCAGGTGGCTTGCTTAATTTGCTCTGGGTGGCTAGCCTTCGAGTGTGGGCTTTAGCTGCGGTAACTGTGGCACTTTCTAATAGAAAAGGCATCAGGAGAGGGTGTGAAGTGACGATGGAGTGCTTGTGTAATTGAGTTGACTTTTTGCAGGGGAAGGTCAACAATAATGGAGGAACAATTTAAACAAATTCATTTAGACAAGTCCCCTGTGACTGGGCTGTGGGCTGGCTAGTTGAAAAGTCTGTATTTTCACAACCGTTTATGATATTTTAGTATCATTATCTGCAATTATACTCTGTCATCTGAGGTCTCCCTTTTCTCTGCACTAAGCATAATGGAAATTGATATGTAAAAAAGTTTTTCTTAGTGTCCATAAGCATTTGTGCACAGGGTATGCATCTGGGCAGAAAAAAGTGTGCTGTGTGCAGCAGTTATTAAGAGTTGATTATGTATCCAGAAAGCTGGCTGCGTCACAGCGTGGCACAATCACAATAGAGGGTGATAATTTAATTGTGCTAAACGGTGGATTCGTGTCAGTGCTGCTCCAGCTGGGAGCTGTCAGGTCGTAATATCTCATTATGGCAGGTGAGGAACCCAGAGGAAGCCAGCCCTGGCACCTGTTAGAACAGGACCTACCCCGGAGGACTTTCTCACACGGCTGTGCATTACCTCCCCCGCCACCTTTCACTTTCATTTAGACAGGTTCAAAATTACGCCTGTGCTCATTGTTTTATGACTCTGACTAAGGAGTGGCACCAAACATCAAACACTTTTGACTAATGTCGTAACTATTGTATGCATACATATAAATTATTGTTTATTGTGTAAAACTATTTAGCATCTGACCCTCATAAATACATTTAAATCCAGGTAATCCTAGAATCTGCTTTAAAGTATATGATTATTGTCTTGTTTTATGTTCTTGACTTCATAAATACTGAAATATTATGGGGGGAGTGTGTTCGAAAGCTCCTGCAGCACTATTCTGATGAAAGAGAACAGGTGCCAGATCCTTTGAGAGCTTTTAATAGTGACAATTACCGCAGACACCCCTCAAGTTTAGTCACACACAAACTGCTCAGACAGACGGCGGACGTAAACACTGCATGAAGATTTTTGCGAAGACTTATTTTACATGAATTTGCAATGAAACTTATTATGCTATTACCAGTATAGATTTGATGATCGCAAACAGGGTGGGCTGGCAGGGGGTCTCCGGTGTGGGGTTACCCATTACCATTGTCTATAAAAGGTAAACAGCTTAACAGAGCAGATAGTGTGGGTGACAGGCAGTTGGACCCTTTTATGATGAAAGAGGAAATGGGATAGCTCAGGACACATGGCTGAGCGTCATAAGACCCCGAGATGAGCAGCACACAACAACCCTCTAATGCCCAGCCACTTAAACAGAGGTTGTTTTGCACCATGATGAAACATTATCGCTGGGAACAATTCATGACTCAAAGCATTCCTGGCCATATGAGTCCATGACTAGAGAACTTAGTCTTAAGCCTGTGTATGTCTGTAATATTGTGAGATATATTTAGCACGAGCCTCATTTTGATGTGAACTGCATGTCTACTGAGTGCGTTTCGCTGAGAGCAGACAGGAAGGCACTGATTCATGTCCTTATTGATTATCTTGGTTTGTTAGCTGTCTATTGTTATTGTGTAA
This sequence comes from Taenioides sp. WSHXM2023, assembly GCA_029959045.1. NCBI lineage: Eukaryota > Metazoa > Chordata > Actinopteri > Gobiiformes > Gobiidae > Taenioides > Taenioides sp. WSHXM2023. The sequence goes on from CM057091.1 coordinate 14,655,400, forward strand.
TCAAGCATGAAGGAGGCATCACCTGGGATTTATAAGCAACTTTTCTCTGTCTGTCAAGAGCGCTTTCATTTATTCTGGGTTACTTCATGTACCGTTATTCAACAGATTTAAAGATTTAGAGGCATTTTTATTTTTCCTTGACTCTCATCTGTTTTGTTGTCTCCTTCGTATTAGACTGTTTTATGCAAAAACATGGATCTCTGATATGAACATAAAATGATTAGTAGAATATGGCTGCCACATTGGCCCTTTCCCTTTCGCATGTCATGAATAGTTGGGTATGGGCCCGGTCAGAGGTGGGGGTGGGTGCACTCTTTAGCTGCCTGAGCGCAGCCCTCCGAGCTCTACTAATAAATTATTAACTCCTGCTGACAAATACTGTTATGGAGACTGCTGCAGATTTGTTGCATTCTTTAACAAGATTGCTATAGACACATGTTACAAGAGGATCGGCCTCTCCTATTCTCTCACTCACGCCTCAGCAGTTTGACTGATGGCTGGAGAACATAGTAAAAGTGCCTAAGAGACTGAATATTTAAGCGGTAAAATAATACCACTTGACTTACGGTGTAATACAAAAGCAGTGCTTTGTTTCACTCACACACTCCATTGAGAACACTGTGCCTGCTGCCTTTGAGCTGAAACATTTTGGAGGCATTAATAAAAGAATGGAATCTATAGACTACAGACAATTCAGAACTTACTAAAGCTGACTTCTTGGCTATGGCTTTTTAAAGTTTATTTATATTCAGAATTAGTTAATTGTTATTAAATACATGATGTAACTTTTTGAAAAAACACAAATGCATGTACCGGCAACCTGTCGAGGTCTATTTAAACAGCTGTTGACACATGAGAGATGAACTTGGATCATTGTTCAGGTCCAGCTCACTGTGCAACAGTGTGTGTTCATTCGCACTGTACTTTACATTTGGGCTGAAAATATTATTTTTGAGACAGTGAATCATAATGATTCTGAGAAGCCATTACAGACGTGTCGTCTAAGGTATTTACTGGACTTATTTTCAAACTGTTATTCAAGGAAGACTGTAGAGTAGATGTGTATTTGTTATTTTTCTGCAAGAAATAAAAAGTAAAAACCACAACATGTCCTGAAGCTAAACCAGACAGGCTTCACTATTCTCTATGTTGGTTACTCTAAAGCCGAGCCCTAGTGTTAAAGTACAGGCCCTAAAAAGTGTACTATATAAGAATTTAAAATAAATTTCCTTACTGAAATTATTTCATTTGTGAAGTAAAAATTAGATAATAAAAAAATAACACCTGATATGTCAAGTACACCCTTCACTGCAATATTCATGATAGTCTGACTTGCAAATGTTGTCCTGGTGTCACTTTTAATTTTAAAGTGTGATTTGTTGGTCTGTCAGACTGTTGCAATACCAGATAGTTATGCACTTAAGGATTTATTAAAACTGAAACATGAATAAACATTTATATAGCATCTGTATTAATGTGTACTACTTGTTTATTTGCAGCCGAGTCATGTCTTCCAAAGCAGCCACGTCTCCCTTTGCTTCGGTGGTAGATGGAGAAGACCCCATGAACCAGGAGCACTTGTCCTGGGAGAAAGACGATAGTGCTGAGGCCCACTGCACTCCACAGCTGCCCCTGCACAATCTCCTCCATGGAAAAGGCCACCCTGAAGAGGTGCAGCCTCTCAGCAGTGTGCCACCAGAGAGTGACTGGGACAGCCTGTTGTCTGCACAGCAACGAATGGTAGGAACATCTCTATTCTTCACATATATTTGACTGACATTATAATAATACATGTGTTTACATTTACATTACTGTTTGTATATTGATCAAATAGCAATATATACCCCAGTAACAATAATTAAAAAAATACCATACACATTTGTTAAACCAGTTTAAAAGCAGACAAAGTACAAAATAGGAAATGGTCTATAATGATTTGTCCTGTGGGTGTCCCCCCCCCCTCAGCAGGGGCTCATTGTTACTTCCTTGTCCAAAAATGAGTTTATCACAGGCTCCAGCTCCACAGTTCCTTAATGCTGTGAAACCTCAGGGATTCGGGGGTCTGCCCATTTGCGGCTCTGCCAAAACTAAACCATTAGCTATTATTAGGTTAAACTGGGGACCTCTCACTGTTTCCAAAATGTTTAAATCCCTTTTCTCTGCTTTGAGTAAAGCCTTGTTGCTTCTGAAATGTCATGGTCAAAAGACATGTTTTGTTTTCTTCTGTTGGCATATATAGACACATTGTACATGGAAAGTGAGGGCTTCTTTGATATAAGCCTATATTCAGAAAGAGCTTAGGCACTTGTGTTGTAGACAGAGGAGGCAGGTGGTTGTCTGTGACAGACGGCTCTATGGAAAAGAGACCCAGAGGGCCTCTGAAGTAGCGCTGCAGTTGGCTCCTGCGATCCTCTGCATCTGAACATATCACAGACATCCACATCATTAGGTCCAGGACAAAGGGCTCTCCTGAGGTCAGGGGAGAAGGCTTGTGCACTGGCGTTCTCACTTAAAGACTGGTTTTCTGTAGTTGAACAATTTCATAGTATGCAGCAGACAGCCATTCCCTTAAACACTTTTACATTCTACATACATTATGTTTTATTAAAAGGGCTGAAAGATAGAATTGTCTGACAGATGAGTGAGTGGATACAGACCCTAGGCAGACCTGACATGTCTCCCTGCTGCGTGTCTGTGTGGGCTGTGTCCTGACCCAGAGCCAGCTGATTAACCCACTGTCGCTGCACCCCTCGAGCACCCTCCACTTTGTCTGCCACGCACCCTAATCAGTAACCCTGGCGCTGAGGCTGGGGCAGTGGGCCGTTCTGCTCTGCCACTTTGGCACATGAGCCAGACCACCATACACCTCTGTTGCTCAATATGCCACGACAGGCTGCAAAACCTGCACTGACAATCCCTGCCCGTTTACGGGATCCTTACATTCCTTTAGGACTTTATCAGTGTCTCCTTATGGAAAAATGCATTTGTTGATTGTACAAACACATTTTTACCATTTTTTTCCTCCTTTTTTATGTGTCCTGTTTATTCACTTTGGTCTGGTGCTGATGTAGTGAAATGTAATGAATGTGCTCCTGTGTGCGAGGTATCTTTCAAACTCTCCACCTTTCTTGTCCTCTTTCCCCTCATATCTTTGTTTGTGCACAGAGAGCACTTAGCCAGTCAGCCAGAGACAGGGCCTTTAGTTAAATACTAAACCATACACAGGTGGGACTGAAAAACAACAACAGCCCGAGACAGGACACAGATTTATGATGGCTCAAGGCACTCAGCTGAGAATAGCTCTCTAGTAGAAAATGAACAAATTACACAGCAGTCACCGTAACACAAATGCACACTCAAAAGCAATTTGAGAAATTACAGTTGGGAGGTTTCTCTGTGTGATCTCGGCACATGAAAAGTAAAGCACATTATGGATATGCCCTATGAAAATGTACCTCATCATTTCATCTCCATTTTTCACGTGTCATATCTCATTTACCAGTGTAGCTAGTTCTGCTGAAGATACTGTTTGAAAGCCGCAGAGAAGTCAAATCACTCTGAGCTGCAAAAACCTAGCAATAACCGTGGTTCAATAGCGGACTGTCAAAAAGCTCAATGGTGCTTTGATGGAGCGCAGGAACGCACTTATCATTTAATAAAACCCTCATCCCTTGTTGCCATCACCCCTTCTCCCAACATTTGCTTGTCTTTACAGGAATCTGACAGCAATAAAGTATGTTCCCTGTACTCCTTCCGGAACAATTCCACTTCCCCGCACAAGCCGGAGGAGGGGGCCCGGGAGCGAGGCGACCTGCTGAGTGGATCGGCCTTTGGCACTCCAGAGCGACGCAAAGGAAGCCTGGCCGACGTCGTGGATACGCTGAAGCAGAAGAAACTGGAGGAGATGACAAAGACAGAGCAAGACGGTATGCCTCTGCTCTAGCTCACAGTGTGTGTGTGTGTGGGTGTGTGTGTGTGTGTGTGTGTGTCTGTGTGTTTGCTACAGGTTCATCATTATGCAGCATATACAGCTCTGGAAAAATAAAGGATTCCTGCAGTATAATAGAATCGGGTATCTTTTTGACAATATAAACAAAAACTTTGTCTTTTATATCCTGCTGACAATTACTGTATTTCCCTGGTTTACAAATAACACTATTGTTATATAATAATAATAATAATATATAATAATAATATATACAAACTGGTTACAAGGTTTTCTCAAGACTATCGAAATTTGTTTTTGCTCAATTACTCATTTTCTATTTCACTCACAACTTTTATTTTGAAATAGTTGAAGGGATACACTAATCTTCGCTTTATTTAGGAATAAATTGCAGTGATCTCTTATATTTTCCACAGCCTTGTAATAATTCCTATTTTCTTAAGTTTCATAGTGCCTTTTGTGGCAGGTCTGTTGTTTTTTGTGCAACTGACAAAAGCACGCATTGGGATTTCTGACGTGTTTCCAGTGTTTGTTTTGACCCTTTTCCAGTGTGACAAATCCTATGGAGCAGAGTACAGCAGCAGAAATGTGGTCTGCCCTCATGCCAAGGCAAACTCTACCACTGTAAAAATTATAAAAGTTAATGCCAGGAAAATTGCCCCTTTATGATTCCACTGAATACTTATCGCATCGAAGCTACCTAAAGTCAGAAAACTATCAAATATATTTTCCCCAAATTCTTCACATGGACATTGATGTTTTTATATATTGCCATATTCATACTTTCCCCTGATTGACTCTTCCTCCCACAGCCTGCAGTTTATCAAGAGTATGGCAGAAAAACAAATATTTGAAAGTGCTGCTGAAACACATCTCCCTCCTTAATTAGGGCTGTAGTAATATAACTACATCCAATCAAATGTTAAAGCCTCTTGGGAATGCATGTGTCTCATTTAGTGTCTGGGGAGCTCTTTGCTTAAGCACTTCATCAGATGAATAAATTAGACCACTGTTAGCCTAAAATAATTTCCCTCTTCTTTTGTAAATGTTCGTTGGCTGATCTTTGTATCAGTCTCTAACCAAGTATTTAACCAAACACTAAGATCATTAAGGTGTACCATGGGTATTTGCTCAAAGTCAGACGTTTTCAGTATGTAATGTGAGTACTTTAAAAATGACCAAAATAAAAATATTTTTTGATGTTTTACATTTACTTTTTGAATTTTAGAAGCCCATTTGCTATTACTAGTTGTTTACAAGATTATAAAAATTCTCATTGTAGAATTAAATTCAGATAATTTTGTATGCTTGTTTGGTGCTTTTTATTACAGCTGTTGTAATTTTTCATAGTCTATTGTTTCTACAGTGTTTCATAACAAGCAAATCATATTTTTAGTGAACCGGGCTGTTTAGATAAAGTTGGTGTTCAAACTTTTATAAAGCGCATTATAATGTGGTTACACTGCTTTCTTTCGTCTCCACGTTTCTCCACATTCTTGCGGTGTATTTCTGATGGGCTGAATTTTCAGACAGAATTGTCAGAGCTCTGTGTCGTGATGGCGGCTGTTATGGTAATGAGCCCCAGCTGGTGAAGGCTGGTTGTTGCAGTAATTTAAATGGTCAAGTGCAGCTTGTAATCCAGGGCCGTATGCTAGCACAGTGAGGAGAGGGTGCTTTAGAGTGCCATACAGCTGTTTTAATCTCCTGTTAATAATAGAGCCTGGGTCTGTCTCATGTACAGCACATCATCATCACCAAAATAAACTCCCTTGTTGGAGGAAATTAGTTTCTGAGCAGGGAGCACGGCACAAGACAAGAGGCTCACAAAGTTCAGCAGGCTGTCCCCAAAGCCTCAAACTGAGAGATGCTCTCTGTACGAGGGCACTTTAGGAAGCCTCTGCAGTGATGATCAGTGATCACTCTAAAAAGAATTGGCAAGGGCTAAAAAGTCAAAGGAGGCCCCCAGAACCTCTGGGAAGTTACAATAGTGTGTGATTGTTTGTGTAATTGCTGTGCTTAAAAAATGAAAAGAACAGGATTAACTTATTAAAGATCATAGAAGAAGGAAGAGGAGCCATTTGTTGTCTTAATGATGTTGCTAATGTAGCACAAGCAATAGATGAGCTAAATATATCGCTTATCTAAGCATGACAACTGTTGTGTCTAATTCTGCTGCCTAGTCGGGATCACTTAGGTCCTCAGAGACTCCTCACCATCTGCTGCCTTTCTTTTCTGGGTTTTCTTGTCTGGTCAAGAAAGTTCATTGTCCCCACTAACTCAGAATAAAAGTGCTGACCTAAAGAGAGTGGGAACAAATGGTTCATGTTACACTTTCACGCAATACATTGCTCTTATATGGTGCGTGAATGTCCACTTAGGGAAAAAAAAACCTGGGTGCAGTTGGTAATATAGTGTAATATCATTTCTCTTCTTCATTAAAGGTGGCACAGCTACAGACTAATAGTGAATAAGAGGTGGTGATAATGCATTTATATATTATTAATTGGATATTCCCCAATTACCCTAATGATCATACTGCATGCTAACAATAGCCCAACATAAATGTAATTCTGTATGTCCAACTATTCATTATTATCCTTTACCCAGTGTTTTCCTTCTACCTCCCTGCTCCTTTCTGGTCCTTAAAGTGCTTGAAGCGCTTGTGACTGTGCTAATGAATGAAAATGTCCTCCCAGCAGTGAGCAAACGCATTTAGCTGAATAGTCACCTTTGCTGTAAAAGCTCTATTAGACCCAGTTGCCAGCAGGGCTAACGATTGTGCCCCATGTTTATTTACTAGGTATTGTAAATGTATTATTTATGGATAAGTCTCCCGACAGTCGTTGTCAAGAGTTAAAAATGTCAGTATGAAGTATTAGAGGTAAAAAGAAATATACCCACCATTATAAAAACTCAAGGTGACCTTGATTTAAATCACATGCAATTAGAACAATTTTATATAATGCACTCAAGTAGTAATCAATACCATGCAAGTGGACAGCAGTGGTATGTGTTTAGTCTTTATGGTTGTCCCCAAAACAAGGACGGGGCTTGGCAGCATTCTCTATGGCTATTGTAAAAATCTCTGTAAAAATATATGCAGTTATATGATTTAAAAAAAGGTTAAAGAAATAGGAGGAGTAGAGTAAAATGAATCCACAGTAGCCCTCTTCAGAGCTGGACCAGAAGCACTTGGCTCACATGTATTTACTGTGGGTTTATTACCTCTATCTATTTGTGAGTGTAATCCGCTGCTGGAGGTGTGCATTATCACTGTGTAATGACTGAGTGCTGGGTTGAGTATGGAGCACTGATCAGCATTGTGTTTGTAGCCCTGGGTCATTATCCTCCATTACAACGGGCCGTGTAATGAGATTCAGGGCCGGCCGAGGGCTTTGGGAGGGGAAAAGATCAGCTCTAAGCCTGTGCTCTGACTGGCTCTGCTGAACTCTTGACTCTGTGTCACTGCTCCTGCTGACGCCACACAGAGCATTGCACACACACTGCAGGGGATCCACTCCGACAAAAGAACATTTCACATTTGTGTCCAAATACTGGATATAGAATCAGGGACATGTCTATTATGTACATAATTATGTTTTATATAAAAAAAGAAAATAATCTTAAATCTCTCGTCTTTACTCTTAAACCTCTGTTTTCTCCTGGTTCACTCCTTCTCTTTCATCACAGTTGACGTGTCATCTGATTCAACCGTTCCCCACCTAATTAGCAGGATTCTTTGTTCCAGTGATCATGGCATTGGCCTCTAATTCAACTCAGCAAGGCCTATAAATGTAAATAATTTTCCTGTCTGATATCTCTGTTCTCATAGATGGCAGTGAAGAGAGGACCACACACACTTGTGTTCTTTTAATGACCATCACATATATTCTTATTGCAGATGAGATGTGTATGTGTTATTGCACACACATGTGTTTATACAGCGCTCTGGCTCCACTGGGGGTCCTCTGCTGTTTGAATGTGCAGGATCTTGGACTGTGATGCTCCGGCCCAGCAGAGCAGCGCGCTGGTCTGTCACTTTTGTTTGAATAGGTAATGTAGATCTGTTCAGGCTGAGCAGACATGAGCTGGAATCGCTTGTTAGGACACATGATCAAAAGACCCTCTTTGCTCTTTGCCAATCAACCCTCTTGTCACCCCATGAAGCAGACGTTAAGATTTTGGGCTGTATGCAGTAGGCAGCCTGCCAGCCCACATGTGAACTTCCACAAAAGATGGACAGGCCTTTACATTTGTCTCTTTGAGAGTTTTCTGACTTTTTCTGTTTCTCTGTCCTCTGCTGTTGTTCATGTATGTGACAACATAAACATTTTCTCTTGGCCGGTTGCTTCCTGGAGCAATGCTGCTCCTGTGCCAGTGTGGGTTCACAGGCCAAGCCTGAGTGGGTGTGTGTTTTAAATGGTGTGTGAGGGCCCAGTCCGCTGCTTAATTATGTATTTACTATTTGATTCCAAATAGATCCTCAAATAAGTCAGGCACATCTCCAGAGAAGTGGCAGTACAGGTTTTCTGTTACGCTATCTGAGATATAGATTTTGTTGCCCTCATTCTGCTGTCTTCGTCATTCAGATGACAAAACAAACAGCTGCTTCTTCAATGTGCCATTCTTTGCATTCAAGATCACCTTCCCCACTTCTCATATTCCGATTAGTCAACAGTAGCAACTGCTGTGGAGCATTCCAGGGGCCATCTTCCTGGGTTTCAGCTGTTGAGCTGGTCCCCCTGCACCCATGCAGCACAAAACTCCCATTGTGATCCTGACTTAGTGGCTGCACAGGAACCCCTTGATAGGAGGAAACGGGTGTCTCTGGGAGACAAATCACAGCCAGGGCTGCACAGAGCCTTGTTTGTCCTCACACTTGCTCACCCAAACACACACACACACACACACACACATGCACGCACGCACGCACGCACGCACACGCACACACAATGACCATAGGTAAATACCTGCTAGTTCATATACAATGTCCTGACTATTATTTCCTCAGTAATTAAAATGTAGTGTAGCATTAAACATCCCACGCCGTGACCGGTACACTTGTATATTACAAATGAACAAGTCTGGTTTTTTTAATTATGAAAAAAAATTGCAACAAAACCTGAGGAGTCGATATTGGTCATACAATTGTAAACTACGTGAGGTTATCTGGTTTCCCACTGTGTATATGTCTGTGGGAGAATGCCTGAATTAGATTTACATGACAGACTTGTGTGCCAGCTCAGTATCACTGTCCTCTCAGTGGCATTCAGCGCAGAGCATTCTCCACACATATCTTGACAAAAGAGCTGGTGTCATCTGACCGAGGATCAAAATAGTGCAAATGTAACTCACACCCTGGGCACAGCCAGCCCCTGTGGCCTGCTAATGATTTCAGTGCACATTGCAGGCTTGTTCTGTAAGTCGGAGGTACGTCAGCTATCCAGTGCCCGTATCCGCAATGAAACAAGCAAGCAAGACAACTAGCAGATGAGACAGTTAATCATATTTGCATTGTTTTCTTAACAGCGAGCATGAATGTGGTACACAAACTGTGATGAGCTGCCTCTTGAACAAAGAGACTATTTAATCAGGACGATTAAACAGATGTTCCACCCTCGCGGCGCACCGTCTTTCTCCTTGTTCAATAACATTACATGTGCCAGAGGATGGGATGGGAATGTCAGCTGAAATGAATAGAAATTTGTTTTATTGCTCTGTGAGCCTTATTGCCAATGATGATAATTATTTGATGAATGCCATCTCCCTTTGGTTATACCCTCTTTGTCATTTTGTAGACTTTGCAGGTCAGGGTGTAATATGTCTGAAAATCCTGCTGTTGAAACTGTCTGTAATATGATTTACTGTGATTGTTATAAAATGTAGTGTTTTTAGAATTATATTGATGGCTGAAGCTTTTTTGCTTTTTAAATACACTTAAGGGAATATGCATACAGTACAAGTTGTATGTATTTTTTGCAAGCTTAAATAGGAATAGGTCCACATTGTCATTCTACATTGTCATAAAAAAAGATTAAACTTTCCAGGAGTTACACTATATTTTACTTTGCAATTAAATGAAGTTGCAGCTTGTTTTAAGCAAAAAGTTCACTGCAGAGCTGAATGCATCCATGCGGTTTATATTAGTCTTTTTGTCCTTGTGGAGTCAGACACCCATTAATTTACTAAATCAGTGAACAGCCATGATCACAGTGCATTTTCTTCACATATCAATTCATTTTACATAGTTGGATAAATGTGAATGTTTTCTTGCATTGATTAGCAGCCAAGTTTACAGCTGACAGTTAAATTGCAGGGTACCCCCTATAAACCATTTCAATACAAGGTACCCAGTAATTTAATTTTTGTGAGAAATTATTATAATTTATTACAGTATGTGGACTCTAATCATTATCAGAATCAAATTATATTTTGAAATCTAGTATGCTAGTTCTTCTCCTGTAGCTGATTTTTGCATGAACAAACTTAATGCAAACACTGCCTGTATTTGACATAATTTCTTTCTGAAATATGATCCTCATATTAATTCCTAGTGCATTGTTTGGACATTTGCAAGACATAATGCAGTAGCTACTCATGTACAGGGGATGAAAAGTTCATATTGCTATCCAGGCATTTAATGGTGGTAGTTCTTAAAAGTGACCTTGTGGGGTGGAGAGAGGAGCAGCACAGCAGCTCCTTCCAGCTGCACACATGGCATCCATCGGGGGCACAATCACGCACAGTCCCAACACCTCGGGCTCGGACATATGTTGAGTTTTATTTCATTCTTCTGACATTAATCCTATTCACCAGCTGTTCTGCCAGCTGCCACTCTCCGGCTTAAGGGGAGATTGCAGTTTTGGGGGCTCTGAGTGCTGTTTTATCTCACTCCTCATCTTTTCACCAAGTTTGGGTGGCATTTTTGGCTTCTCCAATTATATTTTCAGATTTCTTGAGTTGTTTATTGTTCATCTTTAGGATACATTTCTAAATGTAATGGTGAATTATTCGCATTAAAATTACTAATAATTGCTAATAATTGGAATATGCAATAAAAACATAGTATGTATATTTTAAATGTATATTGATATTATTTTCTTTAATTGGTCCTGTGTTGCAGCTGTCATAGGCATCCTGTCTCTTGCGCCCCTTAACTTTTCCTCCTCTCTTAAGTGAGCATTTGCTAAGAATCACATCAATGGAAGCTGCTTAACCCTCAGTCATTTAATAGCATTTCTGTAGGATTAGCCTGGACATGGCCCCGGCCTGTACAGTTATGATTATTGACATATCGGGTCTGACATATTTCACATTTATGTGCATTGTCTGGAAGCATACTCAAGTGTTCTCAATGTCATTCCTTCTGAAGTACGACCAGGCACTGTGCGAGCAGGGGCCACAATGAATTGATCATTGCTCACTGCTCACTTTAATAATTCAAGCCTGATTGCCACAGAGTGCCGCAGTAAAATGGATTGGGAGAGGTCACATGGTGCTCCGCTCAGGAGGTGAGGCCTCTTGGGGATGCTTAATTCATATATGCTTGATAGACACGTGTCCTATTTAGAGAGGTCAGGCTGCTGTGTGGGACTGTCGCTTCTGTGAGTGGCCAGGTCACTGCTGGAGGATTAACACGCTCAGAGCACTGGAAAGGTAACACAAAAAGTCATGTTTGAACAATCTTTAGTAACAGCAATTATTTAAATATTCATTGTATTTGTGGTAGTTAAAACCTGGGGCTTGTTATTGATTTTAACTTTTTGAACAAGCTACCGTATCTGTATTGCCTTTCTTTTCAATGTCCCAGAGTATAATAATAGCAGCTGTTTACGTGACCAATCAGGATGGTCTGAAGGTGTCTAAGTGAGACGTTCAGCAAGTGGAATAATGAATAGGTGTCAGTTAAAGAAAGCCCACCTCCACAAGCAGGTGCTCCTTCACTATACAGTGACATGTCTTAAGGAGATGGACCTTTTTATGCATGCATGCCAATACTCGTGATTACATCTAGGCTGGGGTTATTTTACTGCTCCAAAAGTCTGCTGGAAATGGTAAAGGTTATTAAAATTGTTGACAAGGAGGAAAGGTAATTGCCTGAAAATGAGCGACAACGCACTGTTGTAGCGAGTGTTTTTTCCCCTCAGATCAGCCTTTAGTGGTTGCATTGTGCGGCATCACCCGGGTGTGTAACCTATTGCGTTCCGATTGCTCCCTTGCAATTAGTGCCCTTTTTGTCCTCACTTCAATAACACCATGATTATGGAGACTTCAGGAGTATTTGCAGCATCCAACAGCTGTTGTCTCAGGAACTACCGGCTGAATGACAAAAACATGTTTTCTTTCTGCATTTCACTTCCCTGACTGCCTCTTGTAATTATTATGTTTTATTTGGTGTGATGATGGGGTCTTGTTTTTAGTGTGTCTGTGATTAAGATATTCAAAGGACTCCTTGGAGTGTGCCACAGTCATTTTCTTTTTTATCGTTCTCGACTTTTGATTTGTTTCCTGTGAAGTGCGGAGTGGATGGGAAATTAGACGTCAGCCTATCATTGTCTGAGTCGGAGTCAGAGAGTTTTAGAGCTGTATGACTAAATTAGACAAATGCACCAAATCTCACTCTGAATGAAGAGAGTTTTGAAAAAGACATTTTAGTCACAATTTGGACCAATGAAATATAGGCATTTTTACATCCACATTTGCACCGTAAGGTGTAGGTTAGAATTGTATGCTAACGATTCCATGTAATTTGAAACAATCTACAATTACATGTTTTGTTTTGTTTTTTGTTTTTTTTTTCCTCAATATGAAGATTTAATGATTTGTTACTCAAATAGCCTGTAGGAATTTCTCTGCAGATATTTGATATACGATGCTCCTACTTTATATTTAACCAAATGTTTATGCTCATTGCCTTCTAATTATTGATGTCCTGACTACACATTTCCCCCTTGAGGCTGGTGCTCTGATATACAAGGCTCTGCCAGAGGGGAAGACTCCTGGTGTGTTATCCATGACTTATAGCTAATTTGACTCCCTGAGATAGCCCTCTTTTCTCTGCCAATGGCTTTCTACACAACAAACACTCAAACACAAGTATCATCTTTCACCCTGGAGAATAGAGCACACACACAACGTCTGAATGTGGCCACAGACAGTTGAAACGTTTTCATTGCTGACAACACAGGGAAATATAACACCCACTGCTGCATGTCGTAACAAACCATTTTTGTACTGGCACCCTTTTGAAACATGATGACATGTTTGGATCTATCAACACATTTGGTCAATTTGGTTAGACCAGGGTGTAAAATGTGCAGATTATCTTTCTCCAGAACTTAAAAAAATAAAATATAATCACTGACAATGCCTGGTCTTGCGAGCTGTTAAGAAAAATATTTATGTGTTAATATGTTAAGAATTATATTTTCACTGTTTCTGTATAAATTGTACTTATTTTTGTTAGGGTTAATTAATAATACTAATCACTTTTGAAAAGCTTTTACAACAGCACCCAGATGTAACGCACACACACACACACACACACACACACACACACACACACACGCGAATGTATTGTAGTAATGCAGAATAAAGCATGTGGTGTTATCAGTGCAGCTTGTTGACTGTAACCTGCCTGAGCTGTGGTTTACAGAACACGATCCTCTGGCAGCACTGACGACCAGGTGCTGAAAGCACTGTTTATGTCATACAGTGATCTGGAGACATTCCTTTGTACAGATTTATGAGGATCATTAGCTTTGTTTTTAATACAGAGAAAAAGTCTACTCTAATCTGAAGATGATCTTGGCTCGAGGTGTCTCCCTTCATCCTCCTTCAGCCACATCAATTGCACCATCCCTGCACAGGAAGACTGTACACCTGATTACAGAGCCGATTGCAGATAACCACTTTCATTTTGGCAGTAATAACTTGGAGTGCTCACTTTTCACCATCTTTTGATGACTCAAAGTAAAGGAACTAGTTTGAGGGCATTTTTCAGTGCAGGAAATGTCACAATGAGACGTTGCATCGGGCTAAGCCGTCCACACTCCACGTCCCTCTGGATAGGAGCATATCTTGGACACTCTCTCCTAGTAGTTTTGTCTTGTATGTTGCTATCTGCACTGGCTGCAGAGCAGAGGGGCCGTGCCAGGCGAAGGTCCATAGGGACCGTTGGAATCACTGGGGCTGGAGGAAGTTGGTCCTGGTCCAGTGGGGCGATCTGGGCTTGGTGAAAAGCCAAGCTGTCTACTGCAGGGACGCTGGGAAAATGTAAATAAGAGCCTGATAAGGGCTATTGTTTTCATTCCATTCTCATCCCAGCTGAATGGCCGACTCCCAGCCACAGAGCATTTTATCTCCAGAGGGGAGGCACAGAAATGTGACCAAGGAGGCTCAAGGAGATTTAGGGGCCCCCAATGAAAAATAAAAATAAACTAATTTGGTTATTCTATTATTTCATTCTTTGCAATGACCTCGAGTAATGACACAAGAACAGAAACTTTCATTGGCAAGAAGTTACAAATATTGAACACAACTTAATTTCATTTTAAACTCTCTCTTTTGACCCATTACTTATGCATTACACTGTACACACATATTTCCTTTGTGTTCAAATCCATTTTTGGTTGTGCTTTGTCCACCAGCTCCAACAGTGGAAGGTGCGAGTTATTTCATGGAGTAATCCAGGTCATTATTCACCTCTCCCAGGTGGACGGCAGGGAGGACAGCGCTGCATTCCAGCTGTAGTGTGTGCTGGTGAGGACTTGGCAGTTCGTGTCTGGCCCGTGCAGGGATGGAGAAGTGAGGGAGCTGGAGCACAGGGGGAGGACTGGAGGAGAATGGAAGCTGGCACCACATTATCTCCAAATGTTGGTGCATTCCTTAATGATCAAGTGCCGGAGGAGCATCTGTGTTGAAACTGTGTGTGAGACGGAGCATATGTGTCCTTATTAACATATGCTGTCTGTGTTTCTTTAATTCCCCTTTATGCTTCTGTAAATAGGCCTTTTGCAGGGTTTGAAGGCAAAACAACTATGTCTGCTTGCATTATGATTCAAAGGGATATTGCTGTCCAGGGAGAGGATACAACCTCACCCGGGGCTGAGGGAAGCTAAGCTGTGCTGTGCTCCCTTGGACATAACCCTTTTGAAGAATCTTGTGCCACGTAGGGAGTTAACACACACAAACAACACACTGCCTTTTCTCTCCCCTCTCTTTGGGTCAAGGGGACAAACTGTGAGATGGGAATTGGAAAGTCAATAAAGCAGAAGCAATGTTATAATGACCCTGGACTCTAGATGTCCTGTCGACCCCCGTCACTTTGGAGGAAGAGGACAATCAAACAAAATGGTCACTGCTTGATCTATCTGAAAGCCATCCCTAAAACAGGCCACATCCTAACTGGTCTTACCCCCAGTTCATAACAAGAGTTTTTTTTTTTTTTTTTTTTGAACATTCACATTCACATTATTTTTCATTGTATTAAAAAAAATCTAGATAATTTTTCAAAAAGCTTTATAAGAGAGATTTTATATGGCAACTGTCTTAATAAATATTGTGATCACTAATTGTGTGTATGAAAAGCATCTCTTTTCTCAAACGCCGTGTAAATTTCAGAGTGCAGTGGCTGGAACAGGGTGTCTGTGTCTGGATGGGAACAAGCTGACCCCTCCGCTGCACTGGGATGGTGGAGGCTGGGTCAGCAGGCCCACTGTGTTCTTTATCAGCTACCCAAGCAACAGCGTGGCAGATTACAGCCATTTCTCCTCTGATTCATTGTCTGCTGAACAAATGTTAATTGTTTTCATCATTGGCAGCTATGTGAATGTTCGGACATACCAAGTCTCACTCCTTAATGTTTATCTCTGCCCTTACACTATCCCACAATGCCTCACTCCACCCTCGGCTTATCTCAGCTGTCAGAATGACTCTCATTTTGCTGCGCAACATCCTGTCATCACAAATATTCTATTTGAGCACCTCCATGACCCGGGTCTACTGGTATTTTTCATTCAAATGAACATATCTAAAAGAATGTAAAAATAAAAATGAAATGAAAAAATAGTTGTAAGCTATTTCATTTAATCACTTTTTTTTTTGTTCTTTTCAGAATCGTCATGCATGGAGAAACTTCTTTCTAAAGACTGGAAGGAAAAGATGGAACGACTCAACACGAGTGAACTTCTGGCAGAAGTTAAAGGTAGGAAATAATGATTGCATTAAATATGTGGCTTTTAAGGGATTTTTTCAGCATGTTGACAAGTACTGTCTAGTACTAAATCATCTCAGACACTGTTTTGCAGTTCAAGTAAAAAGCCTTAACTTACTCTGGAGCTCTGTTGAGTTGGCTAGTGTTTTTTGTTGTTCCTTTTGGTAGTGGTGCAGTGGGCCTGGACTCTCCTCTTGGGTCAGTGTGTACATGTTGTTTTGGTAATTGTTCACTCCAAACTGGGTTTGACCAGAGCAGAGCTGAGCCAAAGGGAGAGAGTGGCTCAGCGTCTTCTCCTCTACGAACCAGCATGAATCAAAATCTTTCCTCTGACAGGAAACGCCTTATGCTGCGTATTAAGTAAACGGCAACAGCACTCCCTCAGAATGTGTTTAAGTCTGGCTGAAGGTGGGCCGCGGGTGGGCAGGGCTCCTCGGACCTCAGCACCGACTGTTACTGAGAACATCCATGTTTATACAGCCCAGCACAATACCAGCTGTCTGATAACATTGGCACTCAGGCTCTCTCCCTGTTGTACTGTTCATCAGATAACACAAGTCTGTTTTTATATCTAAATCACCAAATACCACAATTCTCCAAAGTAAAAGTATTACATGCAAAATTATTTCTGACTTGTGCCAACTTTAGTTTTTAAGAGAACATGTTAACACATTTTACTGATTTAAGTATTTCTTTTTAGCTCTTACATTGTGTTCACTTGTGTAGTCATCTGCTTTGCTTTTAGCTTTTTCATCTGAGGTGTTAAAAATGTGTTCTCTTTTAAATGTATTTAAAAATTGTTAATAATATTATTTTTGTTAATTATATAATGTAGTTTACTAAATAATAGTGATTGTACCTGCCCACAGTCTCTCCTGTGACAGATCAAAGTGCAATGGGTGAAATGTTTAAAATGATTTGGCCTTTTGAAAGCCACACTGTTAAATTAGAGGCAGGGCATTTTTAGTGTTTGATGAATAGGACTTGGAAGGTTACTTGGTGGTCTGTAAACAGGTTGGGAGTCTGATAATACACTATGGCCAGTGTGTGTTATGTAGACAGCCAATACACCACAGTTACCGATTTATAAATTTATCTCCTATCACAGTGGCACCCTCGGATTTTTAATTAGCATGCCATTTCATATGACTGTAGATATTTCAAAGGGCTGCTTTGTGCTCCCCCTTACAAATGTCTCTCTCTCTGCGTTTGATGTCTGCCTGATGTAAATGTGGGCAATTAAAAAGAAGCCCAGGGTCGGAGATGCACAAGGTCTGCCTAATTAAAACATAAACAAAGGTACCAAGCAAAAGCACCTCATGATTAAGATCTAAAGTGTTATGATGAATGCAAGGCTCCATTTATTGTTAGGTTCAAATTGGCACAAAAGGGTAACATTCCACTATCTCCAAACTAAAGAAAGAAGACAAGCTGTCATAAAAGCTATAGTACAGTAATCTCACATTGTGAAATAAATCTATATTTTAACATTTAGTCAAGCTCTTGGTAGTTGTGGTTTAACAGGTGATGGGATTTGGTTTGCACAGGATGGATTATATGTATTAATATTATTTTATGGGGCTTAAAGCACAAAAAGGCCCTAAACAATAGAAATGACAGGTTTGACCTGAGGCTTAAACCATAAAAAGAAAAACATTCTTTTACTGCAGTTGTGTTGGAACCTGCCCTGAATGCTGCAGCGGTGAACAAGTTCAAAGAATAAACAAACAAAAGAATACAATACTATCGTCAACATCAGACTTATAGGGTCTACTTGTCCTACATTTACCTTTACAAATTCTACAAATATACATCAGTGTGGCTTTAAGGAACAAGAAAGAAATCTAAACTTTTGGACTAAACATAAGGCTTAAGTAATAGACAAAGCTGTGCGAGTTATGCAGGATAGAGTTGTTTACGGTTGATGATTTCAGATCCCGCACTGAGCCTTTCGTACAGCATAAGAAAGGGCTTAGCATCAGCCAGGCCAGTAGAGTTTGAGAAGGAGCATTAGTGACGGATTTCTTTTCACCAGTCGATTCAGAGGTAACTGTTTGTTTTCATACCTGATCTTAGCTGTCAATCTGCAGGCATGATGTGGGGGAGATGAAATCTTCTGAACAAAACCACAGCACAGTGAGGCAGTCCGTTGGAAAGGCTCCAAACCACAGAGACTTTGAGATAATAGGAGGAAGGAGGAGCAGCAGACAGCTCAAAGAGCGCTGGAAAGAAATATTAGATGTGTGTATTTAGACTTGACCATTTATAATAATATACCCGGCACTGCAGCAGACATTACACAGTTTAACACATTTGTAGGGCATATATCATCTTACTGTGAATGCCCTGTATGTATGTAAACACGCATTGTGTCACATACTGTATACTGTTCATATGAAGATAAGGTTTGTTTATGCTGCTCTCTGTGTGCAGGGTCTCAGTCTCATACTCCACAGATCTGTTTGAGTTTCCCTGCTGAGTGCCAGTTCCCCGGCCCGCTGTTGGGGGCCACGGCGGGTGAAAATGCACAAGCATTTACTTAAACTGAAGGAAAATATGTTGTTTCTAAATCAGAACACAAGCTGTATTCATTCTAACGGAAAAGAGAAAAAGCTTAACATTGTAGATTGGCATTGAAAAGGCAGTTTGAATTCTGAAGCGCAGAAATCAGGGCTGTGGAGTGTCACAATCGATTAGAGGATGGAGACTACATGGCAGTGTTGAGGGCACACACACAGCTCTGTCGCGGGCAGATAAGTGCAAGCCCTTTAGGAGGGCTGTACAGCAGAGGGCAGCGGCTCAGGCCTGATTTGATGCTAGCTCTACCTGTGCTGGCTTAAGCTCCAGTAGCAAGAACTCATCTGAAGACACAATAGTTCATTTTAACAACCGCCTCATTCTCAAGTGGGACATCACAGTAAATAATCTAATAATGTCTGCATGAAAGCTAAATCCCAACATACATTTTTGCACCATGAAATAAGCCTGTATTTTTCCATCTCTACATCTGAATATTATTCTATATAATATTTACCAAAACACACAAAGCATGTACTCACAACTGGCACAAAACAGCATCTGTCCTGTTGCAGCCGTCCAAAATGCCACAGTTTGCATTTTCTCCATAACACTTCAGTCAACTGTTTGCCCTGTGCACTCAGGTGAAATATGAGCCACAGTAAATCATTATTCCTCAGGCCACATTTGCCAGATGAATGTATGAGAGTGTTGGACTGTGTGTTTTTCTCCTCTAATGAATTGAGGAATTTAGCTTGTGGCAATAGAGGTAAAAAGGAAGTGCTGTTCTCCTGTGTGAGCCCAAGTATAAGGGTAAGGATCGGCATTTTATGTGTCTTTGAATATACATCACAGGTTTGCTATAGTGTAACTGGTCATTTACTATAACTTCATTTACTATAACTTCAATTTCACTTTAACATTTCACTTTTTAACATAATTTTGTTAATTATAGTGTACAATTGATTTCTTTATGAGATTGCTGGTGTGTTGATAAATGACTTTACTGTATTGCATTTAGCCCAGAACTAGACAATGGTAGAGTTTGGGTCTTTTCTTCTATTGCCATAATATAATAACATTTTAATCATGATTTATTTATTGTTTGGTCAATCTATAACTCATTACAGTCTACATACATTAGATTCAGTATGATGTCCATAAAATAACACATATTCAGAAGAGTAAAAGCCATTGTTATTTGTTTTTAATAAAAAGAGATCACATTGAATTTAAAAAAGACTATATTCATCTCTTCATTTTTTTCTGTAATACTGCCCAGCCCTACCTAAGATGCTACAAAGTGATCATTTGGATATCTTCATTTGTTACACACACGGTTAAGTTCTTTTGTGTCAGTATTGCAGTAAGAGGTAACCTGTGGTATGACAAAGGCAGTATCAAATGTAAAAAACACTGTTGATCTTTGCTCAGATCTCATGAGTATAACCTTGTAGTAATATAAAGGCTTTATTAAAATACTTGCCCTCGTAGGTCTAGCTCTAATCCGTTTTCCTCTGTATTTGGAATACACAGCGAATTGCAAAAATGTCAGGTATTGTCAGTTTCATAAAGCCTTCAAGACTTCGTTTTCACACAGGCCAAGGAAAAGAACTTTAATTATTGGCTGAATGTTTTAAAACCAATAAAGAAATGAACTGTGAAAAGAATAGACAAGAACCACATTAAAACCCAAGTTTAATTGTATGCTTCCCTGAATGATTTTATTTTTCCTTCGACTACTGTCTCAGAAGCTTTTGAGTGCTTTGTGAGTGCGAACCTTGAAAAGTCTATACGCTTTTCTGAGTAGAGGGCAGAGGGGTCAGACTCTCTATTATGAAACACAACAAAAGATGAATCATTACTTTTTCAAAATATTGTTTGCATAAAATAGTTTGATGTGACACTTGCATGCAGAGCAATTAAGACGTGCTAAGATGTCTGGGTCTTTGTACTGTTTTGTACATTCACAGAAAGGTGCAAGCAGTGTTGTTAGACTTTCCCTTTTTCTCTATTTTTACAGTAGCAATTCATTTTTTATTTTTTTTTATCTTTGCTTAAGTACCTGTCCAGTGTCATGGATAGACATTAAAGTCTTGCATCTCCCACATTATCATAATTAAAGTGAAGAGTGAATCTTCCACCATCATGAAAATATTAGACTATCTCCATTTGGCATGAACAACACAACTACACTAGATGAGGGGTCCTTTATTAAGAGCCCCTCCATATGCCAATCATAAAAGTGTGAAACCCATTTAAAACAAAATGATATTCCCTGGCTATAAGTGTCTTCATGCATTAAAATATGTTGATGAATGCATGAAAAAATAATTTACTAATAAGATCGCATATATAGTGGATTGCGGCACGAGGTTCCTAAAAGTAAATTAAATGGAGCCTATTCTGGGGTCCTGACAGGTATTCCATAACAAGGTAATAGGTTTCAGGGCATGAATTGGCTTATAGTGTGCTGCCATGTTGTATTGGAGGGGTAAGGGATTAGGGGGTGCAGCTGCCAGTCTGACATGCACTTGTGAGGCACTGCTTATGCTTACTGTTGGAGTTTTATTGGCAAGATTAACAGCGTTTTATATCGGGGCAGAGGCAGCCGGCCAGGTAAAACAGCTGTTGCTCATATTGTCTGGGTTGTAGGACAAGGAGACATGTTAACACTGTATTATGGGACACACATATGGAGGAGTGAGTGAGTAGTTGTATGTGGTTAAAAGCTAGTAGATAGTGCTGTTATTGTAGCTTGATGTCCTGCCAGGGCATTGATGTTGTGGCTTTATGTGACCTGGGTACAACATCTGTTTTTATTTGATTTTATGAATGTAACTTTAGCACAAACATCTTTTTGTACATTTTTTTCCTGGAGAAAGGTTTTTAAAAAAAAGGTCTTTGGGTTAAAAGTTGTCAAAGACTTACAAAGGTGTCAATAGATACCATTAGCGTTCATTCAGTCCACGTTGTGCTTGGTCCAAAATGGTCGAAGGGTCAAATGAATTGAGAGTTCACACGTGTTACTCAGAAACATGTATTTTATTGATCGGAGCAGCACGATACACACTACATCTGTACAAAATCCTGTCTACATACATTTTTTGAAGGGAGTACCAAGTACCTTAGCATCTCAGGCATTTAAGCTATGTATGTGCTGTGTTAGGATACGGCTTGGTACAATCTCAGCATTTAGACAAGGCTTAATTTACTCAATTTGTTCAAACCGACCTTACAGAGACAAAGAAATTCCAGTCTTGAGGCGTTAAAAAACTCAATTCAGATCTGGTCATAATGTCTCAGCTGTCCCAACCGAAAGGACGGAAGAGAATAGGCTGCCTTGTGATTTTCCCCCTTTTTACCCTCACCCTCCCTCACTTTTTTGGTCTTTTTTGTGCCTGAATCTTTTATCTGTGTTATTCACTCGGGACTCTTCAAAGTAACAAGCCTCCTTCTTTTCCCTGGTACTGGACTTGGAACCCAAATTAGAGACTGCTTGATTAGAGCGGAGAGGAGGGAGCCAAGAGAGAGGGAGATGTGGGTATTGGACAGAACAAATCGCGCCCCTACAAAGTGCCTTTTATCCAAAGACCCGAAGCTCAAATGCCCCCATCTCTCCCCAAGCAACCGTGGCTCTGCTTGTTTTCCTCTTATCATTTATTTAGTCGCCCAGTGATGTTTGCTGTCCCACTTTATGACGTTTGAAGGAAGTAAAAATCTCTGTAGGTAAATGCTGAATAAGCTGAATGAACTCAACAGCGCCCTGTCTGTTTAAATCGGCTCCCACTCACTTGTGTTGAATAGTCAGAGGCGACCCTCACATGGTGGTGTCACTATGTTACATCTGTACTGGCTGCTGGGGTTATGTAGTGCTAGAGCAGTTGAGAGCTGTCTGTCTGCCATCGGAAACCCAATGCGAGGAGACGCGTTAACAGGCAGATCCCAGCCCCACCACTGTTAAAAGCCATGCAATATGCAGGAAACGGGCTCTTTTGTCAGCACGCTGGTCAGACACAGACCACAACTGCCCTCTTTACCACCACCCAATAAAACTTTTATCTGCATTTTAAAGCTGATCCATAATTTAGAACAGAAAGAAAGAGATTTCTAGCTCTGAAAACATATGAATTTGA
Source organism: Taenioides sp. WSHXM2023 (assembly GCA_029959045.1). Taxonomy (NCBI): domain Eukaryota; kingdom Metazoa; phylum Chordata; class Actinopteri; order Gobiiformes; family Gobiidae; genus Taenioides; species Taenioides sp. WSHXM2023. Next base: position 14,678,213 of record CM057091.1, read on the forward strand.
TTTTGTTCCATAATGCACAATGGAGCTACTACACAAACGCTTCTTTTTGATTGTCAAGGAAATTCTGGAGCATAAGTACTCTCAAATAACCAATTTTTGGTGAGAATAATAAACAAAAATGACAAAAAGCCCAAACAAAAAGGCAGCTGGGACTTCCCACAGTTCAAGCTCAAAACAATGGCCCCTCTGTTAGCATTCTCTAAGTGTCCAGGCTGAGCTCTCCGCTCTTCAACTGGCTCACCAGAGTCTACAATAAAACTCTTAATTCCCAGTAAATACACCCTAGATAAAACAATTGGAGTTTATTTTACTCTAGTCATTTACAATGAAAGAACAAACATTTTGGCATATGCTTAATCAGAAGTGTAATTAGGCTCTAGGCGAGAATGTACTATTGGTTCCAGATGTTTAGTTCAGCTGTGTGTGGTTTGGATCTGATAGACACAATCTTTACCTGAAGATTGTTTTCTTTGTGGTCTTTTCCATCCATTTTCTATTGTGAGTGCCTCTGTTACTGTACTGATAGTAATTTATTGTGACAGTGATTGTTGACTTCTTATGACCTGGAAATAACATGAAATAACATGGACACAGCCAAAGGTTAATAAAATCTGTCCTGATTGCATCAATTTTACAGATAAGCTATTTACAACAAGTGTAGTTCACTGAATAAAAAGTCAATTCAGGCCTTGGAATCTACACACAGGCTCCATGAATAGCGTCTTTTAGGTGCTTTTTTCGTTGAGAGTATAAATGGAGAATTGCAGCTCTCTTCCATTGCAGAGAGCCGCGGAGCCGAGCCGAGGTTCAGACAAGCCTGCTTCCAGTAAATTGCTCTGAATGGGTTCTAGAGGTTGACAGGCCGTATTAAGACAGACGGCTTTCCTCATCAGAGAGATAAAATAAATCAGGTGTTTAGTCAAATTAAAATAGTTTGAGTGGAGAGGGCCCCTGGGAGCTCTCGCAGAACACAAGACAGATGTGTCCAGAGACCAGGGGAAGACACCCAGGAAAGACTTGGCCCCTGGTTGGCCCTGTGCCAGTGCACACTCAACTGTTATCAGGACTACTACCATGCTTTTATCCTTTTCTCTGCCTCTGTCCCATTGTCGTTGTTCTCCCCGATCAGCTTGTCACACTGGAGTGGAGTGGGAGGAGAGTGAGTTACTGTCTAGCCTCTCACGGGCAATTATGTTGGCTGTGTAAGTCAATGGTAGGATCACTTAGCATTGATTAGACAGAGAGAGAGAGCGGTGCAGCAGAGTGGCGCTCTTGATAACACACACACAGTGCAGACATGTGACTTGGCTCACACTGGTTAGGCATGCATGCAGTACACTCTACACACTACAGATAGTATCATTCAAAACAGACAATAAAATAGACTTAACCAGGTCTATTGTAAGGAAAAAGGTAATACAGGCAGCTACAGAGTGAAACTATAGACAGAAAGAGGCTATAACCATGCGTGTGGCAAGACTAAACCACTAAATAAACTGCACTTAATTCATATAGCACCTCAACTTTGAAAGATCCCTGCTTACCACTAGAAGCCTGTATAGTAATTTTATCTGAGGCGCCTTTCAAGACAGTAAAGGTCAATGTACAGCAATATAAAACACTAATGACAATAAACAGTTTGAAAAAGTAAAATACATCACACATAGTTATGTCTAAATAAGGTTGTACTCAAATCTGTTGTTTTTTTTTGCATTGGTGACATCACACAAAGTTAGGACCAGAGGTCGCTCATTCGAACAAAGCCTCCTGCTATAGTACTTTGATATAAACTGCCAGCTCAGTTTGACAGCGCCCTGCAGCTCTTTGTCCACGGGCTGGGAACAATTCCTTGCCTTTCTCTCCCTGAAAGCTGTGAACACCAGCTACAGTGAAACAGACAACTTCAGGCTGCGTGACCTTAACACTCCAAGTGAGATCACGGCGGTCTACTGCTGCCCATGTGGGTCTCTTTGTGCTTTACATTGTGAGCGGCACAATAACACAATGTGATGATTGGTATGTGTGCCATGGTTTCTTTCTATATTTAGTCTTACACAATAGCCAAGGCCCTCCACAGACTCCCTCTTGTTGTTTATTTGGTCATAGCTTCTGGGATACTGAAAACCAGGCTTTAAATGTAGGTTTCCTAGAGCAGTGTTTGTCTTGCTGCCTCCTCATGTCTGCTCTGTGTGTGTGCCCAGGTACTCCGGAAAGCTTGGCGGAGAAGGAGCACCAGCTTTCCACCATGATCACGCAGCTCATCAGCCTGAGGGAGCAGCTCCTGGCCGCTCATGATGAGCAGAAGAAACTGGCCGCTTCACAGATGGAGAAACAGAGACAGCAAATGGAGCTAGCCCGTCAGCAGCAAGAACAGGTAACTTCATGTTGTTGTTACATTTCATTTTAGGCGTGTTGAAAACTTTTTATCAAAGCTGGACAAATTCTGTTAGATATTGAGCTGTAGGCCTTTAGTTGTTTAGTCAGTTGATAAACAGTCTAACAAAGTTTATGTTAGTCGAAATTTAGCCTTTTTGCATATAAATGTGCAATTTACTTTTTTGCATTGTCAGTGCACTTTAGGTCATATATATGGTTATATCACAGAGAAATATTTTTGATAGACCCTTTTGCTAATGCCTAACCCCTTTTTAGTCATCTAATCAATGCACAGGGCAAGTTGATAAAGAATTTCTTTAGCAGATTATAGCTCTGAATGTCCAACAACTAAAACTGTCCAGTGTATTTGTAATTGTACTTTTATAATAGACATATTGTTTATTATATTATTTTGTCTAAAATTAAATAATAAATTTCATGATAACACAAATATATCCATTGTACATATAAATGTACACTGGATCTACAAAAGGCTTCTCATCTGAACAGTGCCATCCTGTGTCCTATTGTGTGTTGTCTATTTTCTTTTTTATTTCTTCAGACGTTTCACATAGATCTTTTCAAAGTGGCGACTCTAATTCTGCAGCATGTCTATTTGACACCCGCTGCCAATAAAATCTTGCTCTGCACAACTTATAAGAAATAATATTAGATTTAAGAGTTTCTACATTACCTCTGATTCTCCTGTCATGCTCTCTCGCCCACATTTATGCTGTGTGGCTGGAAAAGTGTTATTATGACTATGCTAACAAATGCAAGGGAATGTGAGAATTAAACGTTATATTAAACATGGAAGTCCTCTATATCTTATAAATCGACTCCTATTAGAACAAGGCTGGCATTAGATTTGCAGCACAAATCAGGCCAATGAGCCATATTGTACAAATCAGCAAATTAGCGGGGGCCATGAAGTGTGTTAATGTCTGGGAAGAAATAAGGACACAAACTATCTCCACGGGCGACACTTTTATTATCAGCAGCCGCTCTAATGGCTATGAGTCAATTATCAGCAAGGAGTTCACTCAGAGTTTTCCGTGCTCACTCACACCTTCTCCAGCTAAATGAAAAGATACCCCATCTACCTCGGAGTGATGTATTTGGTCATAGTACACTAATAATACATTAACTGTATTGATTTCTTTTTCAATCAATGATGTACATTTGCAAACTACCCTTCGACTGTGCGTGCTGTGGAGGCATCAACGCAACATAAACGCTGTGATGGCAAACGTTTCATTATTTTCTGCCTGTTTTTGAAAGGGACAAATATTAATAAAACCAAAGTGAGAGTGCTAGCCCGCTGAGAGTCAGAATTTCTTCAAGCCATCAAGATACAACGCAGTAATTAACTGTTGACACTCCTGAGGAAGCCGGCACAAATTAATCTTGACACATTTGCAGACGACTGGTATCTTACAGTGAACACTTTGTAATTATATTTAAAAATGAAAATTAAATGACACTTAAAATTGGGTTGTCACGCTCAATGAAGTGGGCATGTAGTAGGAGGGACGGCGGAGATGAGCACAAGTGAAGCTATAGAGATTTAAGTCGCATATGTCTCACAGAAATGCTTTCTCTGTTTACCATAGTCATTTTTACGTTGTCGCTTAAACTATAAGATAAAATTAAGAGTATATTATCTTATCACAGACACAATGAAAATATTTTACTTCAACTACGTAGAAAATACTTTATTTTTATATTTTAAATTCAATTGTAATCATAATGATTTGAGGAGTTTGTAATGCTGTATTAAGAACAGATAAATAAAGAGAATTATATTAGAAAATTATATTGGTCAAATCTGTAAAGAAAAACAAAAGCTACAATTGAGAGTATACACTGTTAGCATATCACAATGAGAGAAGAAATATTTTATTTCAACTTCACATATAACATTCTGTAAAGGAGGTGTTGCACGCTATTGGGAAAAATGCCCACAGCTTGATCGGAATGAGCTTTTGGTATAATAAAGTACATCTGAAAACTACATAGGAACCAAATTTAAAATGCCCGATTTGCATACAGGAAGTGAACTTTGGCCCAATTTGTACAAGAACTATTTCATGGCTACAATGCTTGAAAAAGCTAACTTTTTTACATGTTTCAGGATTTCAAAATAAACAAATCTTATTTCTGTGATTTCAGGATGACCTTCGGCTCATTTTGGTACCAAATGCATATCCACAGACCCAATATTATCAAAGTTATGAAAGATTTATTCAAGAACTTAATGATTTTTTGCAACTTTTTTGTAAAAAAGTCAATTTGTTTTCATTGATTTCAGTAGGTTCCCATGCTTGCCCACCTAAAATTTTTTCCACAAAGTTGCGTGATATAGTGTTGTATAAACCATAAAAATTTCATAAAAATTTGAGACCGGTAACAGTGATCCGGAGATCCATACATCGCAAGAAGTGCCATTCATCAAAATTAGAAAATCTTGTATTTGTCCAATACTGGAGATTAGGTTCAGTTTTTGTCACAAAAATAGTTAAATGCTCTTTAATGTAAAATATATTGACCTAAATCATACTCTAATGCCTTATTAATTGTGCGGATGTATTCTGGATCATATTCTGGATCATGTCCAAAAATATTAATAAATTGAGTCATAATATAATTTGTGATTGTATATATGTTCACCGATCATCTTAAAGTGATAAAATACATGCATTTATGGCCTCACTTTTTTCATCAAAGGCCTTCAGGATCATTGTGGATTTTTTGGTGTCATATTTGAAATGGACATTATAACGTATAAGAATGCAAAAACATGGCACTTTTTAGATTTAAAGAATGATACAATCATACTAACCACACATTATTTTTATAAGCTATAAATAGAATTTTTACACTTCAGCGATTGCAAATCACCAAATGGACACCAATTAGAATGATTTTCTATTTAGAATGATATGTTAAACACATTATATACACCCTATATTGATACGTGTGTATATTAGAAGATAACATAATGTTTGAAAATGTAACATGCATATATCTTTCACCCTGAAGAGATAACACACGTTGACCCTTAATGGTGAAGTACATAGCTGTGGCGACGTTACGCTTGAGTGACTTCAACAGAGCTGAGTTGGGTCAAGCATGAGTGACTCTTTACTCACATCAAGATACCGTAGGTGTACACGTTTACACAAGTAAAGTATCTTTACATTGACCAAGAAGTGTCTCGATTATATCAAAGCATAAGTAAGTATTAACAAGTAATGTTAATACTTACATACATATTATAGATAGTGTTTTCAGTTTAGTGAATTTAGGACATGATAACATTTCTGAGTGGAATCCACAATGATCCTGAAGGCCTTTGATGAAAAAAGTGAGGCCATAAATGCATGTATTTTATCACTTTAAGATGATCGGTGAACATATATACAATCACAAATTATATTATGACTCAATTTATTAATATTTTTGGACATGATCCAGAATATGATCCAGAATACATCCGCACAATTAATAAGGCATTAGAGTATGATTTAGGTCAATATATTTTACATTAAAGAGCATTTAACTATTTTTGTGACAAAAACTGAACCTAATCTCCAGTATTGGACAAATACAAGATTTTCTAATTTTGATGAATGGCACTTCTTGCGATGTATGGATCTCCGGATCACTGTTACCGGTCTCAAATTTTTATGAAATTTTTATGGTTTATACAACACTATATCACGCAACTTTGTGGAAAAAATTTTAGGTGGGCAAGCATGGGAACCTACTGAAATCAATGAAAACAAATTGACTTTTTTACAAAAAAGTTGCAAAAAATCATTAAGTTCTTGAATAAATCTTTCATAACTTTGATAATATTGGGTCTGTGGATATGCATTTGGTACCAAAATGAGCCGAAGGTCATCCTGAAATCACAGAAATAAGATTTGTTTATTTTGAAATCCGGAAACATGTAAAAAAGTTAGCTTTTTCAAGCATTGTAGCCATGAAATAGTTCTTGTACAAATTGGGCCAAAGTTCACTTCCTGTATGCAAATCGGGCATTTTAAATTTGGTTCCTATGTAGTTTTCAGATGTACTTTATTATACCAAAAGCTCATTCCGATCAAGCTGTGGGCATTTTTCCCAATAGCGTGCAACACCTCCTTTTGAATTACACTGAAATACCCTTGTGATAATTTTAAAGTTGTATTCAGGCCATATAAATAAAGAATAATTACATTTAAGTATATACTGTATGTCAAATCTGTACTGATATCCGCATTTTTTATTTTTTTTTTTCATAACCAAGATTTTTGTTTTTTCCTCGTCCAGATTGCAAGACAACAGCAGCAGCTTTTGCAGCAGCAGCACAAAATCAACCTCCTCCAGCAGCAGATCCAGGTCAGTGAATGTGTTTCTGTAGACTGGTAACATTTCCCCTTTTCTGTTTACCACACACTTTCTCTCTGGTGTAATTAGTGTACACCTACTGTTACTAAGATCAATACAATTAAACTTTAAAGCACTTGCCATTATCAACTTCTGTTCAGGACTGTTCTTCTAATCTTTTCTTTAATTTCACGTCACTCTACCATTCAGCACTCATCAAATGTTAATTACCTGTTGGTAATCGCAGGGGCTTTAAAATATGGAGGGGAATAATTAGCACGTCTTAATGAACAAAAAAGGGGGAAAAGTAACAAGAGCTAATGAGTAGTGTTAATGAGGAGGAGCTTGTAGGTGGGGGACATGAAAGAGGCTGGTAAATGCCTCTGGAACACAGCAGTCCCATAAGGCCTACATAGCAGCCTTCACAGTGTACTCCAACATGCTTTTGATTATTTGGCTAGCATTGTTGCTCTCTTAAGTTTTGTTATTAGTGTACTTGATGCTATACAGAGCCAAAATAGGACCACCCAGGCAGAACATAGCTGGACATGGTCTGATTGTGCACAGTATCGTCGGCGCGGTCACTGGCAGTGGTCAAGGCTGAGGGCTGGATGCCTGAGTGAAGCCCGTGTTATCCTGCTGTGCTTCGTGTCAGGCACATCCCTCTCCACTGCCTCCTCTCGTTCTACGGACAACTCCCTTTACAATTGTATTATTTGAATCTTCCTCAAAACTGTTCAACATGTATCCTATAAAACAGTGAGATTAGATAAAGATGATTCCATCAGTAGAATATAAAGTTGCTCAACTGATGAAATATTTTTTAAATTAAACATTAAGTACATTGTTCATACTATGCAATGTTAAATGTGAGAATATGAGAAACAAATTAATTAAAAAGCTATCATTTACAATGGGGACATTTTAAAACAAATGTCATGTTAGTTTAAAGTATTGGCTGCTTTGTAAAACGTTCTTAATCTGTAACAGATTGATTTAGTCTGTGCGTTTGTGTCTGCTAGAGAGGGGAACACTAATCCTTATTTAGGGCTCTTCTGACCATCAAAGTCTGTCTGTTGTGGCTCGAGGGAGAAAAGCCCATGTTTAAGAGCCTATGGCCTCATGCGAGGGCAGCTAACTGGTGATGTTACTGTGGACATCAGTGGTCACTGTCCAAACCGTAAAAGTCTGTAAAACTATTGGGGGTGGAATTTGAGACTCTTGTTGCCCAGGTAATGTCTTATGAGGTGTTCAGAGGAGAGGCTTCAAAAGAAAGGAGGTTGTTAAAATGTGTGTAATTTGGAAAATGCAGTTTAATTAAGTTCCTCTATTGAGATCCAGCCTTCATTTATCCTCTCCATCACTCTCACAAGAAAGAGAGATTTACTCTTTGTCCTCCCGGATTACAATGTCACTTGTCTTAAGATAGCAGATGTTTTGATTGCAGTGGTGGGCGCTTATCAAAGCCTAAGGCTTTGTGTGTTTCTGTTCAGCTTGTTTTTGTTTGTTCAGCCCATCTTTGAAATGGTCCTGGCACCTGTTCAATCCCAGGATGAGATTAAGTTTTGACTTAAATTATCTGAATTTTTGAAAGGCCTCTCTGAGAATGCCACAGTTAAGCATAGTTATTAACCACAATGCTTGGGGATTGTCTTTATTGAAATCTAGGATATTTAGATCGTAGCTATGGTTTCTTACAGGGGAATCCAGAGCCCTATAGTATCTTCACAGGGACCTCCACATGGAGACTCACATCAAGAGAATAAATATTGGCTGAAAGGTCATGGTGAACTTTATCTTCACAAACAGCTGGAGAATGCAGTGCTGCCAAGATGAAACAGAGGAACAATTTTATTTGATTTTTATTATTACAATATCATAAAGCAGTTCTTTATCGAGAGCTGTGGCATTGATGTGTCACCTCTACGTACATTAAGAGCCAAGTGGTGACAGATAACAACTTTCTGTGGAGGCCATTGTTAAGCAGTTTCTCAATATTTGCACAACCTTGACTGTTATTTTATTTATTTTTTTCCTCATCAAAAGCAGTGTTTCCCTTCTCCCTTAAATTCTCACTGTCTGTGATCTGTGATCTTTTTTTGTTAGTCTTTATTTTACTCATAATTACAGTTGTAAAGTTTTCAACCACCATAAACAAGCAAATAAAACTGCCTCCAAATATGATTGACAGCTCCCTAGTCATCTCTTAACAATAACCATTGTTTGATTAGTTTTAAAAAAGAATTTCTAAAAATGACATACATCTAGCCATACATTTGGAAAAACTCACATTTGTTACACTATGCTTCTGTTTCTTGATGCAAAAAAAAAAAAACAGCACAGAGCAGTATGGTAATTGCACAAAGATAACCAGGCTAATTTGTGTGTTCTCTGATGCTTTTGTTGTTTCCCCGGCACAAATGATTTTCACAGTATGAGCCTCTTATTAACGCACTGGCTCAAAAAGCTCAAAAAGTAGATATTGTTAAAGAGAATGTGTAAATCCCCTAATTAGCGCAGCTTGATTGGAACTGTTAGCATGATAATAAGAGAATAATAGAGCAGGGATATTGTAATGTGTGTGTGTGTGTGTGTGTGTGTGTGTGTGTGTGCGCGCTTGTGTGTGTGCGCTTGTGTGTGTGTGTGCACGCGTCGGGGTGATTGTGATTTGCCGCCAGCGCTTCTCTGTGTGTGGAAGCTGTAGCAGGATTATGTGGGGTATTACCAGCCCAGTCAGACAAGGCTTGGCTCCCACCCAGGCAAGCTCGGCCCATTTGAAGAGACTGTTAGCTGATGAAGATGTGTACATGGAAGACCGAAGATAAAAGAAAGCCATGACCTGACTCATTAGTCCCTGTGATTTAATATATTGACACTTGGAACCAAATAATTCAGTTTAGTGGACCTGATTGTTGGGAAGAGAGGGAGGGATCAATTTAATTAGTTATGAAATAAGACCACTTGTCAAGAGGCAAGGAATAAATGCTGACGTTTAATAAAGTTGTGCATTTAGAACAATAAAGCCGGCATGGAGTTAATAAGAAGAGGAAAAATGGACACTACCTCGGCTCAAGTGATTATCTGTAAATTTAGTTAATTGAATTGAGAATTAAAATGCAAATATTAGCCCGGTAAAACAAGTCTTTACACTTTAAATGTAACTTTATAGTTGTTTTTGGATTTTCTTTAGGTTAGAAGGTTTCTGGGTAGACTTCAGCTCAAATGTATATTTTTGCTTAAAAGTCAGCTTTTCCTTTAGTTCCTCACTTTATATTAACTGCTCCAGTGTGAGACCACATTCTTGAGGGTCTGACTTTTACTAGTTTAGTTACCTGAAGGCTTCGTAAAACTGTTCTTTAGGAGGATAAATTATGAGGTCAGTTTTGAGCTTTCGCATCTGCTGTCACCTGCAAAGAATAGCATAAAACTAAGGATTTTAGCAGAGGCAAACCAGTCAGTGGATCTCTTCATCTATACCAGTTGTTCCCAACCTTTTTAGTCTGGTACCCTCTCACTCATACATGCTATTCTACATTTTTCTAAATACCCAAATACTAATATTGTAGCTAGTATTCCAAAAATAGTGTGACACAGCATGATTATAATCATTCACATTCCCCTGCCATAGGTCTTGTGAACACTTCTGGGTCCCTGTACCCCTGGTTGGGAAACACAGCTCTCCTTTACACTGCTCTGATAGGGGCACATTTTTTAAGCATAACTTGCCCTGTGGTCTGTTGTTGATTTAGTCTCCCCTCTTGTGTGTGTTTTCTCTACTAATGTTCTCGACAAACTGTTTTGTCTTTACACTTGCCTGGCGCTCTCGTCCTCCTCTGCGGTGGGCTCTCTCACAGGGAAACACAGCCACATGAACTGATCCACAGAGCTCAGCAGCCAGCGCACAGGCAGAGGCAGAGGCGTGTGTTTGCTTAGGTCACCACGGGCCACGCACTATTCAGCTCTGGGCCTGCTCAATAAGGCCCATTTTGTTTTAGCTATGAAAGAGAGTCCAGGCATTCCCCAGGGGATTACACTCAATAAGTTTTTTGTGTAATCACAAATATTATCTTTTTTTTATATTAAAACATTATCGCTGTTGAAAAAATTGATTTGATCAAAATATATAAAATGTATATAACGACAAGATCACAGTATATCGAGCCAGCTCAAACACTATGCCACAGTCTCTTTTTTCAGTGCTTAACACACTCACCCATGTCCAATGTTCTTTAACATCTTGCTCGCCCCCAGTAACGAAAGTCTGAGGCTTTTGACTTACCTCTGGTCCTATCCAGCAGGCATGTGTTTGAGTGAGATAATGGTGGAGCATTGTAGATTTGTGTATGTCTACTCCTGTGTCTGTTCATGCACATGTCATGAGAGAGACTTGTTGATAATTTTGGCAGATTTGAATTATTTTGCATTCAATGTCATTACAGTTTTAACTTGTAAATACTGTCTTAATGCTTTATATGCCCAGCAGTATTTTTGAACAAACACTAGTTTTACCCAGAATTCCAGAGGTGGTGCTTGGAGGATTGGTCTGTGCAGAGGGTTTTAAGTGAGGTGGGTGAGAGGGCTGGACTGCCCCCACTTTCAAGCACCCGACTTAATATAGACATATTGGAATGGCTCTTTTCCAAGGAGGCTTATTTTACTGTGTAAGGAATTAGTGGAACAAGAAGTCATCTATTGGTTAGTCCCTAAGGAATAACCCGACTCTTGTGTCTACTTTTACTGCCTTTTCTATAAAGCCCTTTGTCAAAGTTAATGCTCAAGGGAGCCATACAAAACTATTATCAATATTAGTATCAACTCAATTCAACACTTGACATTGAAGTTTGTACAAATGTGTTGGCATGTTCAATGATATATAAATCGCAATCTTTGCAATAAAGATGTCATTACATATTAGCCTTATGCTTGGGAGATAATAAACCGGAAAACCAACTGTGTGGATGTATTTGTCATTTGACTTGTGATGTGAACTTATAACAAAGGGCTTACTCATTATCTTCAATATAGTAGCTATACATGAAAAGAATTTTCATCATATAGATGAAATTATTAAATGCCCTTAAAGAAAATCACAGTGTCTTTGATGTCTAGCTATAAAGTAATGTCATCCAAGTTTATGTGCAGAGAGAAAGCAGGGAGGTCAGAAACAGTTCACACAAGTACCTGTTTGTGGGTGACCTGCCCCTCTCCATTGTCTGTGCCCTCCTTGTTTAAGCACTGTTACCTCGCTGTAGCAAACAGTGAAGAAGAATAGAGCTGGATGCTTCAGTCTAGTGGGTGGTAATATAAAGACCTTCATTTAGAGCCACAAGTCTGGAGCATCAAAGTCTGCTTTAAATCTATTGATCTACTTGTCTGATTACCATTAACCACAGACAGATCCATACCGCATCACACTGCTGTCGGATCAAAGTAGAACTGGGCCATATGATGTGCTGCTGTCTGACTGCACCTTAGTGTAACTAGACTGTTGAGAGTAATAATAAGGTATGTGTCTTTGTGAAATTTACGAGGGGTTGGTGCGGTATTCAGCAGGATTCTGTGAGTGCCCATGTGTAGTTGTTGTTTTTTAATACCTAAATACGTTTTTTGTTAAACATGATAGGTACTGCTTAGTAATCATAGAGTTTTAGGTAATGTATTTTATTGCTGCTTGCCTTCACCTTATAACAGTGTGGTGGCAAATGTAATTTAGCTGTAATTTCTTTCAAATTCATTAAAAGGTGATTCCGGTTGCAGCAGTTCAGTGGAGTGAGGAAAACTATGTGAAGTATCAGATCTTAGAGCAACAGCTGGAGCCTTCTCTCGTGGTGTGATGCGAAGAAAAAAAATGTTCTGCGTGAAAATGAAAGTTACTGCAAGCTACAAATCTAACAGCTATAGTACTGTGTAAATGTGTGTATTTTTTTTTTTTTTGTAAAAGATTAGTTGAACATGATTTTTATATGTTAATTGGCAAAAAAAAATGGCGCTACAAAGAATAAGATGCTTTACAATCGATTGCATAGACTTGCTATTGCAGTGTATTGAAATTATTTTTGATTGTATCAGTGACAAGCAGCTGTGAGAGGCGACAGAAAAGGTGTCAAGTAGCAATTCATGCAGATTATAGGCAGAAAATCTTTATCCCATGAATAAGACACATCTGTAAAAGAAACAGCTGTTCCTCTTTGTCTTCTCATTGTGTGGCTGTATTGTAGTTGTATTATAGTTACCGTTTTTTGCTTTCGAAGAGGTGCCAGCAGGGGTCCCGAGGCCTCCTGGGAGCTCTGTAGAGGCTCCAACAGTGATGAGCAGGGTGTTGACAGAAGAACTGCTCAGAGCTATGCACATCTTTAGGGGTGTGTGTGTGTGTGTGTGTGTGTGTGTCTATTCTGATTATAGGAGTTAAACTACAGTATCAGAGGTACATGTTATGGAATAGTTAAACAAGTGTGATTTTTGTTGATCCTATTACGTAAAAAATACACAATGTATTTAGTCCAACTGTTTGCGAGTTAAACAGATTGCTGGCTGGCCTACTGAAGGCTTCATCAGTCCGTATGAACTGATGATACATGTTGTAAAGATGCCGAGTTCCCCGGAAACCGCTGTTGGTCCGTGTGCTGTGGAGCAGGGGCCAGGGCCAAGTCTGTCTGACTGATCACTACAGATGCTCCTCTTCAAGTATTCTGAGTCAGATTCTGAGCTCCGGGTCTTGAGGGACAAACAATAGCACCTGTTCCTCATAAGATCGCCCATTCATGTATCTTTAATGAAGCCTGCGGGCAGATGGTGTGAAATGACATTATCCAGTACTTAGCAATGCTAAGACAAAGGCAGAGCAGTGCCAGTGCCACAATGCGGCTGTATTTACGAGAGGAAGGAAGAACTCTGGCTCACATCTGCTCCACTTCACTCTCCGAGTCCGGCCCTGCAATAGAAACATCCTTGGCACTTGGCCTGTATGCAGCCCACGCCAGTTAACTTTTCATTTGCTTATAAAGTTTGTCTAAGTCTTAAATGTTCTTCTGTATTTATTCTTTACTTTTTTACTTTTCCATAAATTAATAGAAACTTTTGAAATCTGTTTCATTTTAATCTTTCAGTCTTTTAGAAGTGATCACATATACAGGTCCACTTTGAGCTAAATGTAAGCAATGATAAGCCACTTGCATTAGAATAAATATTTTCCCTATAAATTTGTTGGCAATCCTGATTAATTAAAATGTTATAATTAATTGCACCACAAATCAGAAGCCATTTAATTAAAATATTAATGCATAATTACAGTAGGCTACAAACATATTTTTGGACAATTTAATGTATTTTATTTATGTTTATATGGATTTGTAAAGCCACCAAACAAACATTTTTCAACAAGGGACACAGAAGTAAGTACTTTAGTGACAGAAAGGCAGTAAAACCTGTACAAATATTTGTAGTGGCATTTTGTTGCTAAATAATGACAATTCTTTACAGGCATATTTCTCTTACTGTGTTATTTACTGCTGGTGTGTGGTACTTAAGATTAGCTGCACACTGCTAACACACTGCTCTGCCCCGTGACTGCCACACATTCAGCTGCAGACTCCATCTGGTTTTACAGTCCAAATACACAGACAGAGAAACGCTGTGTTCCCCTGTGTCCCCCCGCCTGTCACCGGCCCTACCTCATGTTGTGACATTAATTATTGTGTTTTTCCATATGTTCCATACATGCAAGGCCAAGAACCATCTTTCATCCTTTCAACTGGGCAACGTGGAGCCCAAATCCATAAAGCAATGTTTTATTTAAAGTCATTTGTCGTAGATTCGTTGAGCTTTTTCTTTTTTAGAGGATAAGCGCTTATAGCAACATTACTACACACTTTTTATTCTTCTACAATGCACTTTCTGCACTTCACTAAAGGCTCAGTAGACATAAATGTTTTAGTTTTTGGTTGAGCTTTGCACCCCTTGACAGATCAATAAAGTAGTTTTGAGTTTTGCTGTCATAGAAGTGGGGTTCACCTGGTATGGAGAGGGTAGATGGTAGCAGACCTCAGCCAGAGCAGTGTGGGGGTGGAGCAGCTCTGTGCAGGTTGATTTCATGCCCCAATGCAGCAGCAGTAATTGCACCCAGACCTTTTTTATTGCAAGTTGATTTTAAAGAGGGATGAATGAGGAGACATTCTGTAAAGTGTTTATTTTGGGGGATGACCTTTATTAACCCATTTTCCAGACTGGTTCCCTTGAGGTGGCCTGGCCCGGTGCTAGATTAACCCTTGCAGGCACTGCTCCTCATCACTGACTTTCAGGAAGCAGGCAATGACAGTATGATTGGCCAGCGCAAGATGTGTGCGAATGGCACTTTTAAAAATGTGAGCCACCGTTGGACTCACGGCAGAGGCTTTGCACTGATATTCCCAGTAGACTGCTAGTCAGCAACAGGCAACATAGTGAAGGTTAATCTGTGAGTGGAAGAGACAGAGAATGACATCCAAATGAAATACAGCAGGCAATGAGCACTCTCGCCTGCGTCTCTCCTGCTGAAAATAGCTTGAGTAAATGACTACATTGTCTTTAGGCTTTATCACCTGTATAAGTGATCTTTGTGATTATGTGAGCTGGTGAACTTTCCCCGAGGTGACTGCACATGCATGTACATGATAATCGGCCCTGTAGCTGCACCTGTGTAATGCATTCAGCAATCCTCTGCTGACATGTCGTATTGAGTTTAACAACCAGGCCAAATGCCTTTGTAAATGCCCCACTCCTCAATAGGAGCCAGAGCCTCATCGCTCCTCTGTCCTCTGTCCTGCATGTCATTTCATTTAACCTAACTGTAACAATGTGTGGATGCTGAGCCTTTGATGTGTCCAGGTAAAATTGTGGCTCAGATGAAGGTATTGTGTGAGCACACGAGGGCCGTCAGTGGCACAGAGCCCCTGTCAACACGCGTTAGACAGAGCTGTGATCTGGCCTCCTCCTGAGATGCCTCTGTTTCTGTGTACCGTGCCCATGCTTAGGCCTCTCTCTGATCTCTGCTCCTATCTGTTCAGCAGGTCCAGGGGCACATGCCTCCGCTCATGATCCCCATTTTTCCACACGACCAACGCACTCTGGCAGCAGCAGCCGCTGCCCAGCAAGGCTTTCTCTTCCCTCCAGGAATGTCTTATAAGCCAGGTATGTTCTCACATCTACTCCTGATTTACATCTGTCTTTTAAGTGGAGTATAATGAGCTGTAAAAAGTTGATTAATGCCTAACAGTGGTATGCAATGCTCAATTTGCACTTGAACCTGAGGCAAAGGCATAGCAGCTCCCCCATTCATGTGCAACAATAGGTGTAGACAAACCTTGACAGGAATGTAAACTATTCTACATGACAGTATCTTTAGGTGATTTCTGATCACATTACAAAGCCCTAGACGTGCAGCCTCATGACACGCAATGCAATCTTATTTAATAGAGAAATTATATCATCAAAGCATGAATTATAATGGTAAAAACAGACTTAGTTTTTGGACTGCTTTTACTTCATGTACCAACATGCTTCTCCTTTGTCTTTTCAGTTAAGAATGCCTCACCAAATGCCATTTTAAAATGTACCACACATATTTTTCCTGCGTTACTTTGTCTACATAACGCACAAACATATATTTTACACATTACATTTTTTTTCAACATCTTGCACCTTTCCATACTTCAGAGTTTTCAAGTTTTTTATCATATATTTTTTGTGTTACCTGTGACGGTGTGAAAACTAGCAAGTTGTTAGCAAGGAAAAACACAAAGAAGTCAACATGCTTACAGCAAAATATGAAAAGGAGTGTTTGAGCAGTTAATGAATTAACTATAAAACCACACAGTGAAAAAAATAAAGTCAGCTCTTTTGGAATTGTGGAGGCATGACAGCTTAAACAAAGTGCCTGAGGGGGAGTCTTTTACCAGTGCGCTTTATGAAATAGGATTGACACGAAAAATGTTTTAGTTCAAATAACAGGAGCTATTATGGAATCATGGTCAGGGGTCGTCCTGTGTACGCCTTGTGCATTATTCATGAGCTCACAAAGAAATAGCAGAAGGGGTCTGAAAATGACTCTTCACACAAGGTATTCACCAGACCTCGGCCATGTAACACAATAAACAGACCACAATGTTATCGCCGCCTGCCGAGTGAACAATAAGCTGCCGCGTATTTCTTCATGAAGTGAGTGGCCAAGCATTCACTTCCAAGACTAATACACTCTAATCTGATGTTATCATTATGACACAACTCCCAGGGACCACTTCTTTAGGCAGTGGCCCTGTGGCGTTCACATGGAAACCGTCATTCCTGCACCGTAGTGTTAAGTCATCAGGCCGTCCACCGTCTGTGCTCAATGGCCTGGTGTTGCATGGTAGACAAGCACAGCCATAGAAACAGCTCCTCATCTTTTAAACAAATAGACATGCAATGTACTTCCCAGTCTGTTTACTCAGAATGAGGCCAAATGGAAGCATTAAGACTGATGTACCTCTAACATCCACTATCCAGTGTAGACATATAGTTACTTATAATGTTTATTTTTCATTTGCTGTGCATGGATAGAATGGTTTGTTTGTTATTGTTTTAAAAAAAAGGCAGTTAAAAATACACTGTAAATTCAGAACCAAGCGTCTGACAAGATCAAGTGTGGGAATTGTAGTCAGGGAGGACATTCATCTTCACTTGATCCGTTCCAGGAAAGGTCACTGGTACATGTGTCAACTCTCAGGAAATAAATGACTTATGTTTCATGGCATCAGAACCGTAGCTTGTGGTAGCCCATCTAAACTCACGTGTGCTCCCTCAAGAGGAAAACAAATGTGCTCAGATAAAACAGTCTAATTCACTTTAAAGGACCCATATTTCGCTATTTTCTAGTCTATGTTATAATGTTGTTTCCTCATCAAAAACATACCTGGAATTGTGCTTTGTTTCATTTACACATGTTTAAGGCACAAACCCTGCTTATTTAGTTGAGTTCTTCTCTCAAACAGAAAACACTCTGTTCCGCCTTGTGACGTCATGTGGTAATACAGGACGTGCTGCACTGTGTTTTTAAAGCCCATACACCTTCACTACAATCATTTGCATTATTTCAGCCCTGGAATTTTCAGTCTCTACTGAACAAAAGGTAAAAGGAGTTATTAACTTGAAAACTACCGCTTCATGACATCACAAGGTGGACAGAGCATTTTGAGTTTTGAAGATTTAGCCAGAAGGATTAGTCAAACTTGTGAAAGAAACAAAACACAACTCCGGGTGTGTTTTTGAGGCAGTAACAACATTATAACATGGCTTAAAGCTCACAAGAACCATTTTGGCGTAATTTAGGACCTTTAACAATAGAACTGAACAGCTAAATTGGCTTGTTGCCTGTTCTCCTGAAGGTGCACCCCATCTTGAAGTGCAGGACCCCCAGCACTGAGGGCGCATTCACTTAGCACATGACCCTCCATGGTTTCACATAACATCTAAAGACACCCAGCCATTTATTGCCATTCTCCATCACAGACAGAGACAGAAGGAAAGTAATACCAAAAAGAGGTGGCGTGGAAATAACCACAGTGCATACAGGCCAGCACTATTTGAAACCAACACTCCTGTGTGATTTTATTTGCTACTATTGAATTTCCATGGCTTGTATCACATTGTGCTGTGCTGTACAAGATTGTAAAGAGAGGCAAGCAGGCAAGGGCTAAGTGAAAGAGAAGGTATATACATTTAGCCTGTCTTGGGCTTAATGGCTCCATATGTTTGTGAAGAGAAGTGACAGGCAGAAGTGGGGTGTGTGCAAGGGCAAAGTCCCCCCCCTCCCCACCCCACAGACACATGTACCCGTCTAGGGCTGCCCCGTCCGTCTCCACACACTGGCCCGAGTGTGTGAAAGCTTCTGGTAGTCAGTTAAACACTCCTGTGAATATCACTCACACAGCAGCCATTTTTATACTCCTGTCTGACAAATGTGCTGATGGCAGGCCAACAGTAGTGAATTGTAATGAATAGTGCAGCTATTTAGAGACTATTTTTTCTTGCTTGATCATAGTGATATGGGAGCTGATAGGCCTACGGTTTCACTCCTTCCCTCTTGTTATTGTGAGTGCACACTTGTTGTAACTAGTTTTACCCACAAGTGTTTTCAATCTGCTGCCAAAATCTCTCAGGGACAATGTCATGTTGAACAATATGCCAGGAGAGTCAAGGTTTATGAGAGAGCACAGTGCTTATTTTATGTAATGACATTTTGAATACAACAGACTTGTTACAACTGCTGAGCGATTAAAATACATGTTTATAGTGCAGTCAACATGTATAGGCCAATAGTGCTTTAAGTTGCATGTAATCCTTCTCCAGACAGACTTGCTCAGTCTTTTGTTGGTGCAGATGTCTCGTGGTGCTGTGCCACTGTGCTGCACTTTGGACAGCCTGCGATCCATGTTGGCACTTGTCTTGTGGCTGTGGGCTGGCTCATTGTCTGAACCTGTAAGCATTGTTGTTCCTCTTTTTGACAGGTGATAACTACCCCGTGCAGTTCATTCCATCCACAATGGCAGCTGCAGCAGCGTCAGGACTCAGCCCCCTTCAGCTTCAGGTATGTACAGTACGATGACAAAGAATGTAAAGGACGCCCGCCAAGCCCAGGGCAGAGAGAGGGCTAAGCAGCTGTACGCTAAGTAATGAGCTGCACACTAAATAATCCAGGAGCCCCCAGCGCACACACGCTTATCACCACACATATGTAATTTATCCCATTTTATAGAGGATTTAGCCCCACATGCACCAGCAGACAGAGCTGGGAAGATAATAGTTATTAAAGGTAATGGGAATCACTCTGGTTGCCTTAATCATTTGCCAGCACATTTATCAGAACACACTTTCCTATGTAAGCTAATAAACGCAGCCTCATTGTTTCTCATTTTACTTCAGTAGAACCATTTAATTTTTTTACATTTTGGTTTAAATTCTTGTATTAAAAGTTCTACCATAAAACTAAGGTATGGGTGTGGTTAAAAACTGTATGTTTTAAAGCAGGTTGAAATATGCTTTAAGCCCTACAGGCTCCTCCAAGACTATTCTCACATGCAATTAAAAAAGCTGAACTCAGGTCAGGGCATAACCCAAGGCCATACTCTTTAATAAAGTTATTTATCAGATTTTTTTTATTAACTATTATTCAAAATGACAGCTAGTGCCAAGACTCATATATATGTGTTAGATTAGTCCTAAATAACTCCAACTTTGGAATCTCAATTACATGCCTTTTTCTGTTTCCCCATTGGACATTGCTTATGAAAATAGATTAAAGATCAACAAAATGTCTCTGATCTATGGCTGGAGTTCACTACTGCTTTGTCAACAAACTGAAAAGTCAGTGAACATTTGAACAGCAACAATAACAGTGCTTGAGAGAGAAAAACAGCTCTCAGTGATGTATGTGGCATTTGTCCTTCCCACTGTCAGTATTAACAAGCCTTGGCAAGTTGTAACAATGCATGCAGCTGGCTCTGTGTTGTTCTGCAGACATGAGAGGAGCTATCAGAAGCGTGTAAGGCGTTCAGTGAGTTTTCTCAAGCAGTTTTTATACCTAAGTATCTCTGAGTTCATTTTAGATTTGCAGCAGTTCAGGACATGCACACCGAGTCTATTTTAGTGCATGAGGTCAGATAAGACAGTCATATATCTAAAGGTTGGGGTGAGGAGGGGAAGATGGGTTGGAATGATTAATTCTGATTATGTATCTAACCCTGGGAATGGGCAAAAATGGTGTATCCAGGACCATGACTCTCCTGACCTTTTGAAAGAACACAGTAAACAAAAAGAGGTGCATTTCCACATTAATTGAAGTCTGTCATCTTGTCACATTTCTGCATGCTGCCTGCTATTTACCCTGCATAGAGAGTCCCCTTAAAACAGTAAGGCAAGTCAAACATGCCCTTTTCTACACAAACCATGGGGCTGCCACCACTTCCTCTACAAAGCACAAGAAGACCGTCATGATTAAAAACAGCGTATCAGCCTAGATGTGGAATTAAAGTTAGACTTGTCTCCTCCCTCTAGAGCAATAATAGCACCAGAACCCTCCATTTGCATCAAATGATTGAGAGGTGTATCGCTTTGAAGGACAAGGGTTCATTTTAAAGCAGGGTTTATAAAATATCTCTGGTGGTATTGTTGCTTAACTGGTCATAATAACTATCCTCTACGAAGTAATTAGATCAGTGGATGTTTATATTGAGTATTTGAAGTATTTTGCTCAATGCTTAATCATACAAAATCCAGTTCTAACCTCTTAAACTTTTCCAGTTTCAGAGTTTAGTGATATCTCTTCTTCCATACACACACACACACACACACAGAAATTGCCTCATACATATGACCAGCCACCCTAATTAAAATATCTCCTGTCAGTGTGATGGCAAGGTATAATTTCCATCGATTTACTCAGTTTAGATTGTGCAATATATGAACCTTAAAATAACCTTGTTGGAAGAACTAATTCCCACAATGCAGCCAAGGTAATGTGATCAGCCATCCAGTCAGAGAGGCTAGCAGCTCTGTCAGTCCTAATGTCGACCACATAGCCCCTTCACAATTTCTGTGTCTAAGGCCCTCCCCTCTTTCTCTTCAAGAGAAGAAAAACCAACAGGGTAACAAAGGCCTGAAGCTGATGGATGTAAATGAATTCTCGCGGATGCGTTTCAGTCCCGGAGACTGTAATTTGCTTGTCAATACAGGGTGGTAGCATCACTCCACTGGCTGGCAGTCAGCAAGTGGCTGTCACCAGGCATTGCTGTACCACAGGGCAATTTCACTCAATGTTTTCCTGACAGATTGGCTCTCATTCTCAACTCACAGGAGAGGAGGCGCGTAAACTATCCCAGCGCGACATGCCCCTCTTCATTAGTGCCCACACTGAGCTGGGATGAGGCCAGGGCCAGCAGGAAACAATGGCTGCATCCTGGCCTGTCCTTCCCTGATTACAAGTGACACCTCTCACCTAACACAGGAAATTGTGCTCAGATTGTTCCACAATTTATGTAGACACCTACAACAGGCTATTGGCCGATAACACAAGTGGAGAGCATTCTTAATTTTACAAAGGCAGCTGTTTGTGCTGGTTGTAAAAAAAACAAAGTTACATTCTGCCTGATGTACGTCCCTATGGACAAGTGTTGAATTATGTTTGCTTTCTAAATATCAGTATTTCAAAATTTACAATAATTGAAACATTGTACTACATTCTGAGAAACAGCTAAACTTTATCCTAAGCAGACACATTTGAAGGCCTTTTACTCCCCTTGACGACCAAAGTGAATAGGATGTTTGAATGTGTAGGAAAAGCTGCGTAGTACAGATGTGTAAATCCCATCATTAATATGTGAGTAAGTTATGACTTTGAAAGAGAAAGACAGAGCGACAGGAGGAGGGAAGAAAAGGTAGAACAGACGAACTGTAGAGAGCAGCTGTTTCTGTGTTTACGAGCAGAGGAGTCCGGTCTTTGAAGGTAACCCAGCGCAGGGCAGCCTCACTCATGGTGCATGGAAGCCTGGCTAATAGGACGGCTAGGTGAGCAGCTGTGAGGAGGCAGTGGTGAACAGAGGGACAGATGGACAGATAGAGTGGATAATGCTGTAAGCAGCATTGAATGGGAGTGCTGGCTCCTGAGTCCCAGGCCCCCAAGATCCCAAGCACTCACACACATCATGGCCTGTGTTTGTGTCTGTAAATGAGAGTGCGTAGAAAGAAAGTGCAAGAGAAGGATTTAACTATTTAAAAGAGGGAAAACATTGTGGAGCCTGAGGATGGGGGAGGGGCAGCAGCACACCAGGTTGGTTGCCAGCAGATGAGACAGATGTTGGGCCAGACTGGAAAGCTTCGGCACACTGCACCAGGAAGCCTTCCTCCAATCCTGACATCTGGGCCTCGCCTGGGTCAGCTTGCCTAGTCGCCCTGGGCAATGAGCCTGTACAAGCCTTGTGGCAAACGGGGCTGGCGCATGGGCGGCTTCTTAAATGGTGTGGTGCAGCGAAGCACAATTAATGCCCTCATATTCAGCTCAGTGCCCCACACACTCGGGCCAAAGAGAGGTGAATGAGACACTGACAGACTCAAAGTTTATGCTGCAAAAAATCTTAAATGCAATGCGTGTGTGTGCGTGTGTGTGTGTGTGTGTGTATATATACACGCATTGTATATATGTGCATTTAAGATTTTTTGCAGCATAAACTTTGAGTCTGTCAGCTGCCTCCAGAGGGCTTGTTTTTAATTAGCAGAAGCTAACACAGTGACCTTGGATGTGCTGCTTTCACTCAGATCCATGCTTCCTGAAAACCGCTCTGTCCTACTGGGACACAGGAGATGGTTAGGGCCAGACAGGCTTTTTGTTTGCTCAGTTTTTTTTTTGTAAATAATGTTTTGTGTGTTAAAACACAAAGTAAATTTTATAAAATCTTTCAAAAATCTCATACTCAAAACTCAAAAAGTACTGTAGATTCAAAATCCCATTTACTACAGTGAACTTTTTTGCTGCCCCCACCTGGCAAGACAACAGTACAAGGTCTTTGTATGAAGCCAACAGCAGCTGTCTGCTTAAAGAGGCCATATTATCCCCAGCCTTTAGCTGTGTAATCCCACTTATATTTATACATCCTGTGTTGTTTTGTGATCTTGTTTGCCAGTGTTGGTATACAGTTCCACTCCTGTGTCATTTGTGTGACTCGGTTTGAATCTTCGACCACATAAAAAAGTTTGAGTTCACAACCAGAAAGGGTTTTTGTGTGTCCTTGGGCAATGTGTTACAGGTTAAGACACCTTTCATCAGTCTTCCCTCTGATTATATTTATTGTTCTTTAGCTCTGGAGGCAGTCTGTTCCTTGTTACAAGGGTAACCATTCCCTCTCACCCCATGGCACTGACCTGCTAATCAGTGGTGAAAAGGGGCATCCTGGCTGCCTCTAATTTGAGGTAAAGTCTAATTATGCTCTTTTTCCGGGACAATAAAGTTCTTCCCACTCAAGGTCAGGGCCATGCTTGTCGACAGTGTGTTAGCAAACATCTGTACAACAGACTGGGGCCAGACAGTGACAAACAGGTCTACAGACTTCCTCTGCCTTTGTCAGTGGTGTCTTTAAAACACACACACAGTTAACCGCTCACATTAACTAACTCAGGCTCAGATTAGAGGAAAATGAAGTTGGTGTGCCCCTGTGTGGAGTCCATCACTGACAAAAGGGTGTTTGTGAGGGATGTTGGGGCAGCATTATCATTTGGGAACATAATCAGTTTGTCATTTCCTCTGCCTATGTGTGGTTGTTATCCTCACTTTTTCTGAAAGAATAGGGCCTTTGTACTGCCCCATGTGACTTTGATACTGTTACTTGCAGGATCGCATATATACATCTTTATCTACAGAAATGTGCTTGAAATAGTCAGTGTCAGTGAAGGCTACAATAAATAAATACAAAATAAATAAGTCATTGTCAACTGTCACAGGCTGGTAATACCACACAGTGGAAATAATTCAGTGCAAACAGTATTATGACATTCCTTATCATTTATTTCAGAATATTCAGTACAGATGTTACAGATTGTTCTTTAGATGTTTGAGGTTTATCTAACCGCTAGTCTATAAATGTCTGATGAACTCTGGCCATGTTACTGAGTTCATGCCAGTGAAAATATCAATGATTCCACGGGTGTGCTGGTTGCAGGTTTGTGAGCCTTAATAATGCTTGTGTGTAACATGCTCTGTGATGGCCGTCCAGCTGAGGTTGGGTTTTCATTGTGGACAGTCTCAGATGACTGTGCGGAGACAAATCACAGTCCAGACACTTCAAGGGGAAGCTGTGTCGATCTGGAGAAACAAGAGATCTTTGCTAACACACTTGCATCCAGTCGACAAACTTTTCTCTGTGATGAGTGGAAAATAGGGGCTCCAAGTATTTTGAACGAATGCCATGTCTGTGCGGTTTTTAACACTGCTGTCTCTCTGAGTTCAGCCTTTGAAATACAGTTAAGACCTGATGGAGGTTCTCTGCCAGCTTCATGGAAAGAGAGGAGCGACGTGAAAGAGAGAACAGCAGATGAAGGCCCACACTTAGTTCTAGAGAGGGGGAAAAACGGAATATAAAACTCAGAATGTTTGCTGGATTTGGACGTTAACGCCTGGGTTTTTCTACCTCCTTACAGCAACTGTATGCCGCCCAGCTTGCCAACATGCAGGTCTCTCCTGGAGCCAAGATGCCTCCACTCCCCCAGGCTCTCAATGCTAGCGGTCCCATCTCCCCCTCCTCTCTGAAGAACGACAAGAGCTCCTCCAGCCCCATCACTCAAGTCAAGGTACTATTATTCCCTTCAGCTTTTTATAGGGCAGGCCTTGATCGCTGCTTGGCCAGTTCTAGCTCTTAACTGATAACAACTGATACAACATGCTTATGTTTTTCTGTTTTACACAATAATACATTTTATTTTATATAGCATTTTCCAGGATAAGACAAACTTTTTTTTCAATACAGAAGTCTTCATCTGTCTTGTTAGCTTGCCTTTGGATTCAGTGTTTGCATTTCTGCTACAGTTACAAGGCCCTAGGAAATACTCTTTTTTTGCCATGTGTTTCCCAAAGAAGTAGTAATATACAATACAATTAATGAATATCTTTACTTCAAAAATTTC
Organism: Taenioides sp. WSHXM2023; assembly: GCA_029959045.1. Classification (NCBI taxonomy): domain Eukaryota; kingdom Metazoa; phylum Chordata; class Actinopteri; order Gobiiformes; family Gobiidae; genus Taenioides; species Taenioides sp. WSHXM2023. Next base: position 14,703,641 of record CM057091.1, read on the forward strand.
ACAGATGTTTATTTATATTCCATGTTAAATATGAAGTGCATATTCATTAGTGTATCATATCTAGTATTTGAAAAGAATAAAATACACAATGATTTACCCTATTAATAATATAAATGAGTGTACAACTTAATGAAGTAGATAATGTCACTCAGCATCAGACGTATTGAAACAGCTGTCTTTGATCATTGGCGCGCCTGTTATCTGGTCATTATTTATTCTTCGAGGCAGAAGCAGACAGTACAGGCAGGCTGGAGGAGAGAGAGAGCAGATGAAGATGTACAGAAAGACAGAATCAGCTTTAATTAGTGTGAACAAAGGAGCTGGGCAACTGTGAGGAAGATCACAGCGGTGCAGCCCCTGTCAGAGGATGGATGGTGGAGGAAAATACCAGGCCTAGATGTTACATTTCACCATGTTACATTTCTTTCTCTATATCAGCTATTTTATTCATAGCACTTACTTAGTTTATAATTAAATAAAAAAAAATCCTATGAATTACTAAAATTGTGCCAAATCAAGATGATCAGGGACCAGGGAAACAGGAGATTTTTGGTGTTTGGGAAACTTGGATTTTTTCAAAAACATGGGAGGAGAGCACCTTGTTCACTTCTGTTTTCTCTCATTCATATCTCTGCTGCTGCCACAGGAGGAAGGAACACAGCCGCTCAACCTGTCGGCCCGGCCAAAGACCACAGAGCTGGTCAAGTCCCCCACATCTCCGACACAAAACCTGTTTCCTGGCAGTAAACCCAGTCCCAACAGCCTGCTGGGTAAAGGAGGCATCCCCAGTCCTCTCGGGGGAGGCATGGGTAGAGCCTCGTCTCTAGGTGAGTCAGATTTTATATAAATGTAGTATGGTTCACATTATACTAGAGATTGGTGAGCAATATTTATTAATCTTTTTTTTTTTTGTGGAAGTATGAAATTATATTAAATTATGTATTGGCCCTAAGGCTTGCAAAATACAAAAAAAAACCTTTTTGCAAAAAGGCTTGCAATGGGTTAGTACAACCTCTACAGTGGGAACATCAGAATATCAGAATCAAACCATTTTTCACAAAATTTCATTTCACAAAATTCACAAACTAAGAATGTGCTTTGGCGATATTTTGCAAAATAAAATATGCTTAATAATGGTCAAATATTTTTGACAAGATATAATAATATAATAAATACAAATATACAGCATGGACTGAACAGCAGTCAAAACTAGAATTACTCATCAGATAATGTGTTGTTCGTTTTACAGTATAGAGATATTCAGGATTTATCATTTTAAGATTACTTTATTGTCACTGAATGAAGAAAGTGAAGAATGTGTATCTTGTGCTTTTTCCTGCGCAGATATCCTCTCTAGTCTAAACTCCACAGCATTGTTTGGGGACCAGGACACAGTGATGAAGGCCATCCAGGAAGCTCGCAAGATGAGAGAGCAGATCCAGAGGGAGCAGCTGCAGCATCACCAGCAGGGCATGGAGGCAAAGTTGTCTGCCCTCACCTCAGTGGGCCTCAACAACTGCAGAGACAAGGTTAGCACTTCTTAACAATGTGATTAAGATACACACAGGAAATATACTACACCAACTGAACAAAAGTCATGCTCCTTGAAAGTAGTCAGGAGTGTATCAAAAAGTGGAACAGAGATGCACAGATTATTCTTAAAACCAATATCGCTTCTTTAATCCTAGTCCAGGGTGGTCGCATTGATAGGCACTGGCATTGAAGTGTATAAATGTGTGTTTATTCAAATGAGCCATGTTTAAGTGCGTGGAGAGGCTGGATGTTGTTGATGCTGTTGTGAGGGTCGGGACAGGCCATGGTACTGCCCGGTGTGGCCCAATAGCTCTCTGAAGTCTCTGCCCAATTAAAGCAGCCTCACAGTCCTGTCTGTCCCCTGACACGGGATGGGGCTGCTTTGTACCAGGAGCACACACTCCCAGGGATTCCCTTTAAAAATATCTTCAATCGATGAGTCAATCAGCGAGAGAAAAAAGCTGTCCTCCTTGCTTCAGCTTGATGCCATGTTGCCAGTTGGCTATGAGGAACAGGCAGGAACTGGGAGCGATGCTCATTAATATTTGAGTACCTGACACTTTCAACCAACAGCCTCAACTAGGTCAATATATATGTAAAAAAGTGAATCAACATCTATTTTGATTTCACTTTAATTTGATGCTTGCAAGTAATAACTACCTGTGCAGGTGGCAACTGTGGCAAGTCACTGGAAGATTATATAGACACTTATTTAATATATTAATATATTAATATATTTAAATTAATTAAAAAAATTTTTTTTAAATGGATAAAATATTAATATTACCCAGTAGTCACTAAATTCTAAATGCTTATTATTTTTTTTACGCTTATCTAATCTTTACAATACAGGCATTAGTTCTGTTATCTTAGTGAACTGCTTGTGATGATTTAAATACATTTATAAATGTAAGCATTTATAGCAGACTTAAATAATTAAAAGCCTAATAGAATTGTATTTTATGACGATAGTAATTTGTATGTCTTGTTGATTGACACCTTAACGAAGGCTTACACCTTGTGACGCCAGACTTGGAGGCTGGTGCAAATCATGGTGAGATATTGTCACCTTTTCGTTTCAGTGACATTGGCTCTATTAGGACGGTGTGAAATTAAAGGCGCGCTTTATCAAGTCAGCTAAAAGAATTGCCCCATCATCTTCATCCTTTCGGCCGCAATAAAGAACAGTGGGTTGTAATTCAGCGGTGAAACGAGGGGAGGAGAGAGAGCCTTTTGCTGATACAAGCCAAGGGACTAGAACAGTTTGAATGCCCTGGATAAAAGCTTTCACTTTGGTCAGTTTCAGAATATTAATATTTCACGAAAGCGCCTCACCTGACATAAATATCGCGTAGTCTTTAATAGCTCCCCTTCCAGTCTCTTGTTTGGAAGTTTATCATAGTGAGAGCTTATATGAAGAAGATTCTGGAAAGGTAACATAAATGGGATTAAGGAGAGGTTAAGATCATCCAGTGTGGCTGTTAGAGGGGATATTAAATATTGATTTATCCCAGTGTAATGACCGGCAAGAGAAGTGGGTCTAAGTGCTGCTTACAGATGGATCAATTCATCTTTTTGTACAAAGTGTATTTGAGCACTACAATGCTTTCATTACTGGCCTTTATCAGTAGCATTTCTGCCTGCTCTCGCTCTGGGGCCAGTGACTGAGGAAAATAGAGCCCAGAGCACAAATCGGACTTGAACAAGGAAGAATGTCAAATATTTATACGTCACAGATATTTCTCTTGTTTGTCTATTTTTACTACATCCCATCTGTACAATAAAACCTCTTACAGCCCTGTGCAATTTACTTTTTGTAAAATATTAATATAAAGGCATTATTGTCTGCGGAGGGCAATTACTTTGTTCCATTATTTACCATGCTCCCATCACCCAGTGGAGGCTTTTACCTAGTACATACCAGTCTTCAGTCAAATACACTGCATCTATATTTATTTATAACCATTTGAATTGTTTCCTTTTATTATTCTGTTTGCTATGTGGTCTTTTTAGAGTCAGGGATATGACACATATATACTGTATATCTGTATTTTACACAGTAATCTACTTTAAACCATGTGGCTGTTATGTGCTTTTAAACGTTTGTGGCTATACATAGTATCAAAAATAATTACAAAAGTACTGTGCACAAAATACGGTGCATCAAATATAATTACAAGCCTCTGTAGGCTTGTCCAGGTGATAAACAGCTGCTTGTCATCATATACACAATTGAGTCTATTTGATCCTGTTTGCGACAATAAATGTGTAATTGTCTGTAAACTGTAGCAGCAGCAGCTCTCTTGTACTATTTTGAACAGACATAAGCTTGATTTCTTCTGATAGAGAAAACCATGGACTCTGCTGAAAACTTGGATGTACTTTACTTCTGTCCCTGTTTCAGAGCCGTGCATGCCCTTGTGGCTCACAGATAAAATATCCCTGTGCTGACATGTCCCTAACTGGAATCAAAAGGTGAAAGGCCAGTGTATTAACCTATTGAACTGCCCCTGTCTGCCCTACAACATCTCCTCTTCTCAGTATTGACCACCACAATTGTCCTTTCCCCATAGCCAACAGCTCAGCCTGTAAATATTCAAATAGAGCTTACACTGGTGCAGCCTCCTAACCCATTGGCTCTAGTGGTTGTACTGCTCACTTATGTGTGTGCTTAATGTGTGTGCTGCCAGGGTCCCATTCAAGCAAAGCTTCACAAAGACTTTGAATATAATCTTGTCTGGTCTGCAGCCCTGGAAGCAATTTTCTGTGCCTTTTCGACTGCTGTCTTGGAAATTGCAAACCAAGGCGTTTTGGCTGCAAAGTAAATCCTTGGCATACATGGGTTTGCCCATCCAAATTAGATTATGCTCAGACCCAGACACTGACTGCGGCCAGCAAGAGCTATTGTGAAGATTGCTACCATTAATGTTTTGTCCATTTGTCATCACTCATTTATAAATAAAAACAAAAGATAGTTCCATGATGTGTTTACCTGTTGTGCACCATCCCAGTTCAAGTCATTGGCTCTGTCCCAGAAGAAGCTCTCCATCATGGCTCTTCATTTGACAGTGTCTTCTCCATTATTTTCTGCTGTTGTCTGTTAACATAGAGTTTCTGGCCTGCTGCTGTACCCCATAATACCACTGGCCAGGATGGCTCAAACCTGTGATGCCATGCAGACCACAAAGCTCACACAACAAAAGGCAGCCTTACAGAGCAGTTCTATCTATGCTACAGTAGCACTGAGCCCATAATAGCTTGCTGGAGCCTTTGTCCACATGCGAAAGAGCTTGTGGTAATGTTGCACTTTCTGATCCTGCTGTTTGCATCCTGGAGAGACTGATAAGCCATGAGATTTAACTCAACTTAAGATTTCTTTGAGGGCCCAGTGGACAGTTCTGGATCATTGAGGATTGGAAAGTACATGATCCCAATGCAAATGGGCCCAGTAGGACAGAAGAGCACATCAGAGAAGAAAAATCCTTCCTTTATTCCAACAGTCTAATTTATACAAGGGTTGAGTCCAGAGAGGACAAAACCATATCCTTGAAACAATCACAATAAACCAACTATTTTAGTAGATTTCACTTGTTGTACCTATTATTTTTTTTCTGTTGAATTATTTGATGAAAACAAACAATAAACTGTTGTTTGGCACAAAGCCCAGACCAGGGTTAGCTCACCAGTCTTTCCATAGTTTAATTGAATTAAAGATCTTTCTTCTTCGTGTTTTAAACAAATGAGGTGATGCCCTGGCAGTACAAATGGTTCCACAATATCCAACCATCTTTGTGATATTGGAAATGACTGCTACTGAAGTAGTGCCAGCCTTTTGTGGCTGCTACTGTTGATTCTGCTCCATGCATTAGCCTTAGCAAAGCAAGAGCACTGAAAAAGGGAGCAAGTCTGCATTAAAGGAACTGTGGGTTCACCGCATGGCTGGATATACTTAACTTTTAAATGGCTCAAAACTAAAACAAAAACTCCAGAAACACCATAGACTTATAAATAACATTGCAACTGATTAAAATAGAAATACAAAACAGATGAGGCGTTGAGTTTTGAGTAGCCATGTTAAGTGCACCCTTTGTGCGCAGGGGGTGGGCACATGGCTGAGGGCTTCAGTCTGAGAGAGTCTTCACTTGAGGACCACGACCACAACGATGACTGACACTCGATGCACAAAGAACTGCATTGTGGTCCAAGGCACAGTGCCTTACTCCACTTTCCACATACCAGGTGTGTGATCCAGCCACCACCAGGACATCACATATCAGAGTCCATTTGGTTTTTCAGATGAAAAGCAGATGATGAAAACAATACAATAACACACTAAATTTGTCTTAAAGGTGCTGTACCTTTCTTTCAAAAACATGATTAAATCACTTCATAATGAGCTTTTTAAAACCCTAAGAGCTGCTAATACAATATATCTTTTCTGGCCCAAGACAAATTTTACTTTATTAGGGTGCATGAAAAAATAGGAATCAAATGGCATTTTAAGAAATTAAAAGATATTTCTGTCATCACCAAAGTTTTTAAACCTTTTGAACATTCACAGGAAAGTACTCTGCCTGCAGGTATTTCCAAAGGAGAGTATAGTGAGTGTATTGGCTGTGTACTTTTTAAATATAGGGCAGGAGTAGGCACAATGCATAGAGCCATCCGCCACCCGCCTTTTGCCCAGAATACGCCCTGTGGGCACAGCAGCAGGCCTCCGGCACATGTTCTGTGGCCACTAGATTAAAGCTCTCTGTACTGCTCCGACAGGGACTCTTTGGGGCTCCATCACACAAGAAGATCCACACACTGTCTCAGCTCTTCCTCCCCCCATTATGGACTTAACTGTACAGCCATGTGCAGCTAGACTAAAGTCCATCCATTACCCAAACTTGAAAGACAAAAGACCGCACAGGCAGGGCAGATGAAATTATTGTGGGTGGCAGTTTTCCACTACAGCTTGGAGTGTGCTGCTATAATTTTAGTTGTGGCGTAGGGAGCTGCATGCTGAAGTCATTTGAGGGAGGTACCAGTCTGTTGCCAGGAGTCGTGGTTAAAAGTAGGAGGGGAATAATGTCCACATCTTTTGTTTCCTATATCTTTATCTTATTACACTATGCTTTTCTCCTGTTCTCTTCATACATTAGACCCATTATGTGCTTTACTTGCTTTCAGTGTTTAACAGTGTTCATCTTCAGTTATATTTATGCTCTCAGAATTCATTCAATTTTCTTGGATCATGTTACAATAAACTCTTGTGTGCTCTGCTCCTCTGCGCCTGGCAGGATAGCCAATTTCCCTAGATACGCTGTGTCCTTTGCTACCCCTGTGTGCCAGAGTGATCAGTAAAAATTTAATGACACTATAAAATAATAAAAGTACCATTAATTTATCACAGTACTTGATGCGTTGGCTGTAAGGAAGCATTAGTTCACTGAATATTTTCATGACTTAAAACAAAACCCTGATGCAGGGCAGATAATTTATTGCTTTAATTTCAGCTATAATTGTAATTCCTGGATATAAATTACCCAACTTATAACCAATAAGTATATTAGACTTAGTATATAAAATTTTATTAAAATTTGTGATGCCATATTGCTTAGCGCATGATGAGATTAGCTAAGTACAGTATTAATTGGCATAGCCAACACGATAAAAGTATGATGATGTGTATGTCGGAACTTTCCGATTTAAAGATGTACCATTTCAAACTTTTTGGACAAGAGATCCAGTTTTATTAGTTTTTTGTGGTGCCAATCCTCACTAATCTTGCGATTTGTGCGATGAAAAGGAAACATTTGAACCCTAAGCTGGTTATTAATGAAACTCAATGATGGATGGCCCCTGTTCGTCTTCCTTCTCAGTCCAACGTGATTCTTAATGATCATGAGTTTATAAAAGGACTTGATTGATCAGTGGGGACCAACCAAGCACAGAAGAGGGATGACATGATTACTTTATTACAGATATACAGTGCTCCCTGAATGTCTTCTTCCCTCTACACTGTCCAAGGAGCATGTGAAGCAGACCCATTGCCCGTGTAGCTAATCACACATCAGTCACTTTGTCATCGTGCTGCTGGCTTTTTTCATTAAGAGCAATAATGTGGCGCGCTGATGAATACAGCGCTGTGTGCACAGCCACTGTGTTGTGCTTCTGCACTAAATGTGACACACAGAGAGGCACCATACTGCATCTTTCCTTTACAAAGTGTCGTCCTGCCCAGCGGGGTCCACCACATATATCATAATTAGAAAACACTTAAGTAAGCAAAGGGCCGTCAGATAGACAGGCTCTAATCACAGGCTACAAGCAGGTAGTGGTTAATTGTATATCAAAATCACTCAACTGGCCATAAATAATGACTGCTCCTTCAAGTATGATGGAAAATTGCAGTGCGTTTTTTCTTTTTGTGTCATGTCTTTTTTAAAAGAATAGTTTTTAATAAAAGCATGACACAAATTAAATAATGTGAAATGTTTTAAATGGACTTCAACAATCTTGTCTTATCTTGTCATTTCTGAGACAAAACACAAGGATGGGATTAAAAAGTGAAATTTTTTCATTGCCTTTTGCCAGTTCATACTAATATTAATAATAGATATCATTATAAAATAAGTATAAATACACATATTGCTATATTGTTGATTGATAGTTCCTCTTTGGGGAGAAAGCAAAAAAAATCAAAACAGTGTTTTAGAAACAACAATGGTCTAAAAGATTCATGTGCTTTGTTGCTGTGTCCCAGGGCAGTTGTTGTGTCTCAGTAGTACCTGTAGATGTGCTCAGCCTGCGTCTGATAGGCCCACGTACAATGGAAAGTGCCATAGGTCAGCCCAGACACTGCGTCTTTGGCAGAGATTGAGAGCTCGCCATGGGAGTGAAACAAATGTGTTTTTGAATACTTGTAACGGGCCTGTTTTTTTTTGTCATCCCGACAGAATTAAGAGTCCAGAGGATTATTTGTATCATACGAGTCAAAGTGTCTATCTGAAGCCTTTAGAGAGGACAACAGCCCCTTGCTAATGCCCTGTGTATTCACCGAGGAAGTAGGTCATTCAACAATGGAGCCAGCAGCAGTCGGCACTCTCCCCTTGCATAATACATTAAGTGTAATGTGCAGCAACTATTCACTGCCCCCCGAAAGCTGTTATTTTATTCTGTAAATGCACACTGACATGACATTTAATATTGTGACGGAGCGCTGAATGACAGGGTTTCATTGTGTGTCAAGTACAACATGATGCCGAGTTTAATCTGAGCACAAAGCGACATGACAAACGGGAAAACACGGTGTGTTCTCCAAAGCATGAAGTCTGAATAAATGATGGGCACTGAGCTGTGGGTGCTGTACACTTGAAGGGAGGATGTAAGGAGAAGATTACAGAGGAAAATCTGAGCACTGCAAAGAGGGCCACGGCTCCATTGTGTGCTCAGGATCACAAAGTATCCTTCTGTAAATCTATTTACAGCACCCCTGGCCCTCACTGTCTCTCTGTCTCCTGTCATCCATTATAGCAGTGACTGAATAGAGAGATGAGAGAGGGAAAAAGCTACATCTAGATCATGTCAAAAGAGCAGCTCTTCAAAAGAACCTCCATTTATCAAATACACTTTTTTCCTTTCAAAATTTCAGATTCCTGATGGGGTTATTTTTTACAATTCTGCCACAGTAAAATTGTGTATATCTTTGTTCCTGTACCTGACTGTTTGTATTTCTCCACAGGAAAGGGCACACTTTGAGAGCATTGGGCATCACCTCAGCAAACTGAGTGAGGAGGGGAAAATTGGCCACAGAGTTATTGACCTCACCAGACCAGAGGATCTTGACGGTAAAGACACAATATATACGTTATATTCATGTTTAGTATTAATTTAAAATATTGACTCATCACATGTGAAAGAGCCCCCAGCGTGCCTGTGTATGTTAAACATAGCAGTCATTGTGTAGGCCCTGAGGTTTTCACAGGCAGGTGAGTGAAAGACAAGAGTGCCCCAGGACAAAGCTGGCTTTTTTCCAAATTCACCTCCATTGCCACTTTTCTTGTTTGAGGTCCCGGGCACAGGAGTGCAAATTTGAGTTGCGCCTATGTGACACTGTCATCGCCTTTTTTGTGACCTTGGATGCTACACAGGAACAAGACATGCTTTGGTATTTGTCTGACATAAATATTTGTGTCAGTTTCCATGGTACTTGAGCAAAAGGAAAATGGTTGTTGATGCCTGGAAGAATCATAGTTATTGTAACTTTACAGTTCAAAATTCAGTTAATATCAAATTATTACTGTCCTGACAAGTGTTATACTTCACACACATGTCTGAAGATGACCATCATTTAGTAAATAAAGTTATGTTTCCCGTATAGTTCATTGCTGTTTTGTTCCAGCCCTGGTGCACAGTAGCAGTGTCCCAGGAGGTGCTCTCAGTGCCTCCAGAGGGTAGCTCTGAAACTGGGCGCTGTGTCCTTTTAAGTCCATTACTTTTGTCGGCAGAGGCTGGCTCTAGACGCCTCACATCAGTGTACCCAGTGGGCGAGGGATCAGGGCATGTGGAGGTCAGAGGACAGGAGAGGTCCTCTTCCCAGGGGGGAAAGGCTGGGAGCCTGGGTAGCAATCATAACTCAAAACAGTTAGGCGTTAGCTTCTTTTCTTTTTTCTTACACCTCAAATCTAGCTGAGCAGCCTCTCTTTGAGCTGCAGCAATAGAGAAACTGCATTTTATGATGTGAACCACAAAGTGTTTACTCTGCTGAGAACATGTTTACTCTTCAATTCCTCGCTCAACAAGGCGCCATTTGCCAGCATACCTTTACATAAAGAGATGTGTAGTGTTTTCAGACTCACTATTTTACTTGGGTTTATACAATTTACTTCTTGTTTTTTTGTAACGCTACCGCAAATTGCACTATAAACATCACTGGGTAAATGTTTGTAAATTGTGTTTTATTGTTTTTATACATTTAAATTGGTCAGAGTCATGACAAACTACCAGGTTACTTAAAATTCTGATAAATTCTATAGGCCACAAATTAATAGTGTATATAATTAAGCATTTTCATTGGAAGCTTCAAGTTCAAACGTTGAATTGCTGAGTTTCCTCTGTAATTCACCACCCGTTTCCTCAAAAAAATAGTTTGGCATTTCCAGAAAAGGAAAATTACTGGGTGTACCTCCCCAGCCTTATGTTGGGTGTGAAAGCCCCATGGTTAGTCGCAGAACAGAGCAGCCACACTGCAGTACAGTGGACTTCTGTAATCACTGCACTACACATACGCCTCAGGGAGGTTAGGCTAATATTTACAAAGAATGCAGGAATCAAACGATGCAGGTTGGTAATCGACCGAAGAAGATAGTATAAGAGCCACATTGGATGACTACAATATGAATACTATGTAAATATTCTTATAAATACTAAAATAGTCATAAATGCTATAATTAAAAACAAAAATAGCAATGCTCTTGAGATAACTGTTTAAAGGATTAATTTAATGTTAATACTGTTTTTTTCTATGTATATGTGTATATATATATATATATATATATATTCAACAACTTACATCATAGACCTCAGAGCACCCAGACCGCTGCCATTTCTATAGGGCAGCGTGGTATCGCTGACGTGTGTTTGCCCAAACCGCCCCATCACTGTCGCACAGAGGGCTTGTTGAGAGATGTGTTCAAATAGGAAACAGAATTCATTCAAATGCCCAGTAAATTTGTGAAGAGTGAGAATCAATGATGTGTCATCAGAGTTGTCCTTTTGATAGGCAGAAAAAGACACTACCAGTCCATTGTTATAAAGAGCAAATCTTTTAAGGTTAAAGTTTTGAGTCTGTTGTTCCACTTTTTTTTTTTTTTTTTTTTTGAGTGTGGGAAACAAGCTAGGGTTTTCATCATCAAAGAGTGCTCCTTGAAAACACAGAGATGAGGAGGCAATGAATAATCTTCAACAGTTACACAGGTCAATACAATTAAATAAAACTCTTTTTTGAAGTTGTAAAACACAGGTCACAAATCCCTCACTGACATTGTAAGGCTTGCTTGGAAGTTGTAAAGGATTAAGTTGTACTTTAAGTTAAATGCATATACAAGAGAGGATCAAGTTGAAACAGGTCTGCCGTTTGTTCCCATGTTCCCATGTGCATGTGGCGGCTTGCTAAAGCTCATACGCTTCAGTGGGATCTCAAATAAAAAAAGGGGATTGACTTGTAATAATAGGGCTTATATCTCTTGTAATTTGTAATGGTTTAATTAGCGTGCTTTGAGCTAAGCGGAGACCAGTGCCAGGGCGCCGCTCTCTAGCCTGTCTCTTCAAACACGAGTCTAGCCTGATCCTGCTCAGGGAGCGGCCCTATTGTCAGCTTAAATGCCTGCAGTCGGAGGTGTTAGCTGTGCTCCTGAAACAGAGGGCTGGGCACATCCATGATTGTTCCTCCTCACGGGCTCTTCCTCTGCAGTAGATTCCTGGGTGACATTCAGTGTCTGCCATGAATAAAGCTCCAGAGCGCAGAGGTAGAAGGGGGTCGAGTCTGAGCCTGCATCTCACAGGTGTGGGCCTTTCGGGCCTTGCAATGTTCTCTCTTTATTCTTCTCCTTTTGTGCGCTGTATCTCTTACCCCCTCACAGTCTCACACACAATCAGTCATTCTCACATAATTCATGCACTCATCAGCAGCGTTTCCAGGAGAGACAAATTAAAAGGGGATTCTCATATCGCTCTGTCACACTTGAGCTGCAGGCCTCATGAATCACAATAAATTCTATTAAACAGCGCTCCCCTGTGTCACCGCCTCCAGAGCTGCACCCAGGGGCCTGACCTGTCACTGCTAAACATCTGTGTTTATTTACACAATCACACCGCTAACTAACTGATTCCTAAATGTCCTGTCTCTCTTGGAAAAATGTTACTGTTCATTTGCAAAATGTCAGAGCATCGTTGTAATTTTTAATGAAAAGCCAGAAACAATGTTGCTGTAAATTGCATGCTGCCCTGCATAGGAGGCTTCTGATTAAGCCACATGTAGGCTAGCACGCAGGTGACAAGATGGCAAAATTATCTGGTAATTCACTCATTCAAATGTCAAATTGAATTTGGTTTTCTCAAAGAAAGTCTCACACCAAGGCACTGATTGTTATTTTTAAATCCAGCCCTCACCCCAGATGGAGACATCTTGTTTGGTTTTCTGTGCAGTCTATGCACATCCACCTTTTGCAGAAATGTACATGTTCCTTTCCTCAAACTCAAATGCCATGGCTCATCGGGCTTCCCTCGCTGAACAGTCACATGGAGGTTTCGGGCTAACTATGGATGTGGCACTTACTGATGGCAGTTGCTTGTTGTGTCCCTCCCAGTGAGAAGCTCACCTCTGCCCGTATGCATGCACACAGTATATAAATTGCTGAATCAGTGTCAGTGATAGAGTAATGGCACGGGAGCATCGTAAATTACGGCGAGTGATCCCAGGGCGCAGACACTGGCTGTCGTGTCTGAGTGAGCGCTGCGCTCCTGAGCTAATGAATACCTTCATCTGGCCCCAGCAGTCAGCAGATTGGCCCGTGTTGATGGATACTGTCAGCCCTGTGCCACACCACATTTCATTGCACAATAAACATGGTTGTCAAATCCAAACAAAGTAAAATCAATTCATTCTCTACAGTGAGTGCATGCTAAATGAAATTAACGCACTGCAGCCTTGATAACAGCAAAAGTACAGTATTATTTTTGGATTCATGTATGTGGTGAAGTATACCATACAGACTGAAATCACACATGTAATTTAAACTTATATAATAGATCCTTTTATCCTTTTGCATAGAACTTTATGCACATTACTTCTTTTGATTTTAGACATAAGCTTGGTGTATTGTTAAAATTATAGTCACAGTTATAAATCTAAACTGTGGAACTCATGATTTCCTGTAGGACTTTGAAGTAAAACTTTCATGTAAGAGCTTGTGACATATGCCTCTTTAGTGTATCATAATCAGATCATTGTTGGCACCTTATTATTTCAAGCATTGGTGAAACAGAAAGCCCTTCATATTGACACAGTGATGGTGTCTGAGTGATGCAAACTGCACCTTATTTTGAAAATGTTTGCTCTGCTCTGTTACTCATTAAGAGTTTGAATTTGTTTATCAGCTTAAATAATAATAGAAATCAAACCCCAGGTACCATGTGCCAAGGCTGCAACTGGAATGGCCTAATGAGAAGACTTCACATGTGGATGATGAAATATGCATGAGTCATCCCAAGCTTTCTTTTCCAGATTTGAGATCATTAAAGATGTATCGTGGCATATGGAAGGCTTTTTTGTCTTATTTTTCAAGCCTTGTTTATCAACATGTTTTGTTTGTTTAAATATTCATATTGCTTTTATTTCATTCTTTCACATCTTATGTATAAAAGGAAGCAAATGTGCATGCAAACAGAAATCATTATCAGCCTGATGTACAGTTTATTTCTGAGGGATACTCTCTCCTCATGCTGATTGCGAATGGCCTGATTGAAAAACAGCACTTTGCACAATTGGCAAACTCTTTTATCCCAGATATGTGCTGGTTTGTTTGTCAGCGCTTTTAAAAAATATACAGAGGAGAAAAAGAGTATTAGTATGGCTAAATCAATGACATTTATACATTTAAAAAGCTCCAAATATTCATTACAACCCAAATAAACTTAACAGTCAACATATTATGTACAATCCACATAGGATTGCCATTAGATTTGCATATAATAAGACTAAAGGAGATTGGCTGGTGATTTCTAAACTGGCTCTTCACTTTTATTGCACATAAGATGCTGGTCACTTTTTCCACTCAATGAAACGTGCAACTCTCAGGGGATGCATAGTCGGCACTTGTCTGAAACAATGTTCACAATGGTTCTAATAATGGCAACGATAGCAGATCACAGAGAGGATGAACAGAGAGACTGAACATGGCCTGTCATTTAATCAATGTCTTGCCTTGCCCTCTCCTCTTGTTCCTGCTCTGGCCATTCCAGGGTCCAAGGAAGTCAATGGCTCTTCAGATAAACCCCAACCCTATTATTGTTGGCCAACAGGAGGAGCTGGACCTACAGAAGCTCGAGTCTTCAGGGAATCTAGAGGCAGAAACAACAATGAGCCTCACATCAAGAGGCCAATGAACGCTTTCATGGTGTGGGCAAAAGATGAACGGAGGAAAATTCTGCAGGCCTTTCCAGACATGCACAACTCCAACATCAGCAAGATCCTAGGTAAGATCAACAACACTCACAGGTGATACATGTCTGCTTAGCTTATTAGCTTTAGATCTTTAGAATTTTGAGAGCTAAGACATTGTGGGTATATTAAAATTTTGTACTTTTTATTTGGCTTTTAGGACCATGAACACTTTCGTTTATTTACTGGGTTTATTTTTGTTATTTACAATTATTGACTGACTAAACGTTAAGACAACACATTTCCTTTTCTGTTTTTACCATCATTTTAAAAATAATTTTAATAAATATTTGAATTCCCTTCTTTCATATTTTTATTTGTACATTTGTAAACACATTCCCTGTAATGGAATAAAGCAGCTCCTGTGCGTGAAGGGCCACTATTATCAGACAACGTAGCTCTGCATACAGATGGATTTATAACCTATCACTACCATAAGTGTTTGTCATGAAAAATGACAGAGGCTAAATGGGTCTTGTCCCCTCTGCGTTGGAGTCCATACATCAGAGCTGTTAAAAGTGCTGTCATGCTCTACCTCACGGGACTCTTCACAAAGCTGCACTGTTTTGCATACTGTTTGACATCAGCTCGCACAAATTAAAGTTAAATTCACAAATTTTCTATTTATAACACAATTTTGAGTTGTGTTTCGCTTTAATACATTGTGGAACATGTTCTGCAGGTTCTCGATGGAAGTCAATGTCAAACCAAGATAAGCAGCCATACTACGAAGAACAGGCCCGTCTGAGCAAGCTGCACCTAGAGAAGTACCCAAACTACAAGTACAAGCCCAGGCCTAAGAGGACCTGCATTATTGACGGGAAGAAACTGCGCATTGGAGAGTACAAGCAGTTGATGCGTTCACGCCGACAAGAAATGAGACAGTTCTTCACCGTGGGGTAAGGCCTGCTGTCACAAATCCCACATTCTAACCACACGCAGCAAAAGGAACATAAGAAATGCACTAAAAACTTTAGAACATGTTATAAAATTTAGGCTGATGCAACAAGACATATTTCTGGGTAAAGTTAAAGTAATTTTTTCTTCAGTTGCTTCAACAATTGCTTGATTTAGTTCATACATACTGAAGTGATATGGATATCTTTAATGCTGCATTCATTTACATATACACATAAGTTTGCCACAAGAATTACTTATATGTTTATTACAGTTTTTATATTAGACTTCATCTGTAATATTTCCCCTTTTTGGACCATAACTAGCTATTAACTTTTCTACAGGGGACTTTAAATTCTTTTACTTTTTGCCATGATTATTTTTTTAGACAATAGTCATGCACAAATGGGACATGAAGTGGGGCCATTATTATAGGATATAAGCAGTAAGTATAGTCTTACAGAAGCCTGGAGGGCAGCAGTCTGCAGTTTAACACTTGAATTTACTGTGTGTGGTTAACAGGATAGTCCTTCTCCAGGTGTTCCCATGTCAGTCATAAGCAGCACTGACTGGTGTATCAATCACAAGCGCAGGAGCAGCACTGGTTTTATGTCACCAATAAACGGGCTAGTGTTTCTGAACAACTCAAAATGGGACCTGTCGTGGTTTTTTCCTCTTAAATCCTTTTCACAGAGACACTGGCACCAAGCACCGTCGTTCAGCAGTCTCATTTCAAATGAACAGAAAAGAAAATCACTTTAGACAGACTCACACTTTCACTTAAGTTAAACAATTCTTTCCATCTTTTAGTGATAGACAGTGAGGTCTTTTGCACAGAGTAGCTCATATACTCATATTTAGCTAATGATTTTTTTTTTCCCTGCAGACAACCACCGCAAATCCCTATCAGCACCAGCGCCAGTATGGTCTACGGTCCTGGGGCTGTTACCATGGCGACCACCACACCCTCACCTCAGATGACATCGGAGTGTTCGAGCGCGTCGGCGAGTCCGGAGCCCTCCATCCCCGTCATCCAGAGCACCTACAACATGAAGCTAGAGCCCAACCCAATGTCAGTGAACAACAGCGAGGTGGTCAACGGTGAAGATGACATGGACATGTACGAGGACTTCGAGGATGACCCCAAATCGGACTATAGTAGTGAAAATGAAACGCAGGAGCCAGTGAACACCAACTGAAGTGGAGAAGAAGACGTGATGTGACGGAGGGTAGAACGAACAAGTATGCCTGAAAATCCTAGTGTTTTTAACAATGAACACTGATTCATAAAAGGGTTTGAAGCTAGCATGCAGTTGTGGCTTCCCAAACTAAAAGCTATTTGGTCTTAAGTGTGTGAAGCAGTTTGGTTGTGGTAATTTAAGTTTTTGTTTTTTTTTATCTCATTCTTTTTTTTTTTTTTTGCCATGGTGTTTTCATAGACATTTGTATTATTATTGTTAGGTTTATGCCTAAAAACCGTCAGAACTTGAAATTGAACGTAATAATTTTCCTCTTAATAATTAGGTGATAAATGACAGAACTGTTCAACATGAGAATAATATTGTCACTCAGGTATAGTGTGCCAGCAGCTTGTGAATGTTTTAATCAATAGACAGCCAGTACTAAATTATAACACAATTCCTACAAAATAGAATCTATTATTATTATTATTATTATTATTATTATTATGATTATTATTATGATTATTATTATTATTATTATTATTATTATTATTATTATTACAAAATCAAACCGCATGATTTTGTGCAGAAGTGCCAAATCTTTCAAGTTGTTCCTAAAATCTGTCAGGTCTTCTGGGGGAGACTTAGTGAGTCTTAGACAATCTCTTGATCTCTTAATGCAGCTTCATTATCCAGTCTTTCTTTAATTTACCCTAACAGAATAAACAAATGAAACTCAGGAAGTCAGCGGGAGACATCTTGGAGCTGTAGTATAAGATGCACATGGAGCTCCACAGAGCCCAATGCAGTGATCATCAATGAAAGGGCCAGCGCTTTCATTTTATCATCCACAAGCGGCAGCGGAGCATCCCTGACTCTTTTCCAGTGTGCCATACTGTCTGACTCACCAAGTTCTTAATCAGAGTGATTGTAATCAGGCCAGCATGCAAAAGGGCCAAAGGCCTTCAATTTGTGGGATTGGAACAGCAGCGAAAGGCAGCTTTGGGGCATTACATTCTCAAATTGATGTTGTACAATGTAGAGCTACTGTACATTCTGTTAAACACTTAAGCCCCATTTAGATGGCAACTTTAAAGCCTTCGGTCTTAAAGCTTCATTTTTAAATGTTAATTCTTTTGAGACATTGTAAATCTTAAATTGACACTAAGAAGTCTTAAAGCAGAGTGTGGTCATTGGGTTGAAGTAATGACCTGATTACTGCAGCAGTCTTAAGAAGATGGACAGTTTCTGAGGATGTTCCTAAATAGAAAAGCCTTAAATCAAATGTTTATTTCTTAAATTACCTTGTCGTGTTGACATGATGTTGTAAATGCTAACTTGCATTAGTGCACTTCGACAAATTCTCATGCGCTCATTATAGTATGTTATAGTTCTAATCTAATTAGCTCCTGAATGCACTTATCTCTTACATTGAAAGAGAACAACATGTAATTATGCAGATGCAAGGGGCACAAATCTCTGATTTGGGCTTAAAAAGCTGACGAGTGGTGACCTTCTGAAGGCTGCAGCTTGATAAAAGCTCCCAGAGCAGTCGAGGCCTTGATGTGGCGACTCAGATCCTCTTTATGGGGCAGAAGGTCTAAGTGGCTCCCCTCTTAGCCATGCCCTGCTCTGACCCCTGCCCAGTGCAACCCTAGCACCCAGGGGGCGCCATCTGGCCCGGGCCAAAAGAACACACCGGGGAGGGCAGAGGAACAATAAACGCCGTGTGTGTGTCCCTCATTGTGCTCTCCATCAAAGTGCTGGAAGTAAGGCCTCAATAGGGCTCTCACCCAGCTCCAATCACCAGGCGCTGCTGAGCAGATGGAACAAGTACATCAAGCTGTGGGGGATTATTGAAATGACTGACGACTGGATATCATCTGAAATACACCATTATTAATGTATGACTCCAGCTATTCCCCCCGTGCCCTTGAACCTGTCCAGTGCATAAACTCCACTGTCCTTAGAGTGATCTGGAGGCTTGGTCTATTGCTGTAGCTGCTTAAAATCCCCACTGCTGGTCACTGCATTTTAAAGCTCTCACTAAATAACAGTAGCTACAAATTTACTGCTTGCCATCAATGTTATCAAAAGTCTAATGACACCTGTAATTCCTTCTTTATTTCTTATCATTGCATCCTGTCTGCATTTCATTGTTTGTTGAGGTACAAAACATTTCAGGACACTCAGACAAAGCCCTCCGAGTGGCCGTCCCTGTACAGTGTAATGTGTACGCTGTCTGCTCCTGTTTGCTGGTGAATAGATTGCTTTGTATGTGATGTAAATATGTTCATGACCATGCCCCACTGATCGAGTGTGGCGGGCAGTTAAATGGACTCTTCACAGAACTGACTGTGCTCATACAGAGGAAAAGACAAAAAAACAATTCAAGGGGAGACAATGTTTCATAATGATGTAAGCACTGGATATACAGTTAAATTGTATTTTTATCAATGCTGATTAATGTGAAGCTGTTTGAGGAAAAAAAAAGTCTAAATTCCCCAGCCGGACATTATGCTTTCACAGTTGCCAGATCTGAGTCGGTTTTGTCTACTTATTTTGTTTATTTATACAAGACACATGTGATGAATGAACTTTTTGTTTAAGCTTCAGGGCTGCCTAGGGTAGAGCACAAGAAAGCGAGCAGAAAATGTAACAGCGACGCTCAGTTAACCATGAAACGCCAGACTTCAGTGCATTGTATATTGTATTTGTATCAACATAGTATTTATTAGCCACAGCTGGCTCTAAAACTGTCAGTCGAAATAAAAAAGGACAATCAAAGTGAACCCATTGGAGAAATTTGAGCTTACAAGTATCAGTCAATCCAACATCTCATCAATTTATTGTAAATAAGACATAGGGAATATATTTTGTTTATGAGTGTTTAGTGAAGTATAAGTTATGTTTTGGCTAATCTATTTTATTTTCCGTACGTTTTTATTTTTGTAAGTGATTTCATGTTTTTCAAACCTGACAAGTCACTGTACCTCATGTTGATGCTGAAATGTTCTGCAGGTTTGGACCGGAGACAAGCACCTCATATGTTTTGATAATCTTCCACAGAATAGACAGATAGATGTATTAAACAAAAAAAAAATATTTACAACTATGGTACTATTTAAAACGACATGCACTTGACACAACATTTATCAATAATGTAATATCATAAAAATCTGACGCTGAATTTGTGTCAGCAAAATATCAATACAATTTGTTGAAATCATCTGGAATAATTGGCATGCATTTGGCTTGCATATTTTCCACAATGTGTTTTCAGAATGATTGTTTTTAGTGATGCTTTTAGATGTTTTTTCAACGTGGGAGTGTGCAAATATTTATTTGTTTTTCATGTGTCAAATGTGCAGGTTGTGCCTCTTTATTAGTCTTAGTTTCTCTTATATTCTTTTTTGTCTGTTGCTGTTTCATGACTATCCAGCCATCCACAACACTTTTCTTTCATTCACTTGTTGGACATGGAGTGGTCTTAATGCACCATTGAAGACAACATGGATGCTGTTAAACCTGACTTACTGTATTTGATTTCTATGTAATGTCTTTGGTGGGAATGTTCTCTGTGTTAATTTATCAGCACAATTCACTGACATGCTGGACTGATGCTAGCTGCTGTTCAGAAGTGTACAATTTGTTGTTCGGGGTGACTTTAAGCGTTGCCTTTGGTACTTTGCTTTTTAGAGTCTTTTAAGCAACACTGTGTGGCTCTGTGTTCAATGGAGCCTGAGTTCGAAATGTCTGGCAGCCTGATACAGTTTTTGCGTAGAAATCTTTTTTTTCCTGGCAGGTACCTAGACCCATGGCAAGTATTGTTTGGGTGTTATTAGAGAAAATGAAATACATAGTGTCTGTTGCTGCTTTTAAAGAAGTTTATGTCTGAATATGTAAATAGTTTATCATAATATCTTGTACAGTCCAATGTAAAGTTTTTAATTCAATTTAAAAAATGTTGCCATCATTTGTGTTCACATTCTTCATACAGCTCAAAAGATCAATCATTTGCTAGGGGTATTATTGCTAAAAATGAAAAGAAAAAAGACAATGTTAAAAAACTTTTTATGTTTTTGTTTTATTTTTGCTTGGCTTCGAAGTGTAAACAAGCAAGTCTTTGGTTTCCTTGTGCAGTATTGACGTAAGGTGAATAATTTTACAGTGATGTGTGGAGAGGACTCTCCCGGCCTCAGATAGAAGTCTATATAAACCAATGAGACACAGACACAGACTGGTGTGTCATCTGTATGTGATGAAACGAGCCCAGAGGACAGTTCAGGCAGAACATCATGTAACAGCATTTGTCACGTCTCGTCCCATTGTAACTGTGCAGTGGTATAGGCTCAACAACTGCCTGTTCAACTCATTTACCTCAACAACCTCCTCCTTTTCTGTAAGAGACACACTCATGTGCTGCAGAAAGATTCTCACGTCACTCCATCTTTTGTACTGCTGTTGACACAAATTAAAGAAACATTTTGTTTTAAAAACGCTTGTGACTTCATGTCTTATTGCTTACATTTATATCACATTTTATTATCTTAAATCAGGAACTTATCACACTAGTTATTATATACACTTTCAGTTTATTATATATATTCTATTAGCCTTATTTTATCATTTTCTTAAACCACTTAGTAATTATCAGTGTGTATAGACGTAATACATAATATAAAATTATAGATTTTGCTTAATAAATTATGAAATAAAAAACAGAGTGAATCCAAAACCCACAAAAAGTTTTACAGAATCCCATCTGAATTAAATCCAGATGTGATAAAGTGTATTAGGGAGTACTGTTATAACATTTCTGATTTTGAAATTGCATTCCCAATATTTACTAAACAAAAATCAAAATAATAGATGTATATTTACTTTACGCTGATGTGAACATTATAGCAATAATTCACAACATTTTCCACAAACACTTTAATTATTAATCAATCTTAAAAATAACATTGGTCTAGTGAGTATTTATATTTCATAGTACATAGGGGCTATGTTCCTCTGTGTATGAAGTGCTCCATTGGATCCTGTGCTGCTGTGTTCCTGCCAGAGGTCATCCACTGGCCCAGACCACGTCCATCACTCCTCTTTGGACGCTTGCCATACACTCCTCATTATCATCATAATTATAATGAGAGCTTCTGCCTGCATTCTTTTTAAATAGTGTCTCAGTGAATGCACAGGTACAACATGCTAAATTAATTGTTATTATGGGTTCGCATGCTAATTCATATCGCTACACTGTAAAACTAGACAAGGCTGATTGTAATTTTACAAGCTATAGCTCTTATTCCTATAACTTGTAATGAACTTAAATACATCCAAACATGCACTGCACTTATCATCCTAATTTGACTTAACTTAATTTCACAGTGTACAGCATCATTTTCAAATTGGTCCACACATTTGCATTTGTGTATTGATGTTTTCTCACATGTCATAATTCAAATATAGCAAAATCAAAGATTCCAAGGCTATACAGTATTTTGTGAGCTAGTTTTCTTGATTAGAGAGAATTTGTCAAGAAAAAAAAAAAGTTGTTTATTTTATAATTTAAAAATTTTGTGAAACAAAAATAAATAATAATAACCCTCCCACGCCCCAACCCTAGGCAATCAAACTTCAACAGTCCCTCAAGTCTAATCCCCTCAAAATGTTCTAGAAAGGTGTCCATATTTGTTCAAAGTCACGTTGTTTCACCCTTGTAGAGTGAAGAATTTTTTCCAGAGTGCAGTAAAATCACTTTTGAATTTTAGAGTGCAATGCTTATTCCAAAAAAAGCAAATATATTTTTTTTACCATTTTAATTCCACAGTTTCATCAATCATGGTGTCTTTTACTATTGTGCAGCTTGGTGCCATCTCAGGAGCGTATAAAAGCTCTGGTTTAACAGTGGAGTCCGTAATAGATGTCTACAATCCTTCCACCAGCAGCTGGAGATGGAAAACTAGACACACACTTTGCCACAATAAATCTCAGAGTCATTTTCCAAGCGAGCATGACAACTAATGGCAGGGTGAATAGTTCTGTGTTTTGTGTGTTTGCAGGGGCATCATTGTACGAATATATGTGCACCCATCTGAATCTGCTGACCTGGGCCATTTTCATTTTCACCTTTTTTCTCATCTCTTTGTCTACAAGGGGGTATTGTGGAGGCATGGATGAGCTATGGGAAGTAATCCTACTGCTGTTCCTAAGTGGCCTGTGTGAATGAAATGCCAGAGCTCTACAAAGATGCAAATAATAATTAATATGACGGCTGCACGGTGGGAGCAGCCCTCGCGCGGCTCTGATGACTAAATATCGCCAGGACACTGAGGTGGAACAATATTTTAGTCTTGTGTGCAGAGCAGCCACAGCCTCAGTGAATGTGTTTCCACTAGAACAGCTGCGATTTATCTGATTTTCTCATTAGGATTGACTCATGACTTTATTGTAGCGGCTTTGGCAAACTCTGCACAGGTATAGCCACACATTTCCCCCTGTGTTACTGCATGTATTACATGTTACACCTGCACCATGGGATTTGCACTTTATAAAAGAACAGTTCAATATGCCTGAAAATAAGTTATGAGAACGTATTATCCAACCAATTTGTTAAGTTTAGAAGTTAAAAAGTCTGAGCCAATGTAAAAATACGAACTGGAAAAATATGAAATTAATTTTATATTTTTCACTTTTCATTTTTTTTTACAGTTTATTTTAACAGAAGTTAAAAAAAAAAAAAATCACATTCGTTTCATTTTACTGAGTATTGCATGATTCCTTTGAGTGAATAGACAATGACAGAATTGTATGTGGTTACAGAAAAAGTTTCTGTGTCTTTACAGCCAGCCAGCACACACATCCTCTCCAATGCTTTAATCCTTAGAGGTGAAGGACTTAGGAAATCTTGCTAATTTCACAGATGGTTTAAAATAGATTAGTGTGGAGGAGCAGCTCCTGAGAAGGCCTGACCCACCAGGCTCCCTGTGCAGCTGCCAAAAGCCTGCGCCTCATGCACACAAGTGCCTTCCAAAAGTCCTGCAAGGTTAAACTCAAACTTAAGGATCCTCTGCAGATCCACGCCTCAGCTGCAACTGCATCAATATGCCTCAATTACACGTCTCTCTTCTGTACAAGCTTTCTGTGAAATATAGTTCACTTTGAGCTTTCATTCAACTCAAAGAAGTCTGTGGACTGAGGACCATTATGAGGATCTCTGCCATTGAAGACAACTCAAGCACTGTTTAGGCCAACTGCTGTTGTCTACAATTCACTGCAGAATATCAATCAAATTAAAGAGCATATTTTAATTAAAAAGAAAATAAACAACTTTTTGATTCTATAGAGACATTTCTTAAGACCAGTCCAATTAATTATAAAGGCCAGTCCGTTTTACTTTGACATAACCTTATGTGTTATTATACTGTATGCTGCTGTAGTTTTCTAAAAAGTTCCTGGGAACCACTTTCCTTCCATCTCTTCTTCTCTCCAGACAATGAGCGATTCTCTTTGAAATCACTGTGTGTCCAGTTGGCTGCACTGACCGCTCTTGTTGCTGTGAATTCGACATTTAGTACAATGCCTCCAGCAGCATTCTTTGTGTTTAGGGCATAAAGGAGAGGAGCAGACTGTGCGTGCTATTCTGACCAGGCCAAAGCTGCTGCCCGCGCTGGCTGTGTCCGGGCTCCCTGACATGGCTCTGGCCTGGCTCTAAAGGCCCAGCTGGGAGTTTGAATGTGCAAAGACAATGGTGCTGGGTGAAAAACTCGACATGTTTTTGTTTCACTTGTCATTCTTCAGGCCATAGCAGTGAGGAGAGCCTAGGAACCATCTGAATGCTATTTGTGCTTTTTTGACCCATATTTGGGACAGCCCAGACACTGTGAGAAGGGTCAGACAATGCAGAGCAGCTTGGCCCAGAATCCTGCACTTTAGGCTTCATGTGAATTGTCTCCAGAGAATAACCTGGGGATGTGGTGGTCCAATTGTAACATAAACATCATCATGTAATATACTATCAGACATATTGGTCACAATAATGGCAATATGCAGTCCCACATCAACAAATAACATAACTATGGATCTATTATTATATAATTTTATCTGTTTCCTTGCCTTTCTCTGTGGAGTTTTTCCTATATGGAGTACTCTTTTTGTGTTGCATCCCACTGTACAAGGCAGGTTTCTTCTGCCATCTTGGTCGGCATGAAGCTGGTTAGCCACCCCTTTGACCTTTAACCTCCATTCACCACTGTTCTTTGGGCCAGGTTTGAGACAAAATCACTGGCTACTGAAAGATGAAAACACTCCACTTTTTTTTTTTTTTTTTGTAGTTCTGCCCCTTGCTTTTAATATTATGGTTGAATTATAATTTTTTTTAATCCACATAATCTTTTGACCCCCCCATGCCTGAATTTTATATTAGAGTGGATTAATTTATAGATTTGTTATTTCTCTTCATTCAAAAACATTATTATTAACGTGCTTCTGTAAAATCTTCCACTAGCACCTCTTTAATCCCCAGTAGGAGAATGGCCTTTTTAACATTTAAAAACATGTCAGGCATATTTTATTAATGCAGGTTGTGATAACAGTCAAAACACATTAGTATCTGTGTAAAGCAATCAGTCCTGTGAAGCAGTTGTTAGGAACACTGGGCTGCTAAATGAACTTTGCAGATTCACGCGGGACAATATTTCAGAAAATGTAATTTTGTATACTGTTTCACATGGCTGCCTCTCTGCGCTGCATTTGTCTCCCAAAGCGTTTGACTGAATTTCTGTGGGGAAGAATAAATGCTTAACGTTTTTTAAAAGCACCCTGGCTCCCTGCACGTTTTGAAGAATTAACCAAAATAAAGGTCCTTTTCTTGGAGATGTGTTCTAGTGGCGGAGCTATCACTCAGCTCCCTCATGCATATGTGAATCACACACCTTTATGAATATGGAAATGTTTCAGAATGCCTCATTAATTAGTAATTCATGCATTTTTCACAAGCCACATACTAGTGCAGTCTTATGAATTCTCAGCACAAGTGGAAGAAAGGATTCCTCATCCCATTTTCACTTGGTTTGAGCTACATCTGTAATTTGTGTAATTCAATGAATATGATTTGCTATTGCTGCAGCTGTCTCCTAATATGATCTATGGATATGAAATGTGCTATTGCACTTACAATGTTAACAAGCATATTTCATCACTTAGATGTTTGCTCATATTATTATATTTGGGTTGAAATACCCAAAATCTGTCCAAATGAGTTTTCTCAGTGTGGGTGTTTGATGAACTAATCCTATAGTTTTGCTGCTGTAACATATTTTACTCACAGAGTCAGAGAAGAAAAATCTGTGTCTGTCTCTATTACTCTCAATGAAACACTTCAGTTTATTAAGAGTTATTGTATTTTTCTATGCACAGTTGTGTAACTGAGACAACATTGCATTTTATGTTAAACTGCTCTTTCAGTGATTCTTTCAGTGACTCTGTTACAACAGTATGGCCCTCTGGCTGGTAGGTAGGTGGTCAGTAAGTGACTTCTTACCTTTGGGAGCCAGGATAAATTACCTTAGAAATCCTTTGATTAAATTGTCAAAATAAAACAATAAAAACAGATTCCACAGTGAGCAATAACAAAATGTATTGAGTATTTTGTCCCGGTCTAATCCAGGTTTAGTTCCTGATTGAATCCCAGTTTAGTCAGAATGTGTGTAAGTGTGAATGCAGCCTTAATTAATTTCAAAAGCCTTCATTTTCTTAAATAGCACCATGCCATTATAGTCATATTGATTCAAAATGTGAGTATTGTGGAACAGCTAAACCTGTGCACACTGTTTGCTCATCTGTGCTCTTGATATTTGACATAAATATCAGTACTGCCCTGGGACATCCTGAACATGTGGCTTTCAAATGAGGCTCTTGTTAAAGCGCTCTGTTCTGAGCTACATTCAAACACAGTCCACTACATCCCCTGTTCTGACCAGCAGCCGACCATGAATTTAACATGACCCATACAGTCCTACAGCCTTACACACAAGCATGTGTTCAGCTGGGAATAGAGTCTACTACCTTGTGAGGGCATCCACTTTGTCTGGAGCCCCCCGTTGGTGCATATGTATGTTAATGTAGGAGAGCCCTTCATTGGAAACACTGTGAGCTGTGAGGAACAGGCGCCCTGGGACTTACTGCAGTAAATAGTGTATGTGATGGCAGGGGTTAACAGAAACAAACACATGTGTCATCATAATAACATATAGCACTTTAGCAATCACAAACGCAACATTAAATCATTCACCAGGATTGTTTGAATAAAACTGTGTTCGCTCTAAATAATGACACTGCCTTCAGAGTTGGGGGAGGGACCACATTAGCTGACGTAGACAAACTGTGAATGAAATCAAGAGTTGTGCTATTTTACAACTCTCTGTGGCTGTGGCTGACTGTAGCACAAAAAGATTATATATATATATATATATATATATATATATATATATATATATATATATATATATATATATATATATATATATATATATATATATATATATATATATATATATAGTATGAATTAAGGTGTGCAAATGATTTGGGTGCACCTGCAGAAGTAAATGCTCAAAATTAAAATAAATAACAACTAACTAATACTAATACCTTTTTAAATTAAAAAAAAAAAAAAAAAGTAAATCTTGAAATAAATAAATTGTATCTTACTGAAACTGGCTTCCCAATGTTTTACCAATCCTTTGATAAACACTATAGATCAACATCATGCAGCAAATTTGACCAAGACAAATTGCATTACACTACACAGAATAATAACAATGTATAGTGGGTTAGCACTACTAAATATTCAGTACCTGGCTCCAATGGGATTATTGGTAATGGAATGATTCTTGGGAGTAATTTTCAGATTTAAATTGATTGAATTTGGAAAGTTAGATATGACCTTTGATTAGAGACTATAACAGAGACAAGACTCAGCTGAGATGGATGTAGAGGCTTAAGTGTTGAGACCACCATGCTCAACAGTTCAGTGTATAAAGCATGTTCTCCTTTCTTCAGTCTGAGATTGACACAGGACCAAAGTGAGCTTAATTAACAACTCTTTGAAT
The DNA here is from genome assembly GCA_029959045.1 of Taenioides sp. WSHXM2023. Lineage (NCBI taxonomy): Eukaryota > Metazoa > Chordata > Actinopteri > Gobiiformes > Gobiidae > Taenioides > Taenioides sp. WSHXM2023. Next base: position 14,731,567 of record CM057091.1, read on the forward strand.
TGCTGCGTCTGGCTGCAGAGCTGTGCTGGAGTGCAACAGCTTAAGATGTTGGATTGTTGAATCATTTTGGCCGATCTGCTTTTGAATCACAGACTGACCCCCTGGGCACAATTAATATGTATTTGAAAAAAAGAAAAAAAAAAAAGTAAAATGCTAATGTAATTTTAGGTGAAGATAATTATATATCATTATTACACATGCTGTCACTTCAGACATGTTGTTCCTGCTCAGTGAGCATCAGCTGTAGAGAGTCTGTATGGTACTGGTACTGTTATCCTGAATGCACATGACAAAAGGTCTCAGATAATTTAGGTATAAGCCAGAGCTGGTTCATCCCAGTCTTAATAATACACATAACAGATAATTATGTCCTCATTACAGCTCCTTCACTGACCCTTGTATAAACGCTCTGCTCCTGGTCAAATATGTGCACAATAAGATCATGTTAGTTTAATCCTCAGAACAGGAGCTCTGATCTTTATTATCCTAATCTAATTATGGCCCAACTCATGAGCGTGATTGGACTGGGAGAGAGAGGTGTGAATAATGCCACAGTGCAGACTAGGGCAATGCCGCTGGCACAGGCAGCAGAAATGGTCTTATATCAATTATGGAAACATGATTAGGGAGCTTTTGTCTGCGGGTCCCACAGTGCACCCGCTCATGGAGATGCCTCAATTATCTTCACCCAGAGGTGGCACCGCTTTTGATTCAGCTCGACCTCCTAAATGTCTGCTCTAATTCTAATGTCTCATTAATGTTGCACTGTCTCAGACACAAAACATTAAAGCTCACAAAGATCACAGGAGCGTCCACAACGCTTGACCCGAATATGAAATACACCGCAGCCTCTCACACGTCATTCTGCAGCTAATTAGTCTCTGTACAAAGGATTGGAGCCAGGACACAACTCCGATCATTATTTCTAACAAAATAATACATTCAAACAGTGGAGGTCTTTGCAATTACTCTACTGGTTTAAAAGGAGATATATTCACTTTGTACTAAAGAGGCATTGTTAAATAAGGAAACAGCCCAGAACACAGTGACTAGTTTTAGAAGGAGAGCAATCCAATTTAATAATTAAACATGATGAGGAAAACCTCACAACATATAAATGCGTAGCTTCTCTTGTTTCTCCACCTAACATTACAGAGAGAGACCTGAGATCATCCTGAGAGTGCAAAAAAACCACAATATCTTTGTTTTGGTTTTGTTCTGAAAAGTCTCAAAGCTCTTTTATATAGAAACTTTCTGGAAGCAAGCCCCAAATAAATTATTGCAACTCATTTATGATGTTAATTCAGGGAATCAGTTGAGCCGCTGCCCTGGTATTTGATCTGTCATATATTTGGCACCTTGTACAGACACATGTTTGCTGCTGCAGTGGAACCTTCACCGTCTGGTTCACATTAAGCACTGAGTTTTAAAAGCATTTTAACCAGTCTACTAAACTGTAATGTAATTTTTCCAGAGTTGTCCAGTTAAGGATCTAATGGTGTGTGGTTGGGGATAAAACACTGACTGCACTAAAAAGTTGTCATTGCTTTTCTTGTGATTTGCTTTAAGGCCTTCTCTGACTCGACTGCAACTATACGAGACATGGAGACTGCATTAGGTAAAGGAGTCTGTTACTGGTACTATACCAGTCACACTTCTAAGCACCATAAAACAAAACTAATTCAAAGTTTTTTTTCTTTCTGCTGACAGTGAGCTCATAGCTGTGACCAGTGAAATGAAATAAACTCTTTTACAAATAATTTGATTTGATTTGTGCTGCAGTGGAAAGTGTGTGGTGTAATGGATGTGTCCCAACCACACAGGCGCACATACGGCCCCACCGGCTTGATGACTACCAGGGCTGAGGATTAGAGCTGTACGAGCCCTGTACTTAAACAAGGGACGCACAAACCAAAGAGCTTGTGTTCCACTCAACCGCAGGATTTATTCTGACAAAGTCGCCCAAGAAAAGACATAAAATGACGTGAGCACCGGGCGGAAAAGAGCAGCTGGAAGATGGCAGAGGGAATCAAGTTTAAAGATGAATGCTTCCTGAAATAACCAAAAACCTACTGTCATATTTGCCAGGCAACACCAGCAATTACAAGCAGCTTGTAAACACAGGTCCACAATGTGCAGCTAGTTAGACTGTGGTGGGGCAAAGGCACTGGTGACGATAAAGAAAACACAAAAGACTTGTGAAAAGTATTTAACAGTTTCAGTTCATGCTATTCACCAGTCTCCCTTTTTGCAGGCACACATTTCTCTCTGAATATATGTTTAGTATGTCTTCAAAGAGAAAGGGGATGGGGTTTCATTTCTGTGTGGTAGAAAGCAGTGGTTAAAATATGAACAAAAATAAATAAATACATGTCACAATGTATACATACAACAAATGGAGATATTAAAAAGAAAGTTTACTTATTGGCGAAAATGGAAACATACCTCATGAAAGACCCCTAAACACAGTAAAGACATGCATTACCATTTAGTGAAATAAATTAAGACAAACAATTGCAAAGAGCCTTTGGAGAGTGGTTAAAGAAGCCAGAGGTGACCTGGTTCTAAAGATGATATCAGTAAATCACTAGACCCTGAACAAGCCATCTGTGTGCTGTACTTTAAACTCTTTCCTGTTGAGAATCAAACATGTTAGCAGCATGTGCAGTATGAGACGAGCAAAAGAAGAACGGCCTAAGTGGCACACATAAAATAAGTGATATAAAGTGTACATATTTATAATTTTATTGTTGCTAAACTTTAAGTATTTGTGATAATGGGATAAAAATGTGTTACGATAGGATAAGTTGTAAAATATTCCTGTGTGAGTCAACAATGGTCTTAATGTGCGACTAGCGTGTACCCAGAAGTAAAACTCCTTTACACACAATCCATATCCAAATGAGCAAAAAGGGTGAATGATCTCTTACACTTAAAAGTTCAAGAAGCGCTTTTTCCCGGCTTACAGGTTTTTTTTATGTTTATAATGTAAACACACTACCAATATACAGTACCTGTAACCTGTCCAGCCCAGGGTCTGTGGCAGGTGATGAGATGAAGTTGGTTCAGGATTGGGCTGTTCTGTTTGGACGTCCCACTTCTCTTTACATTAGAGTGTACCATATCAGAGACAGGGGAGCCAGAAGGAGACCAGATTTCAGCAGTGCTGCTCAGGCCTGGAGCGACGGATCATTTACCTCAGGAAATCAAAGTCCGCGGCGGCACATCTGATCTGGAGTGGGCCCAGCGGTACAGAAAGGAAAGTGTGAAACCTGGAGAAAGAGAGCACTCAGTGAGGAAATCCATTACCAGTGAGAAGCCAACAAGCATGAAAGGAGCTGTCTTGTTAAATTGGCTGCCTGATAAAGCAGGTCTTTGGCCGGGGAGCCACTCACAGTCACCACCAGTGACACCAGGCAGAAGAAGAGACAGTCTCACTACTGCAGGCAAATGTGGAGTCACTGCTCCTCCATAAAATCCAATGGGACGATGACAGACTTAATATTGTGTATGTGAGGGTCAAGTGGCATTGATCCTGAACACCCATGTATTACAGCGATGATGTTATAAAGGTGTGCTATTTGTACAGTATGCTATTTTAAATAAACTAATGCATATAAACATGCTTATGTGGACTTGTTAACTACAGGTTATGGGAGCAAATGAAAAAAAAGTTCCCACTAGCCATTTGAATAAGATTGAATGTATCTCTTAAGCATTATATCTACAAACAATCAGTACATGGACAAATGGTGCAGACTGGTGTGTATGTACAGTAAGTTTGCGCTGACCTTGACTCGTCCCCTGTGTATGTTTTGGAGTTTGAGAGATTGCTCTTGGCAGCGTCTCGGGTGGACGGAGCTGAGTGGCATCAGGTACGTTCAACCTGCCGCCTCTGACCACTGACCCTTTAATCGTCTTGGCTCTCTTAAGCTGCTGGTGAACCCCCACTAGATTTGTTTTTAATGCGCTGTGATTTTTTTTCTTCCTCGCTCCAGCCCCCTTTTTCATCTCCGTCCTGCTGCGGCTCAAACCCCACTGAAGTCAAGACCCAAATCCATTTTTAAAAATTCAGTCATAACTTACCTTGAACTGTACTACTAGGTCTATGGCACTCACCATCAGTTCCTATCTTAAGCTCTTATATATGTAAACCTTGACATATATTGTACATACATAAAATAACAAATGGCTCTCAAAAGCATTTTAATAAAAATTACAATAACATCTGCCACTTTGATTATATTAAGACATAATTTAAACTCACCACTTTTTGCATTTGTCTGCTTCTGTTAATAGTTTAATTTTAGGCATTTATGTGTCCATATTCAATGCATATAAGCTGCAATGCTGTGGGTACATGGAGCCAGACTATTGGGTGTTCCCAGTATTATTACATGAGACTTTCCATCATAACATTATTTCATTTTATTGGGTCAACAATGAAATTTTCTTTCGATCAACTTACACTAAAACTGGCACGTATATGATGTCACAGTGTTCTTGTAAAAGTCTGCATAGAAAGAATTGTGTCATAGCTTGGAGTGAGCTGATTTATACTTTAGGATTTACTTCATTCATTTAATTAGACTTGTGAAAAAAAGCATACAGGGTTGAACCACACCTGCATTTTAGAAGCAGAGGAGAAGTGGGCGAACAAAAGGAGCTATTGTTGACGTCTGTGGGTCAGAAGCGCGCCACTGCGGCCTCTACAACATTCCATGGTGTCACATAATACTGTCAGTTTCCTGTTGAAAGTGCCAGCCCAGACTTTGGGAGCAGATTCAGAGGGCTTTGTCTACCTTCATGTTACATTCAAACTCACATATGTGAATTGGCCATATACACACATCCAAGTTATTTAAAGTTGGAAATGGAGGAGGAGGACAGGTCAGACTGATTTATGCTGCTTCTATAATTACTAGGCCTATCCACTTGAAACAAAAAATTCATATGGTCAAGGGACTAATTATTGTTGGAATTGACTTTGTTCGTTGTGCAATGTTTTATAATTATCTTCTATGTTTGCTAAAATATGGCATATTTACACAGTAGGTATGCGCTGTCCATATCAAATATATCAATAAATACATTAATTCATTAATTAATAGTTGAAGTGTCAGGACAAATAAAGATTTTTATTTTTTTTTTTCCCAGACAGTGGTGTCATTATTCAACCCCTATTGACATATGGGAAGTTTGTGAAGTTAGTTCCTAACAAATTATGTGGATCATAAGTTTCAATATTCCTTTCATAAGTCAGTTTCCCATAGACTTACATAGGCCCCTGCCCCCCAGTTGAAATTATTTATGACAAATTTGCAAACCTGTTCCAACACATTTTACTCAGTGGTTATTCAAAATGTTTTAAAAGGAATTGTAGCATTCTGTTTATTTGATATTTAATAGAAATATGTAAACCAAGGAAAGCTCAAGGCACTTTACTGTTTATGTCACTTCAAAGCCTGCTTAAAAAAAATGAGCAAGCGACCCCCAAAATAAAATAAATGGCTTGGTAACATATAAGTCTTAAAACATATGCAAAAACAACTTGCTTAGTTAAAAGTCTCCATAAAGGTTAGACCAGGCCCTGCTTATTGTTTTCTGTTACTCCTGTGTATTCTCATATTTATACAGCAGAATTTCCATCCATTTGCTCTAAGTGTGATTCTTGAGCGTTGGTATATACATACTTACACTACTGGGTATTTTCCTCAGCTGTAAATTTTCAAAAATGTGTGTTTATGTGTCAGAACTCTTGGAAATAAAGTGTTACGCATCTCCAGTGTATGAAAGAAGGCTGGTACTTAATATTTTTATAGGTTTCTCTATAATATGCTTAACATCACCATGTAAAAACACAGCCAAAGAAATAACTCACTTTGAATGCAAAAAAAAAAAAAAAAAAAAGTTTTCCCTCATGATCTAATCTGTAAAGCTGGTCATTGTATATATGGTAGGCTGTATGTTTTACTGTTGAAGCAGTGACGCTATCTGTCATCACCTTTGGATTTATGTTGGCCCAAAAAGTATGCTAACTTACTAAAACAGGCTTAATGCACAGAATCTATTGAATGAATAAAGAAATAATAGAAATTAATACATTAACTAATAAATTATCGTAATGTTAAATTATTTAAGGGACATATTTATCATTATACAGATGTGCACTTCAGATTTCCCTGTTTTACTACTGATCTTGAACGCACCACTGCAGGTGCTTTCGTAAAGAGAAACAGCAGCACACCTTTCTCTTTACGTTTGTCCATCTTAAAAGTGAGTATGTCGTTTAATTAATGGATAAATCAGAAAACGTTTTAACTTTTATCTGTATATGTTGTGTGAGTTACACTTCGCTATCATCAGGATTATTCCATGATAGAACTAAACTAGCTAAACCTTGCTGCTAGCTAAGTCTGATTTTCATGTTTTGAACATGGAGTTTTGAGTCACATTTCAAAATTAGATTATATGTTTGTAACAGTGCAAACTAGACTTACAGAGCGAATTGCCATTGTAACATGGTTGTATATAGTTTTGCATGAGTTTGTTACCCTGTAGGATAACATAAGTTCACTTCTATGCACATCATGAAACAAATGGTTGAAATTGGAAAAGCAATGTGACAGCATGTAACAAACTAGACTTAAGAATGAAATTTGCTCATAATGTTACTATTCCAGCTATTTGAACTAACAGCATAAAAATGTACTATGATCAATATCTCTGACAAATTAATGGCAGTCAATATTTTCCTCCCTAAACAGTGCATGCATGTTGAGGAACAGAAGCATGGCTCAAAAAGCCCACAAAATCAATATCTTTGAGTTTGAGTGTCATACAGAGCCCATGTAACACTTCTCTTTTTATACAGAGTGAATGGAGGCAGTGAGGGGAAAAACAGCCCTAAACATTCGCCTGGTGAAAATGTGCAAATGAGACTTGGCCTTGTGCAGCTCGGAGCTCCAGTGCAGCAGACGTTAACGAGGAAGGGGAGACGAGAAGCAGCCCCGCACCACACCACCGAAATAAACCCAAATAATAGACCTCAAGGATGTAATTAGGAGAATTGTGATTCAACAATGAGGTAACTATCAAGTTGTCGAGCCACAACGGGCAGCTAAAAGTAATGTTTAAATGTGTTATGACATCATTTATGTTCAGTTGAATTTTCCCCTGGCTGGCACAACGTCTCATGGCTGTGAAACCAACCTGCTATCAAACAGGAGCTCATACACTCCTAGTACTTGAATGATGGCGCAGTTAGAATCAAATTAAAGACCCCAGCTAATAGAGTCAAACCCTTTATTAGCAAGACATGTTATAAACTGATTCACAAAATAGCAGGGTACCCAGCAGTAAATGCACATTTTTTATTTGTTGGCCCACGCAGACCTTGGTAATTCTAAATTTGTAAATTTCCGTGAGCAAAATGATTAATCTAATTGCAAAATGCACAGTACTTTACATTGATTATCTAAGATGATCTTGCAAATGCAATTAAACCTGCAGGCTCACCAGTGGAGCCAACTTCAGTTTGTGAATCATAGCAGTGTATAGTAGGCAGGTGTTTCAGTGTAACCGCCTCATGAGATAAAAGCCAAAATAATCTCTACTGATATTTTGGGGGCTAATACACAGGGCTAGTTCTGACAATCTTCCCCAATTGATTGATAGAGTTGATTATTTAAAACTGACATAAAACACTTGGTGTCTGTACTGTGCACTGTTGTAACAAAAAATAATAATTGCAATGATAATAGCAATGATTTTTGTTCCAGCTAGACCCCTGTTTTCTTACAGACCTCCAACACAGCAGTGTAGCACATTCAGAGTCGTGCCCATTTCTGATGGACTGAAGCCAATTTGGCTCAAGCAAAACATCCTGTATTTTATTGAGTCAAGTGGTTGGCCCAAACTAAATTTCGGCCTTTGCTTCAGCTTTAAGTACGATAGATGCTATGCTAAGTGAAAATATCTCTCCATTACATTGACCCACCAATGATAGATTTTTTACCCGTGATTCATTTAGAGTGTAGATAGATGAATTTTGCTAGAACCCCAGAGTGGTTAGATCTGTTACTCCTTTGTATATTCTTATTAGCACATAAAAATCCTAAAAAGCATTAAATAGTTTCAGTCCAGCTGATAACGAGTCAAGCTCTTTACCAGTGAGACATGTTTTATCATCTGTTTCACAAAAGAGCAGGGCACTGGGTAAAAAGCCCACATTTTGCATGATTAATTGCAAATCATAACATTGTCCCCAAACGTGCCACGGGTAAATAAGATGGAGCGACAAGTAACAAACATTTATTTTGGTGCGCTTCTGCTCATGAATTTAATTAGCCTTTTTTTGTGTAACCCGTGAACCCCGAGCCTCACCCCTGCTGTAAGAAGCCGAATTCATTAAGCTGTTTTCTGCCCTCGGATTTTCACACCACGGCTTTGAACATCTGCACCCTGTCATGTATCATCCCATTCATTTCTACTTAATTTGATCCTAATAAGTGGCTACATGAGGAGCCAGATGCGCTGCTTCGACTGTGGCACCCAAGTTTTGTTTGAGGGGAGTTGTGCCATGTGTAAAGGTGGACAAGGGAGGTGCACTTTCCAATCTTATTAATATGGAGATAAACTTTTCTGATTTTCTTTTTTCTTTTCCAGATATGACATTGTGGTTGTCAACACACACAGGAATCAGTCAACACTAAAAGTCCCTGGGGGTATGTCCGAGATCTTGCTTTTCATTTTGATTAATTTCCAAAGGCCTGTTTACAAGAAAAACATCAAACACATTTGTAAGATTAGAAGTTGATAATAATAGCACGTGATTGACTTTTGGGGGTCATGTAGCTAGTTTAAGGCAGTGTAAAGTGTTAAGATTTGCAGTGGACAAGATGCTGGAGTATTTCTGATTATGTTTTCTGGATGGAGCACCGGGTAAACCCGACTGCTAATCAGGACCATATGTTATTCTCTGGCCCTCAGTCTGGTCTTGCTGTTTTGAGTGGCTCCTAGACGTGGCTCCTGACATGCCCTGGATGGAGTCACAGTAACTAGCGGCCGGCTTGTGCTAATGAAGCGAGCGATGGATGCCCAAAACCCTCTGTCCCGCGAGAGACACAAGAGCGCCTCCACAAGCCAAGAGATGCACCATGGAATCCTGTACACCGGCCTCCAACCTGGTGAGAGAATCTCCAACTGCATATTAGGGATGGGACAATAAACAATAATATTGTTTATCCTGATAAAAAGGGTAGACAATAATAGTGGCACATTTTATTTAATTGTGATAATCGCCAACAGAGATAATCACCATTTAATCACCAGAATTTGCAGCAAAAAGCTACTAATCCATGATAGTAGTTGTTTTCACTCATAACAAAGTACAATTATATAAAAGTTGTTTAAACATGCAACTTATTCATAACATTAAAATTGTACTTATTAATATCCATATTTTTTTTTAACTATCAGCAACTTTAATCGTTATCGTGATAATATCGTTAGTAGAAATTATTTCGGCCATGATAATCATGACACAAAATTTCAATGTCGTCCCATGTCTACTGCATATACTTGTATCTTGGTAGCTTTATTTAAAAAAAAACATAATAATAGATAAAGGCGATGCTTTCATCTCTGTCAATTAGCAAAATTTGCCAAGTACCTACTGCAAAATTAAGGGTGTCATTACATATGTGCAGTGCTTAGGAAAAAGAGTAAGATTTTCTTTGGCCCCTGACAGTCCCAGACAACCTCTCCAAAAATCTTTCTTTGCTTTAAAAGCTTCTTTGTCTTTCTAATTCATGATAGGCAGTCTATGTAAGCATACTCCAATTGTCTCTGTAAACATATAAGGTCAACCAAGTGCTGACATAGAACAGTGGAAAATGTGCATTAGCTGAAATCAGGTGAGTCCCCACAACTCCCCTGATTATAATTTCAGAACGCGTCAGGGTCATGGGGTCAAAAGTGTCATGTTGTGGGGGACCCTTGTTACTCAGGAGGGGGAAAATGAACTGAACTGAGCTGGAGGAAAAGCCTCTCGTCTCGATGGAGAGAGGCATCTGCTCCCGTTTAACCCCGGGCCACAGTGGCATTCTGGGTAATCAGAGTAGCCACTGTGCTGCATGAAAAGCAGCACATAAAAGTGACAGCCACTGTTAGGAGAGTCCTTGCAACGACAGAAATATTGTCGTGTCAACATGGTGATAAACAACAATAGAGCAGTGAGACATGGTGACTGATAGCAGCTGTGCGTACAGCTGTTTGCACTGGCTCCCACACTCACAGGCTCATTGTCATTCACAGTAACTGCTGCTGAGTGTATCTGTCAGCTGACTGGTTCCTCATTGTCTCCGTGCTCTGGGAGGCACTGTGCGAGCCACGCAGGCCCCTCAGGCAAATAGCTTTGTTCTACAGGATGTCGGGGCTCCCCGGGCTGTCTCTCGCGCCTCTCCTCTGCTAACCAGGGAAGTGGAGGAGATTAAATGGAACATCCTGAATCACATAGTTCCTAATGCTTTGTGACATACACACTCTGCTGAGACTGTAGGCGCCTGACACAAAGGAGCAGTGACAAAACAAATAGTGGCTCTTCCAGAGATGCCACAAGACATGCGTACATCACTTACACTGATGTAGGTTGACACAAGTGGGAATGTTCACAATGCTACATTCAATAAATTATGGAGAGTCTTTGAGTGGCATTTTCAGATTGAATTTTAAGCAAACAAAGTCAGTATATTTGACCGAGACAACTAGTATATTAGTATGTTAAATATGATGCTGTGTTTTTAGATGAGACTGTTTTGAAAGCATGGCTTGTAATAGTATATTAATGAAGCACTTGATACTGTTGAATGAATTATTGACGACAAGACGGTGGTCCCAAGTCAGTCTGTCAGTCAGTCCAGTCTGCCCAGGATGAGGACTTCTGGGAAAAGGCCCCAAGAGGAAAAGTCCTCCAAAGCCTGGCTTTGTTAAGACTGTGGTTGTAGCTTTTTACTGCAACTGTAATTAAGCAGAAAGATGGAAAGAATGAAGATGCTCTTAGTTAAAGCTTTGTCAGTCAGCCATGCATGCCATCATATGTGTGCCAAGACTAACATTAAAAGCCTGAACACTCAATACATAACTGCATAAGTGAGAGAACGATGGAGCCGCACAGGAGGTCTGGGATATTGTGGTGGACGCAGAGAGAAAAGAAAAGACGTGATGACAGTCAGATGCAGGGAAAATAAAACGTCTGAAACAGTCATTATTATTTCATACAAATGCCTTTTCTTTGCTTGAAAAATTTAAGCCGCAATGGCAGCACCAACGCTGCACATGTCAAAAGAAAGCCCAGGGACCGCAGATGATTTAAGTGGGAGAGCAGAGCATATGCAAAAACCACATGTGTAACAGCCATCAGTAAACAGTGAATATGTGGTAAACTTGGCAGGACACAGACATTTTTTTAAAAGCTCTGCCAGTGTGTTAAATAAAGAGAGGGCCCAGCGCTTGACATACGCAAGTGTGTGTGTGCGGCCCCAAATATGATTAACCACAACAGGACGTCATAGCAACAGAACGACTCTGGCTCTTCAGCCAGTTACTTTATTGTATTTAAAAGTTATTGCAATATAATACTAATGTAGGAGAGAATATAGCCTGTATGGCACTTAACTACCACTGAAGAGAACATTTAATTTGGTGTCATTATCTCACAGGGCAATTAAGCCGCGAAAAACAGTTGAGGTGGATACATTTTGGAAACCGCTTATTTTTTAATAGCTCAAGTTTACTTTTTAATTATCTTTAATTTCCATTATTTTGTTCTCATGGATGAAGTCAACTGTTGCACCACTACTGTTGAGGTTGAAGTAAAAACTTAATTAACAATACATAGTATATTATTTATTATAGTAATATTATAGTACTTCAATACATGGACAATATGCAGTATACTAGTTTCTGGTGATCGGTTGCAGCCAGTAGTGGCTTAATTCAATTTAAAGAATATATTATGCTAATGACCCATGTTCCTATACTAACAATAATAACTTTTTTACCGAATCTAACATTTAATTTGGTGTCATTATCATAGGACAATAACACTCCAGTCTATATTTCTTTACATTCATTTGCTCCAGGGTGCAAACCACAAAATCAATCCTACTTTCTTTTTGAATATTGATCATATTTAGCCAATTACAAATAGTAGCTTAATTCCTCCATTTAAAATCATACATTATGCTAATGACCTATTTACGATGTCCAGCAACAACATTCACATTGAACTGGTGGAAAGACCCCTCCACTCCCTCCCCAGTCTAATTATGCATCTTATTGGACGTCACACATTCAGTCAACAACCAATAAACAAATTTGCGTCTATTGCTGCATTCTTTAGTCATTAGTTCATAGGGCATCTGTACATGAAAATAAACAAGCAACCTTCTTGTGGTGGCCTGTGTGGGATTCTAACAGTGGCGATGGCTTTGATGTGAGGTCCTTGATCTACTGGGCCCATGGTGTCATATCCTCCTGTGATGTGCCAGATTAATTAGGTGGAACGGCTATTTATCCCTTAAAATCATAATACTAATTTACCCAATGCAATGGGCTGCCTCTGTGGGTGGTGGCAGTGGCTCCAACTTCTATTAAAAACGCTTAGACCTTCACAACATCTGATGAGCTCCCCGTTCTGAATGGATCACAAATCAGCACAGACATGAAGAAGAAGGAACGCCAATTATTAACAAGAATCAATTATGTAAATATCAACACGCGGATTTGGTGACCCTGGTTTCGCAACACATTTTAGCAGTTCAAATGAGCAGCCAAAATGTTTCAGTACGGATGCCTTCATTTTTAAATAACTTAAGGAGGCAGAGGAGGAAATTAACTGTACTTTTTGTATCCTAACCCTAAGAAATAAATACATTATCATACAATTAAGTTGTGGTCTTAAGAAACAGATAATCAGATAATCTTTCCTTTAAGTAAATGGTAAGTTTGCATGAGTAACAATTAGTTGGGTCTCTATAAAGTAAATAGAGCTAATAATACTACCATCTTAATATACTAACTACAGTAATCGCACTAGTGGAAATTGTAGTGTGAGTACTGAACTGCCTCTTTTACTACACTTCTTTCATATATGAAAAGTAACTAATATGAATAAATACATGCTGGACAAGGAAAAAATGAAAAAGTTTTAGAAATCTTGCATCAATAAACCTGTCCCAAAATATGAAGTTTTTCAACAGGAACGAAGGAAAAAGGAAGAAGTCTAGAGAAGGGACAGGGACGGCCTCGTGTGCACAGACAGCGGACCTGCCAAACCTTACAATCAAATCTTTTGCTTCGCTTCTTTGTGTCCAGTCCACAGATAGTCCACATTGTCCATCTGTGTGTACAATTCTGCCATGTAGGGCCCCTGGTTCCCTTGAGCGTGAATGCAGCTCGTTCTTGTGAATGCTATCTCAGAGCGCCAGCGCCCAGAATGCTGCCTATTCCCACACCCTGTGAACGCCACGGGGGGATAAGGAAAACACAATTGATAGAAAGTGTATTCTTTTCCATATAGGTTCCCACCAGCATGTCGCTAACTGTTTCCGCTACCTTATCAAAGAACAAATGCCTTTGAAAGCAGCCAAACAAAGCAGCTGCATTCATTGTTGCCTACTTTTTTGACAAGGCTTAATCTGGGTTTCCATCGGGCACTGAAGTAACCTCCACCAGCAGTTGCTTTATGGGACAAGCAGAGGTGTACCACGTGCCACCTGCTATTGTTGTACACAATACAGGACATACACTTACCTCTATACAAAAACATGTGCTATCTTTTCAACTATTACAACTTAACAAATATCAGAGCGAGACTTACATAATAATAAGTGCCCTAAGCAGACCCAGCCTAATGACCCTGCATGGTTCATGCACCACAGTGAGTCCTGCGCTTTCACTCTTGTGCTGTGTGCCCTGTGCATGTTTTACTGCTTAGTACAGTGCCATCTACTGGATACTGGTAGAACTGTGCACAACTGGGCAGGCAGTAACTTAGATCTTAGCTACCCATCACGGTTTTAAGATTACAACATCATATTAAAATTAAAGGAACATGTCCACTTTAATTGAAAACTCCTAAAATTAGGTAATATGAAGTGCTTTGGTAGAATTAGAATAAATTAGAAAAGCTGCACAGAAAGGACATTTATAATTATATATGAAATAAAACTTACTGTCCCTAACTCTTGTGACAAACAGCTTAGCAGTGGAAGTGAAAACCCGTTCACACATAAGCTGATTTTGCTGAACGTGGATCGCGCTGCCATCATCAGTGTTGTGAGGCTGAGGGGCCGAGGAGGTGACAGGAGCCTGGTGTGTGCGGAACAACGTTATTGGCGCTAAAAGATAAATAGATCATAGAACTGTCACTATCCTTCCTGGATTATGACACTGAGAGCAATGATAATTACTCACACCATGACAGACTACCATGTAGAATGACGGGGAAAGTTGGTGGATTTCTGTACAAAATAGATCAGAATTTTGACAAAAATAATATTTGAACATTAAAAAAAAATGTGTGTGGAAAATACAAGAATTTTTTTATGTTACCTTTGCTAGGCAGTAGGAAACAATATTTTAATATCATAATGAAATAAACAACATATAATGCCAATGTTGTAGACTCAAGCTTTAACTTGACTACTTCATTATCATTTAGCAGTTTTATATGTATCACTATGTGTCTTTATAGTTCTGTGAATTTGTTTTTAGGGTCCTGCTACACACAACATTGCCATTGTGCCGCTGTACTGTTGTTGGTACCCAGTGAGGCTCTCTGTGTGCTGCTCTGCATCCTCAGTGCCCGTAGGCTGTTTTCCTAATCATATTAATGAGGCGGCGATGCACCGACCTGTGCTGCACATCCAGCGTCTGCACTTCTATTTACACTGTACCTATACTAATCTGACAGCCTTGATCAAGGAACAGAAAATAAAACCCCTAAGGCCTCTATTGATCAACCTTGAGTCTTACTCTGCACTGTTGTGAGGGGCTGGTTAGCTATTACAAATGTTAGTGTGTTCGATGAATTATTTCATCAGAAAAAGCATGCTGCATTAAGTATTTATTTTGAAGTAAACTATTTCAAAGGGGCACCCATAGAATATCATGATGCACTGACGGGGAATATATATCTTTTTGTCTGAGGCTGTCTGGGGCAATAAGTCCAATGCTGGTTCAATAACAGAATGCACCATACAGACATACAGTTATAATCAAAACAAAGTGTTGACATTCAGAAAACTATCTGACATTCTGTGGCAGACGCACTTTTATTTACGATGCACCGGCTCATTAATCCAATGAGTGTGGGAGCGGGTGGAAGTGCGCACAGCGCAGAAACAATCAGGAGAAAAGGAGAAAGGAGCAGCACAATAAAGAGGCCAGTGTATTTGCTGTAAATAATCAGTAATATAATTACCCATGGAGACCTTTCTTCTCACTGATTTCCTAAATGATTACTAACAGACTGTGGTCTGCAGCCATTCTATTACAGAGAATTGTTGAGTGTTGCCCTGGAGGCTTATATCTCTCCAAGGGCCATGGATCTGCCTAATGGATGACCCACTTGTTAGCTAATTGCTGCTGTGTCCCTGAACACAAAGGAAATGTTAAATTATGTTATGTGGCTGTTAGATAATGAGCTAGGGCAGCAATAGACTTTGAGCCATTCAGGTCTGTGGCTATACTGTATAGACTGCACTTACAGTTGTTAAAAGCTTGGAAAGTTAAGTTGTTATCATAATTATGGATTTACATACAAGAAACTTCTCTGGAGAATAATATTTTCCCTACTTTGAGCTGTATTGAGCCTTTATCAAAGTTTATCATGCACTCACCTCGCATGCAGTTGTCAGCATCTCTTCTACGTCCACTCATGACCTAAAGAGCCCGGGTCATTTCACTTGGAAGTATACTGTCTCTAAGCTCCCCTTGTGGCTGTAAAAACAAAAAAGCCACAAATTGCAAAGCAGTCATCACTACTTCATGCACAGTTTCTCACACAGTTTACAGTCTCTTGTGATGTGCTTCCTTTTAACATTTCCTTGTTAAAAATAAATGTGATATTTTATAAGTGTGCTGTCATATGCTTATCATGTTTTGTACTAATTGTTGAGTCCAGAGCATGCAGTAGTTAAAAGCAGACCTGTGTGGTACACCCCCTCCCTCCTGCACCCCCTCACCTCTTGGCCGGGAGGGGAGAGGGGCTTGCGGCTGCCCAAAGACTCTCTTTCACCCTCCTCTGAGGATGTGTGCTCACTGGAGGACACGCTGGAACACAGAGCCATGTTTGAATTTGGACTGGCACTTTTTTCAAATAGTGTCCATGGCCAACTGGAAAGGCTTGGCTGATGATTTTATTCAATATTTAACATCCTAGGGCAGCATCTCTGGCAGTGTGGGGTAAACAAGCACCAGAGCTCTGGCTAGGAAATGAAATAAATATCTCAACTCCCTTTTCTTTTAGATATCCTTCAATTGAGACTTGGTCAAATCCCACCAATGACATTTTTTAGGCCTGTTTCATGCCCATGGTTTTGATATGGCTTTATCGTCGGGATCAGCAGCCTGTGTTTATTCAACCCTCAATTACCAAAGGCTCAGCCGGCAGGCCTTTAATTGATTACTTTAATTGATTGGTTGGGGGGTAACCATGGCTGAAAAGCAGTTTATCTTAATCAGTTGAGAGGAAATTTAGAGAGGGGTTTGATTTCCGCCAGCTGATCACCTCTGTGTTACATCAAAGTGCAGACTGGGAGGTGTCTGGAAATATGTTTGATACTAAAGAGGACAGTTACCTAATGTTCAGCATGATGGATGGGCCCTGGATTTGGCTCCTCTTCAGCCTGATAATTGACTACATTATCTGGGCCTACTTCAGACTCATTCAGAGAGACATTGTTTGTTAAGCACCAGGCTTGCCTAGCATCTAATCAGTCCGGACATTCATGCAGATTTTAAAATTTTTATTAGTTCTTTTAAAAACACGAAATCAGACCCACATAAGTCAGAGATATTGCAATGTGCTTTATTTATTTAACCTTATTCAATGATTTTGAGAATACACCAGTGGGGCATTGCTCTCGTCCCAATCTTGGATACAAGGTAAGGGGAGCATTAGAAGCATAAGACAAAAACAGAAGT
Source organism: Taenioides sp. WSHXM2023 (assembly GCA_029959045.1). Taxonomy (NCBI): domain Eukaryota; kingdom Metazoa; phylum Chordata; class Actinopteri; order Gobiiformes; family Gobiidae; genus Taenioides; species Taenioides sp. WSHXM2023. The sequence continues at coordinate 14,748,778 of CM057091.1, forward strand.
AGTGCCAACACTAAGTTACAGTAGCAAACAGCAGGAAATGAGCACCATACAGTGAAAATGACTTGACTCAAATTGGGTGCGTTTTAGTTTAAGCTTCCTCTATAAAGTTTAATTTATCCTCCCCATAAAAGCTTGTAAAAAGTGCTTTGTTAAATAAAAGCACATGGCTTATCTGCATAAAAACAAGTGCATACACTCAAGTTTCTTTATTACCATTTGACAACATATAAATACAGCATTTAAAATATATTATTAAGAAAGGTTGCAAAAGGTTGGGCAAAACACATTTTTATTTGAAAACTATGACAAATGGATGTTTTGTAACTTTAAAATCCAAATGTTGTATGTGTACAGCTAGCTTAGTTTATAAAATAGATATTGATGTTAAGTTTGTGCTGCCTCACTGCAACTTGTGTAAGGTTTAAATTTGCAGTTTTATTTTTGTTGGATAAGACATTTATATAAAGATGTACTTGGCTTTTGACATTGTTCAAGGAGATTACTAGACATGGTGTATCTAAAGCAGAATTTGATAAAAATTCCATTGCTTTATACAATTCAAATAATGGCAATAATGCTTCTTTATAGCTGCAATAAGGCCTAATGGAGCACATTTGTTGCACTCAGCAGCCATCACTGAACCTAATCTAACCTCTGCCCATGCAGCTATTTACAACTCTAACTTGTTTCCAATGTTGACAACACTGGCCTTTGCTTCATATGGCCACTCTGACCTGTACCGCTTCTTTCATGTGCGTTTACAGTTTGGCCTTTGCCTGTGGGTAATTGCTCTCTGCCAGGCTCTAATGCGTGTCTGTCAGAAAATGGCGCGGCCCAGTCTTCTTGGAGGATAATGACAAGAGGCCTGCGTGACCTTGGATGGGTTTTTCTTCTGAGACAGACCGGTGCAGTAGACTCCCTAGACTCGGCATGGCGGGGAGTCTGGGGGTCCCAGGCTCAAGCTCCGGACGGGCCAGCCAAGCACAACCCCGAGAGGCTGGGAAGAAGCATCCCAGGCTACACCAACAAGCTTTCCCATGATCCTTTGCCCACAGTCATATATCAGTCTGTGCTAAACCAATAGCAACAATAGCATGTTGTATTATAAATGATGTGTCTGGTAATGTGTGTTGGCTTTAAAAATAAAGTCCAATTCACTGTTCCATTAAAAGGTGTATTTGTCTTAAAGAAACCTGTTCCACATTCATCTTGAACTTTCTCAGCTTGTGCCATAAATCCTGGTTTGAGCTATGCACATGTAAGAATGATTAGTGACACACAACTTTTTGGAGATGAACAGTTCTGCACCGAAAATCAATTAACAAGTGTGTGTCTGTATGTTGACTTTTAGACTGATTCTTGTGTCCTGACTCGCTGCGGTGACAAAAATGATTGATTACAAACATAAAAAGCATAATTTTATGAGAAAGCAATTGTTCTTTCAGCACAATTTGTACTTTGTTTGAAAAATGTCAGTAAACCTTAACTCCCATCATTAAAAACATTTAGTCGACATTTTAGAGAAAAAAAAATGGGTTTACCTATAAACTTATTTAGACTGGACAGCAGTGTGAAAGGAAGTGAAGGGTGAGGAGAGACATTCAGGACATTGTTAGAGCCAGAAACCAATGACACAACTACTGTAGTCTTGTTTAGTCTAACCTTGGCCATAGTGCAGCATTTGCTAGATGTGTTAATTAGTTTTATGAAGATTTTGAAATCTGGATTTACCATTGAAAGGTATAGTTTTGACTGAGAAATTACTTCATCTTTTCTTCTCATTACTATCAATACTGGACTAACCATACCATTGATTTGGCTTCTCCTACAAACTTGTCCATACACTGATAATGAAGTGGTAGTAGAGGAGCTTATGTCCACCAGCTCGCCCGCTCAAACACTACTGTGATTATAGGTTTTCTGTGTGCCTCAGGGCTTTTGTTAGGAATTATCACAGTCAAAGCCTTTCTGAGCCCCCTGCTTGCGGACCACCACCGTAAGGGGATAGACCTCCAGGTTACTGCCTCCTTCACCTTCTATGTAAATGAAGGCACTGAAGTTCAAATGTGTATGATTTTATAGTACATTGCTATATGGTTCTGTGACAAATGGGACAACATGCATGTACAAACGCACTTTACTTGTTGTTATCCCCCCTCTACCTCATTTCATTCTGTCACTCCATCTCCGGGCCACTCTTTCCAGATAAATGTTTCATGAGACGATGGCCATATCCTCTTCTGGAATAACGTCCTTTAGATGTGTCCAACAGATTATATGACACGTCACTCAGTCACTTCAGTGCACAGCTCCTCTCCTCGCCCAGTCCTGCCCGCACACAAACACAACGTAAAAAAATGGAGAGGCATATTTTATTAGTCAAAACCGACTGTCAGAAAGCTTCTGCAGTCAAAGAATTATCAGAGGGTTCATCCTTTTTCGGATGGGAAAGTCTAAAGTGGGTCACGCTACATTCACAGTAATATCACAGTAAATATTCACAAGCTTATCATTATTTAATCATCCCCTAATGGAAAAGATCTCCACCCCAAATATAGACCCACCTCTAAACTTAATCATTTTCTAACATGTTAACAGCTGTAACTGTAAACTTCATGCACTCTCCATGTCTGTCCTGGCTTTTAACTGCTCTGAGGAAAAAAAACAAAAAAAAAACCTAATTTGCTGATTTATAGAGTTAGCATTTAAAAAAAAAAGTGGTAAGTGACAATATTTGGATTGTGGTCATTGGTAAATAATAAAATATAAAAATCTGAAGTGCTTGTGTGTAGCTCTTGGTCTCTGGTCTTTAATTAACATTAAAGGTGCACGGTGTAACTTTTCTGGTGGAGGGGCTGCTCACTGTTTGTCTCCATGGAGATGTTATTGCTTTGCCTGGAATGTGCCACAATATGGTATTAGACTTGACCAATTCCATTAAAACAAGCATGTGACACCACCAAGCTAAGTTACAGGCCAGATCTATGGAAAGGTGACCCCACTCACAGCAAGAATGCATGTATTTCAAGGTATTTTTGAGTAAAAGAACTATAATTGAATAAATGCAAGATGCATATGTTTCAATGGTGTACTGTGGAATATTCTAGACAAAGCAATAACATCACAGATAAAAGCGGGTGGTGGATTCTCCTGCGGGAATTTACACACTGCACCTTTAGGATAAATTGACTCTCTAAACACTTAACTGCATTTGTACCAGATGTACAGTAAGATCTCACAATTAGCTAAATATTATACTGCTCTATTCAAAGATGTGATTGAAAAATATATTATTATTTTATATTTTATAGTGAATGAAATATCAGATTAATCTTGGTGGATTACGCCTGTATTTGTTCCCGTAATTATTTTCTGCATGTTTTGTTTTTTCTCCTCTGACACTTGATTTACACTCCAGTTAAACAAACTGCCTGCGATCCATTGCTTCTTTATTTTCCCTCTGCATTACTGCATATTGTTATGTTCATTGGCCCTATATCCCCATGACAGGAAAAGCAGCCATATTTACTGGAGTATTGGGGCATGCCACTCTTGTAAGGTAATAATATATGCTTGCATAAAGATGAGTTGTGTTAACCATATGAACCTTGGCTCCCAGTTAAGAGCCCTGCTGTTTAATCAGTGGTAAATTATACTGTCCTGCTCCCACAGTCATTTGTCAGCACATATTGATGCGTGCTGCCAAAAGCTGACGTAGGAAACCTTTGTGGACCAATATAGTCGATCTGCATACGTACTTGGCGTCACATTCTTCAAATTGTTCTTTTATTTAAGGCATACATTTAGTAAGGGCTCAATGAAAATTTGTTTTCAAATTAGCTTTTCATTTTTTAATAACTGTTTTCAGCATCCCCAACCATTTTGACTATATTAATTATAAGTCCACTGTTTTTATAATACAACACAGCTCGCATTACTTTACAACAATGTGGCCATACTGGCTTGCCAAAGCCTGATCTCGCCAGATCTCGGAAACTAAGCAGAGCTGGGCCCAGTTAGTACTTGAATAGGAGATTGCTGGGAATATTAGGTGCCACAGTGGGGCTCCAGAGACAAAAACTGCCATTGTGTCCTTAGGCAAGACACTTCACCAATATTGCCTAGTATGAATGTGGTGTGTGTGTAAGTGTTGGTGGTGGTCGAAGGGGCCGATGGCGCAGATTGGCAGCCTTGCTTCCGTCAGTCAGCACTAGGGCAACTGTGGCTACAATAGTAGCATTCCACCACAAAGTGTGGAGTGAATGAATAATGCACTGTAACGCACTTTGGGCATCTTGAAAGGAAAAACACATGGTTAATTAATTAACTAATGCAGATACACATATAAAATTGTAGTTCTGTGCCATTCAGGACAACCTCCTGGTTATATATTTTCTGTGGTATTAACAAAAAGTGTAATTTACTTTGTGTATACCTACAAAGCCTTGTACTTCAAAGTCCAGCTCCCAGGTCTGCCGGGCCTGTCTACTATCCTAGTTTTACTGAAGCCGGACTTTCCCCAAAGTACTGTACAATATTCTCCTCAGCATACAAGTCTCTTTGCTATAGAGGTTTCTACAGTATTCTATTTTCAAGTCCAGTTCTTAAATTTTAATGCTACGTAACTTCATTGCATTCAAAGTCAGATCAAAGTGTTCTGCTCCACTGTTTGATGTATCCTCTATTTGAAGTTTTTCCAAAGACAGAGAGTGTAAAACAAAAGTTTACATATTCTCCCCTTTGTGAGAGCAACCTTTGCTGCTGCACAATATATCGATTCCATTTTCTGAAAGACCAAGCTAGAAAGTCATTTTTTTGTTTGAATCAGGCAGCTACATTGTCAATACCAGACCAGTTTATTTCTTGTTTGTGTGAGGCTGCGCGGGCATCCAAAGTGAGGGAAATAAAGACTGAGGGGCCAGTCAGGTTGAGATGGTATCAATCTAAGGGAAATTGATAGGGCACATGTGAGCACGCTGACCAGCTCTGTCCTGATAGACAGCCACACCCCGCACAAGTATCACATGTGGCAATGATTGACAGATAAAAGAAGCAGGGCTGGTGCCAGGCTCAATGCTTGTTCCTGCGACACAAGAGGTGTGATTAGGAGCTGTCAAAGCAACTGCAGGCCTCTGACAATGACATCACTCACACAGAGTGGCCACATGACTGATGTATATTCATGGGCAGAGTGAAGCTGCTGTTTAGAGGAGCGTGGCCCTTGGGCTGCTCAGTGTAAACACTGTCAGAGCTCACCACACTTTTGCTCAGAGAATGTAAATGGTCCGTCAATGCTGCACAGAAGCACCTGTTTCCACTTCCACACCAGTTTAACAGTTGTGCTCCCTCAGGGAATTGTTACAGCTGGAGGAAAGTGCTCCGTCTATGCTCTGCTGCAAATCATTGTATCTGTCTTGTTTTTATACACTAAATGTGTGAACAGACAGCCTATTTCACATTTTTATTACTGTCTGGACATAAAAATCTGAAACAATTTCATTTAGAATTTCAGTAGAGTGAGTACTGCAGGTGATACAGTGTGAGCTTATGTATTTTTTGTGACTGTAATTATGGTATTTTGGCTGTATTTAACTTTATTCATTTGCCATTCATGTATTTTTACAGTGAAACAAGAGATGCTCAGACTTTCCCCTCCCCAGCCACTTCCCTCTATTTCAGGACAGCACCAAGGTACCAAGCACCTTCTGGCATTGCTTCCGTGCTTTACGGCTGTTTGACCACTGATTAAAATACCAGTAGTGGTCCACAAGGTAAAGCACTACACATGGGAGCTAAAGGGTGTTTTCGCCTTGCATCCATCCATCCTTTATTATGTTTCCACAAATAATATTAAGAAAATGTAAACGTAATAATACACCACACAAACTAAAGAGTGTTCAGGTTTTTTCTGTTAAATGCATGTTTTATAACAAGAGAAGGATTTAATCTGTTGAAAAAAATTAACTAATCTGCTGTTGGAATCATATGTACTTCATAGGAGTGTACCTTAACCTTTAAATAACTGTTTTTATAATATTTTCAATATCACTGTTATGTTATCATTTACTATTTACTGGTGAACAAGTTTAAAATATTCCAAATATTTATATTGCTGGCATGTATCAGTTTACAATTCACTATCTTTTTTGTTCTGATTAACCGATATTTTAACAATTTATTCAAACAAAAAAAAAGAATACATTGACTTATATGACCTACTTTTTGGCTTTCCATACCCACCTGGGACCCATAGGAGAGGAATTCTTACATAGAAGCACATAACAGTCTGATCCTTTGATAATGTGTAGAGCTATGTGTGTTGGCAGTGACATAGTGCAAAGTGAAAGTCCTGTGTGCAGATAAATGCCCAGAATGGCTGAGTCTCTGTGTGCTGAGGTCTGTGCGAGGCGGAGTGGGAGTGGAGCAGCTTTAACAGTCCCCACACTGTGCACTGTTCTGAATGTGTTCCATGACCTGCGTCCAGTACAAACAGCCTCACATGGCTCCTCTGTGGGCCGCATTCACAGAGCCCAGGGTGTTACCCCTGTCTCACTCCATACAATAACATTAGATTTGACTGCTACACTGTCTCTGGACTAATGCCTCCGAGAGCACTGCAGAGAATCAACAGCACCGTGCAAAATAAATCCTCTTATTTACCACATGCAGATATGCAGCGAAAATATACAAGAATGTGAGTGATTATATGTGTAATTCTGTGTTATGAACAACAATTTACTAAATACTATTAAATACTGTAATAAAAAGAATTACAAAACCAAAAAGTATCATTAATTTTTTTTTTTTATACCAAACATCACACATTGTTTCCATCGTCTTTACAATACATAGAATAAATTCAATAGGAAAATACAACATCCGTAAAAGTGCCAAAGTAGTGAATGTTCAGATCTAGACTTATTATAACACAATTTTTATCTTTATATTACTGAAAACAAAGACACTACTTTATAGATGTGCATTTATGCAGAGAATTATTTAAAAAAAAGTAAAAGCAAATAAATAAAAATACAAAAAAAAATTGCTAGGTGTAGAATTTGCCATGAAAAATAAGAAAACATATTGATGTTTTTTGCCCAACAAAGCACAACGTGCTAACATCGCTTTGAAAATTTTGTATTCTTTGAGTTCATTCTTTCATTTCTCCGTTATTACAATCTGGCTGCTGTTTAGTCCATTTTACTCTTATAACAATTGTAATCTACAAAGCACAGTAGATTGGTACAGTTCCAGTAGCATCACTCCATGTTCTGGGATGAGCCCTATTTACTCATTGAAATCAGTAAATCAGTGCTTTGTCTTGAACACCATGAAAATTGTACCAAAATAACACAATTACAAAGTTTTCATTGTGCTTCAACAAAACACAGAAAAAGTCTCATATTGTCTAACTACAGGCGAACAACATCATTACGAGGAGATCCGGCATTTCTGCAGAGAAAGGCTTCAGGATGATAACAGTGTAATAATGAAGCTGATGGCCTATTATGTGGCACTGCAAATCAAATATGGTGTGTGTTTGGCAGGAGTGATCGCGGGGAGTTGGCATGTATCCAGCGCATTCGTCCCCTGTACACTGGGACAGGAGCAGGTGCGATGCTACAGGAAGAGAACTGAGTGGTAACAATGCAGGATGCTGAGAGGAGAGTGATTGTGCAGAGAGGATGGCTGTAGATGGCTTTGTAAAATGCAGGTGTTCAAATCCGTGACCTTATCATCAACTCGCTATAATCTCTCATATTCCTTCCTCTTGCACTTATTTGATTGTCCCCATTGAAACATGTTTATGACTAAGATAAGAGCGCGTTTTAGCTTTGAAGATATTGTCAACTTTTTGTGCCACTGTTTACCATTGCAGCCATGTTTGTTTGGTGGAGTTTTGTTTATCGCTTGAATCTGGAGCCTTATTTGCCCGGGTATTGGGATGTTGTTTGGTTGTCATCAAAAGGGAGCCCCCCATCTATGAAAAGTTCTTGTGTTTTTGAAGGAGAACTGAATTTTGAGCATTAAAAATTAAATGGTATATTGCAAAAACATCACTTCTTAGATTCGGGGCAAGTGTTGGAGCAGATGTTCCTCCAGTGATCTGTAAATAAGTGGGGATTGTAGATAAAGACACTGAGGAGGCTGTAAGATATTCAGGAAGCAGCCCAGCCCTGCTTCACATCCACTCTTAGAAAAATAGCGCAAAAGCAAGTCAAAAACAGTTAAAGCGCATTTGATTTTTTTTCCTTCATTTTCAGTTTTAGTTCCTCTCCCTTTCTCCTCAGACCCTCTCCGCTTGAACTGGGATGCAGCGGAGGAGGGGGGACCTTGAAAAGAGGGGCTGTGAGATGAAATTAATCATGGAAAAATATCACTAAAGTATGCATAAGTGTAAAAGAAATGAAAACAAACAAACATATATTAAGAGCGTATCTCAGTGGAGCGGATGGGAGGGAGATGGTTGCGTTAGTTGTGAGTTGTGTCTTGCTGTGAAGCTGGAAGAAACTGGCCTCCGCGCTGTTCCTGTTTAATGATAATATATAACAATTGTTGCTCAATCAGAAAGAGCGCTTGTTTAAAATGCAAATCAGCTCTTGTCTGTGACACACTGCAATTAGACAGAACAATGGCATATTATTTGTGTGATCTTTCTGGGCGCTCATCAAGGGCTTTGAGAATGGGACAATGATTGACCACCTGGTCCTGCTACTGTAGCTAAATTTATTAAGCGCGCACTCTTTAGAAAATCAATGTGCGATTGTACAAGTGTTGCCGGGTCAGGATTATTTCTCATAAGAAGATGTAATTAGGCTGACCTGTGACTCTGAAATGCTCGGGATTGTTCAGTGCTGACAGTTTCCACAAAAATGTTTTACGTGTATAAAATGAGGTTTTACATAGAATATGCAGTAGTTTCCTCACAAGTTTATATAATAGAAATGACCACAATAACCACACTATACAGTACATTATAAAGCGTTTACTAATATCAAGCATATTAGCAGTATGTGCAATTATATTAATATCTAAACAATTGTTAAAATATCAATATAAAATAATACAATATTACTACGTCATTATAACATTAACCCCCCACCACACACACACACACACACACACACACATCCCATGAGCATTTGTCAAAAACCTAAATTCTAAATAATCTTAAAATATTGCAATATTACAATGCAATAGTCAAGTCAAGTTTACAGTCATTCACTTTACTTGAAGCTTGAACATGCCAAAGCCATTCCCAACCAGTATGAACAAAAACATCTTCTTCTGTTTTGCCCCCAATTCCTAATCACTATTCCTTAACAAAATGGCTGTGTGAAACTCTCCTTGTCTGGTCTCTGGAGGCAGTTTATAATTATTATTACATTGTGCCTTAATTGAATTTCATTTGCGTGCTCTCAACACATAACGCTCTATAAAGCCAGGCTGATGGATCCGCTCATTCTGCTGCCTGGATAAATTAATTGGATTAAAGGTTTGATTACCAGTTCCTTTTGTGCAGTCGAGCTGAAATGTGCACAGTAAACACATTGGGAATAAACACCAACATATGTTAGCGACTCCCAATTATACACCAGATCACACCAGAGACTCAGAATAAGCAATATGAAGAGGACGCACCAGTAACTTTTTACACAGACGCACTGAAGGTCTAATTCCCCAAATGCTTTCATTTTGTTTTGTATCATAACTTTAGATTCATAATGTTGTTTTATTTACTAAATTATGAGCTTGTTCCCATTAGGTGACTGATTGAAGCTGTGCACGCTACATGAACAACAAGTTAAAACTGGCAATATTTAAATGTCTATATTCAAAGAAGGAAGAGGTACTAAAAAGTCAAAAGTAAAAAAGTATGTTTTTTTTTTTTGTTTTTTTTTTTCAAAATAAGTTTTACTAAAGGAAAAGATGCAGTAAGCACAAAATTAACAAAATACAAAATAATATACTTAATATGGCAATCTAATGCTCTGTGTTTGGTAGACCATATGGCAAAATAGCATGTAACATAATGATTTATTTTTTTTTTTTTTTTACAAATCTAATCATAATATCTATTTTTATTGACCTTTACACCTACTTTTGTTCCTCTGAGCTATTGATCAAACTTCAACTAACTTCACCACTTAGAAATGACAACATATTCAGAATATTTAAAATTCCACAAACTGTCTTGTTCCTGACTAAACATACTTTTAACACATATTTCACACGACTCTTTATCTCTTTATCTCTTTATCCACACATTTATAGATCCAGTTGTGAGCGGTGACAGTAGCCGCGGTGGGTGCTGGGTGTCAGGAGCAAATGAAGCAGGGAATCATGGGAACAGGAAGTGCGAGGAGGATGAGGAGTTCACAGCCCGGTCTACTTTCACACCTGCAGCCACTGAAGCACGCTTTAAACCCAAATCCACAGCCATGCACTACACCACACCACGCCACAACAGTGAAGCAGCACAGCACGCCACTCGTCAGGCCTCTCCATCACCGGAGCGCTAATCACATGCTAATGAATACCCCACTGTCCTCGGTCACAGCAGTCACGTTCACAAAGTGTCTCGAAATCCTTCACATGCAACATCTCTCCATTCCAGCTGGAGCATTTGTGGAACCTAGAGTGTTTTTTTGGAATCACCAAATCAGTGCAAGTACAGTACAGTGTCAATAAATCAGATATGCAAGGCAGAAAAGTTTTTTGAATTCAGAAAACTAATCTATGGACTGAAAGCTGAAGAATCTGTTTATTTGTTATGTATGGTTTAATTTGACATTTTAGCCCCCCTGCAATTAATTTACAAAACAATTATATTGTAATAATGTACTCTTTAATCTTTATATATTCTTATGTATTATCTTTTATTCCTTGTGAGTTGTGTCCTGGATAGGGGACATATTCAGCATAAAGTCATAAAACTGTACAAAAGTATACAGACAATTTCACCAGACAAAGTTGAACTCTAGCTGCAGCTTAGTAGAATTAATATGCAGACTTTCAATAATATACGTTGGTGACCCTGAAAGCAAAGGTCACATGGAAAGACTCATTACAATAAATATTTCCTAATATTATATTTAACAAACCAGATTTAATTATATTTTTCAGTTTGTGCCCTTTGGAGCATAAAACTTGTTAATGAGTGCAGATATAACTAAGCCATCTGATTTTTTTCTATTTACTAAACATTCTGTGAAAATCTGCTCCTTACATCCTCAGATTGGATAACGTGAAACCATAGTGTTTTGATCCTATTTTTGAAATTGTACCTTTTGAATGAAATTGATGATTATTTCTTTGTGTGGCACATCAAACACCCTGGTCTGGACCTGCAGTGTTCTAGACGCTCCACAAACATGACTGATGTGCTGGAGTTTGTTACACTGACTTGCATCTCTCTCTTTGAGATTTAATTTCATTTGAATACATCCATAATCATTATCGTCATTCTGAAAGGAGCCTATTACAACCATTTGCTGAGACTTCAAAATGTTTTACAACAGGCCTGAAACATCAAATGTGAGCATAGCTGAATAGTCTTTAAATGCACTCATTAAGGCAATTGAATAATGTGGTGTAGTGATCAGAAGGCAGCTTGTGTTCAACCACGGGTTAAATCAGAGCCACAGCACCTCAATACAAATCCCCTTTCAGTGTCATCAGATAGTAGTTTGGAAGGTGGAGCTTATAGGTGGAGCTATATAGGTGGAGCTTAAAGCACAAAGCTTATAAGCTTATAGCTTTGTGCTTTAAATTGAAACTAAAATGATTGTTATTTTAGTTGTAATGCCGTTCGTTTCAAAGAGGACCATGAATCTGAAATGTAAATTCAGAAGGGTTTATTGAGTCTCTCATAGTAAAACTGGCAGTGTAGCTAAGCAAAGTGAACAGTGTAGCTATGGGCCCTCCAGAAAGGGCCCTGAGGTGTGTGTGTTTAAAGTTTTTATAGTGTTATCAGTGCATAAAGAAGGATCCTCTGGTCAGCATTATCTATGTAAAGCTCTCATACAACAGCAGAGCCCCAGGAACTCAGATTTGTTTGTGCAACAATGTATATTGTATTCTGTGTGTGCAACTTACTAGTATTCAACTGTCATTAACTTTAACTTGTTTTATTAGTACATCGAGATAAAAGTTCAATAGTAAAGCATATTGATAAATGTGGATATTGTACATAGTATATTAATGAAAATTAATCTTTATATTTAATTGTTATATTTAAATAAAATATTTTTTTTTTTTTACATAAGGCCCCTCCACCAGCTCCACCTTACTTTAAAAAAAAACTGTACGTAAATGTTACATCAATCTGTCAGCAGCAGCTGTCTCTGTGCTGAATTTCTGAACTCAAACACCACAGACCTCATCACGTACAGAGGCAAAGTTTGCCATAACTTCAGTAAATGGAGAGACTGGTCATTAGAACATAAGAAACATCTATCCATTAACCTTTTTTGCACACATATAGTAATTTTAGCCTTTCAGCCCAGTGAAAAATCATATAGTTTTGGAGTTATTCTGTGCTGTATGCTCTATATCGATATTCATCTGTGAATAGAATTCAATATGTCATTCCCAAACATTTCCACCAGAGAATCACTCCTTTCTCTATAATTTCCATAGAAATTTTGTGTGCAAATGCGGTAATAGACACATTTATAACATCAAAAGGATTCAATTTTCTTTTCAATCACATAACAGTATGAATAGCTTTTTCCATTGAAGCTAACAACGAGAGGCCATTACCACATGCTAAAGGATGGGTTGCCGCCACTTGCTTTTATGAAAGTGTGTCAAACAATTTTTCATGTCTCACATTTGTTCTAACACACGGGCCTGTCAAACAGGTTTATTTCTAATATGTCAGCCGGAGGTCATTTTTATATTCAATTGGTGTGTGCAATCATCAGTGATGCACACACATATGTACAGGACATGCACGTTATATTTTAGTCCCTTTAATACATTAACTCCGGTAAAGACCAGCACACTGCCTGACAACCAGACTGGGCTAATTGCAGCTGGTAAATTATTTGGAAATGATGACATGCAAAGCACACAGTGATTGCCACACAGTGAGCGTTCGGCTGCTGCCAGTGGCCAGTGTTCAAATAGATGGTGATAAAAGCAAATATTTTCACCTCAATGGTGTAATGGCTCCGTTTGGAGCACTTTGGAGAAAAGGTTTGTAGTAAATGGCTGGAAAGGGCTGAGTTCCTCATCTTTCAGGCATATTGTGGTTGGACCATTCGTCCAGGCTTTTTGTGCTTCTGCAGAAATCAATTCTCAAAAGGCAATTTCAATGGGATGCCAGCATGTAAATAAAGAGAGATGAAAATATGAACTAGCCACGCGCCACTATATTACTAAAACTATGTGTGAATGCCACTCTCATTTAGAACATTTGTAAAAAGATATTAAACTGAACATATTCAGTTATAATAAAAAAGAAGTATAAACTGAAAATATGTAATCATTTTAAACAGATGAATTTTAATTACTAATATGAATGTTTATATTTTGATGTTAATTGAGTGGCTTGCAGTAATTGGTAAAATTAAATCTATTTGTACAATTATCCTTTTGTTTAACAACAATAAAGAAAAATATGGATTTTTAAAAATCCTTTTTACATTTTTCTCACTCCCTGTGTTTGTAGAAGCTTTGAGGGTCTGCGCCTGTGCTCAGTTCTTTCTAGAGTGATATAAAACATGTATTGACTGTATCTCTAAATGTGTCCATAACCATGAGCCTATAGATCTTTGAATCCTACAGAGAACGATTTGGTTAAGGGAATACCATTGTATCCTTATTATACAGTTGAAGGCATTTTACTCATTTATTTATGCAGCCCATAGTCACTCCCATTCAACATGCCCTGGTCTTTCTTTCATATTATCTGCGCTATACGCCTCTGTTCTTCTCCGATCAATCAAACAACTCATTAGATAAGAAAAGCCATGTCAAAGCATTGATGTGGTGCAACACAACCTATAGACAAACTTTAATTGAATTCATGGCTGCTTTACGTGAGCAATGAGCTCTCCATAATTGCGTGAAACATCTCAATATCCGAAAGACAGAGCTGAGGGAGTTTCTACTGAAGCGTGGACCGCTGGAGTCAACAGCGGTCTACTTGTCAGATTTACTTAAAAATGACTCCATACTTGAAAGATAATTGTAATTAGGATTAAATTAGAAGTATGTGAAAAAGAAGTGACAGGATATGCAACATTATTCTAAATGGATGTAAAGTCTAATTAGATATGTGCTCAATAGTCTGATTTTTAGACAGACTTTGTAAAATGAGAGATGCATTGATCTAAACCATGTATTTTCTCTGACCTGAGCTCTCAAAGATGAAGATAAAACTTACATGTCTGAGTAAAAACAGTTTTTTTTATTTTGTATATAATTACTAAACTAAACATCTTTGGCCAGTATTTCAAATTGTATTAATTTAGTCCTTGGCCCATCATTCACTTTATCTTATTATCTTATTATCATTAAGTTAAAAGGTTAATGAAATTTGTTATTGTTTTCAAATGTCACTACAGTTTTTACTATATAATAGACATGGTCACTATGATTTTGTGAACATGTTCCTACTCTAGATTGACTTTTTAGCTTAGACATGTTTTCACGCCCCAAAGCCTTATGGGTAATGTGTCCCGGCTTCTTCTTTTTTATGGCCCTGTGAGACCATCCCGAGTGCTGTGAGGAGGACTTGAATGCCACTGCACCTGACAGCGTGTTGACTCTAACTCTCATTGTAGTGACATGGGACGTTGTGGGGAGTGGATAATTGTATCTGGGCTCTCCTGCATGCTGCTCCTTATTTATTCATGGGCCAACAGAAAGAGCTCCTTGTAAAAACGTATGAAAATGCTTTTAAGTGTCCTTTCTCCTATTCCCCAAATTCACAGCTGCAGCTATCTGCTTTTGTCAGTTGCAAGCACTGCCAACTCAGCTTTTAAGGCCCTGGCAGGCCGATGGTGGCTTATATTTAACAAAGCTGACAAGGCGGACAGTAATGCAGTTGTCCCCAGCTTTTATTTCTTGCTCGGGTCTGGATTTTGAAAAGGCCCAACACATTAGAATAAAGTGGCTTCCGACAAGAGCCACATGGAAGTGGAACTGTGGCAGTGCTCACCCAGCTGCAAGATGGAAGAGGCTGTTCACAAACTTTGGAGATGAGCAGTGAAAAATGCATCATGGAAAGTAACAAAACAATATTCTGTTTTGAATAACTGTAATGGTCAAATTAAGTTTAAGATGACTTTCTTTGTTTATTCACTTGCATATATTGTGACGATTAGCATGATTTTGGAATGAACATGACTTAGTTCATCATGAGAAAATAGTTTATTAAGAATGATTGAGGCTTAGTCACTACTTAAGTAATACCCTAAACTCCTAACCCCTTAATTGAGTAGTTACTAAGCCTGAATCATGCTTAATAATAATTAATCATTAATATTCATTATGAATATTAGTCTTTCTTTATGTTTTTTCATGCTAGTTAATGTGTAATTATTATATAGTGAACTTTCTGACTAAATAATGAAATAAAATTGCTTTAACACAAACTTTAATTTTAAGCAACCAACCAGGAACCACCAAATCCCTCAACCTCTTTAGCTGCTCCTTTATTTTGTTGTTGTTCTTTATCTTATTTTAACATCTAAGGGTAATGCCAAAAAGTGACTTTTTGCGTTGCCTTACAGTACCAACACACCCTCTGTTGCCTTGTGGGTAGGAAGGAGCCCAGTGCCAGGCAGCTGGTCCTCTCCATTCTCACTTATGGGGACACCCATAAAAACCCTGCCCTAAATCAGAACTGTAACAATGCACTGTGCTACAGCTGGAAGCCATCAGAATGAACAGTCTACACAGTAGGCCTTCATTTTCCACCAAAGCCGCAGTGTTACTGTGAAAGTCATTGTGCTGTTGTCAATTTATTCGCCTTATTATCCATAAATAAAGAAATAAAGCAAGACGTTTGCTTTTACTGAAAGCATGTTTATTGGATTTGGGCCTCTGATTGATCAGTCATGAAAATACATGTGTCACTACATTGATCTTTTCCTCCAGACAATTGCAGTGGGTCTGAATATGGGATTTGGCCCGGGGCTGCTCCACGGCTATGTAGTTATTGTGACAAAGGTTAAGACTCCATTACAAAACATAAATTCATACAAACACCTCACAGCTTTTGCATCGCTGACCAAGTACATTTCAGAAATAAAAAGAGACTATAATGATCTGAATTTTTGGGATAAATGGAAATCGCCAACAACAATCGCTTCAATAGGGAAATAGGAAATTACTAAGTATCCTCTGCCTGGTCCATTAATGTGGCTGGGACTTGAACCAAGACTTCCTGAATTGACAGGAAGCCATACACATGTTGCCACAGAGTGATGGAGTGTGTACAGGAAAGAGGCGGGGCCGCTGGAGGACTCACGGACCTGGCAAGCCCAGACAAAAACATTGTGTGCTTGATGAGCTGGAGATGGCCATTCATCCACACCAGTCAGGCCTCCATGGCAGTGATTAGCATTGTCATCCAGATGGCCCATGTGCTGGAGGTGCCAGCCTCAGAGTGGCTGTTCTCCCCTCGCATAATCACTCTCTGGCCTCTGCTCTCATCTGTCCTCTTTATCCCACCAAAAAAGTATTCTTTGGAAATTTCTATGGCCATTTTATATTCATTCATTATGGCACTTGGATTGTCGAGAATAGACTTTCCAGTTCTAGTGACGCAATTGTGCGGCTCACTCTTTTGGAGAAGCTTACTCTGGCATTACCAACATTTGATCTTTTTAATCAGGCAAAATCAGCTTTCTGTTGCAATCTTAAGAGCATGTAGCTTAGAAGATGACAGTTTAAGGCAGTGAAGGGAGAGGTGGGATCAGCACACTAGCCTGGGGCTCTAACAGGGCTGCCCTGGGTTCTGGTGCAGGCCTTACAAGATACACACAGCAATTAGGCCCTACCACCACCAGGCCTATGAAGAAGAAAGCATCAAGCCAACAGGATGCGGATTGAGTTTGAGCCCTCATCTCCATGCACCCATGTCTATAAAGTCATCCACAGACTCTGACAAGCACCTTGGCCTCCCCCTCTCCACATGATAGGACTAATAATTAAAGCAGTTCTATATGGGTTGAAGAGCTGCGGAGCCCCTGACATGATACAGAGGGACAGCATCAACTATTAAATATCCATCACGCCACGCCACATCACTTCTAATGCAATCAGAAACACATGAGTACGCCGGCTGAGTCTCCCTCCATCCACAATGATTAAAGAAGTCTTTAATTTCAAAGACAAATAAAAAATGCATGATCATTTTATCAAAAATGTAAATGAGCTGTCTCCCTGGATGGCAAGCAACATAGCATGAGCTAATGTAAAACTTTGTACGTTCATGCTTGTATAGAGCAGGGGTGATGGCCGTTTTACGTTAGCATTGTCTGAACTCATTTTCAAGTCATGCAGCTATAAACCCGACCACTGAAATTTGTACAGTGGTCGCCATAAAAAGTAGAAAACTTACTACACAGATCAGACCATGCTTATGTACTACCCAAAACTGTCCAAAATGTCAACATTTAGAGCTGTGTTATTACTGAATTAAAACAATATTGACCAAACTAAGTACATTTCTGTAAAGAAACAAATGATTGGTTAACATACTTTCTTCACTGAAAGGTTTTGTGTCTCAAAAGCAATTAGCTCCCGGCATGGAGTTCAGGTTTGGGCATTTGACTATTTCCATTGCAAGATGTCCTTGGTAGAGAGATTTTCTCCAATGGTCTCTTTATTTGATTTTTAAATGTGATTATGTACATTTTTATACATTAAAATAAATGTTTTCTCCTTTCTTAGATTTATTTATTTATTATTTGATTTATTATGCTGAATGAAAACTTTTTTTTCTCTCACAGAACTTCCTGCAGTGTTGTCTGTACTCCAGCCGTACATTTTGGTTTTAGAGAAAGGATATATGACAACACAGCATGCCGAAAGCACAGGCAGATATCAGGAGTGTTTCACGTGGTGCTGCTCACCACCACCTCCATAGCACTCATGTTTATGTAGAGAAAGACTGCACTCTTTTGATTCTCTTTTTGATTTGAGGCTGAGTGTCTTCTGGCAGCCTTTCAACGCTCTACTTCAGCTCTTCCTAATCACACTCAGGTGGGGCCGGGCTGGGAGGGTGAGAGGGCGGATGATCTAAATGAGTGGTAAATAGGAAAGATTTGGAGAGAAAGTGCACCACCTTCTTGGTAAAAGTCAGTTTTCCGTGGTGGATTCAGTTGTCCCAGTATCGTTCCAACTGTTGTGTGATTGATGTACACAGAAGCAGTGTCTCTGCCAAACAGGGCATGAGGCCTACTTATTCAACTTCATTCAGGCATAAACAACATAAGAGACAAATCATGCCAACATCATCGGCTGTGATGAAGTTTCTCTCAAGATCATCTGTTGGGAATTCAGAAACTAGACGATGAGAATAAGTTTGTCTATACAAGTAGGTCACACTTGCCTATATTCGACCAATTTGGTATTCAAAGTTTTTCAGTAGTAACATGTTACATTTAATACTTTTAGAATTACTTGAACTCCCCCTCAAGAGCAAGATGGTCTTTCATATTGGGTATTTATTTTTCAAATCAGGGGTCACTTTGTGCCAATACCTATCACTGGCTTAACACATAATGGGGAATTCCCCATCCCTCTGGACATGAGAGTCACACAGTTTAATTGTTATTGTTATAATCTTCGGTGTATTTAATAAACAGCAAAATTGTACCAAATGGCTTTCTGGTAGATGGGTCTACAATTGCCAGTGAAATTATTTTGCTCATTGTACATCTAACACTTGGAAATGTAACTACTAAAAAGATGCTTGAATTGCATGAAATTGTATGGATCTTGTGCTACATATAATAGTAGTGTTGTCAGGACATGTTATATAGTCTGGGTAGGGATTTTGCTGTCCCAGACACAAAGAGCCTCCCACATCTCATAACAGGACTGCTGTGCAGTATTGATTAGTTGCCTGCAGCTTAAAGAATGGAAATGGGAACAATTTCACAGAGCTGGGGTCAAATGCAAGGGTAGTGTTATTGAGGAGTGCCCTGGATTACATTAGGCAGCATCTCACCTAAAGATTCCCCCAAATGATCTACTAAGCCTGTCAGCAAGAGGGCGTGGGGGCGGGGCCTGGGGCGAGTCAGTTAACATGACGAGAGGACCGCACAGATAAATCACAATTCACTCAGGGAGCAGTCACACTCAATGACATATTCACTGGCTGCCTCTACAGCTCATTTGATAACGCTCCTGCCACGCCATTCATTTCAGTGAGGGATGAAAGGGAGGCTGCAAATGTCATCAGCTCACTGAGGCAGGGACGCCACTGACTCCGAATAAAGAGGGAGGTGCCTCATAATTAATTAAGTTTTTTAACCCCCGCCACAGTCGCACACAGACGTCCCACTATTTTCCAGGGATCTTTCAATTAGACATGCGTTGTAATTAAATGCTATGTCACAGTGCTATTGGGGCCTGCCAGATTTATGCCCTGGGATAAGTTACTGCCATTCATTATAATGATGGATCGCTCCACCTAAAAGGAATATTGTCAGGATCCTTTGAGCAAAGCTAGGCCTGTTGCATAATACACGTATCTTGTATTTTTGAGAATACTGTCATAGCTTTGGTGATTGGCTGCAGGCATTAGAATTTTCCAATCCTTATTTCACAAGCAATTTATTTTTGTCTGATATATTAATTTCCACATATCTTCCTGTTTTTCTGTCTTAGAATAGTAGAATAGAATAATTAACTATAAAATATGTCATAGAGCTGAAATACAATTTACAATCCCCAAGTCTTAAAAACCATCAAAGTCTACAGAATACAGTGACAGTGGCTGCCTGGGACTTGCTTCCAGGTAAAGTCTTGTAGTACATCATAGAGCTGCTGCCTGGTGATCTGGTCCAACTTTCATGTTCAGAATGGCCCCCTCTCTGGAGAAAACCTGCAGTGTGCAGTAGTGTCTTCTGATCACACACCTTCTGTTTCATAGGACTGAGATCACAACGTAACACAACAAAGTACAAAACAAGTCCCGTTACTATTATGTGGAATTTCTTATGTTTTCATCATTGGGTGGATATTCTGTAGATTATATAGTTATAAAATTTTGTAAATGCATTTTGTTGACCTGGGCGATATAGTGATACAAATTGAATTGTGATCTGATCCATGACACAGAGGTCATTAGTTGTACTTTACTGTTAAGCTAATAGCCATACAGGGGTATTTAAATGTATTCTGTATTCACCTTATATGACACAGCATTCTTCAGCTGACATCTACTGGACTTTAAGTATGGTACAATCCAGGTGCATCAGTTCTGAAATTCAAAATACATCTTTAATCTTTCTTCTGTCATTCAAAAAAGACATTTAACCATTTCCATGCCATTTTTGTATGATGTCCCCTGACCTGTTATTTCCTTGGCTTTGTTAGAACACTCTTTCTGTCACTGCTCCTTTGGTTTCTGTCCATCTCTCACCCAGACTCCCAGTAAAATTGCTGCATACTCTTGAAAAGACTGGATCATTTGAGGGCCGCATACAATAAATGCAGTTGTAATTCCCCCTGTCATGGCTGTAATGAATGTTCCATGTTTTCTATTTTTCCTTTTGCTTGTTTCCTATGTGTTGACAGCAATTTACATGGGGACGTTAATGTAACTGTCATGTTCTATCCAGAGGCAGTGAGGCAGAACTGCTAAAAGACAGCCGAGACACAGCACTGATACTCCAACCACCAAAGATTGAGACGCAATATAAAGGTAATGGAATTAAGGAAGGACATCCACCAAGTGCAGCTGCAAGGGAAATAAAAGTGGCATTTGAAAGAAAAATCTTGGCTCCAAAGAAACAGGGAAAATACTGTTCTGGTTCAAAAAGCTTCAGAAACATGAGTTATAATAGACTTGTAGTTGTAGTGCAGTTGCATTTGCCAGTGAAATTATGTTGTTGTTGTTTGGTTGCTTTGTTGATAAATAATTTATATACACGTTGCTGACCTTTTCTGCTCACAAAAGACAGAAATGAAAAATGATAAAGCGATTTAAAACAACAACAACAACAAAACCAACTTCATTCATTATTCACAAATTATTCAGTGGTGGCACTTTTGACAAACGTGAGGTTGCCAATCTGTGCCACTGACCCCTCCAACCACCACACGCACACACACACACGCATGCATGCACGCACACATGCACACGCACACACCACATTTATACCAGGCAAAGTGGGTGAAGAGTCTTGCCTAAGCAGGACTCAAAGGTAGTTTGCACTAGAGGCACTGCTGCCCCACTGTGGCACCTGGTATTCCCAGTGGTCTCATATACACATTCTAACCAGGCCTAACCCTGCTCAGCTTCGGAGATCAGACGAGATGAGGCCTTGCTTAGTTTTAGTGAACATAGCATCTTTGTTGCTTAGTGAAAATGGCATTTACCCCTCCATTAAGAGAGCAACACAGTTTTTTTCCCATCCCTGGCTATTCTCCTAATGGAGGAATATTGCTACATGTATTACGGAGTTGGCTGTGGTATTGAATTGAGGTAACATTGGGACCCTCTTAATGGTCTTCTGCTGTATGTTGAGTTGAACCTTGCTCCTCATTGAGGGCTTGTTTTATGTCAGACAACAAGAGGCAGCCAGGGACCCGGACAGACTGTTCGAATGCTTTGGGAGACATGACGGAGAGCCAAGGTTGTTTACCACTGTAATACTGCCTTATTTTCACCAGGGAACACACACACAGAAGCAACACTAAATGGAAGGTCAGGGTAGACTTTGCAACAAAATAATCAATTTGGAAAAAATATAGACTATGGAGAAATGAGGAAAATCCTGCAATATTCATCCAAAACTGAAAAAAAAGTTAATAGATAATATAAATAATAAAATAAACTACAACACAATTCTTTTGATATATTGTTATGTTAGAAATGCTTGTAATTTTTGAATTGCTTGAAATTACTGCATGACTAGATATATAGCTTGCTATACATGCTGCATTGTTGTGTAAATGAAAAGAATTGTAACATTATGCCATAAACCACGTAAGAAAATATTTTATAGTGCAATCCATAATTTCTATTCCATTTCATTAGAATTCCTATGGAGTTAATGGAATATGCGGCCTATATGTAAAGTCAAATATGAGCCAATGATTTTAAAAAAGCTGTCAGTTATTCTTATTATTTACAATGTTGAAGACGCATGTGGGAACAAGCATTATATTTATACTTAATTAAGTTTCAAAACATCACCTGTCACCACCAAGCAGCAACAACATCCTTGTAATATATGAATATGATATCTATTCACTTCTGATTAAGCCCTGAGGTATTATCCAGCCATCAACTATTACCTCAGTAATCATATGTATATATATTCTTTTTATCTTACAAGTGTCACTGTCTCCTCCATTCTCATAAGCATTCTCAGTTAACCCTGCCTGCTCACTACTACTATACGGGACCTGCATTAATTCACAGAAGAAAGGGAAAGTCAAATCAAAGACGCCTAGCTCTTGATTCATGCCTTTGAGCGCATCACTTAAATATAATTTCTTGTTTTATTTCAGATTCATTTCAAATCAGCCATAACAAACAAAGCATTCTTTCCTCGATAGAAAGGTAAGATGCAGAGATGGCAGGGCGCATATGACAGCGTCTGACTTCAAAAGCTTGTGAATGTAGGGTGCAAGGGTGCAGGGCATGATTAGCAGCACCTCTTGTATATACTACATATCAGCAGTCACCTTGCAGTCGCCTAATTAACTGTGTCAACCTTTACACAACAAAGTACAGTGTATAGCACCCACTTCATGCTCCTGCCTGACTGGTTTCTGAGTATTGTTGGATAAAAGGTGATGTTCAAGATGGCTACTTGTTTTGAAAAATCATTAGACCTGGCAGCGTTTGAAGGTCCACACACACTAACAATTTTCTATAAAACAAGCGAGTAATGCTGAGAGGTGTGCACTTGGAGGTAAACAGGTCGGCCTAGACTCACTAAGCTTTGTCTTGGCTCACACAGAGACTGGACCAGCGGCAGGTAAAACTTCGGCAAATTATAGCCCGAGGGCAGCCTTTGCTCCTCAGTGTTCAATGCTGTTTGATTCTGGCTGCGTGCACTTTGTGAGGCACTGCAGGTTTTTTAGTTTGTTGTTTGTTTCTTCTCGAGTTGTTTTGTGATGTGCTTGAACTTATGATGCCATATTGGGGTTAGTCATTATTACAGCAGGTAAACTATCGATATCTGAAGTCGGTATTGTTCAAATGCATTTTTTTTTCAGTCTAAAGAGATCTCAAACCCGTGTGTATTTGTGCTAGCCTTGAATCTGGAATATGCTGTGTATGGAAGCGTGTCTTGTGTGAAATGATTGTACGTTTTTTAAGTTATATTATTAACTCTCTATTCTCCTTCCATACAAAAGTGCAATAAATCTCCAAAATAGTTTCAGTTTTTTAGTTTTAGTTTTTCGCTGTGCCAAAAAAAATTGCTGTATCATGTTGCTTGGCCCTTGTTAAGATTTGGACAAAGCCTTTGATCCTGGTAACCTGCAGGTTGATTATTCATGTGTCTGTGGTCTTTCTAAATTATAATACTCAGCTGATGAGAATACCAGGTGGCATAAAATAACCTAGTCTGTTTTTCCTTCCAAAGAATAAATGATTTGGTACATGGAAACTATTGCGTTGTAGACCCTGGCACTGCTATGCACACATTCTGTGCGTTAATAGCACAGGCTTTGTTGTGGGTGGTTTTACTGTTATGGGTGGGATAGGCGTACTCTGAAGACGTGCGTGGAGTGGGGGGTCCGGGCAGACTCAGGAGATGCCAGCCCCATCTCTCTCCCTCTCTTTCTCTCTCTCCCTCTTTCTCTCTTTTTCTCTCTCTCTCTCTCGCTCTCTTTCTCTCTCTCTTCCTCCCTCTCTTTCTTTCTCACTCTATGTCTCTCACTGCTCTGGAACTGCTTGGGATGCTCTGCGCCTCTTCCCTCATCGCTATAGGCTCTGCTGGCTATAGCTTGTGGCGCTCCCGGTGGAGTAAGCTCTTTCCACTAACAAAATGCAAAATACAAAATTAATAAAAACACCCTTTGAAACTGACAAATATGCCTCAGGCAAACTATCGGCCCGTCGGCTGCTTAAAATTTAATCAGTATTTTTTCTTTATTTATTTATTTTCCACGGCCATGCTCATCTTTTTAATAACATGTTGCTCAGACTGTCTGTATACAAAGTTTTCCTCTGTCAAGAATTACATAGGGTCTGTCAGTTCATGGCCTGACTCCCTCAGGGCCTTTCCACAAAATAAAATAAGAAGATTTATTTCATCTGCTCTCCGTCCTTGTCCTTTATAATGAGGTAAGGCTCTAATCCATTTGGCTCTGGTGTGACCTATGACCTCAGCGAGGGCAGGGCTGCGTGGATGTCCATAGACCATAGAATTTTTCTGCATTGTATTCTGGAGCAGGAAGCTAAATACTATTCACTCAAACCATAGAATTGTTCATGTCTAAAGCAACACTGAACCCCCAATACCCCCACAAAAATATAATATTCATGGGCTCATTTATAATTTAATTATATTAACACAGGGCTGCAATGTGAGTGATGACAGCCTGTCAAAGTGTCAATCACACTTAGCACAAGAATCCTAATACCAGAGGAACAACACAGGACCAGTGGAGACACTGGGGACTCATCTGCTTTTACTTAGTTTAGCTCCTATTACTAGGACGCTAAAATGCTCTTTTCTTGGTACTTAGCTCTCATGGTGGTACAGACATTTCATTTCTTCTTTTACTTTTTCTGGAAATTTTGTGCATAAAAATATTCAATATTTTATGTTATATAAAATATATAGGCATAGCACCACAAAGCACCGAGTTTTGTTACCTTGTATTCCCATTATGATTGTATATGTCATGACATGTATATGTCTGTATGAGTATTTGTTAATTTTAGTTAAAAGTTTAAAAAATATTTTACAACAGTCTTGGAAGATGGAATAACTATAAAGATCAATAATTCAAACATTACCATTTGAAAAAAAAAAACAAAAAAAACAAAAAAAAACCACACACAATAAAAATAAAGATACATTTTGAACATTTTGAGGCTGCAAAGTTGTACAAAATTGCAAAACTTTTTTGCTGTCTCTCTCCTCGTGAGCAGCAGCCTCTTGTTCTTACAAATAAGTGCGCCTGACGCTGACTCAAATTCCCCTTAGCAGCTTTTCTCCTCTGTGTAAAAAGCCTTCAGTTTTGTGCTGCTTCTTCCTTTTCTTACTTTCTGAGTTATTAATTGAGATCATGAGAGTGAACGTTCTCAGCAGAAGACAAGAAATGCGTGAACTTCTCTCCGCTATTAATATTCAAAACCAATATATTATGCATATTATTCTTTAAATACCATATAAAATGTGTTTTTTGTGACCAAGTCTTAATTTTGCATATGCTTTTAAGTAGTATGCATTAAATAATAATTACTATTAAATTGATGGCAGCGGCTTCTCTGCTGCTGTCAATCATGTTTGTGCAAACGCCCTGTGACACTTGCTGTCACCACTGCAGCCTCAGAGCCATCATTGTTCAGTGGCACATCTCAAAGTGCAGCAGATTCAGCACAGGGCGTTCAGCACTCTCCTATCTGTACACTTACACAGGGTCACGCAGGTCATTAGAGGAGTGCAGATATTTCATATGCACGGAAGAGGAATTAATATGAGCTACTGCAATATTCAGCCTAATGTATGGAAAAGGCTACAACAAACTTACTTGGTTAACTATCTTGGGCCTAGTTCTGCCTCATTAATAAGATGGGGCTCTGTTATTTATGTAAAATTATTTCAGATGCATAGAATGATACAGTGCGTTATAATTAAGTAAATGGCAATTTAGTGGCTTATTTCCACTGCAAATAATCTAACTCTACCCTTCTCCTAGTGTCTTGATTTATCGACATTTTCATATGACAAAGTTTCACATTTACTGTGACCCCACTCTCCCTTTGAACATTTGTAAAGTAAAAAACATAATGATGTAATGATAATAATCTTCTGCAACTATACTTGATTAGCAATACATTTTCCATTTTTATTTGTACATTGTTTTTGTAACAGCAATCTAAAAATCACATGCCATAATCAGACATTTACATTGTCCATAGATTTCCATTGGTGGAAGATTTTCTTTTCAATTTGATTCCCCCATTGGAAACTGCAGCAAGTAAAAACAATTATACATTATAACTTCAAAACAGATATTAATAAATCACATGCCCTGCCTGGCCTAGGAGAAATCTGTGAAGCTTGAATATATGAAGACTCAAGTTTTTTTGTTTTTGTGCTTTGTTATCACTTAAATCTCTTAGCAGATAAACAGGAAATGAAACAACTGCCACAAACAATATTTACAGCTTTGTGGCATAAGATTCTCCCTGATGCCCTGTATACTTTCCCTATGTCTCTATGGGACCAGGACCACAACACACTATTCTTTATTAGAACAGAAGCTGCTGGGGACTGAGGCTTTGATGTGAGCGATCCTTATTCCACTAATTATACAAACAGGGTAACAACAATGGGGCTGACAAGCTGCTGTGTGTTTACTGCTAATAAAGATCCTTAAGCCATTTAGAGAACACACACACTGTCACACATTACACTAGACAGCTGGGCCAAATTCTCAGTTGTTCCCTGTTCAGAGCATAATAACAACAAACAATGAAAAACGCCTCACATCAAAGACAAAATGATGATATATTAACATTTCTTTAGTTTTAAGAAAGAGATTGTTGATGCGCTGAATTCCTCTTAGAGATAATTGATGTTGCCAGATAGCTGCAGGACAATGCTTGTATTATGATATGAACCCTGTGCTTTTGGGGAAGTCTTGTTGTTTGCATATTTATTATCAATTTGTGTATCCTTGCCCTGCCTGAACTGCATGTGTATGTCATGTGCATGGAACTTGCAGGTATCAGATTTTGAATAGCAAAAGTATCTTGGTTTTATGAAAAGAAAGTACAATTTAAAGCTAGAAGGATAACAAGACATTTGTTCTCAGTCTTGCACAGTGGCTGAATACAAAAACCTTCAGATGTTCTTCAAAAGTACTGGACAACTGCTTTAAATTTTTCATTTGAAACATGGATTCTTTCTTTTTTTTTTTTTTTTTTTTTTACCTGTGAGAGTGTAAAAGAATGGGTATGACTGCATGCATCAAGCTTTCATCATGCCAGTCCGACTAATAGGCGTGCCTATCGCCACATGCATTAGAGACACATTACATTTGGAATCACAGCACTCCTCAGGTTCAAATAATGAGCATTTAATTATTGACAGAGAGTATGAATATTTAACCAAGACACTGGTGGTTCACTTGGTCCGACTCATATGTAGAAGAGGAGGACATGAGGTCCCCATGACCCAGAAACACACCTATTGTAAATGTTCAACTACATGAACAATATCTCCTGTACAGGTCGTGTCAGCTCACTATATATCAGGAATCATTTTTCACCCCCAGTTGCTAGATTTCAATGGTCTAGATTGGACCATGACTAAATCAGGACTAGAACAGGACAGGACCAAGTCTAAAACCAGTACCATCTCTGCCCAAAATTAAATATTAAAAATAACTGCAACAGAAGATCATGAGGTAAAAAGAAGAATCACAAATGCTCCTGTTCTCTTTATGCACACTGTCCAGTCCAACCTTTCATGTCAGCCTTAAGTGTGTTTTTATTTTTAGACTTCTTTATTAGTATATATCAAAATGATGCTGCTTTACCTCATGCAAAAGTAGATTTACTCTTTCCCTTTCCATCCAGTTTTCTAGAGCATCGCACCAGTTTTGTGATAAAAAAAAAAAAAAAAACTCAAATAGGTCCAAAAGTTTTTTAAAAATTAACAGCTACAGAATGTCATATTTAGTTTGGCTGTATTCAAAACTTCAATAACTTTAACTCTCAAATCATAAAGTCTTGGCAGGGGAAAGAGTCTAAAAGAACAAAAAACTATAATGTCTGTGACAACCAAGAGAAAACACTGCGTCAGGTCCTAAGATGTGCACAAGAAAAGACAATATCACAGCACAAGAAAAGACTGACACTTCCTGTTTTCTGCTAACTTGTACTATCGTGATTCAAGTCTGATGTTGAGAGGCGAGGATACTCTTGTGTCTTGTGTTCCTTCTGTGGGACCTGCTGCTCATGACCTGTGGCTAGGACACTCCAGAGAGGCTTGTATTTGAAACAGAAGCGCTTGTAATGGTGGCGAGGTCCAGGGACAGTGACCTCTCGTTTGTAAAGCTCTTTGTCGTCTTCACTGTATGCACCACTTTAGATTCTATACCACCACTGACCTACATGCTGCATTTTAATTAAATCTTTTCAAAAATTCTGTTGAAGCCTTTTATTCAGCCATAATCATTTTAACCAAAGAAAAGAAAAAGTTATGCAAAGTGCTAATGAAACAATCTATTTAATACATTTTTGATGTCTACATACCTTATCCCCAAATGTGTCCTTTGATGGAATGGTTAAATCATCGCAATGCTCACAAGTAAACCCCCTGCGATGCCTCTGACAGCTGAGAAATGTCATTACAGGCCATAACGAAGAATGAAATCAGTTATAGAATCGCCACACGCCCAAAATTTAATTAGCACTTTTGAAGGTCAGCTCTAGTGCAAGCCGCGTGTGATGTTTTCATACGAGGACAATGTTTGGTGGTAAATTTCGCTCCCACTTTATTTTGTGTTGCAAATATCCCCCAACAAAAGAAAAGTTGGCCTTCTAAAGAAATATATGGCAATGAAAAGTAATTAAAAGTGTTAACTGTGGAACTTGTGAATGCCCAACAGCGAGCAGTGTCGCGACAAAAGCAACTGATAAGACATTGAGATTGAAATGAGGTGCGGAGAAAAGGCTTTTTATCATCCAATGCCATACCTTCACACAATGTACAATTAGAGCTCATACGCTGGAGTGTTGCATCAATTTGCAGATCATTTAGTCTTTTCACTTGCATTGGGCTTCTGATAAAACAGCAGGAATCAAAGCTGGATAAAGATGAAAATAGAGCATGACGGAGGAGTGAAAAAAAATTGTGAATGCAAATGACTTTTGTTATTGCACTGATTTTATATTTGAATTGTAAGCGATCATTCTGCCTTTTAGTTACAGCTGTCAGCGCTCATTAATGTGCATTATAAATTGCATCAAAGTGTATAAGGCTAAGGCTGTGTTTGATTAATTTATACAGCTCTTTACGTAGGAGGAAACTGTGCAGGTGCTGCCTGAAGCCTAATGACTTGGTTTGGGTGCAGCCGAGTCCTGCGTCTCTATCTCAATAGGCCATGTTGTGTGTCAGCTCTGGGAAGCATCTGTCACAGCATCTCTGTATTTACACACTGCTGTAATAACACACTGTAACCAACACTAATGCACAATGCCTGGGGCTGCCTCCACAAGAACAATCAGGACTGCCCCCATTACCTCAGTAAGTCCCTTAACCTCATGTCATTTTCAATTAACACATGTAGCAACAATGCACATGATTGACTCACAGATCTAGGGGCCCTTTGCATGTGAAATTACATAGTGGTTAATAATAATAATAATGCATTAGACGTATATAGCACTTTTCCAGCCACTCTAAGTCTGCTACACACTATAGTCATACTAGGCAAGGTGGGTTAAGTGTCTTGCCTAAGGACACAACGATAATAAAAGTTCTAACTAGGCCCAACCCTACTTAGCATCCAAAAACAGGTGCCTTCAGGCATTGGCATGCCAGTGGTATTGCCACACATCTTATTTCTTGTTAAGATAAATAGCAGTGCATAAAACTATTTGTATAGCTGTTTGTATGTATCCAAAAAGTTTAAATAAAATGACAAATTCTACAGTTAGAAGCTATATGAACACAGGTAATGGTCCTATCTCGTGATAAGTGTCCATGCCTGTTCCTCCTGTTCTCTTCAAAATTAAAATGGTATAGTAACTCAATCTGGAGTCTAATTTGATTCTTTTTGCTAATCTCAGTCAGGGTTTGTGTTTATTGAAGCTCTCTAGAATTGACCAGTGGCAATGGGGACAAAGGGATACAGATAAATAAATGTTCCCAATCTCTTCATTATAAATGAAAACACACTTTCACAGTACCTCCACGTTACTTACTAAACCTTTGAGCACTTTAAGACCTTAGTCATAATAGGATAAAGATATTGTTCTCTGATTTCTCTCCTTAATTTGTGATTTATAAGACCGCCCGAGCCGAGAGAAGAAAGAAATGAATGTAAGTGATGAAACTATCAACAGTTCTATAAATTATGTCTTCTTTATAGACTAAAGAGTCACTAAGGACTTTGCAGCACACATGCATTGTTCCACAGGTCTCTGAGGGAAGATAAAGTGTGTTTCTGTGAACTTCACTTCCCACTGTTGGAGGGCATAGAGTCATCTCTATAAAACCAAAGTCTTTTCCCATTCTGTTGTCTCAACGCTGTGCCTTATGTTGTGAATTAATGTTTGAAATGTGGAAAGCACATAACTGTTCACAGACAATGCTTTTTTGTTTGTTTCAACCACCAAGAAAACCCCCCAACCATCTCACTCTAATTAAAAGATAACACTCCATCCATGCAAAAATTACACAGCCTCAGAAGATAGAAGTCTGCCACTAATTACATAATTACAAAGAGATAATTGAGTTGGAGATTACTCATAAAGGAAGAATACAGGCTTGGACCCCAAATGTGAACACCCTGCCACACAACACACATTTAATACTTCTATTTACTTAATCATTTATTTACCTGTCACAAGAACATTATGTTTTCAAAATTTGTTTTTATTACTTTGAATATTTCAAATGGACTGAGTGGAACCACGGTCTTATTATTAGAGGCTTTAATTACTCATACAGTATAGAAAGCTCAATTAAAGTGTTATTTTAACACATTCAAAGAAATGGTTTGTACACAATGCATGTTTTGGCATTTGGAAATAAAATAAGTCGACACAAACAAAGGTGCAACAAATGATCTGAACATTCCTACTGTAATTCAGATGGTAAATTTAATAATGATGTAGTATGTAGTATCAAAACCACCACGACATATTATTGGTAATGTCCATAAGAAAGACAGGATAAAAACTAAAACTAAAACTTTTTTATTATTGATATTAAAATACAAAAACAATATTAATGAGAAAGGTTAATTCAGATGTTTGATATATTTAACCATAGATCAACTTCTAGAAAATGTAAACGAATTAGACCAAAACAAAGACACGACCAATGATATGAAATAGTGCACAGCTTTGGTCATGTAATGAAAAATTAAAGTATTCCTGATGCGAAGGGATTTGGGGGGTAAGGCACGACCATTAATTTAAATCTGCATATATTAGCAGTGGTTAATTCAAAGGTTGAGCTGTGTGTTTTGATAATTTTGGCTTTAATAAATATTTAGGCTTTGATATAGTGATTGTCCTGTGGCAGGCTGTGTGGAGCAGAGGGGAGGGCGTGAGGCTGCACAGTCTCGTGGCTCTAATGAGAAGGTCAGAGCGCACTAATTATCTCAGGCAGAGCAGAGGCACCCTTCAAAAGGACCCCAGGAAATCTGCCGCTCCACACAATCATGGGCCCGGACACAAACGCAGACAAACGCAATTACACTTTTATATAGAGCAGGTAGCAACTGGTAATTATGTCCTCTGTTCTGTGCACTGGCTATTTTTAGCCCTAGGTCAGCCATTTTAACAGAATAATGCGCGTTAAATATTGTTCCATTATGCGTCCACAACAGTGTATCAGTGTATCATTATTGGGCCAGTGTGGAAGAGCTGTGTGTGAGTTTGTGGGCAGGAGCTCTAAGGGGGTGAGCCATGACCCCGCTCCCACAGGTCCCTTTATGAAGAGTATTCAAAGCATCCACACATGCAGTTCAACCACTGACCACTAAACTGAGTGGCACTGTGGAATATTTTATAGACATACTGTCCTGATATGGTGATTAAAATGTTCTTAAATTTAGGAGTGACTGACTGTCGGGTTGTGCATGTATAATTAAGTGAAACCTGCATTCAAATGCCCACAGTTCTGGGTAAAACACACTTTGAATAGACAGAAAAAAATACTGGGAAAAATAGATCAAGTGTTGTGCTAAGAATGACTTTCCGCTTTCCTACCCATTGCAATGGACTTGGTATACTGTTCTGGTCCCGCTGAATGCAAACTCCACACACTCCCCTTCACTGACCATTTGCTTATCACTTTTAATGGTTGACGTTAAAAGTGATTATTGTGCTTTATCCAACTCTCCCTCACACCATCTCATTCTGCAAAACCAAGGACATTAACATCAACACTTTTTTGTCTTATATTAACTACTTCCCCTGTACAGATGCCAACACCCCACCTGGTGACCTAGTTGCTCTTTACAATAACAAACTTCATACCCTTTTGAACTCCCATGTTCCACTTAAAAGCAGATCTGTGTCTTTCACAAGCTCCTCACCCTGGTTCACACTCAACACTCAAAGCCAAAGGATGACAACTCATACGACCTCAAAACAAAACTGGACTAACAATACACAAAGAAATGTACAACTAATTTTAACCTTGTGTTCAAGATCACTTCCATCCATCAACACCTGACCTGTGGAGCTGCAGTGTCTGGAGTGGACACCTCACATCTAAAATTACCATTTTCAAGGTTCTCACTCCTTTCCATCCTAGTCGTCCCTGAACTCTTTCTCAAATCAAATTCATTATTATATCGTCTTGTCCTCACACCACTCCCATACTTATCCAGTCTTGTCACCTCCCAGATCGATTACTGTAACTCTCTCCTCTTTGGTTTCCCTAAGAAATCCCTTCAAAAACAGCAGCTCCTTCAGAATTCTGCAACAACTTCATTGGCTTCACATAAAACAAAGAATCAACTTTAAAACTCTCCTCACCACATTCAAAGCAATTCATAACCTGGCTCGACAATACGTCTCTGACCTCGTCCATATTGCTACTCCCTCTCGCTCTCTCCACTTCTCCTTTTCTCTCTAGCCTTCTGCCCCTTCTGCCCACCTGGTCACTATGGAGGGCAAAGCATTCAGCCGCTCTGCTCCCCAGCTCTGGAACTCACCTGATCTACTCAACACTGACTCCTTTCCTCTCTTCAAATCCACACTCAAAACTCACCTGTTCAGAGAATCATCAGTTTTGTATTGTATTTGGTGTTTTTAATGACTTGTTTTTATGCTTTTTAAATTGTTCTGTACAATGGGCATTTGAAAGGTAAAAGCAAAGTGTTATAGATAGAAATATTATTAATTTGGTCTGATAGGTCTTGAGCTGAAAACAACACAATCCATTATCCTGCTCTTCTGACTGATTTGTCTAAGAACTGGATGTTCACTGGTCCCTGATGCAAAAATATAATAAAAACGGAAATTAAAAGCATATGGATTGCCTCTTAACTACCCAGTGGCTCCCAGTAAATTGCCTGTAAATTAATCTAATTAGCAAAGCCACAGTATGAGTCAGTGCTCGCTGTCACTGAGACTAAAGCATCTTCTATAGTTCACAGTGGAGCCCAGAATTGAGAAATAAAATGTGTAACAGAAGTTTTGACATTTTTGGCAGCCATGGGCAATGAATTAAAAAATAATGGGGGCATGGCAAGGAGAGCTAAGGATAAGCTACAGTAGATGTTGTGCGTTAGCAAGAAAAGAAGTCGAACACGCTGCACAGTTTGTACCAGCCACTTTTGACCAAGAGACTGCAGAAGTGATGCTTTAAGAAGTCCTGTTAGTACGTTTGAACGCATCCTACCAAACACACTATCCTTATATATCTTGTTCCTCCACAGACAGCAAGAGCATTTGACATGTTTTGGATTACACCAGAGACCACTTTCCTTGCAGCTGCACAAGAAAAACTTACAAGTCATGGCACAGAAGTACAATCGTAATGTAGAAGACAGCATCAATTTTCCAGCCTACTTGAGCCTGGGTCACCATGGAGTAACAGTGCAGGCACAAGATGAAACGTTTCTCTTTCTTCAGACAGTCCTACCTCACTACAGCGTTTTATCAACTGAACGCTCCCCCCGTGTGTCCTCCACCTCTAATGGATTCTACATGACAACAGGACAAGAGCAGGGCCCTCTGCAAACTTGACGACCATTAGGCAGTTAAAGTGAGAAGGACCGATGTGTATTTGTGTTTAGGTAGTGTCCTGTACCATACTGCCACAGTAGGGTGGCTGTGGCTCTTGTGTAAACTATTGTTGTGTCCTTAGGCAAGGCACTGTCCTTGTTTTAATTTGGTGTGTGATTGTTGGAGTGTTGGTGTTGGTAAGAGTGGCCCATGGCGCAGATTGGGAGTCTGGCTTTCGTCAGGCTGCCCCACGGCAGCGGTGGCTACAATAGTAGCTTACCACAACCCAGTGTGGAATGCATGAATAATGCACTGTAAATCATTATTTATAATTTATATATAAAGCCAATGCAGTATTTTTAAGAAACCATATGTTTCATGTTTGTTTGTAACAAGAATTATATAACAGTGTGGTGAGGGTGGATGACTTTGGACGAGCCCCAATTTGCTCTGCTATAGGGGAAAGAAGAGTATTTCTCAGGCCACATAGACAGTACTTTTACTTAACAAGTACACATTTGTTCAGGATGTACCTTGAGCGATACATCACAACAGGACAAGATCACTGACCTGAGATGACAACCATTAGTCAGTGCGTGGGGGAGGGGCCAGTGTGAATGGAGAGGGTATGACTGATGTGTCGCGTGGCGCTCCGTGTCCCGTGGGTGCTCCTCCGATGGATCCACTCTGACAACCGTCTCGTTCCCGTTTCTGCTGTGTCCCCGCCAGCCTATTATCATGAGGTCCTGTATGTGAACAGTGGAGCATTCTGGGAAGTGGTGCCACATAAAAGAATGATCAGGCAAAGCTTTCAGACATAAGTCATCCGCACTGGCAGCCTCTTTGTTGAACAAAATGGAATTGCGGCTGTTGTGAAAGGTGCACCTGTTGAGTGTCCTGGTGGAGACACAAGCACTCGTACTTGGCATTATGGCCATTATTATTTATACAACACTGTCAGCTAATAATGCATGTGTCTCTCACTGGAGCACATCCTGCCAGCTCAGAGTCATGTAGAGAGCCCCTGGTTTTGTCACATGAAGGTGTTGTCTGAATAGTCACTTCCACTCGCACTGATATAATGCATCTGCGACGTTGAGAAACTTTTGGCTCTGATGTTTGGGCCAAGGTTTGAATGCAAATCCTTCCGGGCACAGGCGGACCTCATTTGTCCTGCACAGAAGTGTCTTTTTCTGAAGAAATTATAATAGCCATTTTATTTGAGAAGTACCACAATGGTTAGAAAAAATAGAAAGCATTAAAATGCTATAACAAGCCTCATAATGTTTACCTTAACTTACAGTGTTATCCAAGGGCTTAGAAAAACAGTCTGAGGCTCTCATATTAAAAGTGTTAAGGTACACAATATAAGGCTTATTATTGCTTTCTATGTTGTTACAGTACAAGTTATTCATAGTTACATAACCGCTATTTTGGAATTAATTGACATAAATCTTTATGTATTATAATGGAACATAATAGCATTTTTGAATATATAACTTTTAACCCCCCATCTTTATATAAGGCAGACATAATGATACATGTTCTCTAACTTGACAGACAAAAGAAGCCCTAAACAGCACGTATGACTTAGCAGTGCATTTCCTGTGCACTTACAGCACGTGGCGCATCAGAATCTTTCCTAAAGGGTTAAGGGCATTGTTCACTTATCTCCATGATAGGGATATTTTTTATGCAAGAGCGAGCCCTGATTAGAGGGTGAGTTTTAATGACAAGTAATTAGCCAACCTCTTTAGCCTTGGCGTAATGATCAAACGAGCTGTCATCGTGTATACCTGATACAATGATCCTCTCACCCTGATATATTTTATTCCTGTGCAATTATGCGGCCCCCACTGCACCACGTGTGTTTATTGCCTGGAGCACACATGTCAAATTAAAGTGCACCGTATGCACCTGATATTTAATTATTGCCTGCTGCAGCACTGTGCACAATGGGAAAATGTCAAAGGCGGCAATCTACACTACTTCACACCGCAATTGGTAGCGAGCGATCAGGAGCACTCACACAGACAGGCACGCACAGAGAGGAATTTAAATATTGAATATGAATGGGAAAAATATCTCCAGTGTCTGTGCTTTAGCTGAATGTTTATTGCTTTCTGTGTCATTGTAAAGGAGATCCACAAAATTGCATTTCAGACTATGCAGGCTTTAAGAAGAGATTACTCATTGAGTGTTTGTATCGTAGTTTGCTTTTTTTTTTTTTTTTCTTTGCTCATTTTATTTAGGAATATGGTTTTTGTACTTAAAGATTTGCATAAGGTCTCAACATTGTGACAACTCTGTGAAAATGTAACTAAAGTAAAATAAGTATTGAATGGAATTGGTACATTAATATAGTTTGGGCTGCTAAAGCAACCACTAAAACCATTTATGCTTTTACCTCTACTTACCTCTGCTAGTTGTATCTACTAGCTAACAGATGTTTCTACCTCTGATCTCTACATCTACATCTCCAACCCTCCCAAACATTTTACTTACGTTTTTTGGGCGTGTGTATAAGATATGAATGAAAATGAAGTACATTTTAAATGTGTCAAAACATTTTTTCTTGATAGTGAAACATAATTTACTATGGTCTTGGAATTTAAGAATTGTATAAACGTTAAGGCACACATCCGGAAAAGCAACTGTTAATAATATAAAAAGCTGAAAAACACTATGTAAAAAGTTTTCATCTAGATGTTTTGATGAAATGGTATATATTTCTTTGTTATCACACTTTTGTTTGATAAATAATAAGCAGATGCACTGTGTAGTGAGACTGCGTGGCTCTATGTGTTTGCACAAAGTGTCCCTGTGGTTTCTCAAAAGTACACCCAGCTCTAACCATTACATTTTTATGGATAATTGAATTATTTGACAGACCATGAAAGCCGACTTGTTCTGGCATTAGTCAGAGATAACTCCCAGATCTTTGTCTCCGCTGCTGTGCTTTGACAAATTTACGGATGCACAAAATGTGATCTTGATTATTCCGACTCTGCTAACTCACTGTTTACCCCATCTTTTATGAACTGAAATAGCTGATTTTTAATTGCCTTATTCTTCTCATTTATTCAGAACGCAATACTGTGGTCAGGCGTTAAGTGTTTAATTCTTTCCGTTTCCTTCCTTCACAGAGCCAAGTGCTGCTCAATTGATGTCCAAATGTGTTGGTCTCCTAATTATACACTTCTTCACAACAGATTGTCAGGTTGGCACTGTTTCATAAAGTACTTTTTTCTAAAATTGCACTGAAGATAAAACATAAGCTAGTGGAAAAAGTTGACAAGAGAATTCATGAAACAGAGATATTGAGAACACTTGGAATGTGCTGGTGGATGCTGTATCCTGTTTCAACCAATGTTTGTTTTTGTTTGTTTATTGTTTTTCTTATTTTAATACTTAGGTCAGTTATTTTATTCAGTTACATTTATTCAACAAAGCTTCTGATAACTGTTTTGAACCAGTTTAACAGCATTCTGTTAAGATTTCAAGCCTTACTAATAATAATAATAAAGAGGAAATGTTCCCAATTACTCTTTTCTCTACAATCACTCAGTTTTATTAAAAGCATTTGCTCCTGACTTAAAGGGCTCATATTATGCCATTTTCTGATCTATATTATAATGTTATTGCCTCATCTAAAACATACCTGAGTTGTGCTTTGTTTCATTCATTTGTTTTTAGGCTATCTGCATCTCCAAAGCTCAAAATGCTCTGTTCTACCTTGTGAGTTTCAGTGCATATTTGGGAACAATATCTTTGCCAATGCGAGACTGGACCATTGCCTTGGCAGAGGTATTATCATGTTTACTATGCTCATATTTTCCTGTGCTTTCCTTTGATACACTGTTCTTTATGGCGTGTTTGCCTAGACTTTGCCCTGTAGTGTACTCCAGCCCAGAATACTGACATTGACATATTTTGATGGGATGGCAAACGCAGCATTCTGACTGTTTTATGGACTGGGCTGTTTTATGAATCGTCTTGATTAAAATATTAATTGCTGCAGCTCTGGTGAATTAGTGAGGTGACATGGAGGGGGATGATTGACTTAAATGTCCCCTCATGTGTTTGTGTCACATGCAATAAATCTGAGCTGAAATATGAATTTGCTCCAAGTTCGGGGTCGGACCTTGTAAACTATTGTGATTTAGGAGATCTGACACTGGCCACTGGTCCACCAAAGCCATGGGAGAGTACACGGGCTAGAAGTAACTTGCCCAGTCTGTACACAAGAAAAATACTGTTACTTCAACCCACTTTCAACATTGGTACTGTTGTGACACTGTTATACCTCATAAGTTATGTTTTTGTTGGAAACATGATTTATAGAATTGTGTTCTGTTTTTAGTTACTAAACATATTCAGACTTAGAATAAGCTTTATTGCTATTGTCAGTCAACATTAATGTCACTTCTTGGTTCAAACATTTAACAAAGAGCACTTATAATAAAATGTACTAAAATGTAATAATTTTAATAATAGGCAAGCGTTAAGAATAACATAACCTGTAAAATTACACAACTTGTTAAATGACATACACATCTTAAATGAAACTTACCAAAGTACCAAGGGGGTACAAATGCAAAAAGTGAAAGTGAAAGAAAAAAAAAAAAAAAAAAAAAGCACAGTCAGATGGTCACTGCCCAAAACTTCTTTAATATTAGATAACGTTTCTGCAAAAAGCCTTTATCAGATCATTTCTTTTGCTTTGGACCAGAGTACACATCCTACACTTGTCTTAAAACATTGAAACATTGCTTATGGCAGTATAACTTTGAGATTAGCCTGTGCTGCTCTTGTCCTCATGTCTAACCCCAGAAAAACCCAACACCTGCGGCCCTGTCACAAATGTTGATGGATGTTTCTAGTTTACAGAGATAATGAATTGTTTAAATGTCCCAGTGTGTAGAGCTCATTTACAGTCATTTATTGTAATTTTTGCCAGGGGGAGGAGCACCGCTGATGCCCTGCTCATGTCTGTGTTCGTTTAGAAAGAAGCTAATAGCTGAAGTTGGCACTGGACATTAAGCTATTCTCTTTAATTACACGTGACTGGTTCTTTATGGTCTAGCCATTCTTATGCTGGAACAACTTTGTGAAATTGTGCTTGAAATACAAGAAGGATAAACAAGAAACATAGTCCAAATTTACCCAAAGATTTTTCCTTTTATTGATTTTTGGCTTAAGTTTCAAAATTCAAAATCAAGCCTGGCTGTGCAGTTCATTGAATGTTAATTGAAATCTAATTGTCTCAAATCTGTAAAAATCAGATTGTGTCTTTATAATTACTACAGCCAATCCTCTATCAGTAAAAGCATGAGGTTTGGAGCAGAATTCACACTTTACAGGAATACACTGAGCTATTTTTGTGTTAAATGACACTGATTAATTTTTGGTAGAAATAAAATCTAATTCAAATTCATGATTAATCAGAACAAATCATGATATATTTTGTATTTGCCATATTGCCCAGTCCTTCAAATACAAAATATGTATGGTGTTTAAACATTGTGGGATAGTAGTAGTATTGGTAGTAGTAGTATTGGTTCTACTACTATTATTACATACTACTAAATGTTGATGTGCCTATATTAGATGACTTTAACACACTCTTAAAATCATGATCTGAATTAAGACATTGTTGTCCACAGTTTGTTTGGATGCAGGGAAGTCCTTGGACACTGAATACATGACTGTGCATTTTCCCACTGCCTTAAGAGTGTGTGAGTGAGTAATTACTCTTTTATGTACATGCAGCGTGTATATAAAACCTTTAACAGAGAAGAGTCATGCGGTCAGCCCCAAGCGCACTACAGCAGGAGAGCACCTGTTCACTCCACAAAGCTCAGGAACGCTGTCTAGGGAGGGGGGGAGTCCGGCTGACGGTGCCCCTGATGCCAATATAACACAGATGTTGTAGTGTTGATTCAAAACCACAATCACAACATATGGTAATTGCTGCAGAATTATTTCTCTGACCTGGGTTCTAACTAGGGGATGATAAAATGGAGAAGTCAGGCTCGTGATGCTCAGTGGAACCAACAGCTGCCAAATGTAAGTACAGAGATGTCAGGAGAGACAGGAGAGAGGGGGACATCCGGTAAAGACATCAGGACTGGTGCGCATTACTATAGTGCTGTGCAGGTGGACAAATATGCAGATGTATTGTAAAGGCTGGGATGATTTTGAATTATATGAAATTATGTTCATACTTAATGATATGTTCCTTGGCCCTACTTTAGACTGGTTTAGCCCTCTTCTAGTCGTGGTTTAGTCCTGGTTGAGTTCTTGTCTAGTTCAATGTTTAGTCAGTTTAGAAGTGTGAATGGAGAGATGCTGGCAATTAAATACCTTTTGTGTAACAAAATTAAACATAGTTTTCATTTTTGAGTAATAAAACCGTCTAATCTTGCAATATTGAATTCATTCAATTTGTCAAATGTGAAAAATATTTTTGGAAAAATACTTGTACATGAAAAGTTATTGGAGTTAATGTATTACTAATGTTCAATGAGAATAAATTTTAAAAGCACTTATATAATTACGGAGATTGCAATTTGTAGCCTTTTTTGGTTTCTACTTTCCAGAACCAGTACTGTTGCATTCTTCTCTATTCATCTCTGTATTTG
This sequence comes from Taenioides sp. WSHXM2023, assembly GCA_029959045.1. Classification (NCBI taxonomy): domain Eukaryota; kingdom Metazoa; phylum Chordata; class Actinopteri; order Gobiiformes; family Gobiidae; genus Taenioides; species Taenioides sp. WSHXM2023. The sequence continues at coordinate 14,789,728 of CM057091.1, forward strand.
ATCATCTGTGCCCCTGTCCTTTAGCATGCTCAGCGACTGTAAAATTGAGTCAAACCTGTGTGCGCACTATAGGCAACAAAACACCAAATATAAAACCGCTTTTAAAAATGTCTTGTTTTTTTCCCATATTCAAATACATGTTCTCATCTGATCTTTTCCCATTTATTCCGGATGCCAATGACTTTCATATTTTCTCCCCTTCGCACAAATGCAGATACTTATATTTTCTGTGCACAACGTGTCAAATTGAGTCATTTCCAGTGTTGTTGAGGCACATCTAAATAGTTAGGGTCTTGTGAAGCATTCAGCAATCTCCACAACCAGCAGCAACGCATTTCATCTCCCTCACACAGGCGTGCCCCAGCCTCCTCCCAGATATTCAATCACTAAAGCTGTTTCTTAATTGTAAAATATTCCAAAAATGTGCTTGTTTTGCTTTGGCTATTAGCTTTTTTTACCCTGTGAGTGTGGAATGTGTTAGGCTTGAATTCAGCCATTATTCATCCATCGCCCAGAAGCTGCTGTCGGGGCTTGCTTAGAAAATAAGGCATTTTTTTTATGTTATTTAGTTCAGGGTAAACACCTCAACACACATGGAGAAATACAAACCATACAAGAAACTATGTGGTCAATGGTAGAAGCTGTATTAGTAATATTACGGTTATATCAACTGAGTTACTTCAAATAAATTGTACAGTTAAATCATAATTGCAACTTCTATTTTAATATTTTTATTTTAAAGTTTTACATTTTTCTCATTTATTGCTGCTTCACCATGCATGTCACCTTTGTTTCTGTTTAGTTAGTTAGTTGTGAAAAAGTGACCACACAAAATTATACTTTTAATTGTTGTATATCTATAGATTAGATTTTTTTTCATGTTGTCACCAAAAACTCAAAGCAGTTATTCTCAATATAGGTAGTCAGCTTTTTTGAGAAAAACATTTATCTGTATAAGTTGAACAGATTCGAGAATTGTTTAAGGCACAATGCGATGAAAAGAATACGAAATTGTATTGTGTTTTATTTTTAAGTGATAAAAGGGCCTACTCTTAATTCTAACTACCCATCTACACACGATCCTACCGAGGTTGACTATTTGAATGCTGAGTTTTTGGCTCCCCCACCTGGCTATGAAAGGTACTGCAGCTGCACGAGCTCCACTACTGCAGTTGCTCGAGCTTCTTGAACATGTAATACTTTGTGCTCGACATTTGGACACATAAAAGAAAAAAAAAAAAAAAAAGAAACACTTCTGTAATACTTCTACATGTTTTAGTTTCATTTTTTCAACACAATCCGGTAATTATTAAGAAAAAAAAAAAAAAGTTAAATTATTTAAATGTATTTACAATAATCAATAAGCTTCATGCAGGGTTGTGTTGAGAAGATTAGGAGGAAATAGTTCTTAACTCTGGATGGAATAACTCTTAGAATAACTCTGAGTTTCTAATGTGTGCTTTATTATTACAAATACTGTACTATTTCACTATAAAAGACAACAGGCCTATAACATTTACATTATTTTAATAAGTATGTCAAATCTAGGCTACACATTTTCTACAATTCCATTCCCAAGAAACATATTTCTGTCTCTTTAATCTCCTATTGTGTGTTAAATTATAATCTGTATAATGCATCTTGTTCTAACCCACCTATCTTTTATTCCAAATCCAAAAGTGATTTATTTGGCCCAGTCGTAGCACAGTAGCTGTATTGATTGGTGGAAATGAAATTGGCGAGGAACGTTTCTTTTGCTCTGCAGGGGTGAGATGTTAAAAGAGAGGGAGGGGGTTCTGGTTAAAAGCGCTGGTATTATGGCAGCTGCTATTAAGAGTCTTGATTTGCGTTTGAAGGCAGCCGTGGGGGCGCCCTGGTTCAGGGTGGAGGGGCTGATGTCAGTGAGGGACAGGTACAAGGGGTGTAGTATTTTTGTTTTCAAAGCTGCCTCCCACTGTGAAAATTTGGGCAATTAATACAAGCAGCTTTATGTTTTGATTTGCATAAAAAGACTCAATAAAGACATCAGGCTGTATTGTTACAGGGTATAAGGGATTTTACTATCTGCTGTGAATGCGGCAGACAGTACTGTAGTAATAGTCACATTTTATTGTGTTATTGATTGTCTCTTTATTGAAGTTATCTAAATACTGAAATCATTTAGTAAAAGCATTTTAAAAAAGTAAAAGGCTTTTGTATTAGATAATCTAACTGTACCAAATAATTTGATCCTTGTTGTTAATTTAGCCTCACACAACACAAACAAAAACTCTCTATTCATCAATGTTAGTCCCATGCCCAGATACATAAAGAGAGATGTATGTATCTTACATAATAAAGTACATTTGTAGGACAAATAAGGTTTAACACTGCTCAAGCCACAAAAAGACTCTATTCATTACCAGGGAGAAATGTATTTGTTGGAGATTTTTATGTTACATGTCAGATGTAGATATTTTTTTCTCTTTTGCACAAATGCTTGCCAATAGAAAACCTTAAATGCTGCATTCTAAAGCTTACCTCTCATTGCTTTACACTAAAATGTTTGATCAGACCGAGTGGTAACAGACAGTCCACACTTTGTTAAAGAGCTCTGAAGTAAACTGCGTAGGTTCTGGTCCCGTGGGTGCTGTGTTGAAAATGTGATGGCATGAGTCCATGTACACAGAGTCTTGCTCCGACACATGTACTCAGTACTCACATCAGGATACAGCCTTTCATCTTCATTAGGCTGCATGTATAACACTAACTGACACTACTGCACTGTGACTGTGGGCTGTGTCCAACCTTAAGTGGCTTCTACACACTGACGCAACATGTAACTTACCAACACAATTCAAGCATTCAACCTAGCATCGAGTCAATATTTCACTTAAAATTCAGTTAAAATTAAAATGTGAAATACAAATGAAGAGTTTGGTAGCAAAAACAGATATTTCCTGTTTTGAAAAAATGCAAAAAGTTTTGTTCTTTTTGTGACCATCTTCTAGACATATTAGCAATGCCAATAATAATGACAGCAGTAAAATGCCTTTTGAAAATATTACTATACTAAAAGTAAACTATAAGCTTACAATGACTTTTTCAAATGGCACTTACCAGTTTTTGCGAGCAAATACACAAATTTCTTCTGTACTCTGACCTAAGCAATACACTTCAAGCATTCAAACCAGCACAGAGTCATATTATTTCAGTAATTACAATTAAAAGTTCTATGTCGCACACTTGACTCGGACACTTACCTTCGCTACAGCTGCAGTGAACAGTTTGTAATCTTGAAGTAATGGTTGTGTTTTGTATTTCTATGTACATGTGACAGTGAGTGCTAAGTACATTTTCTTTCCCTCCAATACAAGTCTTTATAAAATCACATACTAGCAGATTTCAAATGAAGCCATGCAGTTAAATTAGATTCTTGGAATAAAAAAATGTTCAAAGATTCAGTGTTTTTTGTTTTGTTGTTGTTGTTTTTGTTTTGTTTTTTTAGAAAGATTCAGAAAAGAGGCTTAGATTCTTTTTTGTTAGTGTTAAGATTAAGATTACAGGTATAGAGACAATATTTCTGTATTTTTCTTTTTTCATTTTTCTTTCACCATTGTGCTGAAGTAAACTGCTTAAAGTTCCTATATTACACAAAATTGTTTTGTGAGCTTAAAGCCATTTTAGAATGTTGTTAACTCTTCAAAAACATTCCTGGAATTGTATTTTGTTTCATTCACACATATTTGACCAACCATTTATTATTAGTCTGTCTACATACCCAAACCTCAAAATGCTCTATTCCACCTTGTGATTCAAGAGATTGGCAATTCCAGAGTTGAAATTATCCAAATGATGCTAGTGAAGATGTGTGGAGTTTAAAAATGGAGTGGAGCACTTCATGTATTACCACATGACATCACAAGGTGGAACAGGGTGTTTTCAGTTTGAGAGAAGAACTCAGCCTAAATATGCAGGATCTGTGTGTTAAACATGAATGAAACAAAACACAACTCTGGTTATGTTTTTGCAGAGGAAACAACATTATAACATTGATAAGATAATAGTATAAAATAGGCCCTTTAATAATGTACAAAAAAGAAAAGAAAAGGACAAAGAAAGAAATACCCAAGTATGTAAAATTCTGATTGATTTAACAAGCAGCCTTAAAGAGATTTACCTATAGAGCTGATCTATTTGTACTGTAGACTGGCTCTTTACTTTGAGTCTAGTCTTATAAGGTTTGTATTTGGGAGCACAGGGGCACTTCATCTACTGAGTCGCCTCCCATCACACAGCACTGGGAGCTAACCATGCAGAAAGCAGCAGACTTAAGCAAACTTGTTCCTGTTTTTAAATGGATAGGCTGTAAACACTCCCCAGTGTGGACAAAATGTATATTGGATACAACTGACTGGAGCTCAATACAGTAACTGCACCAGAGGTCAACTTTATATTAAGTGGAATGTTGGATTCTACACAGAAATCAGTATTTTTGGTCCCATAAGATTATCATTCAGCTATAAAATAAAATACTCTATGACTCCACATCATATCAGTCACTGTACAGAAAAAGTATGATCTACACTAAAATCCTCAGGTTGGTTAAATTTACGGTAAAATGTAACCTACATAACTTAAATGTAATTAAAAATCCACTTCAAATTCAGATTGATAATTGTTAAAAAAACACATATATTTCAATACCAGATATGTGTTGTTTGTTGTTTTAGTTTTGTCCTATAAAAATCACAATCCATTTTTATACACACAACACAACCACATCTATTATTAATTTAATGTTGACAGTTATATAAACAGATTTTATTTCCCTCTTTTGTGGCTTTTTTTTTTTTTTTTAACCAAATTCTTCCTTAAATAATACAATATATAGAAAATAAGCAGTGCACTCCATAAATAATACAGATACCCTGTTTACAGTTTGTACAGCTGAGAATCAAAGAAACAAGTAAACATTCTGTTACATTATTGACCTTGGCTCTTTCTTTCTCCTTCTATCATAATCTCTCTGTTTCTCTCTCTGTCTCTCTCTCTGTCTCTCTCTCTGTTTCTCTCTGTTTCTCTCTCTGTCTCTCTCTGTCTTTATCTTTCTTCTGTATTCTGTCACTCTCGCTTTCTCTCTCTCTCGCTTTCTCTCGCTCTCACTTTCTCTCTCTCTCTCTTGCTTTCTCTGTCTCTCTCGCTTTCTCTCTCTCTGTCTCTCTCACTTTTTCTCTCTCTGTCTTTCTCTCTCTCTCTCTTGCTTTCTCTGTCTCTCTCGCTTTCTCTCTCTCTCTGTCTCTCTCGCTTTCTCTCTCTCTGTCTCTCTCACTTTTTCTCTCTCTGTCTTTCTCTCTCTCTCGCTTTCTCTCTCTCTCTGTCTCTCTCGCTTTCTCTCTCTCTGTCTCTCTCACTTTTTCTCTCTCTGTCTTTCTCTCTCTCTCTCTCGCTTTCTCTATCTCTGTCTCTCTCGCTTTCTCTCTCTCTCGCTTTCCCTCTCTTTCTCTCTCTCTCTCTCTGTCTCTCTCGCTTTCTCTCTCTCTCTTTGTCTCTCTTGAGTTCTCTCTCTCTCTCTCTCTCTCTCTCTCTTTCTCTCTCTGTCTCTCTCTCTCTCTCTCTCTCTCTCTCTCTCTCTTTCTCTCTCTCTTTCTTTTGCTCTGTCTCTCTCCCTCTCTCGTTCCCTTGCTCTCTGTCTCTTTCTCCGTGATGTGCTTTAAAACAAATCTGAGCATCTGTAAAAGTAGGCCTATAAATGTAACAACCTTCTATCACTGGACAGAAATTTGATAAAGAATTTGATTTGACATACTTTAAATATACTTTATTTATCTAAATATACTTTATTTATCTCAAAATGTTGATGTGACTGTTCCGTGATCATCACACATTCAGCAGTTACTAAGTTTATAATGTAAGTTTATATTGCTTAATACTGAGGAGTTTTTACATCTAAACAAATGTGATTTTCATTAAATTTATTTATTCATAGACACTAAACACTTAAAGATGTAATAATAATAATAATAATAATAATAATAATAATAATAATAGTGATGTCATTCTTGGAATGTAATCCCCAATTAGCTCATCATTTTACCCATAATTCCTCCCATAACTCCCACAAACATGTTTAAATTGCCCCTAAACAAGAGCATTACAGAGACCATAGCTTTGTTCTCTTCACTGTATAATTTATGCAATGATTATTACCCTGTATAGAGTCTTGTTTTCCTTTTGAACAATAATTAACAATACAAGAGGGAGAAGCAGTGTAAGAATATACCATTATAGTCTAACATGTTCATGTACAAACTCCCTGGAGGTGATTCCCCTGTGAGTAAATAAACACTATTGTAATGCACCAGGACCCGACCCAAACGCAGCAAAATCTCCCATTAGGAGCCTAAATCTGCAAAGCTTTGTGAGTAATTAGTGAACATGGCGGCAAATGTTAGCGGGGCTTGGCAGGTGTGTTTGATCAGTGGCACCAGGCTGAATGAGTGTCGACAGTGAGGGAGAGAGAGAGAGGGGGAGGGAGAGAGAGGAAGGCCTATAGAATAAAAAACACACATTTCATCATACATTTCTGCTTCAGAAGTATTTGGGACCAAATACAAGCTATAATTCCAAGTGTATACAGTAAAATGAGAGAGTGCTTAGTTTGAAGCCCATATAGTAAATTAGGCTAAACTTCATTATAAAGATGGAAAGCCCCGTTGGTGTGTAGCTGAGTGTAATGCTGAAGAGATGGTGAAGGTGCAGTGTCTGAGCCTGATACAATGTGAGTGAAGAGCCCTTTAATGACTACTATTAAACACATCTTATGCTGCTCAATTATTAATATGACTGTGTGGCAGTGAGCATGCCTCAATGAGGCCTAATTAGGCCAGATACACTAAAGCTCATTTGCAGATGCCAGGAGCATAGTTTATATAAAAGAGCTAATATTTGAAAGTCAAATTCAACTTGAAAAGGCCTCTAATAACTGTTAATTAACTCAAGTTTTTGTTTTTTTCTTTCTTTCTAAGCCGTGCTTAAATTGTGTAGAATATTTCTAGGGATTGTGCTTAACATTTTGGCCACAAAGATACATTTCAAAGCTTTGAATTATTCGTTTGATGTAGAATTCTCTGTAGATTATATATTATTTTAAGATGCCTTTGTTCAAAAATTCATTTTTATTATCACTGCATGAAATGCATGGCAATTCCCCACACAACGAAGCATTGGTGCAATTAACATCTTCGATCACGTTCATATTCCTGATAATTTATACAGACATGCACCAGTGTCCACAGGGGCTTGTCCACATCACATTCATTTGTGCAGTGGCTCTCACACAGAGAAAAAACACTCTCACTTTAATGAAGTGGACTGAATGTGTCTGTAATAAAGACTTTGAAACAACAGCGGGCAGTGGACAGCTGTGCGGGTGTAGGGACATCAGACCAATTAAGAGTCAGCATTAATATTAACTCAGTGAAGCCATAAACATGAGCCACATGGCTGAGCAGCCCCAGTGTGTGAGTGCTACTGCAGGCCTCTGCACACAGCTCAGGCTGCTGCTGCTGTCCTGTGAAAACACACATGAACCTGTCCAAACTATGAACAACAAACACTTATAGAATTTGTATTTCTTCTCACAGTTTTTAAACCCTTTCACAATAAGATTGCTCTGTGTTTGCTCCATTTTTCCCCATAACTTTTGCATTTAATTAGACCCTTTTTAAATGTTTAATGTTATAGTGTTGGCACATTAGTCCTTTAAAGACTAATGTATTAATCTATGGTTTTGACTTTCTGCAATAACATACTTGAAGGTGATGCAAAGAAGAGTTCTTTTATAACTATACAAAGGCTGGAGACGGCAAACTTCCAACTCTGTCACTGTTGCTAATAAATCGTGCGGATTAACGCATACTGCCTTCTTAATATTCGCTCTCTTAATGGGCTGACACTGTTGAATTATCTATAGGTCTCCGTGATTCAAATAGGACCATCAAACCCCAAACTTGAGAGCAGTGTCTTGTAATTGAATAATACATTACATGTGGCAATTATTTCTGTTAGAAGCAGACTGAGAAATCAATAACCAAGGGATCAAATCAAGGAGTGTGCGGCTCTTGTCTCTATTCCCCATGTGACCAATTACATGAGCACAGTTTAACACCTGCAGAGTCACAGCCGCGCCACACGCCCTCTTATTGTATTAGCTTCACAGCACTTTCCATGGACTATGCCTGTGTTCACACTGTATTCATATAGAGATATCAGTGCAATGAGGACTGGAAGTGCAGTGCTAAAGTTACTCATTTTAATTTGACTTAACAATAAAACAAAAACCTTACAGACAGTGGGTCGACCTGCTCCCAGCCACTTACTCCACTCAACTTAACTGAAAGAAAAGATGTTTGTCATGGGGTCAGGTGAATGTTGAATAAAGGGCCCATATTATGCTGTTTTCTTCTGTTATAATGTTTCTTCATCAAAAACATACCTGGTTGAGTTTCATTTCATCCACACCTAACAGTCTCTTCCACATTGTGATGTCATGTGGTAATACAGGAAGTGCTCCTCTGTGGTTTTAAACTCCGTACACCTTAACTCTAATGATTTAGATGATTTCAGCCCTGGAATTGCCAATCTCTACTGAACTAAAGATAAAAGCTACGGTTAACTTGAAAATGACCACTACATGACATCACAAGGTGGAACAGAGCATTTGGAGCTTTGGAGATGTAGACAGACTAATAATAAAGGATTACTCAAACATGTGTGAATGAAACAAAAGAGTGAAATGAAACAAAAAGAGGAGGAATCAGCATTATAACATGGATTGAAGCTCACAAGAGTCAATTTTGCATAATATAGGACCTTTAAGATTATGATTTTTGTGCATCTAAACCCAGTCAGACAATTACTACCTCTCACATTCATTCACTATTGGAATTAAACGCAAATGTAATGAATGATCAATATCTTGCTTTAATTTGCAACCAAAGCAGATTTAGGAGTACATTTTCACATTTACTCAAATCTTGTGTGGGGTACAAACAACCCTTGCCTTGAATGTCATTTAAATGTTTTTACCAGTTTTACCCAATTAACCCACATTAACATGTGCTTGCAAATAGGCTGCTGTTGGACTTGTGCATCTTTGTCCAGATAAAATGCTCTCATTACACGGGCTGACCTGTGCTTATAAATGATGCAGTGGTTTTTAGCTGCGGGCAGTATCCTCCCATGACACATGTGCAGCTGATTAAGAGAGAGAGTCAAAGTGCCCTTTATCACGCCTCTGTACACAAAGGTATCATTGGTCTGACCTATCATTCTGTGATCGTGCTCCTGACAAACGCCTAGTCCACTGGTATTCAAGAAAACAATTTACTTTTATGTGAAATATTCAGTGTTTAAAAAGGCTAATATCAGGTCTCATTAAAAGTTGATGGTGCGAGTGAGTAAGAGAATACTGGCTACATCAAAGGCCTGCTTATGTCCAGTGCATACTAATCTGAGTGTAACAGCAAAGCCATAACTGTAGGGGACTGAAACACCAGCCTTCTCCAGGACATACAACACTGAACTAATACTCAATATCTGACTGGTTATTAAGTCAATTTGTAACACTTTTCAGAGGACTGTAGAAACTTCTATATTTAAATTGTGGAACTTTTCTAGTGTAGGATCTGTCAAATGCTTTTCTCTGTGGAGATATTATTGTTATTGTTTTGTCTGGAATGTTTCAGAGTATTGTATTAACTTCTTCTGTCTTCATGGAGACCAAACCAGACCAAGTTACAGGTCACATCTAGGAAGAGACAGTCCCACTCACAGTCAGAATGCCTAGGTATTTCTGAGCTATAAAATCAACTGTAATTTAATAAATGTAATGTAGAATTGTTTAATGTCACACTGTGGAACATTCCAGGCAGGGCACTGACATTTCCATAGAAACAAGCAGGTGACAGACACACAAACAAAAAGTCACATAGTTCATCTTTAAAGCAGTTCAGTTAGTTGATAATAATGCTATATCAAGGTCTTTATATAGATCTGTGTTTATGTGTACAAAGTAGGTCCAGCCATACCACCTTAAAATCTCTGATCTCTCTTTTTTATGTATGATTTGTTTAGGATATTTCAAAATATAAAAGACAATTTACATAGAGATGTGTAATATCCAATGCTAATATAAGATATTAACAGCTTACAATGTACACACCATAAAAAAGAGAGGAAAAAAAAAAGCAAAAGGTCTACAAAAGGAGGCCAAAAAAGACAAAAAATAAGAAGTGGTTGGAGGACTGTTAGAAGTAATGCATACTGCTTTTGTGTCCATAGGCAAGACACTTCACACACATTGGTTTGCCATGAAATTTAGTGTTTGAATGAATGATTCGTAATCAGAGGGGTTGTTAGCTCTGCTTTTCTGCGTTACTTCTGTCAAACTCAGGGAGGCTGGAGCCAAAATATTAGCTTCCCCCCCCCGTGTGTTGAGTGAAGAAGTAGTTATTTAGTATTATTAAGTGAGCGACTAAAATCCTCTTATTGTACACCCTAAGCAACTTTCCTTAAATTTTCTGTGTACTGCCTTTTCAATACCTTCAACTCCCTAATTGCCTGTTTGGATCTTTAACAACAGCAGTGAAAAGTCCGAGTCAGAGCTGTATAGTGAGCTGTGGAGAGGCGAGAGAGTTTTACACAAGGTTAAAACATCCAGGGGCGAGTGGATGAAGACATGCACAAGCCCAGCACTTCAAAAGACCCTGTGTTTTCAGCCATTCTCTGTGTGGGCCTCGCTCTGCATATTTTATAACAGCAAAGATCAGATTCACCGTTTATTAACACCTGCAAGATTTCTTATAGTTCGGTAACACATTATAATCACTACTCTATTTAGAGCCTTAATAAAGCATGAAGAAAGATATAATTTGTAATGAACAAATAGTTTAAAATGAGAATGATTCAGACTTAGAAACTATAATTAAGAGTTTTAATTAAAATGGTAATAATACTTTTAATATAAGAAGCTAAAATAGCAAGAGTCTGGTGTCAAATAAGGCATAATTATACAAATGTCTATGTACAAGAGTAAAATAAAATATAGATATATAGTAATACAAAACACATCTCGGCTGTATACTAGTTCATTATAAATGAAATCTATCTTCCTGTATTATTACGACTAATTAAGATGTAGTTATTATAAAGGGTTACCAATAGTTCTTGTGCATTAATCCAATTTGTTATCCCATTAACATTGCTAACCTGATGGAAAGAGGAGAGGCAAAGCATATACATGGTGTTGTTTTTGCCTGACATAAAAGCCTCCAGGTGACCTATGGTTGGAGTCAGATCTTTAGAAGATTCAGAGGACAATCAAAAGGACAAATGGGACGGGCCTCCTGCATGAGAGACAAGATGAATACGGTTTGTGTGATGTCTTTGACCTGGCAGTTCAAAGCTGCTATGGACTCTGGACCCCTGTTCAGAGCAGGAGCACCTCAGACAAAAGCTTTGTTCATAATAAAGTCAATCCTGCACATTGTTCCTTTGAGCCCCACACGCCACTGTCTGAATCCGGCCTCATGGTTTCCACACATCTGCAGATAGTGTCCAGACCTGGGTCAGGATATCAGTTTATTTGATAAAATGTGTATATTGATATGGGGAGACACAGACTAAAATATTTAATTTATTACCAAAAATGTTGCAAGGCAGTGTAATATGTGGCCTCTCTTTTGACTACATTTAAAGGAACCATATTCCACAGTTTGTGATCTATGTTATAATGTTGGTTCCTCATCAAAAACATACCTGGAGTTGTGTTTTGTTTCATTCACACATGTTTAACACACAAACCTTGCATATTTAGGGTGAGTACTTCAGAAATCTGCTAACTCGGAAACTACCACCTCATTCGTGGAACAGAGCATGTGAGCTTTGGAGATGTAGATAGACTAATAATAAAGGGTGTGAATAAAACAAAACAGAACTTCACATATGTATCCGATGAGATAACAGCAATATAACATGGCTTAAAGCTCACAAGAGTCAATTTTGCATAATATAGGACCTTTAAGCCTTAATGGTGAGAGTGGAACAAGTTTATGCCAAATCAGTTTCTGTGTAAGTGATTTCTGTGCCCAGATCAAGTGGAAAATTAGGCAGGTTACTATCGGAGTGTAATTCTAACTTAGTTTATTTATTGACTGCCAACTGTCAACATTACAGTAAAAAGGCAAAAGGAGAAATTCAATTTGTCAACTGGACAAAAGTTTATTTGGTCAAATACGTTTCGCAGCTCATCCAAGCGGCTTCTTCAGTTCTGTTACAATAAAAAGTAAAATTTCTTTCAATTCTGTAACCGCCTGCAAAAATGTATTTCTGTCAATTCCTAAGGAACTGTTACATTTCTTAAGGGTCAGAACTGGCACAGGGGTTGCCAAAATACTGCTCTTCCTTTTTTCATTTAAAATTTTAGATTTTTCAAATAATTCAAAATGATATATGGACTGTACTGGCATATAGCTAAATCCTCAAATTTTAAATCGAAAATAACAATTAAATGTAAGAATTTATTTCTCTGGCTATGATCTTTACAGTACTTTTCCCCATTTATACTATACTAATATATTTTAGTTTGAAGATTTTCCTCATTAATGGCATGGCAGAACACCGGGCTAAGTAAACAGACTGTCCACGCCCCTACATTGGATGTACACTATTCTCAACAGTGCGTCCTTGTATCAGGGGCAGAATGCCCCTCTGTTTGGGTGGGACAGGTTATGTAGCAGTGCACAAGGCAGCGTCCTGTTGAGCGCTTTACCCCGCCCCTCGCTCAGCGCACACCACCACCACCAGAGCGGCGCTATCAGGAGGGCCCGCGGTCATGGTTAACACAGTGAGAGCAGAGCTGAGCCTGGCCTCTAGAGACACAAGAGAAAGCTTTGAAGTTAAAAGTGTGGCTGCCAGACAATATAACAGCAGAGGGTGCATGTGAGAGGAGCAGAGTGGACCCAAGGATCACTGTCCTCACAATGATTCAAAATCCAGCCAGTATATTAGTTTGGTATTAATTAACCATGTAAAGCGGATGACAATTTAGTATACTGAGGCCTTACATGATTTATTAAGCTATTCACCTAGGCCTGTCATAATTACAAATTTTACAAATTTTACAAATTTTGAAGTGTGATATATTGGAGTAAATATATAAACGATAAACGATAATATTGAAGCTAATTTATGCAACTGACATAATGACCCAAGAGCAGATTTAAGCTGCAAAAACTGTTCTAAATCTACAATATTGTTAAACAACACTGAGCTGCAATAAATAAACAGCAGAATGAAACAGTAATTAATTTGCATCTGTAATGAGTCATAGAAGTTATTAATTCAACCTTTTGAAGCTTAAATGTTATCTTATAGCCATAAAAAAACAGAAAAACAAAATCCCACTAGTGCAAAGAAAATGTACACATGATAATACGATAAACACAAAATACATTGTTCCAGCTTTCATATACTGAAAGATAAGTCGATGTAGTAATTATAGTGACAGGCCTTTATTGACCTAAATGGTTGCTTAAACTTCTTCTGACTTTTACTGTGTAAGTATAATTTCTAATGTAAAGCAATTTTTTTTTCAATGTAAATATTAAATTCTCAAGATCATTAATTATTAATCGCAGCTACAAAGTGTGTTGTATGTATGTACTAGTAGTTGTTAATCGCTTCATTTTTATACACAAGTTTTCTTCAAATTTTCCCTTTTAATTTTGAATTTGCAGCCATTTTGAACTATTTATTAGTTATATATTTATCACCCAGTTAATTGTTGTGAATCTTTTGCAAGCAATTTTTTATCTTAAATGGGACTCGTAAAATAGACTTTTATGAGCTGATTGATTCATGCACGTCCCATATGTCCTGCATTTGAAGAAAATTTCTGTTTTCACCTACCCCCCTGCTCTGTACTTACTTGTGACTGTTTGAAATATTCAGACTAGAGGTCAGGTTCAAAAATGTCAGGTAGCCATTTTCAAAGATATAAATGAAAATCAGCTGTTTGCTATGGTGAAATGCCACTATGACGAGGTGTGGATTCTCAGTTCTGTTTTGAGCCAGAAGCCATGGACCCCTTTCTGTAAAATGGTTTTAGGTCAATATTGCTGTTTACAACCGATACAATTTAAAACTTAAAATAATGATCTATGTATGTTACATCTATGTTAATACGCCCACAAAATCATAAAATATAGGCTTTAATGTAGCCTAACTAAACATCAGATCATAACTTTGCTTGGACCCTCACTCCAGTATGGCCAGTCCATATGTGAGAAGTGATCAGAGGAGATTCACTGCTGTCAGCTGCTATAATGTATATTTCTATAAGCATCTGTGATCAGGAAGCACAGCAGGCTTTATACACTTATTTAATTATCCCTGCTGGTCCCATGACGCCCGTCTAATGAGAAGACTAACAATTAGGACATGCATCTTCACGGAGGCCCTTTAAGAGAGCATCAGATGGGATCTTTATCAAACACGCATTATATAAAGTCTGGTGTCATTCACAATTAAACAGATGATCAGCAGCGGCACGCATATGTGAACACGGGCCTGCTTTCCATCTCCCAGTCCAACAGGGCATTCCTATACTTACAAAGGGCGCCTTCAGAGGGAATGGTTAAAACAGGCCAAAGCACAGTCCATTTAATGTTGTCTTTAGAAATATCTCTCGCACACAGTAAATAAGCCCCTGTGATGAGTGAAGTTTTGAAATGGGACAAAATGGACCCGGGCTGTTTGCATTCAGTGTCAAGGAGGCCATCACCAAGTATCAAAAAACGAGCTGAAAATCTGGGTGCTTATTGACACATTTGCAAATACTCATTAAATGTAAAAAGTAAGTGTTGACTTGTGAGGCTGCACCATCAATATCACACATAAATCGACTGTAATTTTGCAATGTACATTTTGGAAAGAAATTGTTGATGAGATGCTCTTACAGCGAGCTTGTGCATTAATTATGAATTGTGTAAATCTGGTCATGAAGAAAACAAAATAGTAAACTGCAAAATAACATTTAAATTGAGTCAGGGAAGTTTTGTGGCTCGTTGCTGCCATCGTGTGGTGAAATCATAGAGTTACATGTCTTCGCAACGTTGCAATTTTTATTTATATTTTACTTAGAAGCACTGTATTAAAAAAAATAAATAAATAAAATAAAAGACCTGACTTTAACAGTATAAATATCTATCTTTTGCTAATGTTATGTCCTAATTTCTTCAAAGCAATCAAAGTTTTCACTGTGTTTCATGCACAAGCCACAAATCTAAATGCATATTTTGTGTGTTTGTGGCATTAAATAGAATTCTGACATTACAGTTATATAGTGAAAGTCTATCCACATTTTTGTCTGGCCGATACAATAGGTGGGTTTAAATGCTCTGACATAAAATAATAGAAGCTAAATGACTTAATGAATATAAAGTCTAAACTGTTACTAGTTTTCATTATTGTTTAACTGAACTGTTTCACATTCACTTTATTGTGAACTATAAAAATGTACTGAAAAGTGCAAAAGATCTGATCTATCAGTATACACATTAGTTTATTTGTTTCTCCAAAACACGCATTTGCACACACATACACACAAACAATCATACATCATATTTTGGGTCAACAATGACTGTTGTGTAATCTTTGTGGCAAATATGTTTAAAACAGATTAGTAATGTTCACTTTGTCATCAGACAGTTCTGATGTAAGACACCTTTTGAACTTTAACCTTCACATGTTTCAGGTTGTCTGGAGTCCTGAGGCCTGAGTCCTGAGGCTGTCAAGGTAAAAAGAACATCATCTTTTACCTCAGAATGATCTGATATTTAAAAACAACAGTATGCTGTTTTGTTCATGTCAATTCAAAGTGAATCATTGTGGCTGCTCCTTCTTTCTGAAACATCCTAAAAAGCTGGCCTCTGTTGTACTCTTTTCTAATCCTATGTCCTCTTTACTCCCACAGAGACCCTCATCTTCAGCCAGGAACATCACAGCTCTAACCACTGATATGTACATTTTTCTGAATTTCTATGGCACATACTAAATGTAAATGTAAATAGTCGGACATTTAGCTTGGATTTAAATGAATTGTAACACAACTAAATGTTTTGTAACCATTATTGCCTTTGAGTTTAGAGTTATTTATCCCTAGTGTAGTAATTTCACAGGTGCTTATTTCTGTAGGTGATCAGACACACTCTTTACTACATTATTGCAGGAAGAGGCAGGAAAAATACTACTTTTCCTGGCTTGATTTTCACTCAACTATTCATCCTCACATGCACTGTTTATCACTATGCACTGCTCAATGTGCACTTGCATCCACATGGTGGCGCTGTAAATAAACGTAAGCTTCAGGAGTGAAGGTGAAAGTTATTGTTGAATGTGTGAGAGTGTATCTGACATAACTGGATTTGTCTAGAGTAGGGCTGCCACCAACTATTGATAATGTAATCAATCAACAGGACAGTCATTCTTTGTGGATCCCTTGATTAGTCATTAGATTGTGACAGACCTGTGAAATTTGTTCTCAGTTTTACCCCGATTTAACTAAAGTGATGCCACTTGAGAACATCTCAAAGAAGGTAAATGTTTTGGGGGTTTTTTTCTTAGCAATATCCCCCAGATTAACATCAGTCATTTTTACTCATGTTTCTAAACCTTTTCCCTTATCACATCAGCTGGTTGGGGTCTGTGTATAATCCGGATAACATTTATTTAATTACTGAATAACAATTAGTTTGATAATGAATTATGTAGTGTGATGAGTTAATTAACTAGTTTCAGCCCTTGTCTAGACTGGCCTGTATGCGTCGCTTACAGGTTCGAACTGTGGACTTGTTACAAAACTCAATTAGACTCTGAACTTCCAATCATTACCAAGGGCTGTGTTACAGAACAGCAGCTCAAAGCACAGTCCCAGCTGAGCCTCAGACAGTGTGTGGTGACAGCTCTGTCTGACAGCTCCTCCGAGACCCTCAGCTCAGTGGTTTCTATGTCTGTACATGTTTACATGTGACCCTGGGAAAAGGAAGTATTAAAATAGTGAATGAAGCATACCAAAATACACAATGTACAAACACAATGTATTTATATCACATCTTGCAACAGCTATGTAAGCACAATGAACAGGACATGGTGAAAAATTAAGATTGTTGCCATAGCTATTAACAATTTCAAACAAAAGATATCTTATAAATGTCCTAAAAATGTCACAACAAGAAACTCAAACATAAATAGAAACACATGCAATAATATACACAATTCTGTACAGTTTTCCACAAAGAGCCCTTATATGCCATCTTAAACAAAATAAACAAAAAACAACAACTACTTTTTCTTAATCCGTATGGGCATTAGAACTAGAATAAGCCTACATTCATAAAGTTTACAACATTATTTAACAGAGGAAAACCTGAGCCTCTGTGATGGTGTTAAATGCAGGGTCAAGTGACTGTTACAACAAGTGTGTCAATTAGAGACGCCTCAGAGGCATGAAGCAGTTACTGAGCTCCAGAGCCTCGGGGACAACACCCACGGGTGCTATTAGGCCTTTAACAGATGACGAGAGAGACTCCTTTGTTTGGATTAAAAGGTCAAACTGTGGGCTTTACTGGGATAGAGATATTCAGGAGTCCGGAACATAACAGCAAGCTATTAAAAGTGATTTTCTGCCACAACAAAAGTGTAGTGAATGCTAAAATAGTGTTCAGATTTATGTGACAGCTACAACTTAAAATGTGATATTGTTATTTGCAGTTTTTCTGGTCATGTTTGCAATGTAATGTTACAGTGTCTTAAAGGCCCTAAATTACACAAAATGGACTTGAGCTTTTAGCCATGTTATAATGCTGTTACCTCATCAAAAACATTCACACATGTTTGAGTAATGCTTAAATACTAGTCTGTCTATATCTCAAAGCTCAAAATGATCAAATGATCTGTTTTCAAGTTAACAGCTACCTCTTAACTTTAGTTCAGTAGAGAATGGCAATTCCAGGGCTGAACTTATTCTAATGAATCTAGTGAAGGTGTGTGGAGTTTAAAAACACAGTGGAGCACTTCCTACCACATGACATCACACTGGAACAGAGTGTGTGAGAACTCAGCCTAAATATGGAGGGTTTGTGTGTTTTAACATGTGTCAATGAAACAAAACACAACTCCAGTTATGTTTTTGATGAGGAATTAATTACTAAAATAGGTCAGAAATAGTGTAATATGGACCCTTTAAGACTAACATTGCAATGCTAGGTGTCATGTGGCAAAATACATCTGCTATATCATACTAACTATCATGAAACATTTTGAGAATGAAACCAAAATCAGTAGCAGACCTGGTTTAGCTAAAATACAATTTATTTTGAGTTCACAGTTATTACAATATTCGGGATCATGTCACGTTTGCATTGTGCACAATGTTACTATGAAATGAAATGCTACATATCAAGGCACTGACAGCCAAGTGGAGTGAAGGCCAGATCAGAAGTGATCATTATGAGCGGACTGAGTTGGGTTTTCCTGGGCGGTGTCTTCTTAATTATCCGGGTGGTCACAATGGAAATGCCAGTTACTTTCTGTTGAAGCAGTGAAATAATGCCATGGTCTGCTCAAAATCACAGTTCATTCAGTTACTGCATGAGAATCTCTATGATGCAAGTACTCCACGTTCATTACCACTCCAAGCTGAAAGAAAAAGAAAGTCATATAGATTACTCTTGACTTTGTTTGACATTGGAGCATTTAAAGGTATGAAACACATTAATGCTATGCTTTAATTGCCACTCAACTACATTAGGTTACTTTACAGCAGTAAGGACCTCTTTACTGTAGAAAATGCTGATTATAACATAAGCTCATAAACGCAGAGTGGTCCATTACCCGCTGCTTCTGCTGGTTTTTACGCGGCTCCATAGCGCCTCCTTCTGCCAAAAGCCTGCGCTCCCACGTTGGTCGGCACAAAGTTGCTGTAGCCGAGTCCCCCAGAACGGCTGAGGAAGTCAGCCAAGCGGTGGGTGACACACGTGGCCGTGTTGCATCCACGCTTCTGCAACGTTGTATTGCTTGGAAGAGGGAAGATAAAATAGTATAATAATTTACACTTTTAGAGAATAAAAAATTGATAAGTAATTGGAATATTTCTTACCAAAATGGTATAACAGAATTAGACCTGCTTTTATTTGGCTAGATTTTTATTTTTTTCTATTTCTTTTCTATTTTTTAATATAAAAATGAGAACAGATATATTCAAAATGACAATGGAAGCTGTTTTAATTCTACAAACACTTTGATGGATGTTAGTTTACATGCAGTTCGTACAAAGCTGAATGGACATGCCGATGGAAATGAATTAAGATAGATGAAGCGTTATTTGAAAGCAGTGCCAAATGGTTCAGCTACACTTCTCTTCTTCCCAGGCGTGCCCGCTCCCACGTCGGTGTAGGGAAACTTTTGCAGTTTGTGAATGTCCTGGGACAGTTTGCCCAGGACGCAGGTGCTCAAGCCAGTGCACCTCTTGGACATGGGTCTATCCGGGCTGTTAGAGACACAAAGGTAAGCCATGCACTTAAATAAACAATGTTTATGTGTACGTATTCCACATGCAAAGAAAATAATGAACACATGCTAATAAATCAAAATATGGAGAACGCTACCAGACTGCCATGCTGCTAGAATACCTAGTTTAAGTTTTATTTGGGGGGGAAACATTTTCTTAAATTGTTTTTTTTGGGAGTGCAGTTATAAGCAAATGACAGATTTTTTTTGTTGTTTTTTACAGTTTGAATCCAGATCTCTACTAAAAGCTTTTTTCCTTTACAATTATGGATCAGATGAATTGCTTTTTCCTTAACACTGGGAACTGAAATCAGTATCTCTAAAACAGAAGAAATTTCCTGTCTCTTTTGACAAACTCTGCGTTGGCACATTTTTCCCATTGATTCTTCTGTGTTCACCACTGATAAAGCCCAGTTGTGTATATTTAATCTTTATGCCAGTCCAGTCTCCAGCCACTTCATTTAATGCAGTCTGGATGAGTGCTTCTGCAGTGAGGGAGGGCAATGCCAAAAAGGCTTTCTTGGACCATTTAAAATAAGTTTGCTGAATAATTCCCTATTTGCGTGATCCAACCTGAAAACCACAAAATAATAAGCTTTACCTGTTTTCCTCGACTGTCTGCGTGTCTAAAGTCGTTTGCATGAACTCCCTGATGGCGTTGAGTAATCTCTGAGCCTCTTCCTCTGACAGTGTGATCCCATCTGACTCCCTGCTAGATCTGAAAAAGCCATATAATGAGTGTTAATAACTTTTTGTCATAAATATTTTAACTATTTTAACTAAATCTGTTGCCTTACCTGGATGGGGCTGCATATATCTGGCAGATGACCAGGGCGTAGGCGACAAGGACAGTCCACAGTTTGAGTGTTATCATGGTTTCCTATAAAAATACATTGAGTTTCAGAGATGATGATGGTTTTAGCACTGCACACACGGTGACCCCGAGCCATAAAACCTAATGGCATTGGATGTGTGTCTTCATTATGTGTCCAAGCCCCCCCCCCCCCCCATCACATATACTGGGAGGTATAAATCCTCCCCCCCTTTATACCGCCTCAGTGTTAACGTCACTGACTTATCTATGATACAGTGCCAGCCAATTCTGCTGCTGCTCCATTAGCGAAATTAACTGCAGTGGGCTAAAAATAATAGAAAGTCCACAAACCCACACGATTGCAGTATAGTTTAAGAAAAAAGTATATATATATTATTCATATCTTCACTTAAACATGCACTACCCAAATATCACTAATAACAACTTGCAACTTTTGGAAAAACTTAATATGCAATGAAATAAAGATAAAGTATACTTACAGAGACTTGTAGGAGCAGTTTTAAGTTGCCAGTTCTTGTCAGTTGTGAATGTGCTAAACAGTCACTCAGAGCAAGCTTTTATATACTGTTCATTCTCAGTGGGATTCTGCACCAAGACGTCCACCAGTGTCCCTCCATTGGCCAGTCAAGTTCCCTATCACAACTTGCCAGCCAATCACATGCTCTATATGCGTCCCAGGGAGCCAGTCACGAGCCTGATGGGGAATGACATCAGTGTATGGTCACATGGATTTAATTCACAAAAAGATGCCAGGTCCGAGGAAACTAATGTATGCATATAGACCGGGGGGCTGCACGGGCATGTTATAGCCCGCCAGTGCTGCTGCATGACGTAATGCTGAAGATGGGATTGTTTGCTCCGTGGTCAGTCAGGAGTGCAATGTTTAGATGGATGCTTTACACAGGGACTTTGTGGGGAAAGCCACACCTAACTTGAACTAATATAACATCATAATTGTGTAATCATTGATCAAGTGTGTTTTATTGGGAGGAGAGAAAGTTTAAAGCACCATCACAAGATTTATGAAGTCTGCAAAGTAGTGGGTGACATTTGGCTAGAGCTAACACACTACAGCAACACTACAAAAAATGTTAACCTTTAATTAGTTAGACAAGCAAATTACTAAATACGTCAGTACCATTTTATAATAACTATACCTCAGTTAGCCTAAATAAAACATGAGCAATGACTCATGTTTTATTTATGAATGATACTACTACTTAATTAAGGGGTTAGGAGTTAAGGTATTAATTAAGTAGTTACTAAGTCTGAATCACTCTTAATAAATAAATATAAATATTTGTTCGTTATAAATTTTATCATTATTATAAAGTCTTTGTTCATGCTTTATTGTGGCTAATTAAAGAGTAGTTATTTTTAGGTGTTACTGTATTCATTTTAAGTAGTGCCACATGTGTTTTGTTTGATATAAGTCCTATTCTTTTTGTCATACTAAATCTACCTTAAAACAAGCAGAGACCAGCCTGTTGGTTTGGCATATCCATTATACTGGTAGCAGTCCTAGTGCAACTTCTTCCTTCAGGCTTGAAAGGTTTACTAATAATACTTCAACTATCATCTTTCTGCTTTACAGTGATACTTTGTGGGGTCAGCATAGTAAATTATGTACCCCTAGTGGTCAAGTTTTTCAGGTTCCAGGAATAAAACAAAGAAGAAAAAAAAAACTGAGCTGGGGATTGGCACATATTCACTATGACTAAGACATAATACAGAAATATGGGCAGTTTGTATCAAAAAGCAATATCACTTATCACTTATCACTGCAACTGAGTTTTATTTATAGACATTGTTTCTCGCCACACCCGTATTGCTCATTATATGAAGTACCAGAATATGGGCTGTGTAATGCACGATTTAAAGTTTTTGTCATCCTTTTGCCGTTCATTACTCACCATTGATAAAGCTTACCCCAGAATGCAGAGGCTTCCATGCATTTTTTCCCCCCACTTAATTACTGGGCTGCTGGGTTGAGGCCATCTTCTAATTCCCCTTATGTAACAATAATTGATGATGTATCGTAAAGCATCCTGCCTCCCCGCTCGCATTTACGTCACAAGGAAACTCAATAATGTGAATGGGCTTTTTAGTACTACTACTTGGCAGACGCACAAGGCCCACACCAGTGCACTACATTATGCTTTAACAGCTTTACATGCTGTTGCAAACTGGCCAAAGAGGACTGGAGACTGTCGAGCAATCAGAAGCATCAGAAAACCATCCTTAGATTTGTCAAATGGACACTATTTAGATTAGCCAAAATGATGAGCGCTAAAGATTCCAATGTAGATTACTCAGATTTGGGTTTTTTGATGATTTTAGCTAAAACGTGTAGCATTTAAATCATGAGTCACAGTATTGCCAAAATGTGGTGACTTATCCTTTTTGGGGGGAGCACACTTAGCAGTTTGCCTATGATTTCTTTCTTCTAATGAAACTGCACCAAAATGCCCACAGCAGATTAAAGTAACTAAAGTTACCCAAAACCAGACCTCATAAAAGTAGCCAACAATACACAAAGCTGTTCTCTGTAATGACCAAAAGGGTTAATTACCACTTTTTAAACAAAATTAATTAATCAACATTTTTATACATTTTAATTTATACATTTTAAGGCTGCACTAAATGATATATTCAATAGGTATTATTCATCTTGTTTGTTGATACTTGCAGGTATTTACATCAGGGGTCTTAATGATCACTTTTATATGAGTGCTTTGTGTTCATCTGAACTATTTTATAATTTAATAAAGTAAACTAACAAATGTATCCTTTTTAGTTCTTGATTCATGCCAACTAAACAAGCTTGGAGTTGATGGCAAATATGGCATTGTGGCATCACCATCATCAGTGTTTGAATAGTTGCTCTGGACTGCACCACTCTTTGGTCCAACAGACACAATGACAACATTCCAAGGGGACACATGAATTGTCAAGAATGCAATTATGCCACACGGTTCACCGTCATTAAAACTTGGGCATGAATTGGCCTGGAAAATTAATTGCGCTCAGAGGAGAGCATTGATGACAGAGGGCAGAGCTGGTCTCTCTGCAGCACTTAGCAGTGACAGTCTGAGGCAGTCACATGCACCACAATTCTTGACTCCAGCTTGTGCTAAAAAGTCCCAAAGAGAATTTCCTTAAAAACTCTCAAAATGAAAACTTTGTTGCAGAATTTTATATGTTCCGCATTTGATAATAGCAATAACATTAAAAGTACAAATTGCACGATTGCTTATTTTGTTAGGCCCAAATGAGACTTTTTGCCAACCATTTAATGCATTAGACTTAAATCCAGGCTTTTAACTGTGCCAACATTTACACACCTGCAGGAAGGTGCACGGCGATTATCTGGCTCTTCCTGATTCCATTAAGATTTTGGACAAGATTGAATTTAAAGTGCACTTGAGCCATCCTCATCTGTACATGGCTTAGTGGCCAGTCGTAGCCCCACTCACTCACCGCCGGTAATTGTCATAGTGGAAAAATCTATGCACATCTTCAAATGTGAAAAAGTAGTAATGTTTGGTAATGTTTCTTTACTTTGTGATGAGATTTGTGATTCTACAACTTAGATTGTGAGCATTTAACTGACATGTATGAAAGATTATAAGATCAGTATTTTTTTTTACTTATTATGTAAATATCCCTGTTCAAAGAAAACTCACAGATTGGCACCTGACACACTGGTGGCTGCTGAGGTGATTAGCCCATTTGCTAACAGGATAATACTACAGTGAGGACACGTTTATTTGATTACATCTGACAGATGTGTTTAATGCCTCCAGAATTACTTTACAAACTGGGAGCTGGCAGGAAGCAGAGAAGTCATTTGCAAGAATGTTCTCATTAGATGGCCTAACAAATGTGAGTGACTGGGAGAGGCCTGGAGAGGCCGTTGGAGACATGGCAGAGGAAGAGAAGGACCAGAGAAAACATGGCTTCCACCACAGCAGGAAGGACTGGCTAAATAAACAAGCCCTTAATGAGGAGATGAACAAGAACAAACCACACCAAAGAAATGTGCAGTTTTTAACTTTACTAATGACTGAAACTTTAATCAGATGTAAACTTGAAATGTAAAAAATACATATTTGTGTTATTTGTATGTATCTGTGGTTTGGATGATGTATTTTAAACCAAAGGAGTCAAAAGGTTTGGGTACAAAAGAAAAGCATTGAGCTGACAGTCTGGAATGCAGTCTGCGTTCTGACCTCTGACCTCTAAATGTGGTTTAGAACCTTTGCCTCTGCCTTGCAGAGGTGCAATATGGAAATTTAGGCTACTACTTTACCTTTGTCTGTCTAATTGATGAGTTTTTCTATATCGGTCTTAAATCGAGTGGCAGTGAACCAAACAGTAGCCTATGCACACATGTATCATATGCAAACCACTAAAATACTTTTTGGTGCTATCGAAATACTTCTAAAGCTCATTTTTGTGAAGTAGGCTATGCTCAAATAAAACCGCAAACACATGCGCAGACTGTGCAAATGCGTTTCAATTGCAGAATGAATTCGATCGTTCTTAAAAGTGATGGTTTTGGATCCATGCCAAACTTTAGCCCGTACCCAGTCTACAATTATCCGGATTATTGATCAGGAGTAGAACAAAGTTCACCAACAGCTGACTCTGTCTTTCTGGCCAATCTTAGCCTAAGAGGCGGGGGATAGAAAATGTGCAAGATGATACTTGTGGCTCAGTTTGTATAAGGAGAAGCAGGAAAGTCAGCTGGGCTCCTGCAGAAACTACTGACAAAGATGGTTTCCATCAGAAGTCCGGGACTGATGCCGGTGTCGTGTGCGCAGGTTCTGCTCGCTCTGGGCTCTATGACTGCCGTGCTGCTCGTGCTCTTGTTGGTTCGTCAGCTCGTGAAGCAAAGGAGACCTGCGGGATTCCCCCCGGGTCCGTCCCCCATCCCCATCATCGGGAACATGATGTCTCTGGTTACTGAGCCGCACGTCTTCTTGAAGAAGCAGAGTGAAGTTCACGGACAGGTAAGTCCTTTCCCCTTGCGCTCCTTTGTGGCGTGTGACCCGACAGGAGCTCCCCCTGACGCGCGTGTACATACACACACAAGCACACACAAGTATAGACGCACTGCTCGGAGACACTTATGAAACCAACCACCACGCTCACTCATGCATCATTGACTTTTACTGATGGTGGGGCTTAAATGCCATATGTCATTGATAAAAAACAGCAAGGAAAAAAACAAACAAAAAAAACCCACCCAATTCCAACTCCAGCTGTGTACCAGAATGTAAAGAGTCCCACAAAATTCACAGCTCACTGCGTAAATGCAGAAGCTACTGCAAGTAAGGAGCCCTGAGTAGAAACATGCAAACGCTGCTGAGTCAAAATGATTTGGACATAAGCAGTCTAGGATATTGTTTAACTTCAGCTGTTAACAAGTGTGACTCCATGTTGCAGATCTTCAGCCTGGACCTTGGAGGTATCCTGACGGTTGTGCTAAATGGATATGACTGTGTGAGGGAATGTCTGTACCATCAGAGTGAAGTGTTTGCCGACCGGCCATCTCTGCCTTTGTTTCAAAAGATGACCAAAATGGGAGGTAAGACACTGAAGATTGAAGAGGCAACCATTGTTGTCATTGGTGGTGGTTAAGTTGTGTGTTATATTTTCTGTGTTATACAGGCCTCCTCAACTGCAAATACGGCAAAGGCTGGATTGAGCATCGTAAACTGGCCTGCAACTCCTTCCGTTACTTTGGCAGTGGCCAGAGGCTGTTTGAGAGGAAGATCTCAGAGGAGTGCATGTTCTTTGTTGATGCCATAGATGGACACAAAGGAAAACCATTCAACCCCAAACATTTGGTGACCAATGCTGTCTCAAACATCACTAATCTCATCATCTTCGGACAGCGCTTCACATACGATGACAAGAACTTTCAGCACATGATTGAGATCTTCAGTGAGAACGTGGAGCTGGCAGTCAGTGGCTGGGCCTTCCTGTACAATGCCTTCCCCTGGCTGGAGTATGTGCCATTTGGAAAGCACCAGAAGTTGTTCCGAAATGCTGCGCAGGTCTATGACTTTTTGCAACAGGTTATAGATGGCTTTTCACAAGGCAGAGTGCCCCATGTACCAAGACATTATGTGGATGCATATCTGGATGAGTTAGAACAAAATGCAGGAGATCCTTGTTCTTCATTTTCTAAAGAGAACCTGATCTACTCTGTGGGTGAACTGATTATAGCAGGGACTGAGACCACTACTAACACTCTGAGGTGGGCAATGCTTTACATGGCCCTCTACCCAAATATACAAGGTGAGTTCAGTAGTTAATGGATCTATATGATAATACATAATATGGTGATGATTCTAATGAATGTATTTTCTCTTTTTCAGAGAGAGTACACAGAGAGATCGACAGTGTGCTGACCAATGGCAGGATGCCGACTCTAGATGACAAACACAAGATGCCATTTGTTGAGGCTGTCCTGCATGAAGTGCTGCGCTTCTGCAACATTGTCCCTCTGGGAATCTTTCGAGCCACTTCCCAGGATGCAAACGTCAATGGCTACAAAATTCCCAAAGGCACAATGGTGATAACCAACCTCTACTCAGTACACTTTGATGAGAAGTATTGGCACGAACCTGGAGTGTTCTCACCACAGAGGTTTCTGGACAACAATGGCAACTTTGTCAGGCGAGAGGCCTTCCTGCCCTTTTCTCTAGGTTAGTGTTATTCTTCTGCAGCATTTTTGAGCTAAATCTATGAATTTCACAAAATGTTCTAAAATGTGATTATCTTTCTCTGTTGGTCAGGAAGACGCCAATGCCTGGGTGAACAGCTGGCCAGAATGGAGATGTTCCTCTTCTTCACCACATTGCTCCAAAGGTTCCACCTGCAATTTCCTCCAGGAACAGTCCCCTCGGTCACTCCCAAACTGGGCATGACCCTTCAGCCCAAGCCTTACTCCATCTGTGCTGTGCGCAGACAACACAGAAGCCCCAGCTCTGCAGACACTCCTTATCACATATAGAAAGTGTACTTGTATTTACTATTAGTACTGTTCTAGCTGTACTGTGTGTGCCAGAGCACTCAGCTGCACAGATACTGTGGGGGTTTGAGCTTGCTGCTCTGGGCAGGTTTTCTAAGGACAGAGGGGCTGTTCTTAACATACGGACACAGTGTTTTTTCACGTGGTATTGAGATGTTGCACCGCATATTTGCACAATTCTTTAATCAGAGTTAGCTAGGGGAGTTCCTGAAAACACAAGTATGACACTGAATGTTGCACAGACAGACATGGGGATGTCTGTGACCCTGGTGTGGGTGAATGATTGACAGTATGTACACCCTCATGGTTCATAGGCCTGACTCCTCAGGACAAGCTCAGGTTAGATAAATGACACAGTGGATTGGACGTGTGGATCGAAATGAGGCTTTCCACGAAAGTTCTGATCCCTGATCCCTGTGAGCTGGAGCTGAACACAGGCCAAGTCTGACGTCATGTATGCTGAGCGCCTCCCTCTCCTGGGAGTGTGCAGTGGAAAGTCTCAGAGGGACCAGTACAGCCCTGCTGGTTTGAAATACGGTCTCACTTAATGGTGCTTATCAGTGCTAACAAGCTCTGAATTGTATGTAACATTGTTATTGTGTATTTCTTTTGTGTTATGGTTTATTAAATCTTGATAAAGTTTTTTTATAAGTTGGATGTTGTCACCTGTCTTTCTTAAACACTGGAAAATATGAGATTCAGTGCAAATTTAATAGGCACTTATCAAACAAGGGATTATTGTGTGAACCCCAAAACATCCACCTATTACCTACTGCATAATGGAAAAGCCCCAATCTTAACGCACTGCAAGCTGCACAGTGATTGACCTGTGTCACCGACACCACACTATACCACAGGATTTTAATAAGTGTTCTTTGTCACTATATAATCGTATGTAATGTGTAAAACAGATGTTTTCAGTTATTATCCAGACTTATTCCACAGATGGAAAAATGGGAGGAGCTTTGCTGAATTTTAGATGTCATGAGATTTATAGTGTTAATAGTAACCAACTCACAGTGTTGTCAAAGGATTCAAGTGGGACTATTCACTGTATTCTGGAGGGTCAAAAGACAATGGAAAATGGCAGTGTTTTATGTACAGTATATCACACAGACACAGACAGACCAATAAAACTAAAGAGAAGTACTGATACTTTGGGATGGTGCTTTATGACAGTTATAAATAACAACAAAAATCACTTGCCCTCACAACGTATGCAGATAAGGGTGAAGGATTACATTAGACAAATGTACACATACTGATGCTACATTTAGGGAATACTTGAGGACATTCATGGGTGATTACTCAAGAAGTTCAGGCCAGGAAATGTTGAGAACTAAGAAGGCTTTAATGTTTCAAATTCAAAATGGGGCTGAGTTTGTGATATATATCAGGCAGAAGTTGAAGTTATGGCATATTGTTCCACAGACCTTAAAGAAAGGAAGATAATGCTTTGTCAAGAAAATGTAATGAAAGCTAAATGATTGTTGAATTGGCAGAGTACAGCAATTCAGTAAATATAGGAAAAATATAAAAATATATTAGAAAATATGTGAATTAATGTACTGAAATGCTTAACTTGTTTGTTTTTGTTTTATTGATCTGTGGCTATATTAAAGATTAAATTCTAGGCTATATGCAAGCTTAATTAGTATAGCAAAATGAATATGATTCATTTTAACAGTGGTAATCGTAATGGACATATGCCACAACTTTTAATAAAATATCCACTCCCTGCACATCTCTAAAATGGAATAGAGTGAAGCTCCAGCAACACAATGTCACTTCCAGGATCTGAGAGTAAAAAACAGATGCATTTGTTTCATTGTTTAAAAATATATTATATGCTAATATTTTTGTACAGAGGCTTAACACTTGTTTGGTATTAAAATGTGCACACCTGTATTCGGTAAGGTCTTGTACGTATAACGAATACAATACTTCTGATTATTAATATGACATAGGAGACTAGACCTTCTCTTTCATTAAACATTAGTTATTGTATTGGAATGCCAAGTGTTCTTCATGGAGAAAAAAATAAAACAAAACCTGGATCCCTTCTTCAAACACTAATTTGAAAACTAAAATGATGATAATAACTTAATTAAAAGTACCAACACAGGTATATGCAGATGAAATACAGTCTTTTTGTTAAAAATACATGTCTGACATTAACAAAAGCATTTCTCCATTGAGCAACTAAATCTAATGCAAGCAGTGTATGGATAGCCCCTTGAGTTGTTTGTTGTGGATGTTGTTCATGAAGAGATTACAAACTGCTTTCATCACCCAGATTTTAATGATCTTGTTGAATATCTGAAAGTGTCATATAAATGACAGAAAATTTGAACTTTTTGAAAATCCTGAGTTACCTTTAAAAATACTTATAATCAAAAATATGATCTGAATGCAGTATTCTTAACACTAGAGAACATTTGACTGATTAGGTGCCAATCAATGAAAGGACACACAGACACACAAAATTACATAATAAAATAATAATAAAAAATGTGCTCTCTTTCTCCCTGTCATTCTCTGGTCATGCCCCTAACCCTCCAAACAAATAGTTCAACATAAAGACAGGTGGTACACATGAATAAAAGCATCCAAAATGATGCAGGCATAATGCAATTCAGTCAACTTCAGTTAAGTCCCTGTGACTGAGTCGATACAGTGTTTTGTGTCGCCAGCAAAAAGAGAACTACACGAGCCAAGGCTCTGGGCCGATATGAGGGATCAGACAGGCACATTTGATATACTGTGTGTGTTTATACAGTGAGTATATACTCGATTCAAAAATAGACTGACACAGAGGCTCTCCTAGTCTCTGGTCCTCCTTTTGCTTGAACTTTGGTAAAGGGTTTTAGGTTCTTCATAACTTCTCTTGCTTCTGTGTTGCCTCTACTTTGTTTCAAATAGAGCTGTTTGTTTTGTACCTAAAGGAGGTTTAAGCGCTTCGCATTAAAGGCAGCATCACAGCCAGGTTACCATGGAGGCCAGCAGTCTTCTTCTGCACTCTCCTCAGTTCTGGGCTGCCAAGACGCTCCATGGGCTGAAAGTGCATAGGAGTTGGGCTCCCACTATTGCAGCAAGGATCCGCTCACAGTAGTAAGGCCATTTAGTTTCTCCATAGAACATAACTGCTAAGCAGAGAGTCTGCACAGTGAATCTTCAGATGTGTGTGAGGGGACATATGTGCATCAGTCTGTGTGTATGTTAAAGGCATGTGATCTCCCCTACACTCTACAGTATGTGTGTCCTTCTTGGTTGTGCTACTGCCGTTCGTCTCCCTCCTCTTCCTCCTGGATGACCTGGATGTCATCTGATGAAGAGGTGGGGAGGCTGGGCGGTAGGCTGGTCAGCAGGCTCTCCACTGGCTGCTTGTCTTTGCTCTTGTCCTCCTCCTCAATGATTTTCTTCCACACTTTATGGTTCTCTGTCAGGTGGTGCATTATGTTGCAGAACAACCTGCGCCGCTTCTTCCTTTTTTCTGAAACATAAAAGGCAGATCTTTAATAAAGTCCACTCTTAACTGTACACATAATGTGGTATGTCCCAGACTCTTACTTGGTGCCAGCTCATCTTCAAGCTCATCTTCTTCTTCGTCATCTTCCTCTGACTCTGAGTCCTCTGGTCCCTCTTCGTCATCTTCATCTGAGGCGTCCTCATTGATCCACTGTCCTGGAAGAAGGCCTGCTGCGTCGTATGAGTTACACAGTGGCCCCACTATATGAGTGATGAAAGACTCCTGAAGTTTGGCCAGCTGCGGTGACGAGCGGTCCATGAAGGGGCTGATGGGTAATCCCAACTGGGCCTCCTCATCCCCCTACAAATCAATGATGAACAAAATCCATACTCTAAGTAAAACTTGTGATGTAATTATATATTTAGGCAAGCAGACACTTGACTATACCTGTTCATAGAATTCATTGACAATGCCTTCTGTCCACTTGAGGTGCAGATCCCGGACTTTGGCTGGTCCGTTAATGTCTGCTAGCTTAATACACACTTGGCACACCAGCAGTCTGTCATTCTCATTGGTCCAGTCAATTCCTGGGCTGTTCACATCATTTACCTTTAAGATAAAAACAATGTAAACTAATCAGGAAAGTTTGATTTGTAGCCTAATGCATATGCCATTATGACTTTGGTATGATAATAAAGTTGAGTGTTTGTTATTTCAGACCTTGGAATTGAACTCAGCCAGGAAATCAAAGTGCTTCTTGAGGTCTGTGGCCAGTATTGCTTCGATGACGAGGAAGCGGAAACGTTTAAATTCAACATGATCCAAATTGACCAGGAAGTTAAACTCGGG